>LWDY01000007.1:230000-1430000 GCA_001624995.1 Puccinia horiana
CGAGTGCCGAAGCTCCTGAAGACTTTTCGCTTTGGGTGGATTGAGGCCGGCTCTTGTCGAGACTTGAAGCCTTGTCAAGATCTGGGTCTTGCTTGGGATCAGGAACATAATGAATCCCCCGAAGTTGCGAGAGAGACGTTGGGAGTGGGCCGGAGTTTACAGCAAAGCCGGCCGGGGGTGAGTATTGTGGTATTATGGGAGATGGCGAGATCCATGGCGATTGATTTTGATCGGAAAAGCCTCGAATGAAAGCTGGCACGGGTGGGGGACGTTCGTGGGTCACCTCAGAGTGTGACCGGCCATGGTTAGCTCCTGAGAGCGTCCGGAGCCGTCGGAGGCCAGCGGTTAGCATGCTGTGACCTTTGCTAGGCTTCAACTGAAAGTGGGATGCAGCATCACAAATAAGCTAAGAATCGAAAGACGGGATGGGATTTGGCTGAACCGTGATAACAATGAAGCGAGGAGACAAGAGCTGACCTGGCGGCCACGAGGCATCACAGGTTCCGCGGGGGTGGGATTGTAAGCACTCATGAAGAATTGTGGTTACTGAAGGAAATTAAGGGTATTGATGTGGGGTTAAACCGTTGAACCAAGCTAGACTCGAAGAATGACAGGTAAAGCGGGAGTGAGAGTCTCTTGGACTGCTGAGAATTTGTTGGGAACGTGGGCTTAAATAAAGCAAAAATCAAATGTTAGGAAATATTCAAGCGTATTTTAAAACGTAGTTTGAGTGTCTCCAGCCCACAAGTCGATGGTGAGATAAGGATGGGGATGAAGAGGAGTGCCTGGTGACTCGAGGAGGGCGGAAAGGAAGAAACTGCAGGACCAAAGCAGCAGCGACCACAGACTGAGACCCGATGAGGTTGAAAGTCTTTCTGGGATGACCCGATGGGTTCCAAGTCTATCTCTGCAATCTTCGTGGTCAGTTGGTAGTCATGAGTTGGCAGCAATTCAGGGGAGAAAAAATGAGAGGATGGAGATGTTGGATGAATCGGTTTAGGCTGTCTTCTATCCACTTCTTCCGGAGCTTGAACTGACTATCTTCCCAACTACTCCGTCCCAACTGATTCATCAGCACCATCCCATCAGCAAAACAACATCCACAACATCCTGTTACCAGCCATCTGAGGCCTCGCCTTGCCTAGTGCCTAGCAACCCCGAACCAATTCTCAGATCGCTTGGAACACCTATGAATGTAAAATAATCAAGTATTTACTTGAAGACCATATACACTTCTGCTTTATCGCAACTAATCTCCATCTGCTGCCGTCTGAGTGTGTCCCTCCTTTTGGAAAACTGATGATGAGTCATAGAATGCATTGACACAGTTAGATCTCACAAGACTCTACACCTTTTCTGATCGAAAGGTGTTTTGTTGAAACTTGAAGAAGGTTCGATGGGCACTAAAAATGGTCATCTCATCAGGGCTACACCAAATCTGAATAAGGTTATCAGGGGCATCGATGGCGGGATTGTACTACCACCAGCGGAGTATGCAAGTAACCTTTCATCGTTGAAGCCACCGTTGACGCGTATGACTCATCAAACCGATCTGATAACAAGATTTATCTGGTCTGCAACTCACTCATCAACAGAACGCGTCGTCAGGAATCAACAAAGAAAGCAAAACTCCTGCACACAACATAGCACTAGTCATCTTTTGAATCAAGGCGTCCATCCGCAACCTCCTTGGATTTCCACCTTGGCAAATCCCCCATCGGCATCGCAGTGGGCATGTACAGTTTTCACCACAAGTATGTATCCCACTTGAGGGTTTGGTGCATATGGGTTGAAAAGTCACTTGAACTTCACGTGTATGTGAAGGACAAACTAGTGGTTAAGAGAAATGAACACATTAACCAAATATCTGATTGAAAATGAATAATTCCTCCCTCAACGGGTTATGTGAGACTACTGTTTCATATCCATCAAAAGGTTCACATTGTATGTATATCAGCTATCAAGTTTCTCATAAAGGTTAGCCTGATGCATTGGCCAACTTGGGAGGGAAGGTCTGCTGATTTATGAATCAACGATGGAATTACTTGCCGAAAGTTAACCATGCTATAGAAAATGCTTGAGAGATGGAAACAAAAGGGTGTGAAAAGTAACAATGACTCTGGATAATTGCCAGGCTCAGTGATGCCAAGGACTGGTATCCTTCTAGCTACACTAGCTGAAAGGTAAAATAAATGCCAAAAATATGCGGCAAAAGGCGGTATGGGGTATTTATTCCAGGTATGGAATGGTAATAAGAAAGAATATGATGTTTTTAAATCACAGAGGGTCCTGTTGAAACAGGGGTTTTTAAGGTGCCCTCTTAAGAATCAGGATCTGCCAAGGGACAGAGGTATTTTTGGGTACCTGATTATCTGGTCCTGTAGCAGGAGTACACCCAGATGCTGAAGAAATAAAGGAATAAAACTCACTAGTGCTTATTCCAAGGCCAAGGGGTCTTCATTTATGGTCCAACTGGTGTGTGAAGCGCTCAGAAATGTGAGTAAGAGGTGGTAAGAGTGCTGGGGACAGTTGTTGTAGGTTGGTTGGGTTGATATTCAAGTGTAACAGAGATAACAGGGCTAATAACTAGGGTGAAGCTGGTTGATTTAGGTGGTTATAACTGTGTAGGATAAATTGAATATGATTTTTAACTTGGTGGGGGCATGGGGGTTCTTATATACTAATTTTAGAACCCTTGTAGCGCTCATAATGCTTCCCTTGGAGTGGTGTGGCACTTTTCTGGCTGGCCTGGGCCAGTTTGTGAGGTGTAGCCATAGCCCAAGAGGCTGAAGGGGCTCACCAGCAGGGTTTGGGGGTCAGTACTTAGTTAGTAACAAACCTTGTTGAGTACTGGACCCCTTGTAACCTTTGGCCTGGGCCATTTGCAGCGCTATGATGCAGTTTGTGGCCCAATTCAGCCTGTACAAATCTTTGAACACCATGCTACAAGTGGTGCAACAGGATTTTGGGGGTCAGAGGAGTTGTTCCCACATCTTTGGGGCGCTCTGAAACCCCCTGTATTTTTCTCATATTTTTACAACTCCTCTAACAGGGGTGTTGTGTAATCTGGGAGGGTCTGTGGCCCAATTCCCAATTTCTGAACTGGGACGCGGGCTTGGATTCCTCACGTCACAGTTGGGTCTAACTTTGTCAGTTTACGTCATTTTCTGGTCATTACTCAGTCAGTATGGATATGTGAGATGTACATGTAATGTGTACACCTCATAGTGACCCGTGATGCTTGAGTGCATGTGAGTACGTGAGAAGTACATGAAGGAGTAAACTTTAAGGGGTAACCTGGGTTATTTTTCATGTAGATTCAGAATATACAATAATATTCTAAGTTTTCTTTAAGGTTCAGAAGTTATTCATGACTTCTATTTTTATTTGTTTTTTGTTATTGAATCAACTTATTTTTAAGGTTCCAAGTGGTTTTATTGGTGAACCTTGTAAAATAAGGTTTTTAATATCTGAGGGTTATTATACTTATGTAATAGTACTAAACTGTGTTTATAACACTCTAGTACATGTAATAATGTCTCTTTATTTTATGTACACGTAATAATGTCTCTTTTATAGCCTATGTAATAATGTCTCTATCATTATTACATAGATTTTTATTTATGTATATTTTTATAGTTTTAATTTTGTTGAGTGTGCTCTATTCAGGTTGTGTCTGAATAGTAGCAGGCTGACAATAATCAAAACATGACAGAAGCAGAGACCAGGAAAACTTACAAGAGAGAAGAAAAAGCATGACAGCAAAAAGAAATTCATATTCTGGGATTATGATCAGACTGATGGGTTAAAGAGCCCCCAATATAATCCACATTGGTCAGCTTCATACTAAAACTAGCTAAGTAGCTGTAGTCTGAGGGCTGAATTTGTGATAAACTTCCAGTTCCAGCCTTAAAAAAAGCAAAGACTTCTCTATTCAATAGATAATAATCCATTTTATTCTATTTTATTGGTATTTTATCAACCACAAGATTATCTGCCTGAAAATTAGGGAATCCTGAGAGGGATCCTGAGAGATCACAAAAAGAAATGTCAGCCCACATTGAGTGGCAATGACATGCACTTGGTTGGACCATCACATTGCATGTATTGAAACAATATATACTTTCAGGATTTGTTTGGAACCCCAAGCCCATTGTTTCAGTTTGATGGAAGATTAG
Organism: Puccinia horiana; assembly: GCA_001624995.1. Classification (NCBI taxonomy): domain Eukaryota; kingdom Fungi; phylum Basidiomycota; class Pucciniomycetes; order Pucciniales; family Pucciniaceae; genus Puccinia; species Puccinia horiana. Next base: position 234,179 of record LWDY01000007.1, read on the forward strand.
TTTCATGTGGGGAATAGGTGGGAAAATATAATGATGGTTTGAGACTCTTCCATATAATTAGTCATTCCAAATATTACAGATTGGTTAATTGGGAATAGTGATAATTTGCTATATGAACCATCCTATCATTTTTATTGTTTTCCGGTGGCATTATTGCTAATGTTTCAATTCTAATGGTTAATGTTGTAAAACACTATCAATTTCTAAAGTATTTGCTACATGTTTGATTCCATACCTATGATTCCCCAATTATCACTTCCAGAAAAAGTCAGCAAGCTTCTGACTGTTGAAATACTATAAAAGGGTGCCTTGGTGATTTTGCATGTCAATTGCCAAAAGTTATATGACTTCTTCTGGAAGCTTATACTTCAAAACTCAAACTTCTTTTATTTTCAGGATTGAAGCACCAGGCTGAGGTGAATAGGTGTCAGATGACATTCAGTAATATCAGCTGAAACCTGTTCCAATCCTGATGAAGACAAAAGTTTCCCAGACATACCAAGTCCTCCATTCCAATCCTGGTCAAGACAAAATTTTCCCATACTCCAGTGTACACATCCTAAGTTTCATTCCTAGGTGAGAAACAATCATCCCATTCACACCACACCCTCTGTTCCATTCCAAATGAACTCACTCCTGCCAAAAATATACATTTCCTCTGTTCCTTTACTGATGATGATGCTTCCTTGAACAATGCATGTTGTCCATCAAAGGTGTATGTAGATATATTCTCCTTATTATTATACCTCCTTCTCTTGTATGTATTATCTTGTGCATGCATCTCTTGTATCACAGCACCTCTACCATGTGCTTGTTGGCATTGTAACACAAATAGAAAACCAGTACATCCCCCAACTTTATGCTGCCCATAGAAATGGTGAAAAAACTAAAAGAAAATCATCCAAAATTATATACCAGAATGAATCCTCTGACCATAATGACTTCTTTTTTTCCTATTCCAACACATCCAAAATCTGTTTCTCACACCAAATGATCATTTTTATCCTATACCAGAGCTCCATTCAAAATGAAAACCTTCTAGAGTTACTGATTCATCTCCCCTCCCTACAAATACATCCAATTCCTAATCATTCAATTTCCACTCAATCTTTACTGTAATCCACAATTTTCATTTGCTCTCCTTGGATAAAATTTCTGTGCGTGATTAGCTGCAAAGTTTCAGGCCATTACCACTCCATTGAGTTCAGATACCACATAAGAATTTACTTTGTTAAACTTCTTGACTATCCTGCTAGGTCCATTCCATTTGTGGTTAAACAAGTGAAGGATTGAAACATGATTCTTACAGTTAGATATATTTTTTTGGCTATTTCAAAAAGTGATTGGTGTTCTCCAGCTTTAAAGACAGTGATAGAACCACTCTGGTGGTGGGAAAGCAACTAAGTTATCTTGGTGATTTTTTGCTCCATTTTGTTCCTTTCAAAGTGTACCAATCTATTAAGAGTTAAGATACAAAAAAAAAATCATAATTTCCACTTGAAAATCTCCTGTTGTTGTTTGATAATTCGAGGACTCACTTAATCAGTCTTACTCCTAAATCTAAAAGCAAAAATGAGAAGTTATTTTATTTTGAGTTATTGAGATGGCTTTTTGCTTGCTTCAGAATGTAAAAATTCAGTAATGATGACAGATGAAGGATGTGAAATCAAAAAGAGACGGAATGTGTCACCTTATTAGCTGACAGATAACACAGATATTAAAACTAACTAGAGCTTGAAGTAGATGTGATGCTACCCAAGATATTTCAAATAAAAATCATGGAAACCCAGCCAAACTTGATAAAATCAATACTTTTGGGCCTAAAAGTTTGTGTGCACAAAATTTGAAAGTGAATCCGGCCTGGAAGAAATGGTGACCTTGAAGAAAGTACTTCTTTGTTACAAGACAACTCTTTTGGATTTTATTATAAAGAATTGTATGCTTTGTTGACAATACTGCTTGGATACTCAGTCAAAAACAGTTGGCTCTGTTAATTTTGCTACCCCAATTGTTTTTTGTGGTTTTTGAATGCATATGAGTAATGTTCACTATTTATTTGAAAAAAAAAAATGGATTCACAAGAGTACTACATTCCAATGATGGAAAAAATCCAACACGGTTTTGTAAGTCCAACCAAACAGATATCAAGACCAGTTGAACAATAAATTATCCGATTCCCCCGGGCCCCGGATGGTCTTGTGCTCCTTAACAAGAATTCTTGCCTAGGAATTTTGAAAAGTCTTGGTGGCAGAAACCTAATTTAACCACACCTTGCAGAGTCATCATCCAAAACCCTTGAAAATTCAATGATGTCATGATCTGCATCTTGCGACCATTCACTCCAAAATATGGCCCTCCAAACTCACTTCTTTGTGCAGTTATTGCTTGTTGAAAAAGTCCATTTTTCTGAAACCACCCTCAGACCACCACACCTCCAAGCCTGTGGACGGTCTATTTTCATTTTATTGCAGGAAAAAATGATTTTTACAACTTGTGTTTGTTTTTATTTTTTTTTCAAAAATACCTCCAGTGGGTCAAAGAAAATTGGACCATGCCGGATGAAAGCTGATTACAGTTGTGAAACGCATCTTACTGTACCACTTTTTGGGCCTGTCCGGCATGTTGGCCCAAAAAAATGGAGTTTTTCCGTAATTTACCCTCATTTACCCTGTTTTTTATTGTCAAATAGTCTTTTTTTCGAAATTCACACACTTTGATGTTGAATTTTCACAAGTAAGAAGGATTCTCACCTATTCTCACTGCCCAAATGGGTGATCGTGAGACAATTAAAACACATAACAACATTTTTAAATACATTTTCTGGGAGGACGTCCGGAATGAGGAGGTCTAAAAAATAAAAATAAAAACTGGTTGGATAAAATCCTTAGCCGAGTTAGTCCTGTAATCTACAAGCTTCAAGAAGCTCAAAAATGGACATTACTTGGTGTATTGACCCCAGTGGTGAGGGATGGTCGGGCCCGCGTCCCTCGACCAAGTTTTGCGGGCAAGCCGGTACAGTAAGATGCGTTTCGCAACTGTACCACGGCAATTGTTGAAACGAGAGCTGTAGGGGGGTTTCGGGGTTCCCCCGAATGCTGTCATAGGGTGTTTGGGGGGTGTCGCGAGGCCCGGGTTCTCCCGCATGTCTTGGAAAGGATCATCGTCTACAACACACCCCAACCTTATACAGTTTGTCGACAGCAAGCTACCAAACTTCAACAAGTCGCTTTACGTCGCACCAGCGTTCTTATACTCTTCTGGACTCATCCAGGATGAATATCATTGTTTGCCCGTTCCGAAACTATTCTGATGTATCCAGCTTATCCTCAACTGACGTTCTGGATTGATAATATCACAGGAAGCTGTATTTGGTCGCTACAAGTCGCCGGCCGAACGGATGCGGGAGCATCAGAGGTCGTTACAGAAGGCAACTCGAGAGCTAGACAGAGAGCGAGCAAAATTGGAAAGCCAGGAAAAACAGCTCATTATTGACATCAAGTCCAACGCCAAAAAAGGTCAAATGGTTGGTGATCACGTTCCAGTTCTCATAGCCGACATCTCAGCCTTTCATACCGAGTGATGACAGTATCTCAAGAAATTTTCTGTCATTGTCCCACCTACGACCCGGACAGAATTCATGCAAGGTTATGGCTCGTGATTTAGTTCGCACCCGGCGTTATGTGGCAAAATTTCATTCGATGAAAACCCAACTGCAAGCTGTAAGCTTACGGCTTCAGACAATGAGGAGTAATCAGCAAATGGCTGAAGCAATGCGAGGAGCAACCCGGGTGAGTAATTCGTAGACATATCATTGCGCCGCTTTAATAATGACTTGTCTGTCTTCACGATTTTCATTCAGGCGATGGGGATGATGAGTCGGACAATGAATTTGCCCCAGATTCAAAAAATACTGATGGACTTTGAAAAAGAAAGTAGCGTGATGGACATGAAAGAAGAAATGATGAATGATGCGGTTGAGTACGTCACGAGTGATATTTCCCTGCGGTTTGTTCGTCAAAGATCTTTCGGTTTGTTTACCAACATGTATTTTTCAAGTGACGTGATGGAAGACAATGAAGATGAAACGGAGGAAGAAGAAAGTGACAAAATCTTGCAAGAGGTCCTGGATGACATAGGCATCAATTTGAGTCATCAGGTGAAAGTTATTCAAATTGTAACTGATTTGCCGCCGGGGAGAATTCTCACTTTGATATGTTTACGATCTAGCTTGGAGACACTCCGGTTCGCCTTCAAGCTCCATCGGCCGTCCAGGAATCGCGCCAGGCTGTAGCGATTGGTGACTCGTCGGCTGGTTCCAGCGGGAACATGGGAGCTAGTACCAACGTACCTGATATAGACGACTTTTCGGCTCGCTTGGCCTTGTTGAGAAAGGATTGAAAACACATTGATCACTATCAGAACTTCGAGGACAATATGTACATATCAGATCCAGCTGACTCCGCAGTCAAATTCCACTTCCCAAGCTGGTGAACAAAAACATGTATTCTAATGGTCCGCATCTAGCAGATTTCCTCTGAACGATCTGCACGTTTGTTGTGGGTACGTTGATGTCAGGAGAGCGAAAGGGGCACCCCTTCTTCTGCTTTAACCTTAAGGTCCACTGCAACTGTATTAGCCCAAGACTCCAAACGATCCCTTTTCCTTTGATGCCAAATTCTTTTTTCGTTGCTTTTGTTTTCTTCTTTCTTGAATGGTTTCTCAATGTCGGGTACGCTGTGTAGAATATGGCTAATAGGCGTCTGTGATGTGCAAAATAGAACTTCAAATTCACAAAATTTCAAGTAATTATGGTGTTCAAAGCTACATAAAATGAAGAATTACATAAATTCTTAAACGATGATTTGGCAGGGACCAGTCAAACAAAGTTTTATGTATGTTGACAGGTGCCAAATCTTGCTTTTTATGTCGTTAAGAATTTATGAATAATTCTTTAGTTTATGTATATGGTGTTCAAAGCTACATAAACTAAAGAAATACATAAATTCTTAACGACATAAAAAGCAAGATTTGGCAGGGACCTGTCAACATACATAAAACTTTGTTTGACAGGTCCCTGCCAAATCATCGTTTAAGAATTTATGTAATTCTTTATTTTATGTCGGATTGAACACCACAGCAGCTTTGAACACCATAAATGTTTTCTTGTCCCCTCAAGTTAAGGTCAATGTGTAGACTTGTATTCACACCATAAATCTGGGGACAATCATGTTCCCACATAATTTACCTCTCATACATATGGGTAATAGGCAGTTCACGTTGGATAAAATTAGCAAGATTTTAAATTAAAATTAGCAGCCACATCTAATTCAATTGTGGGCCATTTTAGCCTTTGCTGATGTGCCCGTCAGCAAAATTCATCATACAGGATTTTGGCGGAATGTGAACTGCCCTAATAGGAAGGTCCACATAGGGCTAAAATTAGCAAACCATCAGCAAACTCATGACCCACAGTCCCATCCATTTTGGCTGGGAAAGCTTGCTGGCATGAGTTTATGGATTTACTAAAAATATCCTATCTTAACTGTCCTAATACCATCTTATGGTGTGTAATTTTATGAACATGTTCCACTTTCAGGTTGAAACTCTCTGATAGATTGATGAGAAATCATATCACAAAAACCACCACAACATTGACATTTGAAAAAAGAGGGATAAAAAAGTTCTTTTCAATTTTCTTTTTACTAGAGTTTACTGGCGGCTTTGCCGCCTTTTCAGTTTAGGGAAAGTTCAAGTAAATAAGTCAGTATTGATCCAGGATGTTAATGGGGTGGGACGGCCCACGGGCTACCCAAGACCCGGCGGGTCACAGGTCGGGTTCGGACAAATTTCCTGTGAACCTGGCCTGACCCAGCCCGTCCCATGTCTAGTATGTAGCGGGTCAAGCTTGGACAGATTATTGGCTAATGGGCGGGCCAGCAAGACCCAACTGTGGGACTGATCACATTCAACAAGAAAACAAGTTGATATTGACTCTGCCTGCTTCAAGCTATGGATTCAGGTGCAAGATGCAACCCCAGACTCCAGGATAGATGTAATCTCGGGTGAAAATGAGCCCAACACCAAACACACAATTCTTTGAGCCGGACCAGGCACTTTTGGATACATCAAACACTGGGAAAACCAAGCTGATGGGAGAGTCAGAAGTCTTGTTTTTCTTGTGAAGAGCTGTCTGGACAATCACACAACTTGAAGATTGGATAAGCCATTTCAGATCTCCTAGTTTCAAGATGCTGCTCCAGAGCAGACAGCCCTCACGTGATTAAATTGGTTGCCGTCGCATGATTGGCATTCTTACTTTGTTTCCGACTGGTGCTCAACATACTGGGAACCACCTGGAACAATCACGAACCTAGACTGATCACTGATTGGCCTCTTTGATGGCTTGGACAGGCCGTTCAGCCTCCCTGACCGGCCTGTTGGACCGTCCCAACACACTCTGCAGCCTGTTTGACTGGTCAAACGGGCTGACTGGCCTGTTTGATGGCTCATACAGGCCGTTCAGCCTGTCTGACCGGTTAAACTGGCTGAACAACCTGTTGGACCAATCAAACAGGGTGATCAGCCTGTTTGATGACTTAGCCAGGCCGTTCAGCCTGTCGGACCAGTCAAACAGGCTGAACGGCCTGTCAGACCAATCAAACATATGGCTGGCCTGCTTGGTGGTGTAAGAGAAAGCAGTTGGAGAAGTACTGTAGGTTGGGATTTTGGATTTAGCATAGACGTTGAGTCTAACAAAACATTTAGGAATACACCTTCCCAACTATCGACTGGAAAAAAATAGCTTGCAAGCAAAGTAAGTTTAATCGAACACTCCTACATATCTCCAGAATTATCCATAAAGTTTTTGACACCCAAGAGAATTGTAGAATAAATGACAAGTCAGGTCTAAAAATATGTTGGGGAAGCTGCTTGCTGTGATCCTTGCTGGATCAGAAGCCTGGCGAGAGAGTGCTAGCGGCTTGATCTTGATTTGATTTAAACATACTGGATTGTGATTGATTAAAGATATTAGATTGTGTTCTTATCTGGTATCAATTGAATGGAACCAATTTGACACCGTCAACGGCAAGCATTTTAGAAAGGTACTACAAAAGAGAGGAGGATAAGAGGAAGATGTGTGGAACAAAAGAGTGTTCTTAGAATGTCATCAGAAAGCTGCAGGTGATGTAGCAATGGAGAAAGTGCTTGCCTGAGTGAAAATTTGTTGAAAAGCAGGCAAGGTAATGGGAGATTTGCCGAGAAAGGTATGTTGAAAAGCAGGCGAGGTAATGGGAGATTTGCCAAGAAAGGTATAGTAGATGGCACAGAATCTTATATGCAGGTGTTATTAAGGCAAGGGGGTGTTTGGGGAACTGCACAGCGTAGACATAGTCCGTTGAGATATTTCCGTATCAAGCGAAGTGGGTGGATGAGTTAAGTAAATAGGGGGTCAAGTGGTGTATCAAAAATGTAAGCTAGTTTGAGTTCGGGTCAGAAAGCTCAGAACAAAAGAGTTTGATTGAGGATATAAACAGAGGGTCAGATCTGTTTCTAATTAGGCGCTATCGCTGTAGAAAAGGGCCTCAGCACTTTTGGTGCACGACTGTGTCTGATTTTGCTAGAAAAATGAATAGGTCTGACGGGAATAAGCTTAAACTGAATTTGAAGACATGATCTGTTGTTAATTCTTTATGTTTTATCCTCTAATCATGGATGTGAAGAAGGCTTAAAACAGCACAAAATAATGAGAACAATGAGTTGAGAGAGAGTTATGCTGGGTTTCTAAGTGAAAATTAAAATTGGTAAGACTAATGGATTTAAGATATTTTGTGTGCAGAAAATCCTTCGAGAAACATGTTTTCTGGCCTAAAGCTCCTCTAAGAATTGAAAAATCAGATGTGGGGTGAATAATGGGGGTTTAACTTCACATAGGGTATCCAAATATTGTTCTAGGAAAAATTGCATAAAATCTTAAACACAAGATTTGGCTGGGACCTGTCAAGATACTTAAACTTAAATTTTATTATTCTTGACAGCTCCCTGCCAAATCTTGTATTTAAGATTTTATGTAATTTTTCCCAAAACAATATTTGAATACCCTAACATTTTCCAGGAATGTAGATGGCTGATTGCATGTTTATGAGTTACATTGAAAAAAGTTTGAAATTTCTCTAGTTATGACCTTGGAGCAGATACTCTGGGAGTGCAGTAACCCATATTTTGTGTTGACAAGCACATAATTAGTGATTAGGAAATTGTTATCCCTTGAGCATGATTCCCAATTACAAAATCTAATGTGTAAGATAATCTTCACTTGGATTGCTGATTTTGGGTTGATATATCACAGATTAAGCAATCAACTTGTCAGATGAGGATCTAAGGTCTGACCATTAGGCTAGGATGGGCTTACAATAGAAATCTCAAAGCTTTATAACAGTTCATTTGAAGGTTTAGGAAATTTTTCTCACTATTCACTTTGAAAAGTATGTACTGGTTTAATACAAAGTTACCAGATCTGGCACCCCTAAGGCAACTTTTGATGGAAATGCCAAGTTAGATCCCCAAGGACCAGTTGAATGGTGTTCTTAAAAGATAGGATTCTGACTGTGATTCAGGTACCCCAATGGAGATTATTTTCACTCAAATGATGGGATTGGTGAACCAAAAAATCCTGTATTCTTTCAAAAGCACCGGTTAGGGGACTGCTTGCCCCCCGTGTCGATACCGGGGGAAATGCGCTTCGAAATCAAGAATCATCCGTCGACTCGGAGGAGGATCGTCGACGCATCCCACCTCTCATCAAGCCAGAATACTCTCAGGCCCCTAAATCGAACGCGTGATCCGTGCAGTCGAAATTAACTGAATTCTCGTGAAGACGATGGCCGACCTGAGCAGTGATGGGGTGGAAGAACCGGTACGGAGGCTTCCCTGTCTTGCTCTTTGCTCACTTGTGACCGAGCTCGCGCACAGCGGCTGATGGATGTTTCATTTTTTAGTTCGATTTGATCAGACTATCCCTCTCCGAAAGGGTGCTCATCAAGCTGAGAGGCGACCGGGTCCTCAACGGAACCCTCCACGTAGGAACCTCCTTCTCCCTACGATGTCTCAACTATAGAGCCTAATTACTTGAATTCCGTGACGTGGTTAGGCCTACGATGGTCATATGAACATGGTCCTCTCCGATGTAACTGAAACAATCACGGTGGTCGAGGCACCCCAGAACCCCGAGGACGAGCCGATCATCCGCGTAGGTCGCCTTCAAAGCGCCGCACAATAATAAACACTTTTCCCCCCTTTGGCTGATTCACCTTTCGAACAGACCGTTAAGCGGAATTGTGAGATGCTGTTCGTCAGGGGAGACGGAGTTGTGCTGGTCCGTTTTCCCTCTATATTTCAACTTCATACATATCTTGCGGCCTCGATGACATAGGCTTCTGACTACGGATGTTACTTGATTACCTCTCTCTAGGTCGCCCCACCGGCGAGGACGTGATCGGGTCTCTAGAGATCACCGCACCGGGACTGTCTTTCGATCAATTGCAGAACTCTATTGAGACTGACATGTTTGATCACATTTCATGACCGCATTTTTAGGATTTTGTCTGTCTATGTTTTCTTTTTCACCTTTTTCAATATCAAAAAGAGAAAACTTATTAAACGTTTTCACAAGTACGTATTTTTCTCTTTGCACTGGGTTTCCCCGTTTCTCTTGCCACTCTCTTAGTTCTGGCAGCTTTAATGCTGGTCTGAGCTCTCAAAGGCTTGCTCACTTTTCTTGTCATGCTTGTATTTTTGGCAGATTTTTTGCTAATCTGATTGATCATGGTTCCCTCATCTTAGCTGCCTGCAACCAGCTCCTTCCCACAATTAACTTTCTCATTCCAATGGGTTTTACCAATTATATCTGGCCAAGCAAAATAATTCGCAAGTGCAAGCAGATGACCCATCCTTTGAATGTGTTATGTATAATTTTCCAGGAATTCAAAAGAAGGAATCGTCCTCAACTTGATGCACAATTTTAAGGATTTGAAAGTAAAAGGGGGTTGTTTTTCCAATCTGAAAGTGGAACTTGCGAAATTCTAGGCGAAAAGCGCCCAATGGGCGGCCCAAATTGCCCAAATTTTTTAAATCAATAGGATGGTTCATGTAGGGCATCAATGGGCTGACCATCAGCAAACCTGAGACCCACTCTCCTGCCAGCTTATCGTGGGAAGTCTGCTGACATTGGGTTAGGCATTTGCTAAAATTTGCCTATGTGAACTGTCCTAATGGGTAAGCTCTACCCAAAAACTATTCTTTCCAATTTATGCATGTAAACCTTGTACATACATAATAGGATTGGGAGGTGTGATTTTTTTTTGGTTTTGCTACTCAAAAAGTTAGTGGCAAATGTGTTTACCACATATCCCAGAGATTCAACAGAAATTGGTAGGTCACCAATTGAGTTTGATGTAGATTTTATACCATTCTCCCATGTACAGAATGGAAGTGAGAGGTCTGTGAGCTTGTTTTCACCTTTATAATTTTACCACCAGGAGATGGACAAGTTCTGAACATTGTGCTGTTGTAACCCAGGAAGGGGTTACAGTTGGGCTCACCTTGGCCCCCTGAGAACTTGTATATAGATTGTGAACTGAGCCCAAAAGTGAAATACAACCTTAAGGATTATTGTCCCAAAACCACTCCACAACAGGTTATGATCGCCTAAAGACTCTCACTTCTTTCTATCATCATCAATAGGTAGTCCAGTGTAGGACGTAATCAACTTGAACAACATTGTCACCATTCTTATGGACATTTTCCGTTAAATCAGTTGCCAACCAACCCCATATCTCCATATTGCAAGTTTTCTTTATCCCCTGATTAAGCAACTAAAGAGTAGCTCTCTGAAGTTTATCTGGCCCGGGAAGCCGGGTTATTCAGAGGCTGAAAAGGTTTAGACTAACAAGCTTCTGGTGGATCACTTAAGCGACATCGTTTTCTGGACCCCACACACAAAAAAAAAAAAATAATAACTAAACTTTTTCTCTCTCTCCAACTCTCCTCATCCCCTTCCATTACATCCATTTTTTCTTTCTTCTATATCCATTGTCTCTCTTCTTCCCCCCAAATTTCTCCCTCCTGTTTCTTTTTTCTTTCCCAATTATCTTCAACATAAAATGCCTTCTTTCCTTTCCTCCTTTTCCTCCCTATCCTTTCCTTTTTTTCCCTCACTATCCGATCATTCCGAATGTCAAGGAACAAACCTCCACCTTCCGACGCAGGAACCAGAACCCACTGTGGAAGACATTCAATCAGCGTGCAGTTATTGAGATCTCGTGGAGGACAACCCAATGCCGCACCAGTCCCTGAACCCGTACCAGCTTCCCCCCTCCCACATCAACAGCCACCGGCAAACTTTGCCACGGCTGCCATCATCAACTCAAGGACGATGGCAGACGGTTCCAACTACGCCTCCTGGGTGGATTTCCTTGCCAAGAAAATGCAGGATGCTACCAACCACCCATTTTTTTCCACACCCCTAGCCAAAACGTGACACATGAACGTATTGGCTGTTCCATCCTCATCAACTTGGTTGATCAGTCCTTACAACAAGGTTTGTCACACAACATGTGGCTGGAGGTCCGCACCCGGTTCCACTCGGTCAGCAGAGTGGCCCATATGAACCTCTACCACCGGCTCATCACATTCAATGTCCAGGACCACTCATCAACAGCGAGCATGTCATCACACATCCACGACATCATGAACAAAATGGAGGCAATACACATCTCTTTCACGAGGGATGAAATTGCCGGGATGGCACTACAATACAGTTTAACCTCTGAGCCCGAGCTACATTTGAAATTTGCCCGACAAGTATTCATATTGGCCTGTGATGTTCTGAATTCACTTCCTAACAAAAGAAGTGGCACACTAACTCCATTTGAAGCCTTTTACACCAAGAAACCTTCATTTGATCAGCTCAGGCTTTTTGGTCAGAAAGGTTTTGTGCACATTCACTCGGAGATGTGAAGGAAGTTGGACAACAGAGGAGTGGAGGGCCGTGTTGTTGCTAACTTCAATGACAGCAAAGGATGGATTTTCTTCATACCATCCACTGGAAAACTACTGGCCTCCGCCCTTGTTGATTGGCCAGACAAGCGACCAATCCCATCGGCTCATCCCAAGACAGTCCCGCCACACCAGGAAGCCTTAAAAAAGAGTGATATTGGTTTTATTGTGAACCATGCAACCAGTAAAGCTGACATGCACGAAGGGGTGCAGGTCACAGAACTTACTGACAACTTTCTCTCCCAAAAGACTACCATGTCAAAGAAAATGACCTTTGGTGATTTTACTGATGACATTCTCTTCACTAACCAAGAGCTTCAAATTGACAAGGTCCTCCTTGACTGCCAATTCTAAGTGGCATTGGTCCCTAAAACTTTCAACCAGGCAAAAAAGTTGGCGAATTGGCCCCAGTGGAAGGACACTGTCAAGGAGGAACTCCAGAACCTCTTGTCAATAAAAGTGTGGTCCGTGAGACCAGTCCCGCCAGGCAGAAGACCCCTGAAAGGATGGTGGGTTTTTGCAGAAAAAATCAACAATGTGGGTGCAACCATACAATACAAGGTGAGGTATGTCACCAAAGGTTTCACCCAGGTTGTTGGCCTTGACTACGAGGAAACTTTTGTCTCTATGCGGATAGTCCTAACCCTGAATAGTAAGTACAACTGGCCTGTTTTTTCTTTTGATTTTGTAGCTGCATATCTTAATGCCCCCATTGATGAGGAGGTATGGGTCGAAGCCCCGGAAGGTCTGGACTTCCGACCTGGAGAGGCCATGCTGCTGCACAAGGCACTGTACGGCACAAAACAGGCCGCGAGGTGCTGGTGATTCCATCTGAAAGGAGTTCTGAAGAAGCTTGGTTTCGAAGCTAGCTAATACGACAACAGTCTCTCTACACAATCAAGCACACAGTCCACCATGGCATTGTGTGGATCCATGTGGACAATGGCATTGTCCTCGGATCATCCTCCTCCCTGCTTCCGTCTCTGGAAGAAGGTCTCAAGGGTGTTCTGAAGGTCTTGAATCCATTGTTGGCTTAGAAATCAAGCAAACTTCCCAAGGTTTCAAACTGAGACAGCCAAAACTCATCTCCCATATCCTTGACACACACTGGGATGGGACGTCTCGGCAAAAAACTCCATTACCTCCATCCCTTGAACTTTTAACTGATCCTGCAGGAGATCCAGCCCAATCCACCAAGTACCTGTCGATCATTGGTTCATTAAGCTACCTCGCGGTGGGAAGCAGGCCTGATATCGTGTTTGCAGTCAACCTCCTGGTGTGTTTTTCAACCACCCCGGGAGTGAATCACTGGAAAGGAGTCAAGTATCTTCTTGGTTATCTAGCTGAAACCTCAATATTTTTCCAACAGGTTCTTTGAACCCGCTCAAATGCTTCTGTGATGCATCCTGGGGGGAGAGTTTGCCAAGTCCACGTATGGAATCCTGGTGACTTTTTTCGGCTTCCCTGTACTCTGGATCTCCCGTAGGTTTGCGACAGTCGCGTCATCTACTTGCCAAGCTGAGTCTATGGCTCTTGGAATTGGCACACGGCAAGTGCTTTGGGTATGGCATTTGCTCACTGATATTCTCCAGAGCAGTTTCACAGGAGTACTGCACTGCAACAATTAATCAGCCATCCCCGAGTGAGTACCAATGATTCCGCTAACAAACGTGTCTGACACATCGAACATGAATTCTATTTGACCAACCAAGCACTTCATGAAAAGAAGACAGCACTGGTTTGGTTTCCGACAAAAGAACAGTTAGCATATATACTAACCAAGGCCCTGAGGAAGGAAAATTTCAAGCTGTTACGGGGGAGGATTATGGACGGTGACTAGGTGAGGGGGGATTGTTGTAACCCAGCACTGCAAAAAAATCTGCTTCAACTGCCAGCAGTTGACATGCAGTAGCTTTGATTTTACTCTGGTCTTACTCTGGTTTTACTCAAACTTTAATCAAAAGTTACTTTGGTGAACAGTGACTGTGCATGATGCACAGTCACTGTGCATCTCAATTAAAGTTTGAGTAAAGTTTGAATAAGAGTTGAGTAAAATCAGAGTAAGCTGCATGTCAACTGCTGGCAGTTGAAGCAGATTTTTTTTGCAGTGCAGGAAGGGGTTACAGTTGGGCTCACCTTATCCCCCTGAGAACTTGTATATAGATTGTGAACTGAGCCCGAAAGTAAAATACAACCTTAAGTATTATTGTCCCAAAACCACTCCACAACATGTGCCAGGTGAGGTTTGATTTGATATTGCTGCAGACATGTCAAAGTAAAAAGGCCCCTTTGTACTTTTGGATGTCACTTGTAATCTTGTCATTATTGATTGGTTTTGGTGATAAAAAATCTGCCTAAGATCTTAAACACAAGATTTGGCAGGAACCTCCCAAGAAACTTGAACTTACTTTTTTGATTCTTAACAAGTCCCTGCCAAATCTTGCAAATTTTTCCAAAATGATATCACTAAGAATCATACAATTGAATACTCTTTATAAAGTGCTGATATAATCAAGTCACTAGAAATAAAATAGAGTATCATTCTTGAATATGCTGCTGCTCAGCTATTTTGCTTGTTGAGAAGTGCAATGACATGAAACTAGGTGAAATGATCCATATCTATTAGGGGGTTCACAATGTCAATCTTTTGACCCCCTTGATATGTGGTGCCCATCCATTATCCCTATCTTTTCAAAATTTTATCTTCCTGTGGCTGGATTTACATCAATAGATGTGAAGTGGTGTTAATCCCAACGAAGGTCAACAATAAGCTGAATTGGATGGAGTAGTCGTATTCTAAGATCATCGGAAGCACTCTCGGAGAGCTCCTTGATAGCTGGCTCACCCTGTTTGACGAAAAAAACTTGGGAATCACTTGCCTCTAGCTACATATTATTCCTTCAGCATTGGTTTCTGCGCTCTTTGGTAGGGTATATGCATTGACTTGTTGATTTCATTTCATGGTCGATGGTTATTCAGTCTGAAACCTTAATTTTGTGAAAATGCATTTGCAGATTATTCATTATTGCTTTTTTTTGCACAGCACAAACTCAAACAGCCCCCCTCTTGGCCTTTCTTCGCCTCCCTCCTTCTTGACCGTCTTCGGCCTTCGCACCGACAACCACAAATAAGACTCTCTTCCATTCCTCACTTGAAGCAACTGAATTCTCTGCCTCAACTACTCGTTACGCTCTTACTTTCAAAGACCCAAGCAGACTATCTTTAAGAGATTATCTTAGATTAACAATGGCTGAAAACTCCAACGGCGCAGCTCCCTCGACTTCCGCATTACTGCAATCCCTCTACTCGGCTCCCGATTCTCCTAGTTGCACTGTCGCCGCTCGTGCTTTGGCTAACCATGTCCAATCCTCCGGGATACACATCTTGGCCATCGATGCTATCCTTGATGACTTGATTCGTGCATCCTGCTCAAAAGTAGGCTCTGAACGCGAGAGCTCGATGGTCGCAATCGAAGAAATCTCTCGAACCGTCGGTGCTCAGGGTGGTGCCGAGCCCTATTTACTACCACTCCTACCGGTCATCCTGGAACGTTACCCTGAGACCGGAAAGGCTGAGGTCGTCGGTAAGGCCGCCGAGAAAGCTGCCAAACAATTGATCAAGTTATCCCAACCAGAGGGCGTACCCAAATTTATCAAAGTGCTCTTCGATATCTTATCCACCTCGGGTGTCAAGTGGAAGACCAAAGCTGGTGCGCTCGATCTCTTCGCCAGCCTCGTTAAGATAGGCCCCGATCAAGTAGCCGAACGTTTGGGTGAAATCATCCCTCCACTCACTCAAGAGATGAGGGACACCAAACCGGAAGTAAGTTCCGCCGGCCACAAGGCCGCCATGGCCGTCTGTGGAGTACTCTCAAACTTGGACGTTTTACCTTTCGTTCCTGTCTTGGTCAACTGTATGGCTCGACCTGATACCGTACCTGAGGCCATCAAACAATTGTCCGCAAACGTTTGGGTGAGAGACGTCGACGGTCCAACTTTGGCGGTCTTGGTGCCCTTGCTTCAACGAGCACTTTCTGAGCGAAGCTCGATCGTCCAACGACAAACTGTCATTCTTGTTGGAAACTTGTTTAAGCTCGTCCGATCCCCCGAGCTCGCCCATCTTCACCTCAAGAACCTCTTTCCAGGTGTCCATCGGATCGCTGAAACTGCTTCGTTCCCTGAAGTTCGTGAATTTGCTCTACAGGCCGTTAATGCTCTCATCCTATCCTCTGGTGCCGATGAGGCCACTGTTGCAGCCCTCAAAAACTCTGACCAAGCGAGTACGGGCCCCAGTCCGATTCCCTCCACACCTGGGACACCCTCTACCAAACTCACTGATGAAGACGAGATCTTGGCCCAGCGATCGCTTAAATCCTTGATCCAAAAGATGGCTCATGTCACAGTCAATCCCTTCATCGAAACCTCGATCTCTTATCAAGCAAGCGCTATTGCCAGTCTGGTTCGCAAACGTGACTTCGATGAAGGCCAGTGGACACGATATACTGTCCCCTATCTGATCCATTTCATGCCTGCTAATGATGCCGAAAAGATTGCCAAAGAGAATTTGAAAAGATGGTTGGAAATCGACCAAGAACGCTACTACAAGGCTGCTGGTGATGGTGATGACGATCCCACTGAGAAAATCGTCAATTTGACGTTTTCTTTAGCTTACGGTGGCTTGTTGTTACTCAACCACACTGTGCTCCAACTTCGTCGGGGCTGGCGGTATGGGGTGTGTGGTGCCAACGGCTGTGGTAAAAGTACCCTTTTGGTTTGTTACATTTCCATTTACTCAATCTTTCGCATTTGTTAATTGAACCCCCGCCATATGATCGGCAGCAACTGACCGTGTCTTCTTCTTCAACAGAAAGCCATCAATCGACACCAAATTGAAAACTTTCCCGAGAGTGTCTCAACGTTTTACGTCGAGCACGATATTGATGGGGAAGTTGCGGACGCGACATGTCTACAGTTTTTGATAGCTGACAAGTTTGTCAAAGCGAAGAACTTGTCTCCCGACCAAATTTCAGAGAGAATGAGAGAGTTTGGATTTGATGACGCCCGTCAAGCCTGCCAAGTTCAATCACTATCCGGAGGCTGGAAAATGAGATTGGCCTTGGCAAGGGCCATGCTGTGTGATGCTGATCTGTTGTTATTGGACGAGCCCACTAACCACTTGGATCGGGCATCGATCGAATGGCTGCAAGATTACCTCAAGGCTCAAACCAAAGTGACCATCTTAACCGTCTCGCACGACTCTGGTTTCCTTGACTCGATTTGCACGGACATCATTCATTATCAAAACAAACAGCTAGTTTACTATCGGGGCAATCTTTCCAAGTTTGTTGAGAAATACCCCGCTGCTCGGAGCTACTACACACTTTCAGCTTCTCTGGTCAAGTTTGTCTTTCCTCCGCCTGGAGCACTCATGGGAGTTAGGTCTCAAACTCGCGCAATCTTGAAAGCCACCAACGTTACGTTTACCTATCCTGGTGCACCGAAACCGAGCTTGATGAATGCCTCGTGTGCCGTGACTCTCTCCTCACGAGTTGGAGTTGTTGGGCCCAATGGGGCTGGCAAGTCGACATTAATCAAACTCTTGACGGGTGAAACGGTGCCCGACACTGGTAAAATCGAAAAACATCCCAACTTACGTGTTGCGTATGTTGCTCAACATGCCTTTCATAACATCGGTGCCCACTTGGAAAAGACGGCTGTCCAATATATCGCCTGGAGATACCAGGACGGGCATGATCGTGAACAAGCCATGAAAGCTGTAAGTCTATTCTGAGCCCGATTTCCCGTTCTCCTTATCAATTGCCTTTTCCCTTGAACTTCGCAGTCTCGTGTGTTGTCTGAAGAAGAGAAGAGGCAAATGGAGGTACCCATCGAGGGGAAGAATGGAGAGAAACGCAAGCTGGAAATGATTATTGGGCGACAGAAGCTTAAGAAATCGTTTCAATACGAAGTCAAATGGAGGAACCTCGACCATAGACACAACACTTGGCTCCCGAGAGAGAAATTGATGGAGGCTGGGTTCGGCAAATTAGTCCAAGAACACGATGATTTAGAAGCTTCCAGAGAGGGTTCAGGTAGTAGGGATCTATCATTCAAAGTGTTAGTCTATTCTCTTTCTATTCTCATTGACTGGACGTGCCCCAATACTCATTTTGAGATACGGTAATCTAGCATCCGACAACACTTGATGGATGTAGGTTTAGATGGAGACATTGCAGAGTATAACGAGTTGAAAGGATTGAGTGGAGGTCAAAAAGTTAAAGTTGTCATTGCGTGAGTCGAGTCAATAGATAAGAGCGAACGGAAGGTAATTGGTACTGATTTTAACTTGTATTTCTGAAAATGTTAAATGGACGTGGATTTAGTGCTGCTTTATGGAGTAAGCCGCAAGTACTTATCCTCGACGAGCCGACGAACTTCTTGGACCGAGATGCGTTGGGTGGGTTGGCCGTAGCGATTCGAGATTGGGCCGGAGCGTTTGTATGTATTTCACACAACGAAGAGTTTGTTGGTGCGCTTTGTCCAGAAATCTGGAACGTCGATGGCGGCAGATTGGTTCACAAAGGCAAAGCGGCGGTTGTAGAGGGTGATGCGTTTGAGGATGGCAAACGATTAGGGAGTGGGTTGAACAGTAAGAAGGGTACACCCTCCGGAAGCAAATCGGCCACCCCCCTACCCAGTGCTACCAACTCGGATAACGAAGGTGGCACCCCTACTGATCCCAGCATGCCGATCGTTAAGAAGAAGAAACTCACTCGGAAGCAACTCAAAGATCGTGAAGAACGAAGACGGATGAGGAAGTTGAAATGGCTCTCCGATTCGACTGGCGCAGCCCGTGAACCTGATACTGATACTGGTGTGTAAAATTATGGTGTTCCTCTTTCCGTCAATTGCCTGCTGATTTACTTTCACCATTTTTGCTTGGTAGAGGATGAGCATTGAGTGTAGTGCGAGTGGAACAATCAATCTTTTTTTTTTACACTTTGGTCACCCAAATTTTCATCTATACTTGTGTGTAAGCTTAGTTTGTTTTAAGTGGGATTTGTTGAATCACAAATAGTTGTTATCCTTTCGACTCTCGACGTAGATGGATTTTTTTCTCTACACATACATACATACACATTAAATAGACACGGTCTCTCTTTCCTTCAATCATCTGTTCCTTTTGCCAAGATTTTTTTTTTATATAGATAGATGTTTTCTTGCCCTCAACTTGGAAACCAAAAACGAGCTATGTACGGTCAGAGGACGCCATAGAAGAAGTAACTTCCCGACCAGTCTCCTTAGAAGAATGATGGTGGTCGGCTTGTCTTGTTGTCAACAATCTGCCCCTTCATCATATTTTTTTGTACCTCTTTTCAAATCTTTCTTTTTATTCTGAAACCGTTTTCTCGGCGAACTCCTTTTGCATGTTTTCACAAGAATGAAACACTCAAGTTCTCACTCTCTCACTCTGTCTCTCATCCCCTCCCATAGATTTCTTTCTTGTTGGGCTGAAGTCTCAATCAACTTTCTGATTGTCATCATTTTTTGGAAGTTATTTCTATTTTTTACAAACTTGAAAATCCTCCTAAAGATGACATCAGTTAAGAAATTTACTTTTCTTTATTGCCTTTGGTGAATGAAGTGAACAAAGTGATGTAATGCTTTCATCAAGCAGATTTTCAGTTGAGTCTCTCTCCTAACAACACTGTATGTAGTACTCCCCTTGTGCCATTGCTTTTGGGCCTAAACAGTCTCAGTATGCCCAGTAAAAAGATAGTAGCCCAGTTCACGTAGGGCAGTTTTAAGCATCTCATCAAAATGTTGGATGCTCATGAGATTATGTTTTAAAATATAATGACAATGATTTCCCACAGATTTATGGGATATCATTTTAAGCTCATTGCTTGCAATTTTAATTTTAACTTTGGTCAAGCAGCTACGTGAACTGGGCTAGTGGATTCCAATCCAGCTGCTCTAGGTTAAAAGATATTATTATTTGAATGAATTGAAGACCTAAAACCAGAATGGACTAGAAAAGAGAACAAAGTAAGAAAACTATGGGGATAAAGAATGATGAAAATTAACAAACTTGAATGAAGACAGGAGTGTATGAAAATGAGGAACAGAACTAGGTTGAGAAGAGATAAGCAAAAGATAGGACTGGACTACGAATGTTAGTTAGATGAATTATTTTTATGATGATTGATTTGTGAATGATCTCACCGTACAAGTTGGGAGAATTGATTAGATGACAATAAAGATAAGAAAGAAGAGACAATAAAAAGTAGAAATAGAAATAAGAAACAGAAAGAAAGAAACGTAGTAAGGATGTTCAGTGAAGGTGATTGAAGAAGAGTGGTGGTGAGATAAACATGAAGTGATAAGATTAAGATGATGAGATTTGTTGAATGTAAATATAAGGATAGTGTTTTAGGGCAAAAGAAAGATAGTGGGGGTTGGTCAAATGGAATATGATCATCATCTCAGAGTGGTTGACTAAAAGATTCTGAGCTAGGCCTCTATCCCTTCTTATCTGTGTTGCATACCTGTCATACAGGTGTCACAAAGACAGGAACTTACCTGAGTCAGAGGTTTGTGGAAGGATCCTTTCCTTATCCTTTCCACAAACTAATCACTCTGACCCAGGTAAGCAAATCACTTCATTCAAGTTTCTTTCCTTTCTTAACCTATCCTGTCCTTTCCTTAACTTTCCTGTCCTGTTTTGTTTTCATGTCAGCTTAAGTTGAGGCCCCCTTTGGATCTTGACAAGGGGGCTCTCTAGTTGTTCCTTAAGTATGTACTTGATCCTCAGATGTGAAATAAATCATTGAGTCAGAGCACTATCTCACTGCTCCCACCTTCTGAGAAAAATCTTGATGCTTGAGGAGAGGGATTCACCAAGGAGCTTGGTTGGTAATCAAGACAGTAAATTCAATAATCTTGACCAAGTAAGATGCAAGATGGTATAGCATTGTAGATGTGGTTAGATTGCATCAGAGTATTCGAACATCAACAATGGCATGGGCATGGCTGCATTGGTGGGCAGTAGTTCAAATTTCTAAGGCATGAAATCAACCAATCTTCAACAAGAGCAATGTGAATGAATTTATTTTATCAAAGATGAAACAAAAAATTATTCATTCTTTTGAGGACCAATGAGTATAAACATGAACTCTAAAAAAAACTGGTGAGGTCCAGATGACTGTGTCACACGGCGTCTTGTACAAGAGACGGGTGGGCACTATTTGAAGGAAGGAAAGGAAAAGAGATAGCTTCAAAGAGAGGACTTACTGTTCAAAGATCTTCTTTATTTCGAAGAAGAGCTACTTAGGCTCAGAGGGACTTAGAGTAGAACACTGAAAGGGTTGCAATGAGAAGGCTCAAAGAAGGCGGAATCAAGTTATGCTAAAAACTATAATCTTATTTTGATGAAGAGAAGATGGAAAGAATGAAAGCAGACAGCTTATATATTAAATACAAGTGAGGCTACAAAGGTATGACAAAGGTTCAAACAAGATGTGAGGTCAAAGGGTCAATGCAGAAGAAATGAAAAGGGAGGTCATAGCTTCTGAGATCAAGCAACACCAAGGCGAGTCCATGACTAGAGGACCAAGCAAGGGTAAGTGCAATGGATGCGAGAGTGAATGAATTGAAGTTCAAAGTTTGAGGACTGGGTGTCGAAGTCCAAAAGTCCACAGAGGGAATGTGCAAATCCGGAAAAGGAAGTTAAGTGCATGAAGAAGTAATGCCTAAAGTAAAGGAAGACCGGTGAGAGGGTTATTGGTCTTGCTTTTATTCACATAACTGGAAAGCAACGTGCTATCAAATCTTCGAAGATTTAGAAAGTAACTTCGAGAGAGCACTGAAGATTGCTGAGGGTGCACAGGTGATGTCATATGCAACCTGAGGATTAACCAAAAGCTTTTAAGTTGTTAATGTCGTAAAGCATGGTAGAAAAGCATCCTTAGCAAATGCAAGGAAGATCCAACTGCGAGATCCTGAGTGCTGAGTGTGAAGCTGAGTCTGTCGTATGACAGTTCAAGACAGGCCCATTCTTTTTCTTTTATTTCAATTTTAAATAAGAAGCTGTATAGTGGAGGACTTCCCGTGGCCATCTACAGAGGCTTTCAAGTCTAAATCACAAGGCTAAATCCGATCTTCCCTGCCAAAATTTAGTTTTACAGGCTCAAATTAAGAATCTAGAGGGGCTGTAGATCCTACCGGAGGTCCTCCAGTTTCTTGCATTGAAATTTTAAAAAATCAACCCAACTACTTTTCAAGTGAGAAACAAATAGCCTTGTTCTTTTCAATAAAATCAGAGGAACAGTGTGAAGAAGATGAAAAGAAACAGAACCAATATAAAATAAGGGGGTTGATTAATTGACTCCCAAACATTTGATTTCTGACTTCCAAATGTACGGGACGTCCAGAGGACCGTTTTTTAACGTCTTCCCCCGGTCCCCAGGACTAAAAATACACCCAGGGAAAATTTGGGAGTCGGAAATCAAATTTTTAAATACAGGATGGGAGTCAGAAATTTAATTTTGCAAAAAAAATATAACTCTTTACTGCGCGACACAAAGCCCCCCAGAATTTTAGAGCCGCCAGAATACCATCTAAAGCGCACATGATGATCTGCATCGCATTAACACACCCCAGGAAATGGGTGTACTACTGTGGCTCTAATTTGGCGCATTTCCCACTAAGGGAATCTGCCAAAACCTTAGCTACGGTGCTCCAAAATTTCACAGCACACATTTTAATAACCTCTTCAAAGATGATTAAATTCTAGATAGTACCCTACCAACAGAAACTATTCTTCAGGGGGCGGCGGCTAATGGGGCCTCCAGTACTGTTAATAGTTGATCCAACACTGTTGATAGTGCCTCCGGTACTGTTAATAGTGCCTCCCATACTGTTAATAGGGCCTCCAGTACTGTTTATAGTGCCTCCGGTACTGTTAATAGTACCTCCAGTACTGTTAATAGTGCCTCCAGTACTGTGAATAGTGCCTCCGGTAATGTGAACAGTGCCTCCAGTACTGTTAAGAGTGCTTCAGTGCTGTTAATAGTACCTCCAGTACTGTTAATAGTGCCTCTGGTACTGTTACTAGTGGCATATTAATAGTACTGGCGACTAGTAAGAGTGCTTCCAGTGCTGTTAATAGTGCCTCTGGTACTGTTACTAGTGGCATATTAACAGTACTGGAGGCACTATTAACAGTGCTGGAGGCACTATTGACAGTACTGGAAGCACTATTAAATGTACCGGAGGCACTATTAACAGTATCAGAGGCCCTATTAACAGTACCAGAGGCACTATTAACAGTACCGGAGGCACTATCAACAGTACTGGAGGCACTATTAACAGTACTGGAGGCACTATTAGCAGTACCAGAGGAACTATTAGCAGTACTGGAGGAACTATTAACAGTACTGGAGGCACTATAAACAGTGTTGGAGCAACTATTAACAGTACTGGAGGCCCCATTAGCCGCTGCCCCCTGAAGAATAATTTCTGTTGGTAGGGTACTGCCTAGAAGCTAATCATCTTTGAAGAGGTTATTAAAATGTGTGCTGTGAAATTTTGGGGCACCGTAGTAAAGGTTTTGGCAGATTCCCTTAGTACACCACAGGAGCAATTGGCTCATTGTGGGACGTTTTCCCAACAGGAGCAGAAAAATTCCATCCCAGAAACCACAACACGGTCAAGGTGACATTGAGGGTGCCAGCACGTTGCTGGAACCCTCAGCCAACCCATGCCATCCTGTAACGTCCCCATGGTTACAAGATGGACTGTCCCTGGGACATCTGGGTCCCTTCAACGAGATGTTTCTTGTTGAGGGAACCAACACGTCCAGAGAAGCCATTCTCAGAACCGAAAAGTCCTGAGAACGGCTTGAGTCCCATTGATGGGACATGTACTTCTCAAATGTCAACTGAACATTGACTTTTGAGGCACCTGTCACCTCAACAACATGAGAGATATCATTCTCAGGACGTGAAGGTCCTGGGGACAGCTCACTTACTGTTCATGGGACAGTTTGTTTGAGAAAGTCAACAGGACATTCACTTTCTGCCCTCTTGTCCCAAGAGCTTGACAAAACTTTATAAAAAACAAAAATCTAAATGGTTGAAAAATGACTAAGCAGCACAAAGTATTGTTCAAATATATAAAACTGGTAAATAAATTTAACACCCAGTGGACTAGTCGCATCCCACAACCAGTTCACCTGGCAGGTTGAACCAACGTGCCAGAATCCATGTATTGATGTTACATTTACAGCTCGCAACTGACGACTCAGCGTACAAGCGTTGCAACTACAAAGGTCCTGTCAACACGGCCAGGACCATAACCCCAAAAACCAATCGGGGTTATGAAATTTCTGGCAGCAACGGGATGGTTCTCCCTAGGGAGAAAAACGACGTTCCTCAAATAATCCCGTCTATCATTGACGGGATGTTCAATTGGGCTGTGGTGTAGGAAATGCACCAAATTAGAGCCACAGTAGTACACCCATTTCCTGGGGTGTGTTAATGCGATGCAGATAATCATGTGCGCTTTAGATGGTATTCTGGCCACTCTAAAATTTTGGGGGGCTTTGGGCCGTGAGTAAAGAGTTATGATTTTTTGCAAAATTAAATTTCCGACTCCCATTCTGTATTTAAAAATTCAATTTCCGACTCCCAAATTTGCCCCGGGTAAATTTTTAGTCCTGGGGACCAGGGGAAGACATCAAAAAACGGTCCTCCAGACGTCCCGTACATTTGGGAGTCGGAAATCAAATTTTTGGGAGTCGATTAATCCAGCCCCTAAAATAAAATAACCACTTTTAGAAACAGAATTTCTAAAATATAAGAAAACCAATGACAGTCACACAAGATTTGGATTGGTGTTGCTTGGTAATGAAGTGCAGTTACTTTCCTTTCTGTGTCAGCCTTGTTTATTTTGTTCAGTTTTCTCTCTCTTGTCTTCTTCCAACTCTTGCAAGAGAGTTCTTTTCTTGATGAAATTATAAATAGTAGGAACACAAGATTTCATCCATTGCATCTGGGTTCTTTTCCATCACAACATCCACTATTCCCTTGTATTCCATCAGGAGCTGCTTACTCTTTGGGGGGTGTTTGTATCATACTGTATGCTGTTAGCTCTGACCATATCTTCTCCCTGCTTCTTGCCTTCCTTTAAATATTCTTCTAGAACTAGCAACTTTTTTTTGCGCTGGTAGCATGGGCTTTGCATTTCTGTTTATCTGCTTTGATTCCCATGGCTTCAGCATCTCTGTTTGATTCTCTCCCTGGAAAATTCTGATTTGTGTTTTGGTCAGTCAATGGACTTTCAGGGGCCACTGAAGAGCTGTGATGATCAGTGGTTGGGGATTTTGAAGGTTTGGTTTTAAGAACAACAGAAAATATAGTCATGTGACATTCCTGTGTAACTACTTGTGAAACCTGTTGTAGTCTGCTTTAGAAATCGTCTCAGATTAGTTTTCTTTTCTTTTCTTCTCTCATCTTGTTTTCCTTCTTTTATCCTCACTATGTACCAGGTTCGACCAACTGCTCCTACTCCATGTACTGCCTTAGCTGACTTCCCTCTATCCAACTTGTCATAAAGTTATCCTTTATTTTGCCTTTTCACAGGTTTCTCTCCCATTTTAGTGGAGGACTTCCCGTAGGATCTACAGCCCCTGTAGATTGGAGGATTCTTCTTTGTTTTGTTGCAAAGAGGAGAAATCTTCAGTATTTCTTTCTTTTGACAGTTTTTGCTCCGTGGATTGGTTGAAGCTTCAATCCAACTAGAGGTGTGAATTTTCTGCCAGCATGAACTATCCTGTTCTGGCCCTTTGTGCCATTGTGGATGGTGCACTTCACACAGGGCAGAAGGTGTGGACTGTTTATCAAACTTGGTGGAAACAGAGAATTGTGACTGCCAGCGTTATTGCTGATGTAGTCTCACCGAGGGTGAAAGATCTGTGCAATGGCATCCCGGCCTATCCCGGCCCGCTAAAGCGACTCGGGTCGATCCGGCTACTGGAGATGCTCTTAACCGGATTTCAAACCTCAGGACCAAGCCCGAAAGTCAAGCCACCCGGTCCGGATACCCGCCCAGCCGATGCGGATGGCCGTATACCATCCAGATTGCTGGCTCGGATATCAAAGATAAACATTTCCCTTCGGACTTTCTCCCAGAACAATTCAAACCATCGTCATTTCCAGTAAGCTGTCAAAGATTATTTATTATTTATTTGTATTCTTACCACATCAGCACCATCTTGTCGTCTCACTCTTACCATGAAGCCTCCAGCTACCACCCCTTCCATCACAGTACCCGAAGTCGATACTGCCTCAAGCTCTACCGCGGACACCCATCAGCAGCACTCGAGTCACCATACTAATCATCCTCAGTATCACCAAACTAGTAGCTTGGGCAGGCTCAATGATAAAGTTGTTATTACTCCCAACTCGCCATGTTTTGTTCACTCCCATCTCGATCCTGGAAACAATCGTTAGAACTCTCTTGACTAATGCTTTCACCAAGCAAAGGATCCTAGGCTGACCTATTCACCCCCTTGACACTCTTTAGCTGAGATCTCCCGCAGTCTGTCGAGACGCGAACGCTCCCGAAGTAGACAATTCAATCCACCACTACCAACGATTCCTCAAAATTATCCATCCCCCGGCCTCTCTCCCAACACTCCCCGCCCAAACTCGCTCTCTCAAGAGATCTCAAACATGACCATCCCAGACCATCGAAACTACGGCTATCGTCGTGACCATAACAATGCATTGGATGAGGAGGAGGAAGTTGAGGACGAGGACGATGAGGATGAGGATGAGGATGAAGAGAACCATGAGAGCATGACCCGCCAACTAGCCGAGACTGCGACGAGCGTCCGAGAGATTTCCAAACAACTCGGCCGGACTCGGATCAAGACAGCCATCCAGAGTGTCCTGATCATCACCAAGGCCAGAGATAATCACCTGATTCGGTACGATGTCCATTTCGCTTTTTTTTTTATAGCTGGCTTACTAACCCTCCCTGATGATGTAACAGCCTCACTCGAGAATTAGTCATCTCACTCGGTCGTGAAGCCCTTCAACCGCCGGTTACTCAGTCACTCCAGAGGCCAGCCGCATCCAGCCAATCAAAACCCTTGGTCATCTATGTCGATCACCAACTACGTCATTCTACCCGCTTCGATCGTCCTGGCTTAGAAAGGGACTATCCCGATTGGTTCAAGCCCTTGTCCTCTCGGCATCGGTTCAACCGTCGACTCTCCCGGACAAACTCGGTCTCGTCCGTCAGCTCGCTCCGATCGAACGTCAGCAGTCACAGCTCTGCCTCCAGTTCGACCGCCGACTCATCCCTTCAGGATGACGGAAGGCTTCGCTATTGGACTCCAGAGATGTGTGCCAGATCTCCCGAGCTCTTTGACTTGGTGATCACCGTGAGCGCTCGAAACCATTGATTCGCTTTTGTTCACCGTACAAGTTTCCTCGTTAATATTCCCCCTCAATCTCCTCTCTTCCAGCTTGGGGGGGATGGCACGGTCCTGTTTGCTTCCTGGCTGTTTCAGCGGATTGTCCCGCCCATCATCCCCTTCGCTCTTGGCTCACTTGGTTTCCTTACCAACTTTGACTACGCCGACCATCAGAAAGTGCTACATGAAGCTATCAGACGTGGGGTAAGGATCAACCTGAGGATGCGCTTTAATTGTACCGTCTATCGTGCCAGTGCAGCCCCAACGAAACGTCGGGCTGTAAGGTCTGGCAAAACCGGCGAAATATTTATGAATATCCTTGGCAGGTCTGGCTGGGAAGCCCTAGAGAATGGCTCGGCCCCTTGTCATCAACGCTCATCCTCTCGCTCAACCTTAAAGGACGATAAGGAGATCGTATGCTTCAGTACATATCCCGCCGAATCTTTTCAAGTCTTGAACGAGCTGGTTGTGGATCGTGGACCGAGTCCGTATGTGAGCTTGCTAGAGCTCTTCGGTGAGTAATTTTTCCGTTTATTATTCTTTATTTTCTGCAATTCGCTCGTTCAAGCGTCTCAAACTGTCTTCATTTTCATCCTGGCAGGCGACGATCATCATATGACCACCGTCCAAGCAGATGGTTTGACCGTCTCAACCCCTACTGGTTCTACGGCTTATTCTGTTAGTTAGATATTTCCCTGAGTTATTCTCAGTTTGAATAAATACATGCCCCTAAACTCGTTATGGATTCCCAAATCATCTAGCTATCTGCAGGCGGCTCTCTAGTTCATCCCGAAATTCCTGCGATGTTGATCACCCCGATTTGCCCTCATACTCTCTCCTTTCGGCCGATGTTACTCCCGGATACCATGGAACTAAGGATTTGCGTGCCATACACTTCTCGCAGTACTGCTTGGGCCAGTTTTGATGGCCGAGGAAGAGTTGAATTGCGTCGTAAGTCACTGGTTTAACTCGAGATATGACGTGCCATGGGATGATGTCTATCTATCATGGACTGACTGAAGGTTGATCATCATCATGATTCTTAACCAGAGGGCGATCACATCAAAGTTACGGCCTCAGCGTATCCTTTTCCGACCGTGTGCGGTACAAGCCAGTCGATTGATTGGTTTCATGCCATCTCAAGAACCTTGAAGTGGAACGAACGAGAACGTCAAAAATCATTTGTTGTCATTGAAGAGGATCGAGTGGTCTCATCAAGCAGCGGAGCAAATCAACCCAACCAATCGGCCTCAAATCCGATGAGCGCACATGAGCAATCTAAACAGGATGAGTTTGACGACGATGAAGTAGAGCAATATGACATTGATGATGTCCCGCCCAGCGCGCCCTTGGACGAAGGCTTGGGTCAAGCTCCCTTCAACCCTGTCGGTCAGTCGAATTCTGAGGAGGGACAGCTTGGAAGGCTCGACCACCGCACCCACGATCAAACTGCCCCTTCTGATAGGAGCTCGCATGGAAGTACCTTAAAGGAGTCAACCCCATCTCCGATTTCGAACCAAGCTGGATTGCCTGCTCAAATCAGCAACCTTAATTTGAAAGCTTTTGCCGTTTGGGGTCTCGATGCTAGCGGCTCTTCTGATGGATCAATCAGTGATTCTTAAACTCTGTTGTGATACCTCCAGCGTATAACAGTATGAAAGAGCGACTTTCATTCCTCCTTCGCTACAGAGCATCATGTACCTCATTTGTTTTGTTTTATCGTCTCCTTTTTTTCTCTCTCTTTGGTTACATCTCTTTTACTTACAACCCTATAACTTATAAAACTATTCACAGCAAAGAAACTTCAAGGAAAAAAAGTCAAAAGTAAATCCTTCCCCTCTTATAAATATACTAATAAAGTCATTACTAACACAGATACACAAATATCTTAATACACACTTGGGATACTTTCTTTTCCTAACTAGCATTCCCGTTTGCCTGTCGGAGCGTCTTTGAAAATAAAACAATGATTGTATTGCCTATGTATTTACTTACTGACACAAATTCCTACGTGCCAGTATGGTGATGCATAAATTGGGGATACCTACGATAGTAAGAGACTCGCAAGAATTCTTTGTACGATGCCATTAACTTTTCTTGGACATCGTTTTAAACTCCCGTCCGGGAGGTTCTCTGTGTGTGTATTTTCACGAGGGGAATCCATGTTGAGTCTTACACGAGAGTTTTGAAGCTTACATAAATAACTGGGGTTTAGCGTCAATTGATTTGCTTTTTTTTAGGGGGAATTATAATTTATAAACGCTTGGAGTTTATGTCGCGCATTTAGAGAAGATGTGCGTATTGAATTGGTTCTAGCTGGAATGGACCAGTGGGATGGACAAATGGTATGGATGAAGGAATGTTATGCACACATCTTCCTGTTTTCCTTTTTGTGTGGTTGTTCTGGTTCAGTTTGCTTTGTTGTGGGGCAAGGAGGCTTGTCTCGCGGAAATTGGGAAACACAAAAGCTGCTTCAAGTTCCAGCTACTTCTGATTTCTCCCAACATTTTTCTTCTAATCCAGACAGGTCAGTAAGCAGCCTCTACATAGTTTATCATCTCGGTCACTGACATTTCCCTTTGTGATTCACACTTCGGACATTGTCTGTACATACAGGTTGAATCTCGTCGTTTTTTTTCCATCACCGGCAATCGATGGTCGCAATCGACTGCTCGTGACCGGAAAACGAACCTCTGCTATTCGCGCTGTCTGACCCTCCCCAACCAGTCATGTGGATACTCGAAGGCAAGTTTCGTGATCTAGACGCTCGCAATTGCCACAGTGAGTTATGCTCTTGTGTTTCTTATCATCAGTGCCTTGGAAGCGCTGGGTGTTTACCACGAATACAATGCTCTTTCCTCACTCTGTTTTCAGAAGATGATGAATTGTCATCCCAAGAGAGGTGGCTCCGACCTGCTCGCATTTACAGCTTAGGTAGGGATGTTCAGAACGATTTCTCGCTCAAGTTGCTCAAGTGCTTGAGTAGACACCGTTCCATTTCCTTAGATGTGGGGCCCTATCCGCTGGTGAGTTGAGCTGATCCGTTGACATATTCACTATCACGACTCCGCTCTCTCTAACATTTTGAAGACTAACCCAGTGCTTTATGTCCTCCTATCTTTAGGGTGACGACTCTGATCAAGCCGAACCACCCAAGCAATATCCAATCACACTCACCACACATTCCTCTAAAGATCTCCTTCTGACTCGCGAAGGAACGTCTAAAATCCCAATCAAGGCAGAATCTCCACTTACCGTCAAGCCTGGTGATAAAATAGATTTTGATGGCGATGACTCTTCAGCTAACTCGCTTCGGTGAGTATTCTCACATTTCGCGATCTTGGGATAGCTTCAGGCACCACCTGAAATGAGATGAACGCCCGATAGCAGTTTTTTGAATGTGTTGAGTTCTATGGAAGCTGATGTGGCGACATGTTATTCATTTTAAACTCACTGCTATTGGTTATCGGTTATCGATCATCGCTTGAAGTTTTCATTGGCGCCCGGTTAATATTTGCTTCACCCAACTCAAGTCCACCACGCGTCAGAAATTCGGAGATAATCTTAAAGATGCAGGTTGGAAGATGTCCACATTTTTCGACTCTTCCTAAATGTACTGATTGATGGAGTTGTGGTTTTGATTGACGCAAAATCCGAAATCTGGATTTGCTCTCCCATCTCGCCTTTCTTCAGGAATTTCATTCTCAGTATCGCGATTCCCAACCCATCAACATACCCACTTCTTTCCAACACCACTGGGACCAACCCTTCCAATCGGTTATGCTCTTGTCCAGGGTATCCAACTCATTTCTGAATCGTGGTTAGAACAGCTCACCCAAGCGACTCTTATCAAACCTCTTACGACGCAAATGCCATCATCCAAATTGGGTAAGAAAAAGGACGAGGATGAAATAACATACTTGCAGCGATGTGAAATAGTCACTTTGTTGCTGCAGTCACGCGCCAAAGGATTCTCGGATTTCGAAAAAGACTTCAAGACTACTTGGGAAAAGTTGGCCCCTCGGTCAACTTTTGGAAAATTGCCAGATACCTTCAAAAGCTGGCTCCAAAGTGAAAACAAGTTAAATCCCAATCAGCATCGTCGAACAATGTTTTCCGAATTTTCTGTGATCTTGCTTGCAAATGAAGAGGTAGAGATTATTTGACTCTTAAGAGTCTTGTGTGACATTTCACCTTTTTTACAAAAAACATTTATGCATACTCCCTTTTCATGCCGCCACGTAGGATGAAAGTTCTGCTCCTATAGAACAAATCATTCGAGCGGGGTCGGGCGACATCGCTGTCTACTCTTCGCCTCTTGATGGATCGACATCATTCCGCCAACAATTACAAAAGGTGTGGCCACAGCCAAGTCGCTCAGGGTATCGTCTTTTGCTGGGAACAAAGGAATTTATTTCTATGACAGAGTAAGTCGAGATAGCCCTGTATGAGACTCTTGCTAAATTGGGATGCTATTGAAACAAATTTCGATTCGTAACTAGCTGTGAAGGCCAGGCAATCAAAACGGTGGATGATTTACTGCACGCTATATGTGACATGGACATATCTCGATTGGTAGACCATACCACTGATTATTACGAGGCGCCACGTGATAGTGCCCATTCCGCAGGCCCCGCTCTTGCTGATGAAGCCCCGCCACTCGAAAGCCGTCTCTCGCCTAACCTTCGCCCTCGTCAACGTAAGTAGGCAAGTTCACTATTTTTATTTGGCGCACTCTAATCATAATGTAATGTGTGCCCACTTGTGCCGATCACTCGACATCGCCAGTGCATCCAAGATCCGACGAACTTGATGTTGGCGTTCATTCAACTGTCACAGAGCCCGACATACCAAAGCTTGTCAGCTATCCTTTTGCTTTGATTATTTGAGCCCTCTGAATGTTAGATTGTCACGTCCTAACCTTGCGTCTCTCAACTGGGCATATCGCAAATAGATGCGAAGGACAGTCAGTCGGACAAATTATGAGCAAATGAAAACACTCCTCCCGCAGACCGAGGTGAAAGCAGATGAAATCGAGTTATTGAAGAGGCTTGCCACAATCGATAATCCCGCGGATGACACTATCGTAGTGCGTAAACTTTGCATCAGTCTCCCATGTTGTCCTGTGCCATCTGTTGAGGGATGTGTCTTTCTTGGATCGGTTTCCTAGTCTATTCAAGTTGAACCACGCGTACAAAGTACTTCGCGGACACTAGATCTACTTGAGAAGGAAAACCCGTTCAGCTTGGAACCCCACTCAGAATCGCAGTTGCCCAGTCCTGACCTTGTGAGTATCAACCTTCGAATTTGTCACGTTAGTGATACAGGTCTGACATGCCCGTCTATGTTTCTAAGAGCCCACCTCTCCTTAAACGTAAAGTTCGAGAGCCAAGAGATCTCGACCTGGATCGGTACTTGCCTTTCTTGGGTCAAGGGATCAACACAACGTCTGTAAAACCTGACCAAGTAAATATTACAGACGGCCTGACCAAGGACGCTCCACTCGCGAAGCGGCAAAAAGTTGACCATGGCCCGGATGTAGAGCTAACTAGGATCACTGGCAGTGCGTTGCGACTCGATGAAGTCGATATCAATACCATTGAAGGCCCGGTCAGTAAGATGTTACGAGAAACTGCAACCCAGAGGGAAAATAAATCGAAAAGAAAAGCTAGTACCGAAATTCATCCTAGCGACGAGGACGAACCTTCAAAAAATCCCGAAAGAAATGAACCAAGTCAGAAGAAAAAAGCCCGCATACAGACACAACGAGGGCTAGACAGATCTCGGTCAGACCTCTCGGCTGAAAGTGGAAAAGGTGCAAAAAGGAAGACGAGCGCCCGCTCCAATGCTGAATCCCCCAGGAAATCAAGAGCGCAAAGAGAAGAGGAAGACGAGGATGAAGTTACCGAGCTGGGTGACCAATACTTATCAGTTAAGACGACTGGAAAGCGATTGACGCAGGAAGAAATCCAAGAGAATTTAGAATTCAATCGACTTCGGATTAGTAAAACACCGGTACTCCTTAAAACTAAGCCGATACTTACCAGGCCGATTGGATGGGACGAAGAAGATGTGAGCGAGAACGAGTTGCGCGAAATGGATGATTGGGCACACAAGGGAACACAGCCTGCTAGCTCAAAGAGCTTCTTCAAAGTCAAATATGTCAACTTGGTTAAGAAACTACCATCGGCTCCTCGGCATGACTCCGAGCTTAGGTCTGCTGGCAATGGGTCTCAGAATCACAAAAAGTTTACCCCGGTTCGTCCAATGCCTGAGTAATTTTACAGTTGATGTAGTTTCCGTCCATAATCGCTGAAGCTTTCACCATGTGGGCTTCCCCATAACGACGACAAACACAGAAAACCTACCCGACGGAGTCACACACGCGCACCCCTTTCCAACCCAATGTACGCCGAAGTATTCCAATGATGACTGCGCGATTAAAGGCACCCAATGCTGATGGTAAGCTTTACATTTTCATGGCAAACCTGCAGACATTTTACTCCTTCGATGACTTGATTTGACTCTCCGTCCTGTCTTGCAGTAGATCACGAGTATAACAGAAAATCGAGGGAACCTAGTTCTGCCCGAGTTGCGGTAAACATAGACGAAGAAGATGACGAGACACAAGAAGAATGTATGCTGAAATTTACTGGGAAGGGCAAGGGACGATCGGATGAAGCGAGATCAGTGAGGTCCGGAGGAGGTTCGCAGATGACGCTCGATGTTGGAGCCATGGCCGGATCGACTTCTCATAAGTCTCGCCGGCCCTCACCCACTCCTCGTTCAAACAAGAGCAGAGCACCCAATCCACCCAGCGAATCTGATGACGATCAATCTTGCCCAATGAGACCCCCTCCTTCTACTACTAAAACTCTCTCTCGGCCTACTCGTACCCAATCTAAATCTCAACGTCTCAAACGCACCGTCTCGGTGGAAGTTGATTCGGAATCTGACGGCGACGAATTGGCTTTCAAGGGTTTCACTCGTACTCGTTCATAAATCTTCCCCTCTATATTTTTCTTTTCCTTGTTTTTTTTTCTGTTCCGTCTTGAAGAATTATTACAGCCTTTTTCTTTTTCAGAAATCCATCATCTTTCTGGAATTGGATGTTTGGTCTGGATAGCTTACTATCCTGGACTTTTTCTCTCAGAGAGAAGGTGGTCTTATCATTTGATGACTATTACGTGGTTTTGTTACACATAAGATATAAAGAAAAACGATCAAGTGAAACCGACTGATTGATTACAATCATAAACACAAGAATAATTAGAGAAACTCACTATTTCCTCTTGCATCAGTATAATTTAGCTAGGGTTTAGGCAGGCTTATAATATCAAGTTTTTGTGTCTGACGATGTGGGATCATTTCCTCAAAAGTGGCTTGTGGACTGATTCAATAAGCTTTTAATATGTATGGCCATTAGCAAAATTGGGCATATCAGAAGGCAGCCCTATTAGGGGGGTTCATGCGCCGGATTTCAAAAATGTTGCAGATTGCTTGAAAACTTGGTTGGTCAGCATACATCACTGATGGAGCTGGCAGCTTGTTTATTGGCAAGTGTATGTAGCTGATTACAGCCCAGTTCATGAACTATCTGCCAACTTCCTCTATGCAATGTTAATTTTTAAGAAAGTTTTCATAAAATTAGCTCCATCCCCCTATTGAACTGAATAATCACAGTGGAAATTTAACCTAATCCGTCCATAGTTGATCAGCACTGCAGTGAGGTATTCATTTTTTTTATTAACCTAACCTACATTGTCCGTGGACAAGATGCTCTCATTTCAGCTTTCTTCATTCAATCTCATTGTTTTTAACTCATAGATTGTCTCACTCCAAACTTGCCACACATTCTTAGAGCATCCGCATCGGTTGAACGAATTTAACCGGATTAGCGAGCTCGGTTTATGCCCGGAGCAAGCTAATCCCAGCCTCCAAGAACATCGGCTGGGATAAACTGATGTTGTAAGTATGCGTTATGTACCTAGGGTGGTGTGATCCCCGGTATGCATGCTTTTGTGTTCACCTGAGAAGTTTAAAAAAACAGCCACGCAGCATAGCGCTGCAGCGTGCGAGAGCCATGCTTCAAGGTCAAATTAGTGCAAAATTTGGCGTTCGGCGAGTTTGGGAAAAACGGCTCGTACGACCCCCCAAATTTCTCCAAGTTCGGCCACCCACTCACAGTCCCCACACCCTTTACAACCTCAGCAGACCCTTACACAACAAAAGCCTACAAAAAACCTTACACGCCCTAAAGTAAACCAGCAGTACAAACTCGACGACCGGTGAACGCGACTCAAATCCACAACACGACACAACAAACGATTAACCAATAATTGCCTCATTGATCAAAAAAGTACCATTATTTCTTGACTGGCCTTACAATCAAACTCAATTTAGAATCATACAAAGCGCCCTCACATATTCGAGTCTCTTGATTGGCAAGTCGTCAAAAAATCCCATGATGATCATTCTGAGAACATGTATTTATAGTTATGTACATGTTGCACAGATTTTATAAAAAGAGATGAAACTAGGAGTAAGTGAGGATGTAAAAGTAAATATAACACCCAGTCAAGAGAGTAGCACATTGAGTTTAGTTGTGAGACACAAGGAGAAGTTGCCAAGTGGACAACAGATGGGACATGACTGTACGCGGAAGATCAGAGGAGAAAAGATAAACATATGTATAAAGCAGTTCAGCATGAGGGGAATGTAACTGTTTTCAACCCTGCAGGCTGTCCAGAATTGGGTCAATCAGATGTTCGCACTCCTCTATGTTGAGAGATCCTTGAGGAGCAGTTCCGCGTCCTGAATTGCCTGATAGGGGCTGGTCAGTGTTGCTGGTATTGGAGATGCCACCCCGTCCTGATTTGTGCTGGTGCTTTCAATGTTGGTATTATATCTTTGCCCATTAGATGCAGATGTTCCAGATTTCCCTGATGGCCTCTTGGTTGCCAATTGACTCAGGGCCAAACAAGCAGCATTTTTCTTCGGGGCTGTTGACTTTTTTTAGAGGGACCAGTCTTGTCCTTCTTGGACACACTCTGGCAGTGGTGTTTTCTTGTGGGTTGTTCAGTGCTTTCTGATTCCTGATTGGAATTGGTATGGGATGAAGAGTCATTGGATGCTGCCTCCAATTCCTCAGCACAGTTGGATCCAGTCGAGGTATCGTCCGATTCAATATTATGATATGTGATGTGGATTTTGTTGGTGTTAATACAAGCGAGTGCACCCAGAGCTGGTCCCCTGTGTAACTTCTCAGAAGATGAATTTCTTTTTAAAGTTAATCTTTCAGGATGTTGTTGGTGATGATAAAACAAATGTTATTGCGTTTTTCAGCATTTAGGCCAAATGGCTGAGAGTAGGAAAGCTGTGGCTGGGTGTAACTCTTTGTTTGCTTACTGCTATTGGGTGAAAAATTTGGGGCAAGAAGATAAGAGGTTTTCTAAAGATAAGATAGATTTTCAAGAAGTTGGGGCTGATAACTTAAAAGTTATTGATGGTTTCAGGTTTTGGGCCAAATGGCTTAGAGTAGGAAAACACGGCTGTTTTTAACACTTTTTTCACTTACCACTACTGGATGAAAATTTCAGGGAAAGAATATAAAGTTTTATTCCAAAATTCAGTGAAGTTTTGAGGAAGTTGGGGCTGATAACTTAAAATGTATCATGATTGTTGGTATTTTTAACTTGAGTGGCTGGTGGTAAGTGGACATTCTTACAACTCAGGACATACCAGACCAAATGACATGATTCCAAAGGTTGGAATCTTCATCAATATGACCAAAAAGAAGATTCTCACACTTTGAATCATGGCATTTGGTCAAGTATTTCCTGAGTGGTGCTAAAACATATGAATATTGACAAATATTGAGTGGCTGGTGAAAAGTGGACATTCTTACAACTGAAAACATAATTGACCAAATGGCATGATTCAAAGTGTGAGAATCTTCTTTTTGGTCATATTGATGAAGATTCCAACCTTTGGAATCATGTCATTTGGTCTGGTATGTCCTGAGTTGTAAGAATGTCCACTTACCACCAGCCACTCAAGTTAAAAATACCAACAATCATGATACATTTTAAGTTATCAGCCCCAACTTCCTCAAAACTTCACTGAATTTTGGAATAAAACTTTATATTCTTTCCCTGAAATTTTCATCCAGTAGTGGTAAGTGAAAAAAGTGTTAAAAACAGCCGTGTTTTCCTACTCTAAGCCATTTGGCCCAAAACCTGAAACCATCAATAACTTTTAAGTTATCAGCCCCAACTTCTTGAAAATCTATCTTATCTTTATAAAACCTCTTATCTTCTTGCCCCAAATTTTTCACCCAATAGCAGTAAGCAAACAAAGAGTTACACCCAGCCACAGCTTTCCTACTCTCAGCCATTTGGCCTAAATGCTGAAAAACGCAATAACATTTGTTTTATCATCACCAACAACATCCTGAAAGATTAACTTTAAAAAGAAATTCATCTTCTGAGAAGTTACACAGGGGACCAGCTCTGGGTGCACTCGCTTGTATTAACACCAACAAAATCCACATCACATATCATAATATTGAATCGGACGATACCTCGACTGGATCCAACTGTGCTGAGGAATTGGAGGCAGCATCCAATGACTCTTCATCCCATACCAATTCCAATCAGGAATCAGAAAGCACTGAACAACCCACAAGAAAACACCACTGCCAGAGTGTGTCCAAGAAGGACAAGACTGGTCCCTCTAAAAAAAGTCAACAGCCCCGAAGAAAAATGCTGCTTGTTTGGCCCTGAGTCAATTGGCAACCAAGAGGCCATCAGGGAAATCTGGAACATCTGCATCTAATGGGCAAAGATATAATACCAACATTGAAAGCACCAGCACAAATCAGGACGGGGTGGCATCTCCAATACCAGCAACACTGACCAGCCCCTATCAGGCAATTCAGGACGCGGAACTGCTCCTCAAGGATCTCTCAACATAGAGGAGTGCGAACATCTGATTGACCCAATTCTGGACAGCCTGCAGGGTTGAAAACAGTTACATTCCCCTCATGCTGAACTGCTTTATACATATGTTTATCTTTTCTCCTCCGATCTTCCGCGTACAGTCATGTCCCATCTGTTGTCCACTTGGCAACTTCTCCTTGTGTCTCACAACTAAACTCAATGTGCTACTCTCTTGACTGGGTGTTATATTTACTTTTACA
The DNA here is from genome assembly GCA_001624995.1 of Puccinia horiana. Classification (NCBI taxonomy): domain Eukaryota; kingdom Fungi; phylum Basidiomycota; class Pucciniomycetes; order Pucciniales; family Pucciniaceae; genus Puccinia; species Puccinia horiana. The sequence continues at coordinate 272,916 of LWDY01000007.1, forward strand.
TCCTCACTTACTCCTAGTTTCATCTCTTTTTATAAAATCTGTGCAACATGTACATAACTATAAATACATGTTCTCAGAATGATCATCATGGGATTTTTTGACGACTTGCCAATCAAGAGACTCGAATATGTGAGGGCACTTTGTATGATTCTAAATTGAGTTTGATTGTAAGACCAGTCAAGAAATAATGGTACTTTTTTGATCAATGAGGCAATTATTGGTTAATCGTTTGTTGTGTCGTGTTGTGGATTTGAGTCGCGTTCACCGGTCGTCGAGTTTGTACTGCTGGTTTACTTTAGGGCGTGTAAGGTTTTTTGTAGGCTTTTGTTGTGTAAGGGTCTGCTGAGGTTGTAAAGGGTGTGGGGACTGTGAGTGGGTGGCCGAACTTGGAGAAATTTGGGGGGTCGTACAAGGCGTTTTTCCCAAACTTGCCGAACACCAAATTTTGCACTAATTTGACCTTGAAGCATGGCTCTCACACGCTGCAGCGCTATGCTGCGTGGCTGTTTTTTTAAACTTCTCAGGTGTTTGTGTTGTTATGTCATCCTATAAGCATCTTCATATGCTTATACTGATTAATCCCAGGATTAGCGGGTAACAAAGTTGTTGCCTACTAATCCAAAGCAGCCTCTTGGTAATAGTTACTCCTGACTTAACTCGGCCCAATGTGGTTGAGGCCTGGGAGTTACTGTGCTAATCCGAGCTAAAACACGCACCATGCTCTTAGGTATTTCAATTATTATTCTTTTTGAGCCCAATCACTAGATATAAACTCATTACACAGTCTCAAAAAGTCATTTTTGGAGGCTATGTACCTCTCATTTCATCTCGGCCCAGCTTGCCCTTACTTGGTGCCCCGGGAAGAACTCACCAAAACTTGTTAGGTATTAGGTGATAGGGTGTTAGGAGTTAGGAAATAAGTTGGCAAGGGGTTAGGGTGTTTGATTTGTGATCAATCATTGTTTTGTAGTTTTTATTGTGTCTTGATAGTTAATGTAAATAGATGCATTTTTGAGACCTTTTCTAAATTTGGAAATGTCTGTAACACACCCTTGAAGCATCTTTCTCAGACATGGCTGACATATGCTTCAAGGGTAGTTTATGCTCACACATTGGCTGTACTTTTTCATATTTTAAGAATTGTGTATGGGTAGCAGGCAAGATAGAAAATGCTGAAACAAGATGTATTTTCAGGCTATTACATAGCCTCGGAATAGCCTTTTTTAAGCCCATGTAATGGCCCAAATTGTATTGATTTTGGTGTTCTTTTTTATTTCATCATTGTCAATCACCTTTTCTTCTTTGCTTATTTCAGTCACTTAAATAGGTGTGTTAAACTTACAGTTGCTGTGATCATGCCTGCAAGTGTCATTGCTAAAACAACCTTTGGTTTTCCCCAAGGTTCTTGTTTATTTCATTCTTGTTATCTCATTTGTGTCAGATTTCAGCTCTTGAGGATAGGAATGTGATGAAAGAGGGGCTGACTTAAAGGAGCTAGTCAGGACCAAGGAGCAATTTTGATGAAGGAGATTTGTGGCTCAGACTCAGGTTGCCACTGGGCTGGGCCGACCCAGCGCTAATTGGGTCTGGTTCGGGCAGTATTTCAGCTGATTCTTGGATTTTTAGATCCAACCTGCTTCAGTCTTGGGTCGGGTTTGGGCAGCTGTCAACCTAATTGGGTCGACCAGTGACCCAATGGCCCACAGCAAGTAAGTACATAAATATGTGTAAAAACCCTAAATAAACAATTTTCAATGTTTTCTCAATCACAAAGCCAGGTCGACCCGCTAATTACCCAACCCAAACCCAGACCTGCCTGACCTGAGCCCGGCCATTTATTAAATGGGTTCGGGTTTGGTCAAGGAAATTACTCCGCTGACCCGCATAGTGCAGCAAGTCGGGTTTGGGCAGTGTTTTTTGACCTGAACCCGACCCGGTGGCAACCTGAGCTCAGACTTGATGCTTTTATTACTTCTGGCAACTCAACAGATTAAATAAAGAAATACAAGAGAGGACAGATTGTGGTTGATGGGTGTGCTTGGTACAAGCATAGCTTATAGGAACTACAAGCATAAGTAAGTAATAAAGATTGAAGATGTGCTGGAACAGCAGAGTGACACAGATAGTACACACTCCTGGTACAGTAGGATAAAAGAAAAATGCTGGTACAGCATGAAAGAAGGCTGGAACAGCCAGACAGGAAAATAGACAGCTGGAAAGGCTGAGAGCGGATGGACTGATATTACAACAATTTGTTTCTTTTCAATCCATTCAATCTCCTTTTCTTAAACTCATATATAAAGTGCCTCACTCCAAACTTGCCACACATTCTTAATTGTGTTACAGGTGTTGTGCTTGTTGTACATACATGAAGTCAACATAACTCACACATAGTTCTGTGGTGGATTAATAAGGTTGGACATTTAATTTCATCAACTAAAAATCTTAATTAAATCATGGGAACACATGAAGCATGGACAAGAAAGATGAGTACAATGTCTTTGTATCCTAATTGGGAATTAATAAATTAAGTTCCACACACAGGACCTAAAATTCCCTTGCACCACTCATCGACAAGGTTCTTGTAGTTATTCAAGTTACAACAGGATGCATTTCAATGAGAATAAATAAAAACTGAGCAGAGACAAGGCTGTGATTATATTGAGACCTTATTCAAATACAGCTAGGTGTGGCATTCAAACAGACGTAAAGAAACCATGGGTGGGCTTCTTGACATACAAATGGTGACATGTGGCATTAATTTCACCAGAGCTATCTACAACAGTTCTGGATGTTATATAATTAAGGGTGTACATGATCAAAACCATGGGAAAAATAGCCAAGTTGGTAGTAAACAGCGCTCGACAGCTATTTTACCTCAAACTACCCTTGTCATAAAGATTCCACAGATGATCAAATATGATGACAACAGCATGTGTGAGCCTCTTTCATTGAGGCTCAAGCATGAAAGAAGAAGTAGCCTGTGGCCATGTACAGGGGCTGTAAAGTTTAAATTACAGGGCTAAATCCCATCTTCCCTGCCAAAATTTATCTTTACAGGCTCAAATTAAGAATCTACAAGGGCTGGAGATCCAAGGGAAGTCCTATTGTATTCTCTTCTGCTCATCTGCCAACCGTTTTCGTTTTAAAGTTCGTCGGTCGTCGAGATGTCATGTGTTTTGATTACGTGACAGTCGACTCAAAAACTCCGACCACTCCACCACACCCAGTATTCCTTGTTGACCATCCTCAGGAAATACACTTGGAACGCAATGGTCATCATCGAAGGTAAGCAACAACACACACTCAGTCAACTAACTCTCACTCATCCTACCATCTCTTCCCTTTTCAGGCAAGAAATTCGCTTGCGAGGCTTGCATCAAAGGTCATCGATCAACTAACTGCTCTCATACTGATCGGACCTTGGTCGAAATCGGTAGAAAGGGTATGAACCATCTCCCACTTCATCTCACTTCAAGAATACTCACTCACCACCTCTTCAAATTTTAATTTTCAGGTAGACCACCCACTCAATGTACTCACTGCAGAGAGCTACGAAAGACGAGCAGGGTACATTCAAAATGCATGTGTGGTGATAGACCAACACAAACAAGTTGAGTCCTAATCCTTACCAAACAAATTCAATTCCTTCTCTCATCGTCTCAATCCAATCTTTAGCACGTCGACTGAGGGTATTACCAAACGGCATAAGTAGTCTACTCGAAGAAAATCAACCAGAAACTATCGAACTTGGTACTCTCTCGTCCCTGTCGATCTGACTGTCTAACCAATCCAGTAACTGACCTCTACTCCGTCTCTCTAGCCAATCAGATCCTTAACCCGTGCAAATGTTCAACCGGCGGTAATTGCTGCTGTGCAGCTCCAGCCCATCCAACTGTTGGCACAAGAGCTAAGAATCCAAAGAAAAAAACTAGCAGTCGTGATACCCCCAGTTCAAAACCCGCCGAAAAACTGTCCACCGAAACTCCTCTGATTCAATCATCCTCAACATCGTCTTGCTGTGCCGGTTCAACTTCCCTTGAACCCGCAAGCCTCGACAGTCAGAGCGGCCCCAGTCGTTCATTTCCATCAACCGCTCCCACTCCATTTCACCCTTACACGACCCTCGATCCCTTCTCCTTGCCATCATCTTCCTCTGCCTTTCCAAGCAATCCGAATTCAAATCAGCTCCCCGATCCTCCATTTAACCTCACCAGCACACCAAATCATTCGAGCTTTGATTCTTCATCTTTCAGTACCCAACCAGCTTTATTTGCTCCTCGGACAGCTGGGACCGCCTTGTGCTTTTGTGGTATCCATTGTCCATGTCCAGGTAACGGTTTTCTCATTCCGCAGCCCATCCGACTTACGCTCATCATTTGATTTTCCTTCAACTTTATCTAGGTTGTGTCTTGCATGATCCTTTGGGCTTAAAGTTTAAACTGGGCTCAGAAGCTCAGTGTCCCACAAGCCTGAGAAACTCGGAAGGATGTATAGCTGGGTTAGACTTACCCACTGTCAATGGCCTCTTGAACCTTTCACCAATCTCGGAGAGCTTCCCCAAAATTAGGTCCACCTCATCCACAGAATCCGGAATCATCCCTCCACCATTGCCACCTTCCCAAATGCAAATCCCCGGCGTGAGTGAAACGTTCGGGATCCCTTCTACTACACCTACACCTACCTCTTTGTCTTCTTTGGATCAGATCCTCAATCCATTCACGGATGCCCCAAGATATCTTCAAGCTTCTCCACCATCTTCGAGTATAGCCGGGTGCTGTAGTAGTCGTCAGAAAAGTTCGCCTGTTCAGCAGACTTTGACCATAAGTTGTGCTTTTACTGGCCGGCCTGGCGAGGATTCGCAAAGTCCGTCAAATCCGCATCAGACACCTACCACAAGCTCACTGTCTTCGTTAGAGCACAGCTTCAGCTCAATCACAGATGATGGAAGGTATCTTCAAACGTCTCCGGTCACTTCGGGTCTTACAAGATGTTGTAGTAGTACTCAACAGGACAGTTCGCCCGATCAGAAACACCAGTACCAATCTGATTGGCAGTTGTACTGTTAACGGTCGACCTGGCGAGGATTCGAATAGCCCGCCGAATCCACGACCGATTTTCAGCGGATGTTGTAGCAATCCAAGCACATTCCAATCGGTATCTCTTCCCAATCGACGAGGGGGATGTTGCGGTAGTAACGGCGGTGCAAATGGACAGGGAGAGTCTCATGAGTCGCAGAGATTAACCGGCGGCTGTAGCGGCTCGAATACATCAGACCCTTCTCCATCCAATCCAGGCCTTAGTATGGCGATGACTATCACAGGCGGTTGTTCGGTCACACTTCAACCTGAACTCCCTCCCTCTCATTACCTCAACCGGAATCGGAATACCAGTCTATCAACCATCCCGACTGCTCCTAGTTACAATCTTGCTAACGAGACTCTCAATTTGTCCTCTCTTCAATTCAACCACTCTACCCTTGTTCAGGACCAGGTTATCTGAACTGTTACCCCCCATCCAGAATGCTTTACACCTCTTTCGGAACGCTTCAACTACGTATACACGATTGATTTTTTCTGTCGAGTTCCTTTTTGTGGGCTGCTTTCGCCCTTGTTGGCAGTTACCATGTATCTCACGATAAACAAAAAGCGAAAACAGACCAAACATCTTGCATCCTCTCCCTGCTTCTCATCCCGGATCTCAATCCCTCACATTTTTTTTCTTTCTCTTCTTCCATCATTTCTTCATCACATGCACTTTCTTTCTCTCGGCATTCTTGCTAGTTCTAGTTCTTTTTTACTCTACTGTTCTTTTCCTCCCCCTTCTACTTTCTTTTTGTTGGTCATAATGGACTCTACATATACCATCAAATAGTTTTTGAAAAAAAAAAAACGAGGAGTAGTGTTGTAGATTCACTAAATAATTCAAAAGTCTTCTTTTTTTGCATTGTTTTTTCTTGTTCCACGTTTTTTTTTCCTAGTCTGATCTTCTTCACTTCTGTTTCACAAAGCACATTATTATTATTGTTGTTATTATTGAGATTAGGGACTCTGGCTTTGAAGGATTGACTTGTTTGATGATAATTTGTAATAATAAAAACATGCTCGAATGGAAAATAATAAAAAATCTTTGCTTGTTTGGATTTGAAAGTGCAGAAAGGTTTACATTCATTATGGTGTGGATAGATGGGTTTCTTTAAACTTGTGTTTTGGATATCTATGGGAGTCGGTTGATACAGTTATTTTATTATTAAATACACTTGCAAAACATTTTTCAAAAATTGGAGGACTTCCCATTGGATCTACAGCCCCTGCAGATCCTTAATTAGAGCCTGTACAGCGAAATTTTGGCAGGGAAGATTGGATTTAGCCCTGTAATTAAGAATTTGCAGCTCCTGTAGATGGCCATGCAAAGTCCTCCATTGTTTCTGTGGAGCATACAATCATAATAAACTTATGGTTCCTGGGAGGTGCTGGCACCTTTGTACTGGAGGAGTTCCTGTGGCCATCTGCAGGGGCTGCAGATCTTAATCTACAAGTCAAAAAGCTAAAATTCTAGCATTTTGACTGCAAATAAATTCTGGCTCTGCAGGGGGGCTGTAGATCGAAGGGAAGTCCTCCACTTTTTCACGTCAACTGCTAGCAGTCAGCTGAAATTTTTTGGCAGTGAAGTAGATTGAATATGTGATTAGAAGAAATTGATGTACATAAACCATTTTTTGTGATACATTGATGGTTGTGTGATGGAAAAGGGGCAATCTGGAGTCAATTGAAATGGTTGCAAGGATTGTTTGGCTCCCAGTGCCTATTCTTTTAGTTTGATGGAAGATTCTGATAAGGCTTACCAAATATCTGTCAGCCCTGAGACTAACCAGAGATAACTTCTCATTATTAACCTCAATCAAAATTTCAACAGATTTCTGTCTTGTTTAACCACCAAAATCACCACACATGTGTCATGTGTGTTGCTATTTTTCAAAAACCCCACAAACCCCTGACTCAGAGAAAGCTTTAAAACCCTTCTCCCTTCCAATCATGGACAGCATGGAAATGATTGAATGCTCAGCTCCCCCAGATACTGGCCAGCAAACCCACCGGTCTAGCCTGCATATTCAGCTGAACATACTACTTGCAAAGCAAATGCCATGATTCTCTGTGTCTCTGTGATGCTCAGCACCATGGGAAATATGGGGGATATGGCTGACCAGTGACAGCAAAACTACAAAGGACCCCTTTGTAATTTTGATGTCAATGGTCCGCCATATCCCCCATATTTCCCATGGTGCAGTGTGTGGAACTCTTGACCAAAAACAAGAGAATGATCCCAAGTTTGGATGACACAGCCAACAGTGGGCCACTACGCTACCCTGCAATTTTTCCGAAAAAAGTGCAGCATGGTGGCCCTCTTACCAGCCCGAAAATAATGTAGCATTAGAGCATCCACCCTCGTCTCGGTAAGCGGTTTTACCCAACTTGAGTCCCAAATTCCACCCCCGTGCCCTCTTTAGGGCTTGGTAACAAATGAATTGGTCCGGCTTGCTAGATTTAAGAATCAATACCAAGCCTAGGTAAGCAACTCTTACCATTTTTTTTTTCTTGGTGCAACTCTTCCACACAGCCATGGCCACCCAACCTCCCAACACCACCCCCACCTATCAACGCTTCTACCACCCCCCAAAGTAAATACATATATACACTCTTCTTAATGACCAGCATCAACTGGTCATTAAGGGAGAGTACACTCTCCCTAAAGGACAGGTAATAGTATCAACTGGTCATTGAGGGAGTGCACTCTCCCTCAATGATCGATATCAACCAGTCATTGAGGGAGAGCACACTCTCCCTTCATGATTGATATTGACCAGTCATTGAGGGAGAGTACAATCTTCCTTAGTGATCGATATCAATTTTTCATTGAGGGAGAGTATGTACACTCTCCCTTAATGACCGGTATCAACTGGTCATTGAGGGAGATATTGTCTTTTCGGAAAAGCTTGGACCAATTTGTATGAATCCATTTGGTTTTATGCAAATAATGATTTTTTTTAATACTTGAGAGCCATTTCTGCCAAGAGGTATCTCACGGCCTTTCCGGAGTCTCTCCCTTCGTCTTGGTGGCTGGTGCTTGGCTGTTCCATCCCGATGTCCCAAAGGGACATGGATGGGGTAGTTGTCGAGGGTGTCGGCAGGATGACTATCATGCCCTGATTCCAAATCCAAACTCAGTTTCTCCAACATGGCCTTCCAGCGAAAAGAGGCTTTGGAGGCAGATCTAACTTTGGGTCCTGTCTGACAGCTGCCAGGACAAACCCGCTAACAAAACTAAATAAATGTATAAGCTCAAAAATGAAGAGCAGACTTGTGCAGTCCAAGGTTTTCCGAAAAGACAATATGTACACTCTCCCTTAAGGACTGGTATCGGCCTGTGTCGACCGGTCAGTGAGGGAAAGTGTACATACTCTCCTGAACAACCTGTCAATACTGGTCATTGAGGAAAGTACACTCTCCCTTAATGACCGGTATCCATTGGTCATTGAGGGAGAGCGTATGTACTATCTTCAACAACTTGTCGATACCAATCATTGGGGGAGAGTACACTCTCCTCAATGGGAGAGTGTACTCTCCTCAATGGGAGAGTGTACTCTCCTCAATGAACGGTTGATGCTGTTGATTGAGGAGAGATGACCGTTATTGACCGGTCATTCAGTTGATGAGTGGTGTGTAGTATGTCCATCCTCAATGACTGCTTGGTACCGATCATTGAGGATTTAGCTAGAGTTGAACACAAGGGTGGAGCATCCCTTGTTAGGTTTGAGTGGCTGGCTAATGAGCCCCTTACAGACCAATGAGGGGACAATTTTCCTTTAGCTTAGCAACAGAGCTCTGTAGGGCTCCTTAGCTACCTAAAGATTTACCCCAACAGGGGTGGATGCTCTTAGCGGCCTGGTAGTGCTGCTAAGCTGTGCTACATTGCCTTTACGCGCTAAAAAGAGCTGTAACGCAGCAAAAATGCCGCTTTTCTGAGGCCGTGTGCATAGCAATAGTGCCAAATTCGCTAACAGTCAACAGAAAGCTGTTAGCTGTAGTGAAATTACGCTTGGGTAGCGTAGCTAGCCCATCAGCTGAACAACAAGGTTAAACCAATGGTCAAGTGTATGGCTGAGTTTGAGCTGCTCATCAATGCAGGATCAGACCCATCAACAACCACAAGGAAGTCTTTTGCGTTGGTTGTAGTGTACTAAACACCCTCCCAAAATAAATTCACAGCCCCATAGCACACTCACCCTCAAACCTGTTAGAAATAACCTATGTTACTAACTTTCATTTCACATTCTTGTCATGTCTCTTCACATGTCACAGTCTTGTATTTAGCTACATAAGATGCTTTTCTGCCTGAAATCAACAATCATCAGTTTTGAGCTTTAACCATCCGGAGTGTCCTTTCCTCCATCCTCCTGATCCTGTCCCCTTGCAGTCACAAAGTACTCATGGCCACTCCGCCATCCATCAACCAGGCTGACAACTGACCTCATCAGATTGTCCAATGCCATTCACCACTTTCACCATGTTTGTCAACCGTCTTATCCGGAGCATTCAACCTCACCCATCATCAAATTATCTGTTTATCGACCGTCTTATCCAGAGAATTCAACCTCACCCATCATCCAATTATCTGTTTATTGACCGTCTTATCCAGAGCATTCAACCTCACCCATCATCAAATTATCTGTTTATCGACCGTCTTATCCGGAGCATTCAACCTCACCCATAGTCACTGTTATACTGTTTCTCACAAAACCAAACCCTTCACTGGTTATTATAATTTCTGAAACCTGGCAAACACCACCCTCAAGAAAATCTCACATAGTGCACTTGTCCTAAAGCAAAATAATCTCTCCTCAAGCTAGGTGCAAAGGATGACATCTAAATTGAAGCTGTCTGTGGTGCCAGTATGTTGCCTTACGGAAGCATATTCTTCTACATGAAGAACACAATACCCTGATGGATTATTTTTTCTCAACTAATGAAGATATAGTATTGATACCATATGTTTACAATTTGTTCATCTTGTTTCAGCCCCTTTGGAAATGGTGGCCAATAAGCTAACATGCAAAGGCTAATTCTCAATTTGATGGGGTTAAACCTGTGGGGTAATATTTGAACAAGTTTAAACCTCCACCCTCTGGCAGGAAAAGAACAGTTATGGGTTGAAATAATCCAAAATTGGGTACTTGTCACTCAGCTTCCTTCTTGGTTCAGTAGAGACTCACTGACCACTCTCTAATGAACCAGAAACAAAGCCCCACATTGGTTTTAGAACTCCTTGAGCTACAGTCTCTCTGTTTCCCTGATTAAGGGCTGATCAAAAGTTTCTTTTTTCCCATATTAAACTATAGCATGGCCATTTGGGCAACTGATGCAAACAGGGGCAAAGTTTTAGTTCTGGAAAACAAGGCAAATTGACTAGTGGGAATATTTTTGCTCAGAGTTTTTTGATCAACTCCTTCAACTTTCATTCAATCAAGATCAGTGGCCCAAGGATTTCTGGGAAAATATAATCCAAGTTCCTCATTTTCATAAAGTTGAATGGTGACATTTGAGGCTAATAAAACTTTTTGTTTGCTTATCATGTCAAGTTGAGCTGAATCAACCAGAGTTTTTGAAGATTCTGCTCAGATTGTATTGGTAGCTGGAACAATTGACAAGCAAATCAAACAGGATCCAGAAAGGCTTTGGAGCAATGTTGTTGAGAGGCTTTAATTATCTTAATGGGGGTGTTGTAAGATTCAAAAGGTTTTGTGGATCCTTTTTGCTGAAATGAGAAGGGGATGATGTAGTTTCAAGTGCTGCCCTTCTATCTTGTTAGAACTACAAGACCATCAAGATATCTTGGAAGTTTGTGTATTGTGATAGGATGAGTTCCACATGAGTGTGGACTATTGAACCAAGGACCTTTTGAAGAGAGTTTATAAGGTGATTAGATGGGTTGATTAAATGAACTTTAAGAGTAGCCTGGTTGGTTTGTAAGCACTATAACTCAGCCAGTTCTTGAGCTAAGGGTGGTCATGAGAATGAATAGGAGTTGTTATTCATGATATAATGGTAGTTATAAAGTGTAAAAGTAAGATAAAATTGTAAAAACTCAACGTTGAGTGACTGCTGGAATTCTGTTCTCAACCTCTACCTTCTACACCTTCCTCTTCTTTTTGTTGTTTGAATCATTCCTGAATTCCACTAGAAAGCATGTTAGAACTAATATTTCTCACAGTGTAGTCAATGGGACTTGAGTTGTAGTTTTGATTATGCCAAACTAGTCTTCATGTGAAATTATTCCTTTTATATTCATTATTATACATTTCTTATTCAATTTACTAACAACAAGTTTAAACTCTTGAAAATGGTCTATTTAAGTGTAGCAGCAACAGTGGGTTTTTGTGTTACAATATGCTACCAGGCTGTTTCTGGGAGCGTATTGGCTGCGCAACACCTGGCCCCAGGCAATATTGGCAATACAAAAAACCCTGTTATCCTCAACGGGCATGTCAAGGCCTGTTTCCATACATTACAGGCTGTAACAAGCCAAAAAGATTGAAAATGTGCCAAAAAAGCTGTTATCAACAGCTTTTTTGGCCCCAAGTGAGGTATTGATATTGTAACGGTGTGGGGCTCCTGTGTGACACTAAATGTATCATTTGGTGAAAGATCCTCTGAGGGGGAAGTAAATTGCAAATAGGTTGAAAGGCTATTACAACTTACGGGTGGTTTGAGAGACCTGCCCCTCTAATGATACTATACAAATGTGTAAGAATCTCAAAATCAATATTTATAAAGATATGGCTGACTTCAAGATTGAGTTAATAAGTATAGTAGCCTCAATCAAATCAATATTCTCGTAGTCCTGTTACAACTTTGGATTACAATGGGTAAGCAACCCAGTGGGATTGGTTATGTGAAATTACACTGATAACACTAATACTTGTTGATAATGAAGTTAATAATGATCTCTTCCTCAAACAATTACTTGCTAAGGCACTTTAATCACTACTAGAGCTTCCAGACTAATACTACTCACCATGAACGCTGTTGTGTCTCTTGCTATACAAGCGACACCCCAAAGTACAAAGGGGCCTTTGTACCTCAGCATGTTGCTTGTATAGCAAGCGACACATAATATTTCATGGTGACTTCTCCTTGTTTAACCAAGACACTATTAATAAGCTGCTGATGGAAAATTTATTGTTGGTATGATAAATACACCACTAATCTACCTAAGCCATCAAAATACTTTACTACTAAGACTAACACTAACACTAATAATAATACTAATGCACCAATCACATGATTGATAAAACATGTCCCAATATATTCTGCTCTTAGAGACTGATATACCTGATGGTGGATGGATGAGTGAATGGATGACCCAATGAGTGAGGGAGGATTCTGGCTGGGAGAAGCCCTCCTTTTATATTGAAAAGTGAGGGATTTTTGCGGAAAGGGAGCTCCCTGAGGGATCTGCCTGTAAACTGAATTGTGCACTTTGCTTGGTCAGAAACTAAACAACTGAATCATGTGTTCTGATTGACCAGGACTTGACATCTGAATGCTTTATCCTGGTTGGTCAGAGCCAAACCTGCTACTCGACTACTCCCACCCAGAATTCTGGGGGTCAAGGCCTCTCCCTCTCTTCCTAATCATCACCTAATTAATTCTCTTCACCAACCTCATTATCCTAAAAACAATACCCTTATAACTGTCCTCTGTTCCAATCCTGGTTGAGACAAAAGTTTCCCAGGCACACTGAGTCTTCTGTTCCAATTCTGTCCAAGACACCAGTGTCCCAGACTTACCTAGCCCCCCATTCGAATCCTGGTCAAGAAAAAAGTTTCCCAGACATGAAACCTCCTGGGTTCCAATCCTAGTTGTGACAAAATCATCCAATCCATGCCACATCCTCTGTTCCATTCCTAATGAAGTCAATCCTCCTATGTAATATATATATGTTTTCTGTTCAATTCCCAATGGTGATGAGTTCTTGATCAATGAATGTTGTCCTTCAAAGGTGTATGTACATATATTCTGCTTATTGTAATAGTTTCTCCTCTTGTATATAATAACTTGTGCATGCATCCATTCCATCACAACACCTCCACCATATGCTTTTTGCATTGTAAGGTGAATAGAACACCACAGCTGGTGTCGCAAGCCATTACACGTTACGATATCGAGACAGGTTCGCTGAGAGCCTTCCCATTATTGGTATTGTGCTGGCCTCACATTTTGATACCAATACGTGTATTGGTATTGAAAAACCAATACTATATGGTACAATACCAATACACATATAGTATTGGGACCACCATTGGTAGCAGTGTCAAGGTAATAAAAACACTTTTTCTCTTACTTCCTTTTACACACCATCTTCTGAGCCAATCCAGCCCTTTAATTGTAACTTCTTCAGTGACTAATAAAACAGAGGAGTGACCAGTAATGTATTTTTAGGGGTGAAAGTGACTACAGACAGTTTGATGAGCAGATCTGGTGAGGAAAGGATTAAAATAGCTGGAGTAGAACCTCCTCATATGGTGAATAAAGGAAAACAGGGTACATGAGAAGATATGGTACAGATACAAAACCATGAGAACATACCTGCACAGATTAAATAGCCATCAGGATATATTTGGGCTACTTGCAGTACCAAGTGGTACCAGAATACCATACATGGGCTAAAAAATCTGTCAGGGGACATAATTTGGTTGGGATAAGACCCACTACGCTGCACTTTTTTTGAAAAAGCACAGGGCAGCATAGCAGCCCAGTGTTGCTTCCAGGGATATGCAGATGCATGAAAATAATTCACAAAACCAGTAGATTGCTTGCAAGAATTAGATTTTTTGGCCCAATGTTTATAAGGGTTTTATTTTGGACCCAAAAGAAAGGATCCCAATAAGGACATGTCTTGTTTTCTCAATAATTCATAGAAAAAATCAAACAGAAAGCAGAAAAAAAACATTATTTGGGAACTTGAACTTACAAAATAAAAGAGTAAATCATACCCCTTACTGACAAAAGGAAATCGGGAAGCTTCCTGGAAGCAAAAAAAAAACATACAGCTAATGTGGGAAATGCAATGGCTTGTAAATTCTCTTTTAATTTGTATCACTTCAGTGTATGGGTCATGCAAAGAGTTTGATGGATGAGGACGTGTGGCAACTTTGAGTGAATGCTTTCTGGATTCATCCACAACTCCAAGAAATAAACAGCAAGAGAATCTGCAGGAATGATAGGTGTGTGACACTGAAAGTCAAATGTAACTCTCACAATTCATCCTGCTGTAGAACCACTTTTGAGATGCCTCTGAAAAAAGAAATGTCATCATCATATTCACATGAAATTTAGGTAGCAGTCATCATTTAATGCCAAAGCCAGCAGGATCCAAGCAACAGAGAATCAAAAAAATGTGAGTTCATGAACCTACAACTCAATCTGTGGAGAACAATCAGACAGAAACTTAGCCCTCTGAACTTCCAAAATCATACTCAACAAGATTGATAGAGGAAGGAATCACCAAGAAAAAACTCAGAACCCACAATCTAGCCCCTTGTATCAAGCAATCAAAGTTGCTGGCAATCACTAACCCAAGTGCTCTTTCTCACCAGACAAAGCAGTGTCCAGAATGCCAAATCAAATGTCAACAGCTTAAGCACAGCAAATTCTATTTTCCCTTAGTTGAATGATGTTTGAGGGCATGTACCATACAGCCTCTGAGGTCAGTTTTTCCAAAGATTTTCATTGAAAATTGAGTTCAAGCAAAAACCTGTACCACACGGGTTGGTTTATGCTCAAATTTGAGAATTGTTTTTGCTGATTTTCCAGTGGTTTTTGAAAACAGGTCTCCCCCATCATGAACGCTGGTGTGTCTCTTGCCATACAAGCAACACCCCAGAGTACAAATAGCCCAGTTCACATTGGCAACTTGAACACCACTTTTATGACTCATGTCATAAAATTTTCAATTTTGTTTTGACATGATTAGATCATCCCGCATGACTTAATCTTGATGAGTAAAATTTTTATGAAAATTTTGTGTGTAACTATGTTAAAAGTGGTGTAAAAGGTCCCAATGTGAACCGGGCTAATGGGCCTTTGTACCTCAGCATGTTGCTTGTATAGCAAGCGAGTGACACATAATTTTCATGGTGCCCCTGTTTTCGAAAACAGTTTTTGTTCTCAAAAAAGCGCAAAAAAATGGCAGAAACAGTTCTCGAAAACAGGTGCCTGCCGTGGTACGCACCCTCAATCATTTGCATAGCCTATTGTGATAAGACAATAAAACTACTTGAATTTGTGTTAGAATAGACGAGTTCCAAAAATTGAGCAATCACTAAGGCCTCGTTCGGCAGTGATATATTTGCTAGATATAATTGAATTTTTTGTGACATCTGATCAAGTTTTGGCAGACCTGATCAGATGTCACAACGGATGTCAGACAAAAAAACACATATATCGCGTGATATATATCGGTGCCGAACGGGGCCTAACACATGAGGTACTTTGTATCCACAGGCCGGACGGAATACGTATCCTAAATTGAATTCTGTTTTAGTAGAATGCTGTCCTGGCTCCCCCGTCCTCCAGAACCTGGGCGAAAAAGAATTCTCGGGATAACTCAGCTATGGTCAATATGGGGGTCGAACCCATGACATCCGCATCTCCCCCCGGAGTAGGATATTAGTACGGCGCTCTAACCAACTGAGCTAATCGACCGTGTGCTGTGAATTGCAAGGTGTTCTATTTCCCTATATAAAGCATTTTTAGTTAGTGATGCAGCACTTTCTCTATGGAAGCCGTTAGAGGGACTCGCAAGCTCCATCGACCACGAACGAAGTACACTCTAATCAGACCCAAGACTCTCATCAACAACATTAAAATAAATGGAAGAAATCGGAATCCAAATCGACAAGGAAGCAACCGTAGTAAGTCTTCCTGCATCCTCAGATCGTTCCCTTAAAAATCACTTCCTGATTGCAAACCATTACGTCATCTCTCTTTTCCTCAATTGTAGGATCCTACGTTTCCTTCGGTACTTGATGAGAAGGCCGTCCTCGCTGCCCAGCTACATTCCGAAGACGATGTCTATATGAAATTCAAGAAACTTCAGAAGCATCTCGAGTAGGTTTTAGTTTCACTTAGATTCATCTAATTTTTTCTTTTATCTAGAAAACACCGACCTCATTTGCTGAAAGTTGTTAACGACGAACTCAAACAGGTTTTTAGAATTACAAGAAGAGTATATCAAAGATGAACAAAAGAATTTGAAGCGTGAATTATTAAGGGCACAAGAGGAAGTAAAGCGAATCCAATCGGTGCCTCTAGTGATTGGACAATTCCTTGAACCGATAGACCAGTTTACGGGCATTGTTGGATCGACAACAGGCTCGAATTACGTCGTTAGGATCTTGTCTACGATCGATCGCGAATTGTTGAAACCCTCGAGCTCGGTTGCTCTTCATCGACACTCTAATTCACTCGTTGATGTTCTCCCTCCTGAGGCCGATAGTAGTATTAGCATGCTGGGTTCTGAGTCAGTCCTAAACTAATCTCTAATCCATAATCTCATTTTTCGCGTATCCTTACCAATTGAACTTCTTTAATCGAACTAGTGAGAAACCTGATGTGACATACAATGATATTGGTGGAATGGATATTCAAAAGCAAGAGATCCGAGAGGCGATCGAGCTGCCATTGACGCATTTCGACCTATACACCCAAATAGGAATCGATCCACCACGGGGAGTATTACTGTATGGGCCGCCTGGAACGGGGAAGACGATGCTAGTGAAAGCAGTAGCGAACCATACGACGGCCTCCTTTATCCGAGTCGTCGGCTCTGAATTCGTCCAAAAGTATCTCGGAGAGGGTCCACGAATGGTTCGTGATGTGTTCAGATTGGCTCGCGAAAACGCACCGGCTATCATCTTTATCGATGAGGTCGATGCGATCGCTACCAAGCGATTCGACGCTCAAACTGGGGCCGATCGTGAGGTTCAACGTATCCTACTCGAATTATTAAATCAAATGGATGGATTCGATCAGGGTAGTAATGTCAAAGTTATCATGGCTGTGCGTCTCTCAAAATTCTTTATCTTTATCTATCTTCTCTGCCAATAACTCAATCTGACCTGGGTAAGATTTTTTAGACTAATCGGGCAGATACACTCGATCCAGCTCTCTTGAGACCTGGAAGATTGGACCGAAAGATCGAATTCCCATTACCCTCTCGGCGAGAAAAGCGACTAATTTTCCAAGCTTTAGCCAGCAAGATGAGTTTAGGAAACGATGTTGATCTCGAAGATTGTGAGCTATTTTTCAACACAGTGATTGCGATTTAAACTTCTCTCCTCTTAACTTTTTTTCTTTTTCTTTGGCCGGTGATAGATGTCCAAAGACCAGATAAATTATCTTCTGCACAAATCTCTCAGGTTTGTCAGGGGGCAGGGTTACAAGCAGTGCGCAAGAACAGATATGTTATCTTGCCGGTCGATTTCGAGGAGTCTTGGAAATCTGTTGTCAAGAAGGGAGAGGATACTCATGCATTTTATAGATAACCTTGCTGTCTCGCTTTGCTGTTGTTGCAAATGTAAAAATAATGATCAAGTTGATCTGATTCTGCGATGCTCGACAAGCAGTTTGGTTGTGCTGGGATGAAATGGGCAGTTGAGCTTGGCTTGAGTGTGTGTGAGCGAGACAGTATTTTGGGTTTTGTGTGAAGTCAGTCTGCAGTTTTCTCAACGAGATGCTCGTCGGAAGACTGACAACACTCAGCCGAAGAATACACTCTGCACCAGCAACACTCAACCAGTCAACCACCTCCACCAATCCAAACAAGAAGGATCCCCAAGAATCACCACTGCAATCGCTGCTCAAGCTGGGCCACATCCTATACGACCCCATCCGGATCCCACGCCATCCGATCGTCCTCTGTCATGGCCTCTACGGGTACGTCAGTTCTCTCTTGACTCTTTCTAAGACACAAAGCTAATCGACCGAACGACATAGATTCGCTGTCCGAGGACCAAGCTCGTTCCCGCGTTTCCAGGTCCATTACTGGGGGAAGTTACTCGAGATTCTGCGTAGTAAGTTGGGGGTGAAAGTGATTGTAGGCAAGGTACCGCCAACGGGAACGATCGAGGAACGGGCAGTCGCGCTCGATCAGCTCTTACAAACCCATGCGGTCGCAGGTAGCCGACGACCCCAATACAACTTCATCGCTCATTCGATGGGCGGTCTCGATGCTAGACACCTCATCACTCACATCTCCCCCACATCTTATCAACCTATCAGTCTCACCACTATCTGCACTCCCCATCGGTCAGTGAATTTTTTTTTTTTTTTTTTTCGATCATGTGTTTGCCTGTATATATAGTTACTCACACCTTCTCTTTCATTTTCGATCGAGAAATCGTTGGTAGAGGTTCGCCTTTCATGGACTGGTGTCGAGCAAATATCGGGGTAGGCCTGAGTCGATCGGAAGAAAAAAGCTTGAAAAGGGTCCCGTTTTCGCTCAAGGAACCATTGCTAAGATCGGCACCGGAACAGCTAGGATATCTGCCCAACAATCTACTCAAGGTCCTTTTACTCAACCTACTCGACTCACCAGCATACTCTAATCTAAGCACCGACTATCTCTCTCGACAATTCAATCCACGAACACCGGATGTAGAAGGAGTGAAATACTTTAGCATTGCTGCTCGGACGGCCAAAGCTGGCTTGAGTATCATCCATCCACTCTGGTTACCAGGTCTATTGATCGATAGATTGGGTGGAGCAGAACAGGGCGGTCATGATGGCTTGGTCACAGTCGATAGCGCGCGTTGGGGCTCTTTTCTAGGCGTAGTCCAAGACACCGATCATTGGGAAATTCGAGGTAGTTCTGCCTTTGGTTCTAGCATTCATGAAGCCGACGGTCTCATCACTC
Organism: Puccinia horiana; assembly: GCA_001624995.1. Lineage (NCBI taxonomy): Eukaryota > Fungi > Basidiomycota > Pucciniomycetes > Pucciniales > Pucciniaceae > Puccinia > Puccinia horiana. The sequence continues at coordinate 291,891 of LWDY01000007.1, forward strand.
AACAAGCGAAATTTAATTGGCTCGAATTAAATCGATACATTGGCTCTTGGCTATCCCGGAATACCTCTTCTTCTTCCTCAATATCTTCCAAATCATCTTCTGATCACCCTGAACTTTTTAGGATCCGTGATAATCAATCCTTATCCACTCAACTTTTGGCCAATTGGATTGCAAACAAACTCCCTCGAAACTTACTTTCTTCTAAACCTTCTTCCTCACCATCATCTACTCCTACAATACCATCAAATACCTCAGATAATCCTCTCAAGTCCAAGTCCTCTTATCCTTTTAATAATCCTTCTCGTACTGTTTATCCTCAATTCCCTATAGATGACTTGGACCTTCCTCTTGAAGATCATTCTAATCTTTCTTCTCAGAAAAAAAACGAGTTCGATCTCGAAAAATTTTATTTGGCTGTTTGTAGAAACTTACATGACCATGGACTTTAAAAATTTATAAAATTCTCTCTTTTTTTTTCCTTAACTGTTCTTCTATTATTATTAAGCTTAACTAAAATAATTAAAGCCTCGTTTTTGGTGTTGGTTTCCGAAAGGAGTCTATGCGCTAATTGATAGATTCTATGAATCAAGTCAACATCATGCAACATAAGAAGACTCAGCAGAGAGAGAAAAAAAGATGATATTTTTTTAGTTTATTGAATTACTCATATAGGGTTGTCAAAAGGGATGAAAACTTTTGATGTTACCTAAAGCACAAGTTATGTAAGAAGAACAATCGGAGGAAAGGAAAGAAAAAGAAAAGAAATCAGGGCTGGTAGGACGAAAGGTAAGTAGGTAATTTTTTCCTAAGAAAAATTAAAATCGAGATCCAAAGATGTCCAAACGAGATCCGCCGTGGTCGATAATAATCTTCAATTAAAGTGTCAGGCCCAGGCGTTGACTCCGGCGGGCGGGCGGTAGTTGTTTTGTAGCAGTAAACCAACGAGTTCGTCGGCAGAGATTTTGAATTGAGTGATATCAGCCATCACCTTGCTCCATTTAGCGAGACGAATATCAGTTGCGGGTGAATTGTCAGTGGCCAGTTTGAGAAGCTCGGCCGCTACCGAGAGTCGACACTGGCGGTCAAAGCGACTAGAACAAGTGAGCTTGAGCAGCTTGTAGATCTTGAGGGGGCATTCGACTGTTGTTCCCTCGACGATGGCTCGCAATGGGTCGTCGACAGAGCCTCGTAACAACACCGCGATGGCGGCCTTTTCGCGATTATCTCGACCCGCGAAGTTGGCCTCGTGGTCTAGGAACTTGGTGGTAGTGTCGAAGACGTAGGTGAGCGAGCGGTTGACGTCCCGCTCCCATGCTTCGAAATTTAATCCATCCAAAGACAAGGTCACCCTCTTCGGGTTATGATCCTTGTGAAAGCCCAAAGGTGACATGAGGAATGTCGTGATGATGTCGCACGATCGGAATGTTGATTGGACCCTTGAACCTCTGGCTGGAGCTGATTGACCATTTTCTCGTCTTTTTCGTATTTCGCTTTTGGGATCAGAAAATCGTCAAGCGTAGGGTTTTTGGCGTGACTCGCTCCAGTCAGAATAAAAGGACTCGAGACAGAGGGCGGGGCACGGGGCAATGCCCCGGCAGCCCCGCGGGACGCTCTTCCCTCGGCGCGGGCTTTGCCCGCTTGCGGCAGTGTCACCAGGGACTTGGGTTTTGAGAGCATCTCCAGTGGATCCTCCATGGATGCGTCCCTGGGTAGCGGGCCTGGATCACATTTCACAGGCCTGTCAACAGGGGTGCTGCAGCGGACTCGCCAGAAATGGCGACCCGCTACAATTGTTGGGTTTTATTTCCTGTTTATTTCTCAGTGTGCTTCAATCTTGTTTTTCACTCAAGTTTCACATACATTTCACAAACTCTTGTACTGTACCTGGGCAGCAGTCAACTCGTGGAAGGACTCTTTTTCTTATCCTTCCACATAATCATTCTGCTGTCCCAGTGCCAACTGGTCCAACAACAATGGCTCGACCCAGACTTGGTTTGCCAGGCCACACCCCGATCGTTTTTTTTTAATCTATCAAAAGATTTTTTGGACTAACACTAACTACCACCGGAGATGGATTGAACCTGCACTTCGTGGACAAAAACGACGATCTGTTTATCGCGATGCAAATTGGCTCCTCCTCATCCTTTTTTTTGTCTTCAGTTTCTTTCTACATAGTTGTTTTTCTTTTGTTTTGACTTTTTTGATTTCTTTTTCCGTCGTCTTTTAAGGAATTGGAGTATTATAGTTGTCTTGATCCTGGATTGATTGTATTTGGAGTTTGTCAAGAGGATCCACGCCTATGGCGCCGAAAAGCTGTGGATCGAGGACATGTGCCATTGCGAATGTGGTGGGAGGAACAGCGGTCGGGATGGCAAGTTGTTGACGGAGTCGGGACCGAATTGGTGTATAGCGGGTCAGAAGGAAACTCACTACAACCAGGGATATGCAGCGAGTCTGAGCAACCCTGGATCAATTTGGCGAGTCGGGTAGCGGGTCCGTTGGACCCCAAATTTTGCCGCGACTTGCTAAAGTGAGGTCGCGGGCCCCGGTTTAGCGAGTCGGTTGGAGATGCTCTGTGCTACACAGCCCGCAAGGAGGTGACAAAATAAATATTTCGTCGCACTGACGAAATTCAATGTGTGACTGCGCCAGTAGCCGCAGCGACTGCGGACCAAACCCGCGCATTTTGTCAGTGCGACAAAATTGAAGTTTCGTCACTTGCTTGCGGGCTGTGTATCCCGGGTTGCTATCCAACTTTTAGCAACCCAAGCTGAAAATCAGCACCCACCCGGGGTGGTAAATGGGGTGCTACTGGAGGACTTTCCGTGACCAATTTAGAATTCAGAATTCTAGATTCTAAATATTATTTGGTGGTGAAAATTCGATCTGAAAGAATTTTCACCACCAAATTAAGTTTGGAATCTAGATTTGCGAGGGGAAGTCCTCCACTATAGATCCAAAGCTAAAAAAAGCCAGACGGTTGCCAGATCTAGCACCCGTGACATTCAACCACATTTTCTGGTGAATCCCTATGAATCCTGTCTGACACCTCACATATCTCACAACATGGCTCTGAATATAGCAAACTCAGCTGGGTACCAGTCCACCTTGGGTTGCTATTGCAAAAAACAGAGGAGCTATATCTGGGTTTTAGCACCCCAATTATAGCTTCTCGGGTGGAGATGCTCTTAGGACCCCGGGAACCACCTATATAAATTGGGACTTCAAAAAATGACTCCCAAAAATTTGACAAACTCCCATGGGAGTTTTGGGTCAAATTTTGGGTTTTTTTTTTTGGGAGTTGTCGCCAAAGTTTCACAAAAAATTACCAAAAAATGAGTAAAAAGAAAAAAATTATAACTTTTGAATGGCGGGTCCAAATGGCCTAAAAATTTCAAATATGCAAACAGAGCCCCCCATGAGTCCTCCGAAAAATTTAGTCCCATTGCACGCACACAAACCATTTGTGTGGTGTAGTCCGATTTCCAATTTTCCTAATACAAAGATTATAACTTTGAAACAGAGGATCCAAAGGGTCCAACAATTTTAAAGTAATCATTCATGGGATCATTGAAGATTTTGAAAAAATTGCAGCTCAACATCATTTCCCGAAAGCCTTTGGGAATTTTTCTTTTTTTCCAACTTACATGGACAAAAAAATTAAATTCACCAAGGCTTTTGGTAAGTGATATTGAGCTGGAGTTTTTTGACAAGATTAAATGGTCTCATAAATGATTACTGTCAAATTCTTGGATCATTTGGAACATTCATTTTAAAGTTATAATTTTTTTTGTATTAATTAAAGTAGGAAAATTGAAAATTGGGCCACACCACACAAATGGTTTCTGTGTGTAATGGGGCTCAATTTTTTTCAGAGGACTCATGGGGGGCTCTGTTTGCTTATTTGAAATTTTTAGGTCATTCAAAAGTTATATTTTTTTTCTTTTTAATCAATTTTTGCTCATTTTTTGTGAAATTTTGGCGACAGCTCCCCAAAAAAAGACAAAATTCGACCAACTTCCATGGGAGTTCGTCAAATTTTTGGGAGTTGTTTTTTCGAAGTCCCAAAATTTATTAGGAGCCATTTGGCACATTCATAAAAATCAGTGTAATATTGAACATTTAAGGCCCCGTTTGTGAGCAACATATATGGGGCAACATGTATGGATTCTTGCCTGACATCCTTTGTGACATCTAATCAGGTCTGCCAAAAGTTGATCAGATGTCACAAAAAAACTGGAATATATTGCGCACAAACAGGGCCAAATTCAATAAAACCCAAACTGTTGGCACAAATATACCAAAATTGGTATAGAAAGAAAGAGTGCTACCCGTTTCATCATTTGTGACATCAACATGGGCATGTGAGGCTGTCATTAGCATCTTGATATAAATATTACACTTGAAACAGATAAAGGGCAACATTGCTATTGTGGCTTTGGAGATGATTTTTATCTTGTCAATGATGGAGCAGGTAGCCTTGAAAGATATTACATATACAAATGTTGTTCCATTTTAATGGTCAGTTTGGTTTTTATTGACTAAATGTTTAATATTGCACCAATCTTTAAGACTGTCCCAAACAGCGCCTTACACAACTCACGACGGAGTGTGATGGTTGAATTGAGCTTCTGGTTTTGGAAAACCAATGGTTGAGCTTCACAATGGACCGAGATGTGCAGAGATGAAGGCAACCAAAATGAATGCCATTTACTACATTGATACTTTTCTATGGAGTACATGTGGTTGAGACGTTGCTGACGTATAACGTTCAGATAAACAGTGCGGCTTGTTTAACAAAGAAAAATACAAAGAGAGTACTGAGGAATCTCATATTCGAGAAGTTTTAGTTTTTCGTATTGTGACAAGCGGCAAGCCCCTCAAGCAGGAGAGAGGATCGAGAGCTCGATAGCGCGTTGGACATCTGATCTGTGATGGTGACCTTCGGGGACGGGAGGATGGACGAGGGTGGGGATCATGTGCAACGCACCGCCCCATACAACACCGTCCGCGATGACAACAGGAATTGCATGTTTGTCCGGCGGGCCATAAACATGTCTTTCGACGGTTGGTCTGATGTAGACGCGTCGAATGATCGGACCCCTGTCGGACGAAGCAAAGCGGGTCAGATCACCACTATGCGATTTTTTTAAGACGAGATGACTTTGCTTGCTCACTTCCCAAGATGTCTGAACTTCACCAAAGTAATCGGCAATGATTCATTCTTGCGCGAGCCCAATAAAGTTCCCAGAGAAAACTCGGTGCTATGGCCAATGAAAACATCAGTCAGCTAGTGCTGTGATGTAAGACGTGAGAATCAAGAGACATGACTTACACATTAACTTTTCCAGGAAGAGGAGGGAATGGATGAAGGCCGATCGGTCCGGAGAACTCGTTTACTTCGTAAGTTTCGGAAGCTAGATCACATTTCTGGGCTGATGCAGTACCAGCCTTGGTTTTCTCGCAGTGGTCAGTGTTCCAGATGATGTCAGGCACAATGTGGAAAGACAAAATGTAGCGAAGAATGTGTTGGCCAAATGGCGAGAACAAAAAGGCATTGGCTGCCGGGCCAAGTGAACGGAAAGCACTGACAACGAGCCGTTGATGTCAGCTACACAAAAATTGGACCTTATCTGGATTATAGACGTGTGTATACTCACTGATTGGTAGGCGCAAAGACGGTAAAGCTGGGCTTGATCAGTTTCCCAGTGTGACCACCAGTCAAGCTAGATAAGACGCTTTGAACCCTTTCGTCAACATTTTCGAGAGTCCCGTCCAAAGAAGAACGAGGGACCAAAGCTTGGTTGGAGCCGACGGACAAAGGAATTGTTTTGTTCTCCCAGCGGGGCAACAGAGTTCGATCAAGGTGGATTTTTTGGAGGCCACTGGTGAGGGTCGAAAACGGTTTGGGAAACAAAAATAGCTCCGAGAGCGGAGAGAGTGGCGGGAGTAAGGGGACCTTCTCGACAATATAGATCACCCCATTCTTCGCGAGAATCGGACGCGACTTGGCAAGATTCAACTTGGTGAAGAAGTTCAAGATGACTTCTCCAGGCTTGCTATGGTGTGGGAAAGCCGGTCCAACTCGTAGACGGAATCGCGCAGCCTTAGAATCGTGCCTACAGTAATCCAAAAAAAAAGCAAAATAATCTGTTAATCAAGATGTCTGACTGGAGTGGTGAACGGCGATGGCTTACAAGATGGGCAACTCAGTTGGAAGGGTGCTACTGTCAAGGATCTCGTGGATCTTCTTACTGCCAGGTGAGAGGTGATATTTGAGCACCATTTCGATGGCATGAAGGAAAAATTTCTTCTTTCTGTTAGTTTCGTCGTCGTCGTCGTCGTCTCCTTCGGACCATAGACTCATGTGAGGACATTTCTTGAGAGACTCGATTGCCTCGAGGGCATCCCAAAACAGATGCGTGGACTCCCCCTGGGAAGCTTCATCAAGCGATATGGCTTCAAATGGGTTGAAGGACGGAGTTTCTCGCAAGTCATGTCGCTTTTTGGATGGGGGAGTAAGAGCTTCGTCATCTGGAGCAAAGAGGGTGAAATCCGCGTCTGGGTCGTAGAGCGCCTCTTGAACAGGGTGGGACAAGTTGACCAGCCAGGCAAGTCGGTGAAGAGGAGGTGGAGAAGAATTATGGCCATGGTAAGACGGCTTGGGAGTATGATGAAGAGTCCAGTTCAACCTGCAGAAAATCAAATGTCAGCTTTAGCCATTCGAATTGAATATGTGAATAAGGTAAGATGATAGCTTACACCTCTCCTATGGTGTACTTAGTACAATCGATCGGTTCTTGAAGGTGGTGATGATGATGGTTGAGGTTCATACCAAGGAAGGAGAGTGAGTTGGCAAGACCCTGAAACAAGCCGACAAATGTAGGAGGTAAGGGCAAGAGAGCATTGTACAAGACATTGGGCTGGAGGAGGGAAGAGTGATGCTTTTGGACAGTTGGGCCAGCTTGGCTGTTGGGTTGTGGCGAGCCGTCGATGTAGTTTTGCAAGTAGGAGGAGTCGCTGTTAGGCTCTACTTGGAAGGTCAAAGGAGACGAGGAGTCTACAGGGCTGGCAGCAAGCTGGGTGGCGGTGGTGAGGAGAGAGACAAGATACAACCAGGAGACTGAAGACAACATGTTTCCCCAATTTTTTTCGATTTTGCTTGTTTCCGTGTTCAGCTGAGGACACAAGTCAAGAGCAGAGAATGGGCTTTTAAAGTACTGGAGAAAAGAACAGAGCTTGTGGATCGACAAATGAGGGTCGGCCCCCGTTTTCCTTTTGGCGTTAGGCTTCAGCACAGCATCACCACAGATTCCCTTCTTGAGCCTACGATGACGTCATATCCAACCTCAATTTGCTCTTCTCTAATGTGCCTCGATGGCCATTCCCATATCTACGATGAAACCAGCCTATAAAACTACACTACCACCACAATCACAACCTCAAATCAACGAGATCGACATCAAAAATCTAGAAACCTGGCTGAACTGCGGCCCAACCTGTGCCTCATCGCCACTGAAACCGATTGATCGCTGCCGGTAACGTCCTGGCCAGGCTACATGTTGAGCGAAATCTCATCTCTGGATCATATGCTGGGATGAGATGTCAATCTAATACACAGGGAAAATCTTGGCCGTTTCATTTAAATAAATAACTTAATTAATTATGAGTCAAGCTCGGTCAGTTACAGCAATCTTGGAGGAGAGGAGTCTATGAATCATTGTGTTTGAAATCAACTTCAAGACAAAGCAGATCTGTGACCACTTTTCAAGTTATAGGATTATTAACCTTCCACTGCATGGGTTAAAGCCTTTGCTTTCTGCCACACACTGATCCAGATCCAGCTGAAAACATTCTACTGTGAGACTAAGCTTATCATTCACTTACATAGTCCTCTACTGAAGCCCAGAGAAAACACCCAATACACTATGAAATTAACTAATTAACACTATAATTCCCACTGAAGTTGAAGGTGTTAGCCACCCCTATGTCCACACTGCCAAGTGGACCTACTGGCAATGTTAGAAAATAGTCCCTGTACATTCTTTGGGGTCTGGGCGCTTCCAGGTTCTTTGTTGGTAATAAAAAAAAACTGATCTGAACTCCTCCTTTGCAGCAGTTACTACCTGTACCTGCATCCATTGGGGAGGGATCTTCCTTAATGGGAGGTAAGCATTTTACCTTCCACCAAGGCAAATTTCTGCTTGGGGGGTTAGTATACTACAAACCATACCTACTTGCAGAGAAAATTTGTTGCATTTCAGAACTTGGACCTGCCAATGATGTTAATCTCACTGTTTCCCCCAAAACTTTGCTCAATTATATCAGATTCTCGCTGAAGGTTCCACGTCCAGACTGATACACAACCCTGAAAACCAATCAGGTATGTTGTCTCTAACCAGCCCTGTTGCTGTTGACTAGTAACATTTACACTAACCTTTACCTACCCTGAACCATCTTCCACAGATGATGTACAGATGTTAGTAGTTTACGACCGTCTCAGTCAAGACCATGCCACCGTGGCTGGACTGGACCCTAGTGGCCAAAACAGCTAAACAAAGATACAGTTTACCTCATGATTTAAGCAGCATCATGCAGAGCTACCTCTAGTCTATAAAAGGAGAAGAGTCTAAACTAACTCTTGGATCATCATCCTATTTTTCTCAGCTTACTTTATAACTCTTTGTAACCGCATTCAAACATCATCCAGAAACCTTCTTCACCACTCATCATCCACCTCAATTAAGCAAAGACCTTGTTCCACTTCATTGACTATTCTCTTTCTTCTTATCTTTTTCATAACTTTCTTGTGCCTATTTCAGACAACTCTTTACTTCCTTTCTTATCCGACGACTTTGTGTTACTACTTCACTGTCTGCCCTACCCTGCTCTTAGATACGAACCAGCGCTTGTTGTCTTTCTATTTTCCTTTCATGATTGTTCTTGCGGTAGCCTGATCCTGAAAAATATATGCTCTTAGTTTGATTGAATTCTCACAAATTATATTGCAAACTGTAAGTGCTGAAAACTAAGAGCATCCCCCCCGCAGGGTGGAAAGTGCAAGTTGAAACTCGTTTTCCACTCCGCACTTGACAAATTGCACCCCACTGTGGGGTGAAAATGGAAGACTTGCCTTCGCCATCTGCAGCCCCTGCAGATCTTAATTTAGAAGTGGAAAAGCTAGATTTTTAGCTTTTTCAACTGCAAATAAGCTCTGGCATCTGGCTCTACAGGGGGGCTGTAGATTGAAGGGAAGTCATCCAATGTGAACCTAGATTTGCCACAGGTGTAAAAAACATCAAAGCGAGTGTAGTTCTAGCTCCCCTCTACATCCTGTGATATGCCCCTCCCTGGGTGAAACCCACACCACTCATCCCATGATTCACACCAAATCAACCAAGGTTCACAGTTATCTGCATGCCGGTTTACACTCCACTGGTGCACAGCACACAAGGTTTTAACTTAAGTAAAAATTTACAATGCATCGGGCGATTTTTCTACTAGAAAATTCCACCCTGCGGTGGAGATGCTCTAAACCATGACTGTCAGTATTAACCAGTACATGTGAAACAAATCAACTAATTAAAACAGATTTTGCTTTACGTCCAAGAAAACATACCCAATCAGAACAACAATACCACACCATTGCCTGATGCGGCAGACAACTAAGCAAGTGATGAAGGATGTTTTGACTCCTGTAAGTGTCTTGGCTTGTCAGATGTCTCTCTACCTTATTTACCTTAAAAGGATTGCCAAAACACCCTCTCCAGATACTTTTCAGACATCATCATCTGGTCACCAAGCTCTGCTTTATGCATCTTCATCTTATTACTCATCAAACGTAGATCTTTTCCCTCTCTCAATAAATAGACTACAAACATATCTCTCTTTTCTCAATATAAACACTCCTGAATCTTAACACATATTATGGGACAAACATCTACCACAACTGCTCTTGATTGACACCTTTCATTATACATCTTGTACAAATCTTATCTCCTACTCATTTCTTCTCTGTCAGAATTCTCGTTTCACTCTCCGCTCACACTCTCTCACAATCTTTTTCCATCACAATATGTGATGTCTAGTCCCTGTCTTGTCCATCTCAAGTGAGATGCCTATCCTGTTTTTGACCATCTTAGTTAGATGTCAAACCACTGTCATGTCTTGTCCAGAAGAGTTTCCCCACTTGTCTTGTCCAAAAATAGTTTCTTTTATGTCTTGTCCTGTCATGTCACTGTCACTGTTTTCTGCATGTCGCCAGTCCCTGTCTACTACATCAGTTGCTCACCTTAGGTAGTTACTAGTAATCAAATTATCAAGTCTGAGCATTCTACATTTTTCACAACTTTATTGGTCCTTGGTCCAATCCAAGTCCCTCAAGATTGACCCCCATTCACCACTTCTCATTCTTTCAAACTGAAATCCTAACATTCCCCTCAACAATCATTTCTACCTTTGCCATCTAGCCTGTACCACTGTCCTTAAAGGTGTATATATATACACTTGTTTTTTCTGTCAGAATTCCAGTCAAATTTCTGCTCACATTCTCATCAACATTTTCTTCATGCTTTATTTCCATCACAATTGTGATGCCTCTCTCTTCTATCAGTATGTTCTGATGCTCATCTTCTTATCCATTACAGTTTGGAATGCTCATCATCCATTGATAATTTACAATGATGCCCCATGTCTTCCATTGTTATGTTAGAGCTTCCGCATCGGTCGCGGTTTTAGCTCGGATTAGCGGAGTTACTCCCAGGACTCAACTGCATTGGGCCAAGTTAAGTCAAGAGCAACTATTACCAAGAGTCGATTTTGGATTAGTGGGTAACAACTTTGTTACCCGCTAATCCTGGGATTAGTCTGTATAAGCATCCAAAGATGCTTATAAGGTGACATAACAAAATAAAAACATGCATACCAAGGTGGATCACACCACCCTTGATGCATAATGCATACTTACCCCAGCCGATGTTCTTAGAGGCTTGAATTAGCTTACTCCAGGTATAAACTGAGCTCGATAATCGGGTTAACTTTGTACAACCGATGTGGATGCTCTTACAATGACATCTTCCATATGCTATTTTCATTATTAGCATATGCTTAAAAATTGTTTTCAGCTCAACCACAACTTGTACATTTCTTATAGTGGAGGACTTCCTGTTGCGAATCTAGAATGCAACATTCTAGATTCCAAACTTTATTTGGTGGCAAAGACTCTTCCAGATTGGGTTTTCACCACCAAATTGTTGAGGGGGACAGGGGATGAATAGCCTGAAGTTCACAGATAGAATATTCTGTGACACTAAGGAGTGAGAATGATATGGTTCTGATTCACTAGAGAAGGAAGCTCCTAAAGCAGCCGAGTATAGACTATATACAAGGTTGCTAGTGTTTATGGTTGAAGCATACTAAACAATGAATATATCATATAAGCATATCTCAACACAAATAAGATTTGGAATCTGGGATTTCAGATTCCAAATTGGCCAAGGCAAGTCCTCCAGTACTATAGTCTATTTAATCTGGCACATTGCCAGAAGAAATCAATAATCAAGCTTGAGCCACCTTTCATCTAGCTCTATGATCAGGTCACCCCTCAATTTCCATCAGACCCCTTCCTTGAGTCTCAAAATCTTCTCATTTTCCCATTTTACTGTCTCATATTTTTGTGCCTTTTCACTTTCTAACCCAAAATAAATCCTCAAAGCTTTTGCATTTTCACAAAATGTTATCCTTGACAATAAGTACATATTGCGCCTGCCCACTGGGTAGCTATAACATGAGGTACCAACCAGCCCCTTAGAATGAAAGCTCCAGGATGTTGAGGTGCAGAGAGAAAGTGAGTTGTTTGGAATTAATGGCGACAAGATCAAGGTGCCCAGTACTAAGATTGGCACAAACACCCAGGACTCATCAATAACTATGTACTGGATTGCAAGTGACTTATCAAAGTCTTTTTTTTTTTTTTGGTTACATATGGCACACACCCAAATTATAAATCAATTCTCGACAAAGTACTCATTATTTATTCCTTCATAGTTATTTTTTTCCCTTTCATTTTTTCTGGTATTTACATATGTGTAGTGTTCAGATAATATATAATATCTGTTTGAAAAAGAAAAAAAAAGTCAAGATGTTAAGAAGCCATATAATACTTTAATAAACAAGAAAAGCAATCAACCAAAGATGAATTATAATAGGACGGTTGACGAGCGAGATGAGCAACATTTTCGGGACCTAAACATCACCACCGTAGTGGCTGGGATGTGGCGGATGGGAGAGAGACAAAAGATGTTGATGTTGAGCTTGAACAGGTGAACCGTGCCAATATAATGATGTAACGAAATTTAATCGAGGGAAGAAGAAGCACGAGATAATTGACAACACTTCATCCATCTATTGATCCGAGTAATCATCGTCATAATCGAAGATGAACCCCTCCCCCCTAGCTTGATCAAGAGAATGCTTGAACAGAGTGTCGACGACTTCCAAGGACCTAGTCAGGATATCAACTTGACCTACACCAAACACCCCCATACAACAGTCAACCCTCCCTTCCCAAAAAAAACCCCAGTCAGAAAAAAGCAAGAGAGAGAGATATGTACCTTGTCGATAAATGCGTATCATTTCGGCCACGGAATCTCGAACGCCGAGATCGTCGGACAGATGCAGTGTATCGTCTATGCCAGGAACAGAAACAGAAGGGGGACGAAAAGCGGCGAGTTTGAGGGCCATTAGAGCGCGCAAACAGTCGAGACAATCGAGCTCGTTTTCCCACGAGATGCGGGTGTCGAGAGCGGCCACAAAGCTCTCGACGAACGACGATGAAGTTGCATCTGCAGATCGCTGGATCCGATCGTTGAAAACTCTCGAGTCTTCGTCGTTGGATACCATGATCATTCGGAGTTGAGATATCAACAACCTCGGTATTCTTTCTTCTTCTTGTGGTCGCGATAAAAGATGGTGCGACAATAGTTTCGCGGCTTCGAAGCGCGCGTATATCGTTTCTATCTCTCGGGAATATAGGCTCGGCGGTTTACTCAGTTTGATCGCATAAAAATCGTCCGGGTTTTTCGGGGCGGTCGGGTGTCCTTCTTCTTTCCAATCTTCTTCTGTTAATGCAAATCCATATCCTAGGATTAATTCCCCTGTCGATTTAGGCCCATAATTATTGAAAACTTGTTGGCCTAAAAATATCAATTCCAATGGGGTTTCAGTCGGGAAGATCATGATCACTTGAAGAGAGAAAAAAAAAGAGACATACCGGGAAGGATGACGTCTTCCAAAGAAACGAGCTCGATACGATTAAGAGAATGAGAAAATCTCCACTCGACTTTAGATTTACGTTTATGATTAAACAGGTCGACGCCGGGCAAGAGGATTGGGCATGGATCAGATGAGCCCCCATTACTACCACCAACGACGTCGTTTGCAGGTGGTGATTGTTGGATGGGGGCGGACGGACGAGGGCTGATAAGGGACGACGGAAAACAGCGCGAAGAGACGATAGTGCTAGCCCAGAAATAATCTTGACTGTATCAACCAGATCAGCAACCTCTCTCTTCACCCCAAGAAAGCGAGTGAACTAACCAGGTCACATGGCGGACGAAGAAGCGATGAAACGACGGAGAGATAGACCCAAGAAGAACAACCAAACCGTCGAACTCAGCGCTCCATTGGAGACGTTGTTGGTCGGCCGAATGGCGCAACGCGCTCGGCCCTAACTTCGCCAGCTCCTTCGGGCTCCAAAACAGCGGCGTCAAAAGCTGCGCTTTCGGCGGCAGGATCTCGACGTATGGGTGGTGGAAAGAGAAGGCGTGGTCGAGCGAATCGATGATTGACTGTTGTGTGCCATCATCATCATCATCATCATCATCATCATCTTGAAACGAGAATCTCTTAATTTAGTATTTATTTGATCACACTGTTTAAGAACAAAAAGAACACGTACTTTCTAATCTAAGCGAGAGATTAGTGAGAAGTAAGTAGAGCGAAATCAACGCTCTATCGTCAAGGAGAGAGCCAGCCAAGCGAGCCTCGTAGTTCTCTACAACCGGTCTAGTGCGTGTCGATCGACCGAGAGTGTGTGAGAAGAACGAGATAATCCTGGCGAGACACGAGCGACGATCGATGACGGCCTCGATCGGACAACTAGCCAAGACCTCGTTCGTGGTTATCTGTTGGTCGGCGAAGACTGAGATGCCGATGTCTGTGTAGATTGGTCAGTTCTCGTCGTCTGTGTGTTCTTCTCTGTGTTGGTAAAATTGCGTTACTTGTTTCTTCGTATACCAGTCTTTCGTCGAACCCGACGCCTTGCCCAGTCTCCGCTAACCATCTTCCGAGCTCGCTGTCCACACAGAATCTGGGTGCCATCGATCAATCGTCTGTCGTTCGTTTCAATTGTTTGTAAGTCGCTAGCTTCAAAAAACCCGGCTCAAAAACAGAAAATTTATTGTACTTTTTGACTGGCTGGATAGTTTGCATCACTCATCAAAATAATAATCAAAAGATGAATAACTTGTTTACATTCAACGAGTGAAGTATCTCCCCCTCCCCAACTCCAAAAAAGAAATAAACAAGAAAACCCAACTCCCTCCCCCAACAACTTCTAAAAAAGGACAAATTTTTAAACGGATTTCAAACCGATTTGATCTCTCCAAGTCAGATAAGAATTAATCAATTGAGGAGAGATACGAGTGCGAAAGGCACTAATAGCCGCCAAGAAATCTTCTTCCATAATCTACAAATCCCCCCCCCCAAAAACAAAAAAAATTATTATTATTTTTTAAAGATGTTTAGGTGGGTTCCGGAATGAATATGAGAGACTTACATAAGACGCTTGTTTGTCTCTGTGCATCGCTTGGATGCCTGCGTCTTGACAAACCGAAACCAACTCAGCGCCAGTATAACCATCAGTCTACAATAACCCCCCCCCCCCCAAAAAAAACCCCACAGAAAGTAATCAATTATCTATAAAAAAAAAAATGAATTCGTAGCGAGATGGGAAAACGGACTAAGGTTGCAAGCGTGTGAAGATCCAAGGACGGATCGACGAGCATTTTTTTGAAGTTGATTGACAAGATTTCGAGGCGAGAGTCCAAGTCAGGCGGGCCGACATACAAGATGCGATCGAGCCTACCGGGCCTCATCAGCGCCGGATCCTGCCCGCCACAACGACACGAAAAAAAGTGAATAAAAAAAAGTGCGGGTGGTGGGTGGAAGGGACGGCTTAACGATCAC
This sequence comes from Puccinia horiana, assembly GCA_001624995.1. Lineage (NCBI taxonomy): Eukaryota > Fungi > Basidiomycota > Pucciniomycetes > Pucciniales > Pucciniaceae > Puccinia > Puccinia horiana. The sequence goes on from LWDY01000007.1 coordinate 307,137, forward strand.
TTCCGGCCGGTTCGTCGCCGCGAGCACGAGCACCCCTTTCAGCTCCTCTATCCCGTCCATTTCTACGAGCAAACTCGTCAGCACTCGGTCGCCAACTCCACTCCCACTACCGCCACTCTCGTCGGTGCCTCTGGCCATAGCAATCGAATCGATCTCATCCTTCCAACCCCACCAATAAAAAAAGTCAATCATCTTCGACTGTTTCTAAAAAAAAAAAAAAGAGAGAAAGATATCGTACTAGAAAGATCACCGCAGGTGAGGCCGCTCTGGCTTTCCTGAACAGATCACGAATCGATTTCTCAGATTCGCCCAAGTATTTATTGAAGATATCCGAGCCTTTGATCGAGATAAAGTTGAGCCCAGACTCGGTAGCCAAAGCCTTAGCGATAAGAGTTTTAGAGCAGCCGGGAGGACCGTAGAGCAAGATGCCCCTGACGGGCGTGATGCCCAAACGGGCAAAGGTATCCTGATAAAGACTCGGCCAAGTGAGGGTCTCCATCAGCCGCTCCTTGACCGCTTTCTGGCCGCCGATGTCTTCCCACCGTACCTGGGGAGTTTCGACGAACACTTCCCGCATCGCCGACGGACGCACGTTCTGTAAGCCCCCCATCATGTCCTCGGTCTCGATCCGCATCTCTTCTTGGGGAATCGAGCCCGATAGCGATCGCTTGATCGCCCCCATCCCCGCCTCCCGAACGAGCCCTACGAGATCGGCCCCCACAAATCCGTGTGTCTTGTCGGCCACGGTCTTGATCTCGTGGGCGCTCATTCGGTGGGGCGTCTTGGAGAGCAAGACTTGGAGAATCTTGAGCCGTCCTATCGCGTCCGGAATTCCGATCTCGAGTTCCCTGTCGAATCGTCCGGGACGACGCAGTGCGGGGTCGAGGGTGTGAGGTCGGTTGGTGGTGGCAACGACGATCACTCTGGCAGCCGGGTCCTCGCCCGAAGATGAAGGCTTTTGGTTGATGCCGTCCATGCAAGTCAGCAGGGCTCCGACCATCCTTCGGTCGACCTCGCTGCCGTTCTCTCTGTTCGGAAACAGCCCGTCGATCTCGTCAATCACAATGATCGCAGGACTCTTCGCCTTGGCCTGTGCAAAGACCTCGTAGATCTTTTGTTCTGCTTCTCCATGGTAAGCCGAGCTGATCGTCGGGGTCGAGAGCGTAAGCAGAGTCGAGTTGGTCGATTTGGCAATGATCGAGGCCAACAGAGTCTTGCCCGTTCCGGGTGGACCATAGAGTAAGATTCCTTTGGGTGGAGGTAAAGCTGCATACATACAAAGAGTGTATGGTTAGTGTATGGTTGTGGGACAGGAGGAGGAGGGTGTGTGTACCAAAGTGAGAGTATAGTTCTGGCCTGGTCAAGGGCAATTCGACCAATTCGCGAATCTGAGCGATTTGCGGGTCGAGCCCACCGATGGCATCATATCCGAGCTGTATATCGGAGGCTGTTGAAGTCAAGTTAGTTGGGGGTGGTGTTGTTGGGTTGATGATGATTTGAGTTTGAGAGGTGATGACGAATAGTTCGATTGATGGAGGTTGAGCTGGTGGATGGAAGGGTTGGATGTCTTGTATTTGGAATAGTTGTATTGAGTTGGAGTGTGGTATTGAAATGTAGTGGTTGATTGCTAGATAAGATCGATCGACTGGATAGAGAGTGTGGTTGCGGTTAGTTTACAGTTGATGTGGATGTGGATGTGGATGTGACTGACTGAGTACTTGGTGAATGAATGAAAGCCACAGTTTGTTTTGCGATGGCTGATGTTGGATATCTTTGATTAGTTTTTGGCATGGTTGTTGTAGTTGGTTTGAGTGGATGATGTGAGTGAGTTTGATGAGTTTTGCCGTGGGTAGTTGGACTGTTGTTGGCAGTGGCAGGATGTTGATGAGTTGGTGGATTGGCTTGATTCTGAGGTTGAGGAGATGGTCAGGCGAGAGTATGATGGCTGTTGTTTTGTTAGTTATGGTCATATACATGTTTCCAGTTGATGTGCTTACTGTTGTCCTGTTCTGCTGGTGCTGGCCAGACTGTTCCGATGGTGAAGCCGAGTGAGGATGGTGTGGTGATGAGTATGGTTTGGCTGACATCCAGTTTGAGTTTTTTTATTAGTGAGACTGATAGATTGATTCGCTTGTTTTTTCGGTAGTGGTCGGCTTCTTCAACTCGAACCTTCATCATCTTCTTGCCGACGACAATGTTGTTCTTCACCAAAACACGGACTACGCAGCTCTTCAACAGACTACAGCCGATACTTCCGATCCAGCTTCGGACTAGGGCTGACCTCGCCCCAAAAAAATTCAAATATCGCAAAGCATTCAAAGGCTCTCCACCCATCAGAACAGGTGGGTCGACCAGAGCAACCACGCTCGAACACGGTCAATTCGGTCTGAGAGTACTGGAACCAACCAGACTGTCTGCTAAAACTCTAGAATCTTGTCAAGCTGCCATCAAACGTGCCATCAAACCAACCAAAGGCGCAAGATGCTATCTCAGAATCTTCCCCGATTTACCTGTCTGTGTAAAAGGAAACGAAACTAGAATGGGAAAGGGTAAAGGTCCGTTCGCATATTGGGCTTGCAGGTAAGCCCGTAAAAACAATCACTTCTCTCCCGACAATCCAAACTAATCGTGCGCTATATATAGGGCTCCAGTCGGTCGAGTGTTATTCGAAGTCGGCGGTGGTGGGATTCAGAAAGAGATGGCATTCGCTGCCCTCCAACACGCGAAACCACGACTCCCAGTCAAATCTGAGTTCATACACATCAACTCGAAACCAAGACTGGGCAATCTATTGATCGACAAACCGATAACTGATCAAAAAAAACTACTCAGGCTGTCACCTACTAGCTCAACTACTAATCCCAATCAAATCATACAAAGCATGTTGGACAAATTCAGATTAAATAGAACTACCCACTTGTAAATAGTCTGAAACAACATTTCAACTTGAACCAATTAGAAAAAATGGAAGCAAACCAAGTCAACTCTTCCTTCTTTCCCCCACCACCAACCAGACACAAACTATTCACCAACCAAGCCATCCAACAAGTACCCACTCCTTCATTCGTCACTCCTCCCAATCTAGATTGGATTCGTCTCAACCGAGGTTGGTCATCCTTCGGCGAACACCAACCATGGCCTGGAAAACTAACAAACGAATCACTGCAAGGAATGCCAAAGCTATACGATCCAAAGATGAGTTAGTGTTGCACTCTTCTACACTATCATCATCAACACCGATCACTCAAAAAACCCCGTTCTGGAACGTCAGATCATAAAGACGCTCTGCAAGCTCTCCTCAATACACTCATACACGGATACCTCGAACTACTACAAGTCCTAGCCAACCAACCACCCACCTCCCTGTCAACCACTAACAACACCAAGAATGCTACTACTAGTAAAACCGATCAAATCGTCTCGCATATCGAATTAACCGCGTTCAATTTTCATGGACTGTGTAACCAATTTCGTCCGTCTCAAGCCCTCCAAACTCTTAAACTTATCTTGCTCCAACAAGCTCAAGAGAATCGGATCAAAGCTGCCAAAATTACCAAGTCGGCTCTTCTCTCCTTCGTCTCCCTTTTTTTTAAAGAGATTTACTTTTTTTTTTGGGGCGGGGGAGTTTTTTAGGACTTGTGAGGAGTTGAGAGGTCAACTCTTGGCTCTTAAGTCTGAGTGTTTGGCTTTATCCGATCCTTCTAATAACATCAACAACATCATCACCAACAACAACAACAACAACATCAACAACATCAACAACAACGACAAGAACACTCAATCGACCATCCAAACAACCTCCACCGTTTTCAAATACGACTACAACAAACTCCTCGATTCCGTCATCTCTCCTTCTTGATCTTGTTTTATGTGGACGGAGGGGCTCGTACTTTATACTTGCTTTGTTCTGGTCTCGATCACTTCTCTCCTTTCAATAAGCCTTTTAATAAAAAAAAAGGGATTGGTGGTTGGTTTGTTCTGAACAATTGGAATTTGGGCGGTTTTCCCCGGGGGGGTTGGATTTCCGATTGATTTTTTTAATGTTCGAAATTGATTACTCTTCTCCCATTATATAACTACAACTGTGTAACAACCACTTGACATAGATAACCAAAACCACAATTAACACATCGAAATAAACCAGAAAGTTGTTGTCAAAATGGGCCTCATGTTTACGTAGTTTGTCGAAGGATAGGTCTTGGACAAGTCAACTCAGGTCCGGGTGGGAAGGAGGAGGAGGAACGATGATTACCAACTCTACCTATTCCTTTTTGCACTGTTTGCAACTTTGCCCGCTCTATTTCACTCACAAAATGTCATTTGTTTCCATACTGACACCCGAATCTAAACCCCCCACCCCCTCCAAAAAAAAGACTGATCTCCTAAGAGCATCCGTGTCGGTGGCGAAGTCCGCCTGAGCTATGGACTTGAGCCCCGATCGTCAACCGCATCGGAAGCTAAGCATCGGCGTGGTTTTTGGCTAGACGTTGCTACATACAGCAGCAGTTAGCCAGGAGCTAGATTAGCAGCTAGGGCACAGAAGCTACCGAAAAGCTATAAACACAAGCCCAACAAACTAATATCTCGATCACCACCAAACCGATATCAAAACTTTCCGATGCCACCAAAACAATCCGCCAACTGGCTCCCGCAAGAAGACGAACAGCTTGCCAAAAGCTGGCTCAAGATTTCAGATGACGTCGTCCGATCCTGGAACGGTCAAAAGCGCGATGAGTTCTCCAAACGAGTCGCCGATGACTTCAATGCTTGTGGGGTTCAGAGAGAGGCAACAAGTGTCATGCATCGGTCAGTTTTTTTCTTTTCTATCCTTTCCTTATTTATTTTTTAACTGACAAATTTCGCTGTTCAAAAAGATGGGGGCACATTCAAAAGGCTACCCTCAAGTTCTCCGACATCTATCAGAAACTTGAAAGTAACCGACCATCCAGCTCAGTCTTAACTGATCCACTCCCCGACACCAAGAAAACGTGTTACGAGCAAGAAGGTAAGCAGTTTGTTTATGAGCAAGCTTGGTCTGTGCTCAAAGATGCACCAAAATGGAAGGCCCTGTAACAAACACGTACAAACCCAGCCGCAACTCCGACACCATCTACACCTGCCCTTCAAACCGATCCTGCCATATCTCAACCGGATTCGGCTGTCGTGGGTGCCTCGGAGAACTCGTTCAAGCGACCACCTGGGGTCCATGCTACTAAGCGCTTGATGAAGGACGAGCACTACAATGCAAAGAAAATCAAAGTTTTGTGTCAACGTACGAACGACTACCATGAAAGAACGCTTGTGATGAAAAAAACAAACGAAATCCGACAACAGGTTGCAAAAGCTCAAGTCGATCAGGTTAACATGGGGATTATGTCGATGAATCCTGAACACTTACCTGATCATATCTCCCGAGAATTCCTGCGACTTCAGAAGCAATCCATACTAGCCGATCTACAAGAACAAATCAACGCAAAGCGGAAGGCCTCTGTGACCCTCGAATGAGCAACATGAAGAAACGGGAGCCAGCTCGTCAGTGCCTCCAAGCGAGCTAGATAGCTTTGAAGGGCAAGAGCCCTCCAGTAGTGCCGACCATTCCGGAGAAGAAGAAGACGGAATCAACCCCAACCTCTCCCTCTACGTCTGAAAACTCTTTGGTTTCAGTCGCTCCTTTTTTTTTTATTTCTTTTTGTTCTCAGGTTTTTATATCTCCTCACTCATCATTTTAAATGTTGTATTCATTTCTTCTGCAATCAAAGAAAGAAGGAAACATCATTGAGACCCTTTGTTCCTGCCTCCTAAACGTTCCCAGTTGAGATCAATTAGATCATTAGTGAGCCTTGGATGTTGTGCGGCTGAAGGGAGCTCAAAATCGTCCTTATCTGCCATTCACAGAAACTCTATGGTTCCGTTCTTAGAGAGATGAGATTGGTGCATCTTGGGAGCTTCGTCCAAATCACTCTCTTGATCCTCCACAATCATATTGTGGAGGATCACGCAGGTCCTCATCATCATAACCATGTCTCCAAAACCGAGCTGAAATAATTAAGATAGCCCAACGGCTTTGCAGAACCCCCAAGGCTCTCTCGATGTCTTTTCGGAAGGCTTCTTGAAGCTTCTGGAAGTGAAGAGCCGATGGTTCTTGACACCAGGGATGATTTCATGGCACTCGTCGACGGGTGCCATTGCACAACTCATACCTCCTTGGTGGTTTGAAGTGTGTTAAAAGATAGTCGCAATCGAACTGTGTGTTCAACTGAAATCCAGTTCCAAGTCACCCGCAATCACATAGCTTATGTTGCTTAATATGTACTTGAGGTTATGTTGAACTCAAGCCAAAATCATGAAGCATACAAACCTGAAATGATACCAAAACAATCATGGTTCTAATAAAGTTGTCATTTTCTTATTTCAAACCTGTACACTTTTTTTGATGATGAAAGTCAACAAAATTGTTTTTTCTTCAATTTTATTTGGGGAAACAAAACCTGAATACACTTTGGTTTTGGCAAAGAACTGAATTCACCATCTATCATTTTTGAGATGACACAATTCATTGTGGTTTGTCCCACAATTTATCGGAATTTGTTCTCAACATACCCCCATATGTGCTTTCCTTTCCTAGGACCAATCTTTTCAGCAGAGGATTGTTTGAATTTGTGATCAAGGTGTCCCATTATAACCTTTTTGTGGTTAAAACAGCACAAACAGCCTTCCAAAACTGTCACAGGCCTGTAGATAATTTCTAAATCTGAAGTCCACTCTATTGTATGGCCGTACAATAGAGTGCCATCCAGATGCCACAGAATTTGTAACAAGCATGCACCAAGCACCAAAAAAAAAAAAAAAAAGAAAAAGGTGACCGATGGGAGTTGGTTTTTGGCAACTCCGGCACAACTGGTGGCTCAAGTTCACTATCAAAATAAATGAAATCTAAATCATGTTCAATTCACAGTCACTGTGCAAAAATATTGAAGTCAAAATTTAATGAAAAGAGAAGTGTTCTGGAGGCCAACTGCTGGCAGGTCTCCTGCTCATTTTTATGAAGAGGGTAAGAAATCAGATTTCTTGGATAAAAATTGGATAATAGACTGTTTCCAATCAAAATTCAATTTCTTTTGGTAAAAAACAGGAATTCAGCAAATCTACAGACCAGGGGATATATATGATTATGTAAAGCATACTCAAACTTAAACTGCTGAAGGAAATTGAAGTTCTAAATTTATGTCAGATATCCTAAATACGTGATTGGAATCCTTGTGATAAATACATCTCAATCATTGAATTTCAAAACAAAAAACTTTTCAAGATAGTCGGATTAAAAATCAGCTGGCAAGTGCCATAAAATCATCATGATGGTTGGTATAGACTTGTTGATCAGCACATTTTTGCATATGATGATGAATGGAAAAATTTGTGTGAAGTTGTTGCGTAAGATGTTAAAAAATGGACCCATGATGATTGGTCCACATACCAATTCAGAAAATGATAATATAGGATTGAGATCAGCATCAGTTCTACATGTTTTGTGGAGTCAATTATCATAAAATTATAATTATGATCATTTGGATATCAGTTATCCTGGTGGTTCACTTTAGGACATGTTGTCCACAAATCATTACCCACATCACCATTATTTCATGTTGAACATAAGCATCACATGTAGGATGCATTGTGCAGGGTTCTGGGAAAAACACATGCAGTGGCACTTGCATGCCAGTGCCATGAAATCATCCCTGGTGTGAGAGACCAATTTTGCTTTGATAAGTGTTGACCACTGGGGATAAATTCCGTCAACAAGATAGTACATAAGTGTGTCAGTACTTTGGGCCTTGGACTTTGAAGAGGCATCCCAGCTCGGCCCGGCAATAAGATCTTCAAACAAGCTTGAATGGTCCAAAACGTTGACATCATTCAATGCGCCGGCTGTTCCAAAGAAACAATGCCAAATCCAGAGTCGCTGGTCAGCCACGGCTTCTTTTCCTTTCCTTTGTACTGACCAGCCATTGTGCTGGGGCAGTTCTTCCATGCCCAGTACATGCAGCCCGGGAAGCCACAAGAATTGTTAATTTTGGGCATTCTTGTCAAGTCTTTGGGGCCAGGCTTTCGATCGTATTCCCGGCTATAGAGAGTGTTGATTGCACTGCAGAAGGATCTTAAACTTTCACGTGTTGTAGGCTCACCCATACCGCAGTATTCGTTGGGAGTGCCCATCGCACTGCCATAGGCAAGTTGACAAATTGCACAGGTAGCTTTCTAAAGACCTGAGAGACCCCACTTCCCAGTACAATCCTTGGTAGAGAAGAAGGTGATTGGGCCAAAGAAACGGAAAGAAAATAAGCGAAAAATACCACAGACTTGCAGGTTTTTGAACAACATATGGGCAAATGGACTCCACATCAGACCTGATTTTCATGAAAAGTTCCTTTCTCATCGGAACATCTTTGAAAGTCATTATTGCTGTATACTGAATCTGAATTGAAGTAATCCTTCATCAGTTTGACATGGCCTTTTAAGTGGTTCCGCTCTTTGGTAGGGCGGCCTTTTGACCAGATTGTTGAAAGTTTATTTGAAGCACTGAATCCTGTTGACCTAAGCCTCTAGCCCTTCTTTTCTGTGTTGCATACCTGTCATACAGGTGTCACAAAGACAGCGACTTACCTGAGTCAGAGGTTCGTGGAAGGATGCTTTTTCTCATCCTTCTACGAACTATTCACTCTGACCCAGGTTAGCACATCACTTCTCTCAATCATCTCTTTGCTTCTTGTTTTCTTCATATATGTTCTTCTCTCAGTCTCAGTTTCACTCACTAATAAATATGATCCTTCTACGAACTATTCACTCTGACCCAGTCCCCTATCTAGCTCATCAAATCCGTCCAAGGAATCTGTTTCTTCTTCTTCTTCCTCCTCTTCATAATCGGATACAAACAGATCTTCCATGAGGCGGTGTCGCTTGGTGGTACGGTTGAGCATATTTTGTTGTACTAGCTACTTTAGCTTAGCGGTTAGCCAACACTAATGCTGTTGGAGCGGGCGCAGCTATCTAGCTGTGCTTTAGCTCTAAATTTAGCCGCGGGCCAGGTTGGCCAACCAATAAAGATGCTCTAAGGCTGGCCACCATCTCTGCATTGGTGGGTTTTTCCCTCTTCTTCAAACCACATCATCTACCCACACTCTTCCTTGCTCTACCCCAAGAGTTAATCATGTCAGACTGAGGTAGAAATTGATGAGATGTTTGGTCCAGCAGATGGGGGTATACCGATAGCTGCTATGACCGCTCCAGAATGAAATGGATTAGATCCGATAAAGTATCATTCGAACGTTTTCAGTTTTAATCGAAAGGACAGCAAATCTCATGGCATTAAAGGAGGTACGGTAATCAAGCCTTTTGCATCATTCAACTCAATCAAATCAGTCGACTCCTTTGTTCTATTGACTTGCCCGAAGCCTGAAATGGACTAAGCAGTCGGATCGAAGCGATATCGAATCTACTCTCAAGGAATCATCTGTGATGTCCGATGTTCAGTTCGTTTCTTGTCCGGATGGGACCCAGGTAAATATTTTCAGCCCTCTTCAATATTGTTTTGCCAACTCCAGAATATGGAAATGGAATCTACATTCTACCTTCATGTTCAACTCGTTAGTGCGACTAAGTCAGCCTCTACCTCCAACTCGGTCTCCATCAACCTGTCCAAAAAGACAGCAAAAGCCTCCCTGTGGTCTTTCACAACGGCCGACATCAAGCTGATTGATGACTTGAGTCTGTTGACCAAAGAAGATTTAAACTTAAATTGTAGAATTTTTTTTCTTATTTACTTATGAATCAGAGAAATATCGATTGTGACCATGACTAGTATTTATAAGAGTGACAAGAGATACAAGTTAATGAAATAGAAATGGCTCCGATGGCCATTAGACTGGTGAAGAGAGGATAAATCACTCGCTTTCTTTGATAGGAGTCGATTAAACAAACATTTTCTTTTGTGTGGTTGCTACTAGATGCAACTGAGTACATCCACATCTCTTTAGAAGAGATCGATCCATAACGTCACCATCGTCGAAATGCAGATTGATTGGTTTGAAACAAGCAAGTCGATCAGTTCAAAACACGCAAGTTGATTGTTAAAACAAACAAGTCAATAGGAATCTGTAGAAATCAAAGTTGTAGAAATCAAAGTGGATGAGGGAAACAATAGTGTCAATGGAGATGCTTACCAGTTGAAATGGTCACCGTTGAGAAGTGGTCGAGTACGCCACTAGGTGGCCGGTGGTTGGCAGCACAAGCCTCAATTGGTCAGAAACCAATTGGACCAATTGTAAACCCATGACTTTGGGATCCAATTTTTTTTGTGTCCAAGGTTCAATGAAAACACAATATGTAGCAAGTGCCTCGTTGGTCTTCTACAATAATAGTGAACCAGTCCAGGTTGCTTGGTCTGGTGGGAAACTGTAGCGCGTGTCGCGTGAAGCAGCAACTGCGGCGCAGTCCTATAAGGGAAGGCCCAGCTCGCTCGAGTAGAAAGAAAAAGGAGGAGGCTCAAGAAAACCGCAGAACTTCTTGGACAAATGCCTCGACCATCGACTGCTTGCTTGGACCGTTTGGAGAACGAGGTGAACGAGGAACGACTGAAACGACTCATCAACCAGCTCGAGTAAGTTTCTTCATACCTCATACTTGTTTCCTACCCCATCTGACTGTATTCTCAACTCAAAGTCAGTTCTTCATCCAAGCCGCCAAACATTCAGTCGAACTGAAAGCATACCAGAAATTAATCGCCGAGGCTGAGAAACATGCACGTTCTGATCCAAACAGTCAACACTGGCTCAATCAGATCGAGGAGAAATCGGTCAGACAGAGTCAAGTACAACAAGCTATCAATCAACTTATCGCCCAAGTCGTCCAACAGATCGACCTACACATCCGAGCCCAAACTATCTCAATCATCAGGGCATTACATTCAGACGGATTTTTTGATAAACCTGGTAAGAACTCAAACTCAAACTCAAATCCAAGCTCAGTAGCCCTCAAGACAATCGAAAAGAACGTCAATAACGAACGAAAGGAACGCGAGGAATCGCTTTCTGAACTAAAGAAGGAGTTTGAAAATTACCGGACATTCAACAACGACCGCTTCAAAGAACTACATGATAGCTTCGAAAACTATAAGCAATCCAACGAGACTCGATTCAAAAGCGTGGAGGATACCCATCGAAAACAGATCACCTCGATCAAAGCCGGCCTAAAGCTTAACAACCAACATCAACCAAACTCGTCTCAAACTCCAGCCGAACCATTCGACCCACAGCAACTCAAACGTTTAATTCACAAACAGCTTAAGGAGCAACTCCCTGCTAACCTACCCAAACCAGATTTTTCAGTCACAGATCTCGTCACCAAACAATCTTTTCAAACCGCCATCGAGCAGATCCGAGACCAAGTCGATCGTTTAAACCATCAGACTACCGAAACACTCAAAGATTTCGAACCACAGCTCAAACAGGTCACTAACGCGATCCAAGTCCAGGTGATCAAATCCACAAAGACCGTCATCTCGGATGGTCATAATGATATCGCCATCCTAATCAATGATTCCATCCTCAAGCTTCAGGACCAGGTCGATAAACTCCAACGTGTGATTAACAGTTCCTCTGACAAGATCGAAGAATTCGAGTCAATCCACGCGAATCTAGACTCTCAAATCAACGAAAAGCTAGACTCAAAACTACATTCTCAACTTGAAGAAAAGCTCCATCTCGAACTTTCAGGGCTCAAAAAACACCTCCAACAGCTGCAAGAAAACCAAAGCAAAAGCGACAGCAAATTTAACGTCTGCAAAGGATTCCAATCTTTACTGAGCAAATTACAGAACAAGCAAGAATCCTTACAATTATTGGTAACTAGGCTCGAAAAGACTCTGACCGATGCCCAATCTCAGTTCGAAGAGGTCGAACTTCAGATCAAACCTTTGCAGGATCGAATCGATGGGGTTGAGACCTCCGTCCAGAACAGCAATGATCATTGTCATCAACCTCATCGATTGACAACACCCGCACACCAGGCCAACCAGTCCTCCCAGGCTCACTATCGGACCAGTCAAACTCCACCCTCACCCGGCTCGTACAACAGCAACATCAACAACAACGCTAGCAGTCAATCACACGCTTCTTTTTTGCAGCTCGATGCCCACAACCAATCTAAAGAGCCTCTTCGTCAGTCCCATAAGGCCAACCGCCCTGCTTCTACCGCAGCACCTGCCACTCATTCGCAAAACATCCCGATCGCTTCCCGGTTGACCAACGGGCCCTCGCAGGCCGGCGCGGTCGGATCGGCCCAAGCCAATGGAGACAGAACAAATTACCGCAAACGGACGATCTCGAGGGAGTCGAGTCTCTCCCAGTCGGCCCAGCCACCCGGAGGCAGCTCGATCTGGAGTCTGTCTGGCACCGCTACCGGCTCCAGTCCTACCAACCCCCACACCACTCAAGCCGTCCCTTATGAGCAGCCCCAATGCGACCAGAATTATCCCCATCCAAATCAACCACCATCATCCCTCCCACTCGCCAAACGTCTCAAAAACGACTCCAACATCCTTTCTCAACCCGTACATCATAAGGCTCACTCAAGCAACAATTACCATGACTTAAGCTATCCAAACTACAATTATAATCAACAGCAGCAGGCTCAATCCCAACAAACAAACCCCTACCACTATAAAAAACCTTTACCTCATATCGTTAGGCGGACCAGTTAAAATCCTCTCCCACACACATCTTCGCACCGTTCCATTATCGGTCAAAAAAAGAAAAGAAAACGTTGTTTAATTATTATTTATGTCGTCCATTTTTCCCCGTTTTTTTTTCTTCTTTTTTTCTCCCCGTTTGTTCTTTTCTTTGACAGACAAAGGAAAAAAAATCTCTTCGATCCCCCCCTTCCTCTCTACTTTTGTTTTTTGAGTGTTTTTCGGCTTTTGTTTTTTTTGGTTAGATGGTTGGGTCTTACAATATGTTTTACTTGTATTTTCTTCTCGGCCATTTACGTTTTTTTTTTTTTTGTTCATCTTTTCCCCCACATCAAACTTAACACCGCCAGCAACAAAAAAAAAAAAAAAGATAATTAACTAAACACAGAATGACCATTCAAAGGTAAAGTGTGTTGATAGTCTAATTATGTAGATTTTTTTTTCTTTTTCATTGTGTTTTTCAACTTTTCTTCCTCTTCTTTTTCTTCATATTTTGAATTTATTTTGCTTCTTTTTGGTCCACCCTGTTATTATAATATGTTGTTCTTTTTCGATCTCATTTGATAATAACAAAATAAATATAACAATGTGTCAAAGACAATGATAGGATGGACATTTTGATGAAATAGATTTAGATAAAAAAAAAAAACAATGGTTGCTTACAATCTAATTTGCTTTGATAATGGATGACTTCCCGTCAATCTACAGCCCCCCTGTAGAGCCAGATGCCCAAGCTTATTTGCAGTTGAAAAGCTAAAAATTTAGCTTTTCCACTTCCAAATTAAGGTCTGCAGGGTCTGCAGATGGCAAAGAGAAGTCTTCCAATCATGAATCTTCTTTGTAGCTTCCTGCAGATTATCTTGTGAGCACTACATGTACCTTCTAGTCTAGAGAAAACAGCATGGTTGAATTTGAAAATTGTTATCCCTTCACAGACAGACATCAAAATGCTTTCCCTGCCAGCCCAATTGGTTGGTGAATTGGGCCAAACCTTATTCAATCCTTGTTGATGGTTGGCTTGAGTGAACTGTGCTAATACAAGCTTTAACACCACTAAAAATGGGGTGTTGATTGCCACACAAGCAATAGGTTGAGGTACAAAGGGATCATTTCTACTCTGGGGTATTGCTTGTATAACAAGCAACACATCAGCATTCATGATGTACATCAGTGCTCGAGTTTTTCCTATAATCTCAAAAAACTTGCTTTATCTTTTCCAAATAACTCATACCATTAGTATCATAATGCCAGAAGGAGTATTAGGATTCCTTTTCAGGTCAGCTTCTGACTTGTGCAAAAAGTTATGCAGTCATAGAGACTACTTACAAAAAGTGGGCTTATTATAAACTAGTGTAGTTGTGCTTTAATTGGCCAAAAATGGCCACACAGTTTTTGAATTGAGCCTGCTACAGGTTTTGTTTGTATGAAACTATTACTCAAGTGAAGTAGCAATCATATTTCAAATATAATGAAACCATATGAATATTGCAGATTCAGTTTACTGGCTAAAACCACTGTTCTCAATCAAATAATTGAATGTTTCTTGAATAAATGTGAACTATGTGAAGGAGTAAGAAGTAAGGGGTGGTGTTAGTGAGATACCTTAATTCAGTTTGCATGATAATAAAGAAAACAAGAATAATCATCAGGGTTTTCATTACTGTTCAAAAGTTGTTGAGTTTTTGTGGTAAACCAATAATTAAATTCTTCTTTATGAATCCTTTGGTAATTTATACATATAATGTGAGGATGTTTTTACATAAGTTTTTGGATGTTGAGGCAAATTGAACTTATGTAATAATGTCTCTAATGTATATACATAATAATCTTAATTTTTTTTTGTTAGGGTTTTTATGTCTTTGGATTTATTCATGTAATTTTTATCATATTTTCTTTTTATTGTCCTCAAGTCTCAAAAGTTTTTTACTAACCCCTCATAGCAGTAATCCTTAGTGTCTTCTTTATAAAACAATTATACAGTCTAAACTCATAATTTACTTCTCAGGTTATTCTTAGACCAACTCCACTGCAGGAGGTGTGGTTGGTTGCTAAAGTTCCAAGTTCGGCGACTGCGCTGCGCCTTTAGCAACTCAAATTGAGGTTTGAATCCACTGCAAGGTGCTATTTTAGCAAACAATGCGGTGTTGAGAGGGGGACTTGGGGGGAGTTGTGTGAAATGTTGTCGAGGTTCACATCTGTGGTGACAGGTGCTATAGCAATGTTATAGCTCCCAAGGGCACAGATCTCACATTTGAGATTGATTTGGTGGCGCTAAATTGAGGTTGGGGTGCTAAATTTGGGATAGTACCCCCGGTGGAGATGTTCTTAGTCCCACCAAAGTCTTGAACAATTCTTTAATACTTACTTTATTGTCATTACATTACTGTTTATTGATCTTGAACCCCAAACCCTGTAAGTCTTTAATTGACAGGAAGAATCCAAGAAATTAGACTCTGTATTTCCCTCCCAATACTATTGGTTGAGATGATTTAAGAGTCTTAATTGATAGAGAATATTGAGCTTTTGATCCTTTGGCTCAAATAAAGGAATCCCTTACTTTCACACTTAGAAATTCTCTCTTAAATCATCAACGTCAATATTACAACCCAGTTAACACTAGTTCAGTCACATAGGGGCTGAAGCCAGGGAGATTAAAGCACCTCCATAGCTAAAGGCCAGTGGCAACAAGGGGACTTTGGTACCCAGCTCAACTTTGAGGTCAAAAAATTTCTAGTGGAGCCCAGCAACTTATTGGAAGTAGATTGTCTGCCTCAGTTGCAGTGTACCACAATGCCATGTTATAATACCTCTGGTCATCACATTGTGTGTCGTCACTCCATTCTCATCATTATCATGATCAACAATGTGTACTTAGCTCAATTGGTTAGAGCATCACTCATGGATTCTGAGGTTGGGGGTTCAAGTCCTTCAGTACATGAGGTTTTGAGTTCAACCCTCACATCACTCGTGGTTATCTTTCCACATAGTTCAATACAACTCAAGCAGAAGAAATTTATCAATGACACTGCCAGCACTATTTGCTGGGTCAAGGTTATCCTGTTTCAACTGGGGTTGAAATGACAAACTACAAAGGCACCTTTGTACTTTTGCATGTCAACTGCCAGCAGTTAGCTAACTTTTTCTGGCATTGTGAGATACAGATTTCCATCTCAAACAGTAGAGTACATTCAATTTTCTGCCGCTGGAGCAACGATCAACTTAGAGGACACAAGGGTTTATCACAGAATGCTAATAGGGATAATTCTAAACTGAAAAACCATCAATTTTTAACGGGCAGTAAAGAGCCGGTTTGTGCTTTTTTTAGGAAACACAAAACAAGTATTTGTAGGAGGCGTGAGCTTTGCTTGCCAGCCTTACACCGTCCCGGACTCCCGCCAGCTTCAAAATTGATAAAATCGACTCATCAGTGTACCCTAAGACGTGACCCAAGGCCCCTTGTTGCACAGTCCAGTGTTGTGTGTTTGAATGAATTGAGAGAAGAATCTAATCGGCGAGAGATTAACTGCATTATTGATATTTCGTGTAGGGAGAACGCTCTCCGGTCTCCAAATTCGCGCCTACTGCGATGATGACTTGGGTTAGTCCTGTAATAAATTACTGGGAAACTGGGATCAGGATTGCTGAGCGGTATGACATTAATCTCTTCCAACTTCAAGTGCAGCGGGTCTCCGCTCGAGTTTACAGCGGATTCGGTGAGCTCTAGCGCTATTTTGTCAAGTTGCAAACACTTTCTAGCAAAGAAGTACGACTCTGTTGAGTGCAGTAGATATTGTTTTGGGTTGCGCTCAAGTTCAATTGGCAAGAGAGATGTTTTCTCTCTCGAACGGCATGCCCGGCGATTACGACCGGAGTTCCCTCAAGACCTTCTGTGGGTGTATATGATTCTTTCAACTAAAATTTCCTCAATGGTCATTTTAAGGCAAGAGACTCTGCGAGGGACGTTGAAGAGGCGATGGCGAATATGATTTGCACAGCAGAACAGTGCACTTGGTGAACAGGGAAGTGGATCCCTGGACAACTTGGTAGCCACATTGCGCAATGGATGGGAATCACAAACAATTCATCTTCAGTTTAACTTGGTTTCTCCATGCGTCTATAAAATCGCCGCTCATGAGGCCTCCAAGTCTTCATCCCCCCTCTGTTTTTGTGGTTACCAGCCCGAATTTAGCATTCATCCATCACAACTTGAAAGTACAGTTTACATTATTAAGTAAACCGAATATCTCACGCCCAAGTCCTGATTGGTATACCTTGCGCATCAGCTTTTGAATTCGGAGTTGATTCAGTTATTTTTCTTGCACGTGTGGATCCATAGCTTCCTCAAAAAAACCGTTTACAAAAATGTTGTTGAAATACCTCTTAGCACCTATTGCTTTGGCAAGTATGTTGTATTTTCTTTTCGCGAATACATCCGACTCTCACTACTTACTAATGAAACAATACTGACGATGAGAGAATTATCCTTTTGTTATGAAAACAGTGGCTGCGGTGCCGAACGAAGAGGCAGCAGTTTCTCAGCAAATCGACTTCAATCGGGTCGTCGCGGTAGCCGATAAATTCAAGGAACCTATCATTTCTGCTTGCAACAAAGATGGGGTTCGAGAGGTCATCAACGACTTAAATGAAATCCACAAGCCCGTTGTTGAAATTGCTAAAAAAATCCATCTCATCGAAAAGCTTGGTATAGACTTGCTTGTTTGTTTGTCTGCCTTCTAGAGTTTCGTATCCCTTTTCAATTTTTGGTGCTAACTGTTTGTGAGCCTTTTTATTGGATATGATTCAATTTCCCCAAGCGCGAATCTTCTTTGCTTTCTTGAGAGTTTTGGAAGTCATCCTGCGCGCGATTTCTCAACATCAGAAAATATCTGATGGAGCTCACAGTAAGTCTGAACCCACATATGGAATATCAAACAAAGTTCTGAGGAAATGCAATCGGCAATTTCTTCAATCTACTCGCATGTTTATGCATCGTTATCAAATCCAGAGACTGTGACCGAGTTTGAACCGAACTTCGATGTTATCGTCAACGGCTTCAAGCAGTCTGGTATCGATTTTCATAGCGCTCTCGATGGATTCAGAATTGACGTTGCCCTCTGGGGCCGTTTCGGGTTCAACTTCCAGGGCAAGATTGGAGTTTAACTCTATCGGAAAGCTGGAAGGCAGGCTCCAGGGCCAGGAACCCCAGTCTGGCATGAAAATTCTCTTGACATACCTCTGTCCAGGTGCCTTTGTCCTACGGTATCTGTGTAGTCCTCTGTGGACACTTGCAGTGAATCGTTTCTTGTTTTATGTATTTCTTTCTTTTTGGAAATTCATCTGTGGCTGCTCAAGTATGCTCATTCCAAACAACTAAGATGCTCCCAGCTGGGGGGAATATGCTTTGGTTGAATCATAAATGGGCACTGATTTTTTTCCAGATTCCAGGATGAATCCTAACTTAACCAAGCCCACCCTTGGCGGGAGGAGCCAGCAACCCCGGCAAATAATGGTTCTGAACAAGAAAGATGAAATAGCTCAACACAATTATACATGTATCAAGTCAAGCACAAAGCTCAATTGCACAAGCATCATGACAATATCTGAAGTCCCTCATGTGTAGATGTTGATCTCTGTAGATCTCAAGAAAAAAAAATTATCTTTTTTTAAGAATCTTGACTGCAAATGAACTGACTCATTGGCATTTGGTCCTGGAGAGGGGGGCTATACATAAATAGACTCACATCAAGTCATTCATTTTCATGGATAATCTATCATACATATTTAGGGCCTGTACCATAGCCCTTGGATTCCAAGGATTTCACCAAAGGTTTCCATCTTTATGTGAAATCCCAGGATTCCTGAATCCTGCGTACCATAGCCCATTTGTGACACCCTCAGAAACAGTGGAAAACACAACATTTTCCTCAAATTGAAAAAACAGTTCAGATCCATTTTTGTCACCTAGATTCTCCATTGCAGTTGCACACACCGGTTCATCACTCATCATTATCCTCATCAATACCACAAACCTCCAACAATTGTACTTGACCCCAGTCTTTTTGGATTAGCATCAACCACTGCAAAGCTCACTGAAAAACCATCTGATCCTCCAAAAGAACATGTTGCCACTCCTACAGTACAAAGCACACAAGTACAAATAATGCTCCAAAGTCGGTGCAATTTACGGAAACAATGACGGGTTTAATAAGACAATAAAAACACTTTGGGATCCAAACAATAATTTCAACAAGACCAAATAATAGACTTAGTATCGTTCCTTTTACTGCATCAATTTAGCTCACCAAGCTGTATTGAGCATCTCCCAAAAGACATCACAGTTGATGATTGTGATGGATTGCTCTATCATAATCCATTCTCTCTCTCTCAAACTCGCTTGAACAAAAATTCTGCTTCAATTTTGTTCCAGAAAACAATTGGATTCCTTTCCTACTAGTGTAGGTTTTCTTGAATTATACTACATAAAAAAACTCGAAAGTCCGGATTTGAATACATATAACCTTTCTGTGTTAGACTAACCTCAAGATAACTTTCTGCACATGCATTTCAAGTTTTATGATTACAAATGTGACTACATCCTTGACCTCTTGTTTGTTATTTTTGTTGTTACTTATTTAATAATTTGCAAAAGTTGTAACTAGTAGCAGTTTCAAGGAGCTTTTTTTTTCTTTTGAAAGGGTAGATACCAACAGAAACAAAGTGTTGATGTTACAGTAGTTCTAAAAAAGCTTGTCCCAGCTGAAGCTGCTCCGAGCACAAAAAAAAAAAATAAAAAAAAATAAAACAAAAATATACATTTAAGGCCCCGTTTGGCACCGTCATAAATATAGGTGTAATATTGAACATTTAATTCAATAAAAGCCAAACTGTTGGCACAAATATAACAAAATTGGTATAGAAATAAAGAGTGCTACCTGCTTCATCATTTGTGACATCAGAATGGGCATGTGAGGCTGACATTAGCATCACAATATTAATATTACACTTGAAACAGATATAAAGAGTAATAATGCTATTATGGCACTAGAGACAGTCCAATACATGTACTCTTATCTTTTCAATAAAGAAGCAGGAATCCCTTTTTCATTCCATACCAATTTTGTTACATTTGTGCCAACAGTTTGGTATCTATTGAATTAAATGTCCAATATTACACCCATTTTTATGAAGGTGCCAAACGGGGCCTAAGACTCCCTGTACATGATGAGATATTAAGAATATTCCCTGGTGTTGCATACATAAACACCAATAGATGCAGCCCCTGGTGGCGCTACCCGCCCCATCCTCACTCACCTGGTCCCTCTGAGTGCAGCACCTCATTCCAACTCCCACCCCTGACCCTCGCCGCATTGCAGTCCGGTTTCGACCTCACCTTTTTTTTATCAATCGAATACACTCATGTCATGGTTTTTGTCAATTACGAAGTCTTGGTGAAGGTCATCGCGGTAAAGTTGATTTTGCAAGGGAAATCTCACGATTTCATAAACAACGTGGTCGACCAGAAAATATTGAACCATTCTTTCCACCAATGGTTGCAACTTTGGACCCAAAACCAATCGGTAATTCGAGATGCAGCATCATACAAGCCTTGTGGTCGGCCGTTGGCTACATCGGTTGAGGAACGAGACTTTGTCCTTGACATCCTAGGACTGGACCCAACCCTATACCTTGACGAGCTCCAGAGGGCTTTGGTCGAGTCCGGTGGTGAACTATACCCGCTCTGCACTATCCACAACAACATCAGACGTTGGCTGGGGATGACCTTGAAGGTAGCACAAAGTATACATCCGGCCCAATCTCCTCTCAAGCGCACGCAATGGTCCATGAATATTGCTTCCATACCACCCAAATACCTTGTCTTTGTTGGTGAGTTCTCATTAATGGTATGAAACTTGAATTTTATTTACCCGAAGCTGACTCTCCCTTTGTGTGGAAGATGAATCTGCCATATGTGTGGCTACACAAATACGACGGCAGGCCTGGGGTGTTCAAGGCAACACCACGAAACAAGTGGTGCACAAATTCAAAGGACCCCGCTTCAGTGTACTACCAAGCGTGTGCACTGAAGGGGTGGTTGGCGTGATGGCTCAGCAAGGCTCAACCCGCCGGCCGGATTTCGAGTATTTCCTCAAGGAGGTTTTGGTAACATTCCTCACATCATAATTCCATATGTAGGGTATTGGCCTCTGACATTGGGCCATCAGTTGCCTTTCATAAATCTGTTTCCAGGACCCCGAAGCGTGGTGGTGATGACTGCAGAATCCATCACCATGGCCGGGTAGCAGCACTATATGAGGCTCGCAACATAGCCCACATGTACTTACCCCCATATAGTCCCAACTTCAACCCGATCAAGAAGGTATTCTCGGTCCTCAAGAACCATCTTAAGCGGGCCCAGGTTTTGACGGGTACCCTCAGGGACGCGGGGATAATCAAGGACTTCATTTCTAACCTTGTCACCCCAGATTTAATGCAAGGTCTGTTCAGAGATTGCGGTTACATGTAGCCTCTGATTATTTTTTGTTATCTTGTCTGTTAATCAATCAAGTCCCATGGGCCGTTACAATGGCCCGAGCCGCAGTTATGATGCTCATATTGAGCAGTGGGTGAGAGTAATTATTTGTGGGGACTCAGAGAGTCCACAATTGGTCAATCATTATCAATGATTGGAAGCCCACCGGCTTTAAAGATAAACTGTGTGGTCACTCCTAATAACTCATTGATTATGACCCCAGGGGTTTTAAGAAGATCTTGGGGGCACTGGGACTTAAACGTTATTCCTGAGATTTTCATAAGAATAAATGTTATTGATCATTCATGAGTGTGGTGATCAAAACTACAACCACATTAACATGATGTCAAGCTCAAGGGTGGATTGGGTATCAACTCGGTGGGATCAAGATGAAACAAGGGGAAGATCACACGCTGGTAAGGAGTAGATAATAGGGGAACATAGAGTATGAGTAGCATAAGAGAGAAAACAAGAGCATAAGTTATAAGGTGGGACCTTATTGCTGGTCAGTCCCAGTAGTCTGGGACTCAATGAGTTGGATCCCGTCGCAGATCAAGCAGGCTGGGACAGCCTTGATGAGATCGGCCTCGGTGCTGCGACAGAAGAAACCCCAGTCGGTGATATTGTGGTCCTTGATTATCCATCACGTATGATGGTCGTCAGAAGCAAGGAGGCACATGTTGAGGAAACCCTTCATGGTGATCCTATCCGTGCCAGTATGAGGTGAGTCACAATCAGATGTGTCGGCAAGTTGGAGGCTAGATAACCGGGAGAGGTTAATCGGTGTTACATGAGGCAAGTGGAGGCGTGTTACAGATGGGGACCGGCGCTGGGCTTGAGTCAAACCGCCAACAAGGATGATCAATGGGGTGGCGGAACCGCCTACTGATGAGTCATCGTTGTCCATTTCAACAATTGGTCGGTTGTCAGGAGTTTTTTCGGCCGCTGCCCCACCCATGATCACATCATATAGGTGCAAACGTTCCTCTCTGGACGTACGAACCATCAGAGGAGTGAGGTCGGACTCGCAGTGCCAGCGATTGGATCCGGATTACCATTGGGTTGAACGGATTGAGCCGGGAAGCAGGCGTCCCAGTTACCCCTTCCTTTTCGATGTTGAAGACTCTGGGGGCTGCCATTCACAGGTTTGTGTGATTGGGGGCATGTCAGAGACTTTAGAATGTAAAGCCCGTGCCCATACCCACAACACCCGGTGTTGAAGGCGGAGGTACCAACCATCCCCAGACGGATGCATTGCTATCTTTCCCTCGTTAGCCGGCCCGTACCGCTTTGTGATGTGCTCGGGGCAAGATAGCTTGCTCAGTGCCAGGTTGAGTTGTCTCAGCATTGGGCTGGATGATAACCACCTGGTTGGTCAGTAAGTAACACACAAAGATAAAGTTAACGAAGGTGAGAATTGTACTTACATTGGCATTAAGACGCTCAAGGTTCTTCTCCAATGGGGCACGTTCTTCGGGCAGGCCATTCAACAAAACTAGTCGGACACCAGAAACTGCGTGCTACATAACATAAGAGTGTGAGCTGATCTAGTCAGTTCCCAGTGATAAGATATGATGAGATCCAGTAAGAAAGCAAACAAACCGCTGAAACCTCGCAAGCAATGCTCCGAGGGTCCTTTTGAAATATCTCGATGCTCACCAGTTGAGCTTGCGATACCGACTCTGCAGACACAGCAAACACGGCCCATTGTTCATCGGTAGTGATGAAGTATTTCTTGCTGGCCTCATAAAATCAATCACTGAGGATTACCCCCTGCCAAGTCAGCAAGTGGCTGCTGTCGTCTTGCAACATGGTGGGCTCAAGGTATTGACACAACACTCCGACCAGCTTGATTATCTGGAACTTGGCCAATCCCCAGTCCCAGTTGGTTGGGATTGGCTCCCAAATTGGGAGGGGGAGCTTCGGAACCGCTTTGATCTACTCTGGGGCCACAGGGCCGCTGCCCGATCTGGCGGATTTCTTGGCGGGGACGGCGATGGTCAATTGAAGCCAGATGGAATACTTGATAGTGATCTTGACAAAGTTACCGGTAAAACAAATAGGCCAGAAACGTCTGGATGTGGATGAACCAGCCAGGTTAGGTACAACTGTATTAGGATCAGGCGCGGGAGGCGGCGTTGGGTTCTCATGGTCCCAATCTTTCGCAGGGGGATCAGGTTCAGACAATGGGGTGAAGTCAGCAAAAGATTGGAACTGCGTTGGTATTTGCCAATAGTCCAGTTGATCGCTCTGGATTCTCTCGAATTGAGATTCATCAATTAGTTGAGTCTTGGCGACTAGTACTTGACTCATCACAGGGAGAAGTCAAGATCAGCAGAGCTGATTTGAGAGTCAGGATCGTTGTATTTCCATTGTTGAAGGGATATTGAGGATTTTTTGGAGCCACAGGACAGCACAGATGGAGAGTTGATGTGAATATTTTGAATCTTGGGAAGGGGGGGGACCTGAAGACATTGATCCATCATGATGGCCGGCGGGGTCATCCGGAACGGCAAGTGGATGGCTGAGCTGTATGTATGTACTGATCTAGATTTTCAAGGCTGCAGTTGATTAATAGGTACAGGGCTTGGGAGCACATGCTCATAGTATGTCTTACGTAATTTTATTTTCTCATCAACATTTTTTCAATCAAAATTTTACCAAGGTGGCAAGCTTTTTTAGAACTACTGTAATCTTCTATCCAAGAAATATCAAACAAATGTGAAATGAATTTCAGATGAACATGAGTACTTGTTCCTTAACAGTGACAGAAAAGCCATCAAAAAGGAGTCCTTTTCGTCGGAATTCAGCCATGAGAGCATTGAAGGTTGCAGGATCAAGGGCTGTGACAGGACCCTGGAGAACCCCCACTGAACCGGCTCATGTAAAACCCCAAAAAATGGGCTGTTTGCTACTGACAAGAATCTGGTTTTCTCATAAAAACCAGATTTAGATACCACATACATGAGCATGTTTGAAAAATACAAATGGGTCATCCAAAAAAAGATACCAAATACATGAGCAACATCAAAAGGCCCATTTTAGTGCTTTTTGGACAAGTTGTAGATTTTTTTTGCTATTGCAATGAAAGCTACTACTAAATATCATGAAAATTCTACACAAAAGATGGTGTTAGGAAGCCTAAATAAAGCTGGTTTTTTTTACTTTGCCAATGACTTCTTTTTTTAGCCATAAGTGAATGCAAGGACAAACGAACCCACATGCAAGCTTCAGTGAGGTTTGGCTGGGTTACATTCATCCCTTGGGTCCTTCGGAATAGGAAATGCAAGTTGTCAGGTTTACCTGAAAACTGACTAGGAATAGGGACTGTGGCACATTCAGAAAGTGTGCCACATGTTGGTTTGCCTGCACAAGTACCACACCAACAAAACATGCCGCAGTTCTTATGTTGGTTTGTGTGAAAACAGACATGAGCACTGCGGCACACTTGCTGGGTATGCTGTCACATATGTCAGACTGCTACCTATGGCTACATGGACATTACCATGTCCAAAATTGTAACAACAAGTGGTATCAGATAGATACCACTGGGATGAGGATGTTCAAGAAAAAAAAAAGGAAAAAATCAGTATTTTGCTACAAATTTTGAGATTTGCATGAGCATGTTTCAGCAAAAAAACTGAATGGCTACCACCTACATGAGCCAGTTCAGTAGGGGTTCTCCGGAGTCCTGCTGTGACTTCTTGGAACAGCTCGGGTCTTGCTTCTTTGAGGAGGAATTGGGCTAGGGTGGCTTTGCAGCCATTGCTATAATCGGCCCCGTTATTGCTTGTTGTGGCTGATAGTGCTGAGGGAGTCTGCCGATGGGATGGTTGATTGGTGCTGAGGGATTGACTGGATAATTGTGATTCTGTGGTACACTTTTTATGAGACCAGGGATATTGAATTCAGAAAATCCCAAGTGGAAAAAAAAATTGGAAAACCGGTATTTTTGGGGGCTCCAAATCCCTGGAAAGATATGGTACTGGCCCTTATGTCCTCTTTAATCCAAATCTGTAAAAAAATTAAGGCCCTGTTTGGCACAGTGATAAAAATTGATGTAATATGAAAGATTTAATTCAATAAAAACTAAACTTTTGCCACAAATATAACAATATTAAGCATAGAAATAGGGAGTGATGCCTGCTTTATCATTTGTGACATCAGAATGGGCATGTGAGGCTTTCATTAGCATTTTGATATTAAGATTACACTTGAAACAGATCTAAAGGGTAATATTGCTATTATGCTGCTGGAGACAGCCCAATATATGGATTCTTACCTTGCCAGTGATGAAGCGGGTAGTCATCTTTCATTCTATACCAATTTTTTTACATTTGTATGGACAGTTTTTTTTTGTTGATTTGAATGTTCAATGGATGACTTCCCTTTGATCTACAGCCCCCCGTAGAGCTAGATTCCAGAGCTTATTTGCAGCTGAAAAGCTAAAAATTTAGTTTTTCCACTTCTAAATCAAGATCTGCAGGGGCTGCAGATGGCAAAGGGAAGTCTTCCAATATTATACCAATCTTTATGACTGTGCCAAACAGGGCCTAAATACCAAACATTTCTTTCAATTATGTATCTATCTACATAGAAAATACCCCCCCCCCCCCCCTACTTTTTGTTATCTTGCCAATACTTTTCATTTGTATTTCTTACCAGAAATCCAAAAGAAATTTCTGATGTTGGAATGAAATGCTTTGATCAGCAAACCAAAAAA
Organism: Puccinia horiana; assembly: GCA_001624995.1. NCBI lineage: Eukaryota > Fungi > Basidiomycota > Pucciniomycetes > Pucciniales > Pucciniaceae > Puccinia > Puccinia horiana. The sequence continues at coordinate 333,132 of LWDY01000007.1, forward strand.
GAAAACAAAGAACCTAAATACAGACACTATCTTTTGTCGATCTGACTAACTTTTTTATAGGAAAAAGAAAAGGTTTATGGATTTGGTTTTTGCTTTACTTATAATGAAAAAAAAAAAATTGGACAACAAAAAAAATCCCTCTTAGCGGAAGAACATGCAAGATGATGACAGAGATGGAGGGTTTGTGGGTAGGTGGGGAGGAGGGAGGGGCAAGGAGATTAAGGATCAACCAACAGCCGCGACAGGGACGGGTCTATTTGAAGATGAAGAAGACGATGAAGAAGAGAGCTGAGACTGTTGGGCATCGAGGAAGGGAAGAATGTCGAGAGAGTTCCAATCGATCCGACCGGCTGAGGGGTTCTCCAGATGATGGTCATGAGATTGAAGGGCCTTAATAGCGGGAAGGAGGGCCGGGTCTAGACGGAAGGATAAGTGGGGAAGAACGAGGGAGTTGAAGACCGCGATACTCAGCCGAGTTCCCTAAACAATCAAGATCATCCCAGTGAGTTTCACATCGACACAATAGATAAACTGAATGAATTATTTACATGTTCTGCCATCACGGCTCCGACGATCGCTTCGACGACGTGTCCTCTTGCCGTCCATAGTCCAGTTCCATGGAGGCTTTTAGAAGAATGAGTTTGATCGGGCGCAGAAGAAGGAGCGAGTTCTCTCCAACGCATAATTTTCTCAAGTTCCCATTGATGACCAACGTATTGACCCAAGACGAACTTAGTTAGCAGGGCATCTTCGATAATCTCTGCATGAGTTTTGCCGCCCATAGGTTTAGTATCAGGATTCTCGTTGTGATGAGAGCTAGGTGACCGGGGCGCATGAAGAAGGAAATTGGAGAGCGCAAAGTGCATGGTCCGACGACCCATGAAGCTCAGTTTGGTATTGTGTTCGCCCAGTCGGGCAAAACCCACGCCGCCCTCGGTTTGTCGATCGAGCAAGTCGAGTGAGTCTTGTGACTTGAGCAGATTCTTCGAGCTGACGATCCGACATGCCAGTTGGTCCGAGAAGGAGAGCGGGTAGAGCAGTTCTTCAAGATGTTCCTTGATTAGTTTTGAGTGGGGAAAGTGAAGGCTTGAGTTCGTCGGGCTAGTTTTTGATGGGTTGGTAGTCGATCTGACTATTTGTGAGACAGAATAGTCGTGCTGGATTGTCGTTTGCTTGGCTCGTTCATCCTGGCTTGGTTGCTTGCTCAGTAGTGCTCCTCTGAATGGACCCGGCTTGAAGGAAGATGAGATCCTGTTTGCAGGATGGATCTGAGTTGAGAATCGACTGAGGTGGAGGGAGGGAATGGTCCTGGTCATCTGTGGTGATGGTTCTTTTCAGAAGTTTTCAATCCCACAACTCAGCCCACTACAAAAACCAAGCCCACTTCGGCTGTAACTTTACTGTCTCAACAACAAAACTTAAACTGTTACTGCAACTGCAACCATCACCACCCAATGGAATCACCCACAATCTCATCGCCAGGACCAACTGTACTCAAAAATGTATAACTCTGTTGTCTCTTTGTTATAAACAATGAACAAAAACAAAACAAAAAAAGATGACAATCAACAAAAGTGAGAGATGTACGTTGTTCAAGACGAGTCCTTGGGCAAAGCTAAAAAAAAAAGATAGTGTGGCATGAGTACGCGAACAAAATAATCAGGCAGAAATAAAATCAAAGACAACGTACGCTTGTTGGCGGGGAAACAAAGCACCTCCTTGATAGAGTTGCTATCCGTCAACAGCATCACCAATCGGTCGATCCCTAAGCCCCATCCCCCGGTGGGAGGAAGCCCATGTTCCAACGCATCAATCTATTATCACCGTTTTCAAGCAATAATCAGTTTTGTTTTTTCGTTGTCCAAAGATAGAGATGCATAAAATTAACAATCGCTCACAAAGGTTTCATCGATCCCTTGGGCCTCATCGTCACCGGCTGCTTTCTGTCTAGTCTGTTCCTCAAACCGCTCTCGTTGATCGAACGGATCATTCAATTCGGTGTCTAGACTCCATAATAAACGACAGGCAAAAACGTTAACAGCGATAGGTGAACGAGGTTCTGCAAAGCAAAACGCTCGACCCCAACACGGCCTAGAAACTGGCAAGACCAAGCCTTCCAGAGGGTTTTCTGAGATGGAAAAAACGTACAAGCATTGCAAATCTCTTTAGTAGCCACAAAGGCTTCAAAGCGCTCACAGAGCCCGGCCTTGGAACGGTCACGCTTGGCTAAGGGAGACATGAACTGAGGATGTCCGACAATAAAGCTCGGGGAGATACATTGGTTCTCGATGTATTCGCCCACTAATTTGTCTAGCAGTCTCGCATTTGTTCGGGGCGCTGGGCAATCTACGTTATGCTTCAAATCAGAAAAAGTTGAAGCGTTAATTATAGTTTTTTAACAAAAAAAGTCAGTTCCACCAATGAAGAAAAATGTCATTTACTTTTACACAAAGGTCGTCCAAAAATTTCGTAATATTCTCCTTATCTTCAAAGTCTTTTCCAGTCGGGAATTTAACATTCAGCTGCTTCTCGAGCTCTTCGATCATATTAAACCTTTTCCAAGGGGGCGAGAAATCCAACTCGTAGACTTTCTCACTATTCGGTCCTTCGGGATGATAATTTATCTTGTATGAGCCTTTGTTCAACTTGTGTACTAGTCCTGATAGCATCGATTCCGTCATTTCCATCAAATCGTACATATCCGCATACGCCATATAAAATTCGCATATCGAGAATTCCGGGTTCTATAATCTTTCTTCAATCAATATCTGTGGCCACTCAACTAAAACAAGAGACAAGAGGAGGAAACTACAAACGTGTGTTAGATCGATCGACTCGTTTCTGAAAACCCTCCCAATCTCGTACACTCGGTCCAGGCCCCCAACGACTAGCTCTTTCAAATAAAGTTCGGGGGCAATCCGCAAGAACAGGTCCAAACCTAATGAGTTGTGGTGGGTGATGAATGGCTTGGCAGTAGCACCACCTGCGATCATGTTCATCATCGGCGTCTCCACCTAGGATCGTTGACGAAGAAATCAGAAAATCAAGAAACCTGGTTAGTTGAAGCTTGCAGATGAAGAATACGAACTTCTAAAAAGCCAAGGTCGTCCAAGAATCGTCGGACATGATTGATCACCCGAGCCCGAGTGATGAAGACGTCTCTAACTTCCTTGTTCATGATCAGATCGAGGTATCGTTTGCGATGTCTCTGTTCCTGATCTTTGAACCCGAATTTGCTCTCAGTCGTCCCGGCCTCGGTTGTGATCGTAGTTTCTGCTCGAGGCAATTGGTGGAGGTTGGGAGAGAGCAGGACCATGCTTCTGGGTGAGATCGACAGTTCTCCCTTCTTGGTACGTGAGGCAAACCCTGTGACTCCGACGATATCCCCTCGTCGGAAGATGTCATGAACGGCCTCAAAGCTGTCTGGTTGTTTGGAGTCGCTATCAAGACGTGAGAGGGTAAGCTGCAGGGACTACGTAGAAAAAAGAAATCGAAAAGTGGCATACTTGGAAGAAGCCATGATTTGAATCTTTTCCCCTTCGCCGTGTAAGTCGTAGAACCTCAGCTTGGAACCGGCCTGTCTCATATTGTGAATTCGACCGGCAAGACTGGTTTGATCGGCATGATCCAATCGATCTCCAGGGTTGGGAACTTGAGCGCTGTAAGTCTTGATGAAATTTGGAATCGAGATGGAGACGTGAAACTTGTGAGGATAGGGGGAAGGAAGGGAAGGGTCTGAGCTCGGTTCGGATGAGAAGGGTGGGTTCGCTTCCCTGAGTGCTTGGATGGCTCGACATCGCAGTTCGTAATATTGCTGAATCCTCAAATCATCTCGTCCAGAGTCAGTCCTCACATAAGCAGGATGCTAACAATTGAATTTTCTACCTACGTTAGGTGAGAGCTCCTCTTCTGAGCTAGCAGCCCCTGGGTTGACGTCTTTCTTAGCTGATGTTGGCTGGGCTGCTTTAGGCTAGAGTCCGAGGGAGAAAAGCAGATGAGGAGGTGTGTAAATCGATCGAGTGTTCATTTTTGTCGATTTACCTTTTCTGTAGCTTTCTTAGCTTCTTTCTCTCTCAACTTGGCCCTCCTCTTGAGTTCGCTCTTGCTGACCATCTCACCGGTGGGTTGATCGAGGTAAAGGCCTTCTTCGTTTGGCTGTAGTTTCTCGGTCATCTTGAAGTGGGGAGAGGGTGGCTTGGATTGGTGGATGAGACGATGGATGGGGTGGTTGTGTGGTAATCGGGATGGTCTTGGTAAACTGAAGACTGTCCTGAGCATCTACTGTGGGGCTTGGCCGAGGTTGATAAAAGCCGACTGTCCGACTTTCTTCTCATCCCAAACCTAACCCAACCCAACCATAAAAAAAACCCAAGGCCCAACCTCGCTGAAGATCCCTGCAAGCTTCACTTTCAATTGGCAGGACATTTTAAAATTAAACCTTTGGAGCCTCACAGTAAACCCACACCTGCTCACCGGCAGCATAAGACCAAGTCTTGATCAATTGGGTAAAACGGTTTCATAGCATTTCTCATTGACCCACTACCGCAGCAGATCTAGTTTCATGTGGTAGGCACTCTGAGCTAAGACTGACTGATCAAATCACAGAAAGTTGTCAATCTCTTGTCAAATCGACTCTGATGAGCTCGAAATAAATCAGAGCTTAGAGAGCACAGCGTCCGCGCCGGAGACCGACACTTCACCTGGGCTTTCTTCAATCCCAGCGTACTTGATTTTCAAGTCGTCTAAGCAGCACCAAGTACGCAATAGTCAGTCAACTGGTCCATATGACGTGTGATTCTTTGTTTGAATGATTGGATCAGCTTACCAATTACAAGCGCGAAGCGGGTACCACGCTTGCCGAGACCATGTGAGGTAAGGTCGACCGTTAAACCAGCTTCCTCTAACCATTTGAGGCTCCAGTCGCTGATCTGAAAAAGCGACCATACGAGAAAAAGGATGAATAGAGCATTCGACCTACATTGCCCACTGTAATCATCAACTCTTACCATTTCGACATGTTCATGAGAACCAAGCAAACGGCCCCCTGGATCAAGTCCAAACATTTGGCTTCAGTTCAAAAGCCACATCCGTATCTGCCACCATTCTTTGGAGGGGGAAGGTATTGCGACGAGCCAAAGATTCACATGCATTTCGACTTACATCCAGACATCACGAAGGCATCATTGGCAGCGATGCAATAGATGCCCGAGATTCCCTTGGACTTCAACTCGCTGGCCTTTTTAATGTAACCGGGTAAATGGTTGTTCGAGCAAGCTTTTCAAGAGACAACCCAATTTTACCTCTCAGTATAGTGGCCACAATTGATTCAATCTTTTCTTAGGGTTGGCTTGAATTTCTGACTGGATGGATAAGGTTAGACTCACATTTGGTGAAGGCGCCTAGATCACGACAACAATTTCGGTAAAGGTAAGTAGACTCGCCAACACCTCGGCACAAGGTAAAAGATTGAGAGTGTGTATCTGACCTGGAACACCAACTAAGACGATTTTCCTGGGTTCAAAAACACGCAAAGCACAAAGGATAAATGAGTCCAACCATTCGATCGATCGCACCACAAAGTAAGGAACACGAGAGCTGAGATGGACACTCACTTTCCTTTCCATTGTTCGGTTTTCAAGTCGATCGCATTCCCACAAACAGTTGGGGAAGAAAGCTCAGGGGCTGTAGAGCATTTTCAAACGGAAGATGCAATGGTAAATATCGTAACCGATCGATGTCTCTTGGCCTCTATCGAAATAATGGACTCAACTATAGGGGATATAACGGAAAGTCCCGGACTGTCGAAAGGGAAAGTCAGTACATATGAGGCAAATGTTAAGTAGTTATTTCGGTTGCTCACAGGAATGGTGTCACCCTCTTTCAACGAGCCAGGCATTTTTTTGGTGGTAGAACTAGATTGGGCTCTAACTTGGAAGATAGCAGGACTGATGGTCCTGATTGATGAGTAAGCGGTAGTGGTAAGCTTTTTGACCGGTTCGTGGTTTAACAGCTGGTGGGTTGTGGCTGAGCGAGTGGAGAATGATCTGATTAAAGACCTGCTGCTTGTCATCGATCGCTTCATGACTGTTGCCATTTTGGTGTTAGCTGACGTCGTCTGACAAGACTCGAAACCCGGTCGGCATACACAATCACTGAATCACATGCCAACCCCTGCTTAACCCAAGCCCCTCGATCAGAGGGCCGGTGACCATAAGGTCCAGAATTTGGACTGGAAGCTTTGTTGAGGGAAACATTCCTCCGCATTTCGTGTCGTCTTTCTCCAACAATTTTTGTCCTCCAGTTGGACCATGGGAATGGTATACATGAATCTTGCCTACCACCTGATGAAGTGTGGGCTCGCCATTGCCTTGATGGACCATCTAATATGTTGATGAAAGATCATGAATCCCAGGATCCAGATCACTTGTTTATCCAAATATAGACACATCCAGTCTCAGAGGGCCCAGATTCATGAAATCTTGAACTTGGTAAGACTTTCAGATAGGTTTGGGATCCAGGGACAGGCCCATATTTCACGGTTTGTTAGGGTAGATCCATGCCATTCTAATGATCCAACAGGAGGACCAAAATTGTGAGAGAAAGATGACACAAAAAGTGGAGCAATATCTCCCCCACCAATAGGTCAAAAGCTCTTAAGCCAAATTCCAGAATTTGGCTGCAACTCCCCAGATGAAGCAACAATCAACCCACAAGCCTCTGAGACTGATCACAATCATCACTCACTGTTTGAGCAAATCAAAGAGTCAATCAACAACCAGAACCACGCTTGTAATATTAATGAACACAGCTCATTAAAAGAAACATAAGCCTTTTATTCAGGGGGTTGGTTAAACGACTCCTAGGATTTCGTTTAGCCACTCCCGCGACGCTTGCGACGTAATTTTTGGGAGTCGTCGATCAAATTTCCTTTTTTTGGGAGGGAGTTGCCGACCCAAAAATGCAGAAAAATACCTTTAACAAAAAAATCATAACTCAGCATTTACTCAGCCAAAGTTCCTATAAAATTTAACGGGCTCTATCAGTGGCTGGCTGGCAATAACCTCAAATTTTTAGAGGTTTTCCATGCACCAGATTAATTGGACAATGTATCTTTTTAAACAACAAATGCAACTAAATTGAGTGGATAATGGCTTGTTTTTTGTTTAAAAAAAGTTGAAGCACAAGCGTGTGCAAATTTGGACTGAAGAAATGCCCTGAAGTGTCTCAAAAATATCACAGTACTGTGTTTTTTTTTTTAAAAAAAAAAACCTACTCAAATTACAATACCCATGTAAACTTTTTCTGAATGCCCCAAATTGTCTCAAAACTTCACAGTATTGAGTTGGATAGTCATTACATTAGAAATACCCTTGAATTTTCAGCATCCCAAAATCCACCCAATTGAAAAGGGGACCATGAAAATAAGGCCCCCTTTGGCACTAAAAAAACACAATTTCCCAATCAATTTGATGCATGGCAAACCTCCAGAAATTTGAGGTTAATACCAGCCAGCCACAGATAGAGCCCATTAAATTTGATAGGATCTTTGGCTGAGTAAATGCTGAGTTATAACTCATGATTTTTTTGTGTTTTTGGGTTGGCAACTCCCCCCCCAAAAAAATGGAATTCAATCAGCAACTCACAAATATTATGTTGCAGACGTCGTGGGAGTCGCTAAACAATTTCCCCGGAGTTGTTCAACCAACCCCCTTTATTAAAAATGAGTAATCAACAAGCAGAAAAAAAATTAAGAATTACAATTCTTTCCTTATTTAGATTCAGATCTTTTATCACAGATCAGGCAAAATCACACACTAGCAGAGCTTCTTATTTGAGTAAGTATCAGGAGATAATTGTTCATGAATTGAAAAACAAAAAAGAAAAAATCAATTTGAATCTTTTTATTTGCATGATAATTCATCAAGGAAATAATCAGCCAGCCAAATAATTATTTCAAGCATCATTCAAGCAAAAAAAGCAATAAATCAGTCATGTAAATCACATTACAAGAGAAAATATATTGCAAATAAACTAATGATAAACATATTCTTTTACAGTATCTTATTATATAGACAAGAGTGAGGGATTTAGCTGCAGGGGAGAGACAACAGGTTGCCCATGACCAAACAGAAATCAACTTAATACATGCTAAAAGTAGTGTCAGAATATGAGAAGTGGTGTCAGGATATAAAATACAGGCAGGTGCTTGTCAAAAAAAATGCAAGCCATGTGGGTAACAATAAGAAAGCGGTGTCACCAAACAAGAGGAGCTGTCAGAATATCCACTGGTTAGACTACATGAGAAGAGTTGAAGTGGTAAATATTATTAGCATATATGTCATTTCCCGTCTTATTAGCACAACACTTTAGCATTGTGACAAACAAAGTTAGCTTGTACCCGCAGCAATCTGTCAAACACTAATTGATCTCCTTCTTAAACTCATCCTCAACCGGTTGTCTTTTCTCACTCAATCAATTATTGTTTCCTCAAAACTGAAATCAACCAAACTTTGTCACAAGGTCCGTTTCATTAGACTCTTTCTTTCTTCTCAATTTATTTCCTTCTGATCTCTAAGATTTTTTGTCTTGTCTGTCTTCGTTGCCGCTGTCTAGCTTGCTTGCTTACTTCAAACACCAAACTTGTCAGCCGGCGTCTCTAAAGTGACGGCCGGTTGAAGTTTTAATTACTCTTTTTACGGAGGAAAAGGATTACCACGCCGACACTGTATAGTGGCGGGGCTAGCACCTTGACTTTAGAAGTCAAGTGACAAATAATATTAAAGATTACTGCCGGTTCTTTGTCTATTTGGAGACGGGGCAATCTTAGATGAGATAGAATCTCTCAGCTGCAGTGACCCGATTCAAGATAGTAGTTGAGCCAGAGATTAAGATTGGAAGGACAGGGAAGAGAAAGTTGAGGAGAGATGAGTCAAAGAGTGGGGAAGGTGAGAGATTGGAGTGGGATGGGTGGATGGAATAGAGTTGTTGAGTTTTCGAGATAAACCCCCAGTTACCTTATAGGTCTTTTTAGTACTTTCAAGCGTAAGCGTTTCAGGAATTAGGCTAGAATAATCACGGGTGGGGGAAGACAGAGGAAAGTCTCCCCTCCTTTTATCCTAGTTAGTATGTAACCTTGTGGTCTCAACCGGTGGGGTGAGACACTCTGATTGTGAAATAGGATTTCAAAATCAATCAAGATTAGGATAGAGATTTGCCGGAGTAAGACGGGAGGCGTGCGTGTCCATGCTCTCCAGTATGTGGGAGCGCCTCACCATGCGTCTTCCCACAGTTGGAGGTGTGGCTTCTGCAAGCCACAGGAGGGAAGATCGTGGAGAGGATGGGACGAGACGGGAGGAATTCAGGACTGTTGACTTCCTCTACGCTCCCTCCTCCCACCTAGTTCCAGTCTGTCCTCCCTCATCCTTCATTTTCATCAAATCTGACCCTGAAATATTTCCCTCAATTAAACCCCTTCACACCACTTCTTAAAAACATAGAACCTACAACATACAAGAAGCCGTGCTGACACCACATCGCATAGTTTCCCCAGATTATACAAACAACCCCCAACAACCTTCGATCCAAACCCCCACCTTCCAAGTACCTAATCTATCCACGTTCAGTATCTCCCGTCCTTACCCTGATTACCTATACAGAACCTCTCGCAACATTCCCCTCCCCTTATCACTCAACATTCCACCACTCCCCCCCCCCCCCCTAAATCTTCCACCATACAATCCCCCTAGTCGCTATCACACCACCACCTATTTCCCACTCCCGAACCCAATCCAAAAAAAAAAAAGCAAACTCCATGGCGCTGAGCAACCTTCAAAATCTGAGTGACCAGATGAAGAGCGCGTCAAACCCAAACCTCCCAGGAGGATCCAACGGTGAAGGGACTTCGAACCCAGCAATAACAGATCAGCCGATAGGCAACACTGCTACCACCGAACCTAGCTTAGATTACACAATCCCTAGTGGGGCGACAACCCAGACTCAAGGATCCAAGATGATGCCTCCGAGGACAGCAAAGAGCACCAGATCGACATCAAAAAATTTGGCTACAATACTGGAAGACGTCTTGGGGAGTGAACAATAACCCACTGGGAAAGAAGCTCAGACAAAAACCTTAGAGGAGGGCAATGGACCTACCATGAAGACCGCAGAGGGTGAGCACACAAAAAAAAAAGAGGGGAGGCGACGGGGAGCAATCATGACAAGATAGGAAATAATTAACTGACTTAGCTATGCATGATAGATCATGCAGTGACGAACCTGATTGTGATTGACGTAGAGTCCGAGAAATCCAAACTTATGGCCAGAGCGGAGAAACCTGGACACATCTTTCTGATGAGGGCACAGAAGGCGGTTGAGGAAGGAGACGATGAAAGAGAGGAGCGTTTATTTGCAATGTTTGAGGCGATGCAACCCAAGAGACAAGAGAAACAAGATCAAGTCCCCAACCTAGACTTCCCCCCCATCCCTTTGGTTCCACAGAAACACGCACTTGTGACTGATGAGACAACCCAAGTGACGAACCTCAAATTCATATGGGGTAAAGCCAACTCGCACAACGACAGAGGTTTCACTCCCCACTTCCATAAATGTCTACTCAAGCTCCGAGGCCCACTACCGCTGACCATTTTCACCAAGATGTGGCAGGCGGATGCCTTGGTATACCACTCAAAAAATTGAGTGAAAACATCGGAGTCTACAGATGAAAAGAACCTCAGGTATAACAGCTTCCCAGTACCCAATGAGGCAGCCCAGTCTTTTGCGGACTGGACATTATACTATCAAGTCTTCCATGAGACTATCCGAGATTGCTATGGATATGAGACTCTGGCCAAATGGATTCTGATCCATAAAGCCAACTGTGATATGATTCTTAAAAAGAGGGGAGTGATCATGGTAGCCTTATGGTATGATATCAAGATGCGAAAAAATGAATTTGCTTTTCGGGTAGAAGAATCCTTTTCAGACTTGACGATCCTATGTAACAAAAGGGTGGATGATGCCTACTCCTTGGCGAGGCAATTCAATGAGATTGGCCTCTGAGAGAACCCATACGCAGTAGGCGGCCCAAAATACTTGTGGGACCACCAAACCGGTTCGCGAGTGGGGAAACCCCTGACGAGCTCAAAACAAGAAAAGGTGGTCATACCAACCAAACTGGCATCCTTGACTGTAGCTCCGAAGCAACCGTACTTGGCTTCCCTACCCCAACGACCGGATGTTTCCCAGACCCCCGAGAGGAAACGGCTATAAGGGCCGGGAATTTCAATCTGAACTTCAGCCAAGGTAGGTAGCGTTGCGTTCCCCCCTTCCCCTAATTTGTTCATTTCACTCCATCCCCCCCCTTTTTTCTTTCAAACCTTTCCATCCTCCATCCTTCTCCTTAAAACCCTCTTTTCACCTATGTCCCATTCTGATCTTCCCTAGCCACCCCCCAATTCCGTAGGTCTTGCTAAAAAGATGTAGAGAACCTTTTACCCACTCCCATATATCCCTCACTTCTACCCCATGAGCCCCCCTGATAGTTATGGAATGAATCTGATGATGCCGTGTGATGAATCACTTACAGTGAGCTTGAGCGGATAAGACCACAGAATAATCAACATGTGCATGAGTACACCATGGGGTGAGTTTCTCAAAACCCCCTGCTTCCCTTGGACGCTTTCTCACAAAAAGCGTCCAAGGGACACTTCAATAGCGTCCGATGGACGCTGTTCTCCAATATGCGTCCAAGGGACGCTTTGGGAGAAATCCCAAGAGTGACCAATGGATGCTTTTTGAGAAATCCCAAGAGTGACCAATGGATGCTTTTTGAGAAAAGCGTCCACTGGACAGTTTTGCCAAAGCACCCAATGGACGCTTTTGCCGAAGCGCCCAATGAACACTTTGTTGCAGAATCGTCCATTGTTTGCTTTTCTCAAAAAGGGTCCCCTGGATGCTTTGGCAAAAGCGTCCAGTGGAACCTCCTCCTTTGGACACTGGCTATGAATGTCCTAATGGCTCTCACAACCCAAAGTCACTAGCCTGGTGGTTAGCGCTCGGATCAGGTAGCTGCCAGACAGGATTGACCGATGTTTGAGCCACACCTTAGTCACATATTTTTTCAGTCGCTGGTGCATGCCTCAGACCACTGCCACAAACTGTATTCTTTGGTCCCTTTTTGGACGGTTTATGAACCGTCTGATGGGCGATTCTTGGACGGTTCGGCAGAACCGTCCAGAAATTGTCTGACAGAGTAGCATCCATCAGACAGTACTCGCCCACCAGGATCGGACGGTCAGTCTGACCATTCAATTGAGCGCCCATTGGTTGTCTGCCGGGTCCCATGGTGTATATGAATAAGGAAGGAGGGCACCCGGACAATGATACACATCCCCCCAACAAAGAGATTAGTTGGCCAGAAGGGATAAAATTTGAGATGAATATTGACAAATGGGAAAAGGCGCTACAAGCTGCAAGCCTCTTGGTGGAATTCGGAGACGTGATCAGAGGTTTCAAAGAAGGATTCAACCAAGGAATCCCGCAACATGACATAGGCCCAATGATGCCGTACTATACTCCACCTAACCACGAGGCTGCTAAACTAGCAAAAGAGAAGATTGAGTCTAATTTCTCTAAAGAAGTAGCAGCAGGACGAATGTTTGGCCCCTACACAACAACTCAGCTACAGGGAAGATTCTCATTCTTCAGAACAAGCCCACTAGGCACGGCGATGGGTCAGTACAACCAATAAATGATTTGTCCTACCCAAGGAATGACCCATTGGTACCATCCGTGAACAAGGAGAAGTTTAAAACAACTTTGGAAAATTTTGAGCACGTGGCTCAATTCTTTAGGCAACAGAATGACAACCTACTGTTAGCTCTTTTTGACTGGGAAAAGGCTTATTGCCAGATCCCGACAGCGGAAGACCAGTGGCCTTTCCTAATGGTCAGAGATTTCGGTGAAGGTATCTACATCACAAATAGCCTTTGGAGGGGTAGCAGGTTGTGGATCCTTCAGACAACCGGCAGACGCCTGGAAGAGAATGATGATCCACGAATTCAACCTGGTGACGGTTTTCTGCTGGGTCAACGACAACCTTTTTTTCAAACGACCAGTGTCAACGGTAGCAATGGAGGACATAGTATGCAGGGCCGAGGCACTAGGAGTGAAGACCAACAAAGAAAATACTCTCCATTCTAAGAAGAGCAAAAGTACATTGGTTTCCTGTGGAACCCGACAAAGAAGACTGTGTCCTTACCACAAGAAAAGCGGCACCAGAGGATCCGGCAAGTTCAACATGTCCTAGAGTCGCAAGAGCCCATGACATTCAAAGAGGTGGAATTCATCACCGGGAGACTAAACCACGTTACCTTATTGCTCCCCCAACTACAATGCTACATGAATAGCCTCTACAGATGGATGCAATCCTGGGTGCACAGAAGAGCCGCAATGAAGATTCCCGACAACGTACGAAGTGATCTGATGTGGTGGTATGAGGTACTCCTGGCATACAAGAGAATGATACGCGACCCGGATCCAACTGAGATTGTCTGGGTGGGGGATGCATCTACAAGTTTTGGGATCAGTATAGTGATTGGGCGTAGATGGGCCCAATTCAGATTGGAGGAAGGATGGGACCAAAGAAGGACATTGCATGGCTTGCCATAAGATTAGGAATTATCTTATTAAGTGGCATGAATATCAAGAAGGGGAAATCAATCATCGTGTGGACAGACAACACAACGACGGAGAACGCGATGAGGAAGAGAAAGTCAAGAAACCATGTGGTAAACGATGTGTGGAAACTGATACAAGACATGTTGATAAAAATGGAGATAGAACTAACACAGAGACGTGATGCATCAAAAGAAAACAAGGCCGGCGCTCTATCTAGGGGAGACAGATCCCAACCCAAGTCACAGGACCTGTTAACCAACTGCATGCCCGATGATCTAGAACCCTTTTTGTACCAAGTTGTGTAATAGAAATGGAATAAGATTGATGAGGAGTGGGAAGAAAAGTCTCCCAAAAAATCCTCCCCCTGATTCGTCCCATAGTTGTGACTCCCAATGACGCTAGAATTAAATAGATTGACGCACCTAACCAGTAATGGAACTGAACCAAGACAAACACTTTCTTCTGGGCTATAGGTCCAACACCCTTTTAAGCTACAACTCTGGGGTGAAAAAGTATTGTGACTTCGCCAAGAAGACGGGCCGGACTCCTTTTGTGCTACCCCTCAAACCCAAGGACGTCCTTGACTTCTGCTGGTGGGCCGGCCAGACGGCGGAAACAAGGTTCGACCACAAGGTCGCAGCAGTTACCCTGAGCAAATACCTAGCCGGGATCCAGATGTGGAACATCTACCACGACACCAGGTACCCTCACAAGACAAAGCCCGAAGTAGCCTCGGCATTAGTTGACTCCGAGAGACCTGGGCAACCAAAGAAGAAGGCCATCACCTTGGATGACCTGGTAACGCTGACTGGACAACTAGTTGGAGGAGACAAAGAGAAGAAGGTGATCCTAGATCTCTGCCTTGTTGCGTTCTGGGGAATGGCGGAACTTACCTACAACAATAGACAGGGACCGCTCCGCCGTTCCGCCTCAATATTGACGACCGACACAAAGGGAGAAGATACGTGGTACTAAAACTCAGGGGAGCAAAAACCGCCAAACCTGGCGAAGAACAAGAGATTAAGCTAAAGGGGATGGACAACATGCTCTGCCCTGTCAACACCGTGGAATGGAGACTCAAGGAAGCGGGGAAAGACAAAACCTCCCTCTTTGGTTTTGGGAAGTCGACAGACAGAGTCCACCTCGTGAAGCTACCGGTATGCAGGTTCCTGAAATTGGTCTGGGAATCTCAAGGAAGAGCCGGATTATCTGGAAATTCCTTCAGAGTTGGAGGGGCATCCTTGATATACGCTCTAGGAACTCCGCCCCTCAATATCTGGAACTCCAAATGTTACCAGGTATACCTGAGAGAGTACTCTCAAGAAGAGAAGGACCATGCTAGAGAGCTGTTGACCGACCTGGGCCAATGTTGGAGGAGATAAGAGTGTAGCAATGTCAACCATACTTAAACATTCCCCTCCAGATCTCACCATAGGGGAAAGCAGGAGGACCAGATGAGCCAGCTCCTTATTCTTCCCTAAGAGGGAAGTGATAATGAGGAAGGGGTGAAAGCTCCTCTGCTCTCTCCCGATAGGGAGATTCCCTCCTTCTCCAGGGCAGGAGATGTTCTGCCAGCTTATTTCTCTTGCCCTTGTCCGAGAATGAACCCCGGAGAGGTTTGAGGATTACAGGCCAGCAGCTCCTCGGGATTTACTAGACCCCAAGATCCTCTCCCCCACACCCCATACACAGAGGACTGGAAGACTCCAAACAAGTCTTAGGTCCTCCTAGGGGGTCACACAAGATGACCCCTGAACATGTGAGCAGACTAGGATACCCTAGTTGTGAGAAAGCAAGGAAGAGAGACGACCTAGCTGTCCGAGTCATTCCCGGCTCTGACCCCGCTTGGCAAGAAGAGAGATGGATTATAAATGATTGGAAATGATTTACCCAATAGGCCAAATAGTCTATTGGGTAGATAGTTAAATCTTAATTTTCTGAATTCGATCACACTGGTGCAAATCATACTCAGAAGATCAATTTAAAAATAATAATAATTAATTGATAATAAAAATAATGGTAAGATAAAGAATTTAACTCTTGTCTTCTAGGTGTGGTGCATAGTCTGATTGGTGACTTGCCAACTAGACTATTGCACTTTTGATTCTGCGGTCATGTGGGTTATCTAATCAGTAACCTCAGTGGCTGAAAAAACTACAAAGGTTTGTTGTCTTGTCTGTTGTCACCACCGCTGTCTAGCTTGCTTGCTTACTTCAAACACCAAACTAAAAATTCTAATAAATATAAGAGTGTGTATAACAAGCTGTGTTTTTTGTTTCTCCTGACACTGTATTTGGGTGGTTGTGTTGGTAATTGAGTAGAATGTATGTATGTTGAGTAATGAGGTTGGCCCACTGAGATCAGTGCTGGGTCGCTATGCTACACTTTTTGCCAAAAAAAGCGCAGCGTAGCGGCCCCTTTTTCCTGCCATTTCTGTAGCTTTAGCGCTTTGTGTCCTAGGTGCCGCTACGCTGCGCTAAAGCCCCTTTTACCGGGTTTTTATGGCTAACAAGGGCTGTCGCTCAGTGTAGCAACTGTAAGAATCAGGGTTCAGCTCTCAAAGAGAGCGGGTTAGGTTCAAACCTTGTTGTGCGGAAACGTGAGTTTTGTTTCCCGCGGCACCAAACCTTAAACCTAAGCTGAGAACTAATCTTTTTTCCTCAACTGGTTACAGACACCAGAGCAAATATTGCTCAAGATGAAGGCAAAGACAGATTCAGGATAACTGCGAGAAACAAGTAAGTACCGTTTAGACTAGACAATGAGAAACTAACACCATGAAAAATTATGTGTTGCTTGCTATACAAGCCACATGCTGAGGTACAAAGGCCCCTTTGTACTTTGGGGTGTCGCTTGTATAGCAAGAGACACACCAGCGTTCATGGTGTAAGAGAAATAAACTGACCAGAAACAATGGACAAAGTTTGGCTCTTACTCATAGGACCACTAAACCAGAACCTGTAAATCTTGTAGAACTGCTAAGCAGGATCACTGAGGACACTGATGTAGAGTTTGAGGATCAAGGCCATATACCTTACCAATTGGAAGGTGCGGCATCAGAGGAGGCAGACAGTAAGTCTGCAGAACTAAGATCTGAAGATCAGAGAGATAATACAGACTAACAGAGAATCACTGCAAAGCAGTACTCTTAGGAGAAGTCGTTAGTAAACGACTCTACAGTTGCTAAAGGATAACACACTGTTGCTTGCAAGCTAGAGTGAATTATCCTATACAGCAAGTACAGACTAGGCAGTCAAGCTGATTAATAAAACAGACTTATTCCTATCTTAGAAAACAATCTTTGTTTCTTCTTACCTCTCTCATCTCCATCTTTCCTCATCACACATCAGCCAGCAGATGTGACTCTGCTTTTAGGTATTACTTTTTTCCTCATTACTCTAAGTTATTTCACAGATTAGTAATGCAACTCTGCTTTTAGTTGCTCCAAATTTTTCAGCAACACCCTTTTAGGGGCGCAAGCGCGTAGAAATAGCAATTATACCACTAACAGCTACGTTAAAAACCATTAGCTGTTTGCAATTTTTGCTACGCCACCCACTAAAGGTAGCGTAGCAACCCAGCGTTGGTGATATATGTAGATAATTGAGTAGATTGTGTAAT
Source organism: Puccinia horiana (assembly GCA_001624995.1). Classification (NCBI taxonomy): domain Eukaryota; kingdom Fungi; phylum Basidiomycota; class Pucciniomycetes; order Pucciniales; family Pucciniaceae; genus Puccinia; species Puccinia horiana. The sequence continues at coordinate 350,430 of LWDY01000007.1, forward strand.
GTATGTATGTTGAGTACTGAGGGTTGACCAAGTGGGAGATGTTTGTTGACAGTAACATCTGATCCAGTTGAGCTATGAGTGATCCATAAGTGGTAACTAGGGTTCAATTTGAGTGCTGAATCTAGTTCAGAATGAATGCCACACCAGTTTGGGGGGTCAAAATTTTACTAGGTGAAACCTACAATTTTGGGTTGGGAATTGTAGGTGCAACCCACCCTGGCCAAACATTCTGAACTTTGAACTGTGGCTACAGATTTGATCCAGCATGGTCCAGTCAGGCTTTTAAGTTTGGGAAAGGTATTAGACAATCTGGGATCTGGAAGGTAGAGGTGTAGTCATCATTGAGTCAAAAAACAGCTTGAATCAAGCTGTGAGAACAATTTTGGGAGCAATAACAGAAACATGCTGAGCAATGTATGTGCATACATAATACCTTTTCTATTATAGGAGGGAGACACTGCACAAATTATTTTGTTTGACAGGCCAGTCCAACAAGTGCCAGGACTGTTTCTGTCCGATGAGCTCAGTGGCCTAGTGGGTGGTGGGGCACTGCTAGACTCATTGGACAAAGTCGGTCCACTCACTTGTCCAATGGATTAGTTTATCCAGTAAGATGGTCATCATGTAGGAAGTCCATATTATTCTGTGTGTCTTGGCTGGCTGAGAAGACTTGTTTTCTAGATGAATGTGAAGCTTGAACCGCCAAATCAGCTTTGATCTCATTGTTTTAGACAAGTTATAGCCACTTTACCATCATATGTATACATTGAAAAGTTACATATAGTTGTTACCTGCTGGCCACTGTCAAGCTGCCTGGTAGGACTCAATCAGGTAACCGGCGCTGGGGCTGGATATGCCAGATTTGGGATGTTGATGAGCCCAATCCAAGGCTGGCATACCAGATCATAACCTTACCCATAGAAGCACTGTTCACGTAAGAGATTTTTAACTTTTTCGCAACTAAACATCAACAATGTTTTGGCTGGGATTTGGTGCATGGGAGAGTGATAAAAGTTGTTGACATTTAGCTTATGTGAACAGTGCTAATTGCACATCGACCACCTTGTATGATGAGGAAATGGCCTGGATGGCCTACACAGCCCGCAAGCAGGTGACAAAATTTTGATTCCGTCGCGCTGACACAATGTGGGGGTTTGGTCGGCAGTAGCTGCGGATACTGGCGCAGTCACACATTGAATTTTGTCAGTGCAACAAAATAGTTATTTTGTCACCTCCTTGCGGGCTGTGCTAGGTAACCAATGAGTCTCTCATGAGGGAGCCTGAAGGGTCTCTGTCTCACAGAGAGGCTTACAAGTAAAACACACATTTTGGTGTGGATCCTGACAAGGATAGCACCTCAAATCGCTTTTTTTCACTCAGGTCTGTTTCCCTAACCAACAAGCAGCCGCCAGGCTACAGCAACTTGATGTTCGTGTAGGCCTTGATCTCCCGGTCATTTTGGCCTCCTCACTTTTTTTCCCTTTTTTCCCTTTGCCTCGAGCGTGTCTGCCCCTGGGATTTAAAAAGCCCTCATCCTAGGGAATACTGCCCAACATTGAGGTAAGTATGTGGGCTGATATCTGTACAGTATTGATTTTTGGCTCCTTCTAACTAATAATCTGAGGAAGGACCTGCTTATTGATCCAGCTCTATGCTGAGCAAGATCAACAGCCCTGGAAAATGGAGCCGGTAGAGTGGAAGGGGAGATCAACAGCTTCCATTTGGTCCAAGGGTGGGCTATTTGACCCCCCAGAGGGTGGGTAGGCAAGCAGCCAAAGATTTGTACCACCAAAAAGTGGAATTGCGCTCCTCAAGATCCATGCGGAATTTCATGTATTACGCGCAAGTCCCTCCCTGCAGTCAGCGCAAGGCGATGTGAGGTCACTCATACGCTTAGCACTAGCCGCGCACAGCAGGGATATTGGACTTGTGTTAACCTGACACCCAAGGAAGCTTGGTGTCACCCCTGCACAACATACTATAATTGCTTTCAAGAAATGAGTCCAGTGTTCCAATCCCGGCAGACCCAAACCCTGGCCGCTACCCCTTCCAACTTGGACAACTACACCTCCCCTTTCAATTCTAAAACCCTTATTGGTTATCTTCTTTCAAAACAATCTGCCCAGTTTACATTTTCAATACCCGTTACCCAATTTGATCAACTTGAAAAATGGTTAAAAACATTAGTCCCCATCCCCGCTGCCTGCCATCACCAAAACATAAATAAGTTGATCACACAAGGCTTTAATTAGATGCGCATACTTACAGAACTTATCATCATCATTGACATTAAGTACTGGGAAAACCAATTGTCACAATCCAACAAGTTGTACATAGAAATCATAACATTCATAGTGTGCAATGCCAAAGGCCAAATTACACTGGAAAAAATTGATGAGGAAGACCACTTTTTTACCTCACAGGAGAATGCGGGCAAACTCCTCACAGGAGACTGCAGGTACTTTCAACAAAAATTTTTAAGGCCTGAATCAATCATAGCTACATCCACTCAAGTGATTAGAATGCCATCCTGGAAGCCTGTCACATTGTTCCAGATTAGAACAAGGGGGTCAACATCTTTCTCACCACAAGAAATTAGAAATACTACATTTTATGTAGAGGTTATTTCCACATGAATCAGACCAGTTCCCAAGAGGGCTTTGGAATCCCTGTCTGGGTATACTGACACCAGCATGAACATGTGAGTTTTCTCTTCTGCTGATTAGTGATGGGGTTGGGTTTTTTCTAGCTGATGACTTGTGAGTTGCAGTTGAAGAGAAGCAGCAGAAGAGCTGTGAGAACTTTTGGCTTGGGCAGTGCAGTGCAGTCAACCAATAATCTCTCCAGAACGAAGCCTCATTCGGTCATGCAATCACTCTATCGAGACTGGGAGAACCTATCGACCAAGGCAGCGTCGAACCATACAAAAGTTACTGAAGATGTCGACAGGGTCATCTCCGATCTAGAGTCTCTCAAGGATCTCATCCAAAGAGGTAAGCCGATTCTTGATACATGTATCTAACAGTCAAAATCAGTTCCTGTACCAAAACACTGAGGCTGGCTGGTTTTTTGACCCAGGCTCGCAGATTGAAGGCTTTCAAATCAAACAGAACAACGGGCTTCAACCGATCCTAAACCGCTCCAAAGCAGCGACCAAGACGGCCTTACAATCTCACAAAGAATTATATTCGCTGACTTCAAAATGGCAAAAGATGGTCGAGAAAAAGTTCAACGAAACCGTGCTTCCACTACTTGGTACTAACCTCACTCCAACTCATCAAACCGAAAATCCAAAGCCCAAACAACCCTTCCAATCTCCCAATGCTCGACTAGCACTCGATCGAGTCATCGTCGAACACCTACTTCGCCAAGGGAGATTCGAGACAGCCCAGATTTTCGCTCAGGAGGCTCAAGTCAACTCATCTTCTCACGTCCTAGAGGCTTGCCAGGAACTCTTTCGAATTAATGCCTCGTTGGAAGCTGGGGATTTGGCACCTGCACTCGAGTGGGCTGAACGAAATCGAGAGTGGCTCGAGGCTCGGGAAAGTCCGTTAGAGTTCGATCTACATCGATCTCGTTTCGTTCGATTGTTAACTCAACCTGCCTTCGATCATCCTGCGAGTTACTTCTCACCAGATAAAAACCTCAAGGCTAAAATGGAGGTTGAAGTCGAGTTAGGGTCAAAGATTGAAGAAGATCAAAAGATGGAAACAAATTCTAATGATATAACCGTTCACCATCCCGTCACTCAAATCGAAGTTCCGATGATCGTTGAGCCCCAAATTGATAAATATGAACCAGATGATGATCAATATCGGGAAGAATACACGAAATCTAGACAGCTAGCATTAAGATATGCCCAGCAACATTTCCCGAGGTTCTTCCCAAGACGATGGCAAGAAGCCGTCAGACTGACATCTTCAAGTCTCTACACCCCATTATCCAAGTTGAAGCGATCGCCTTACTCAGAATTCTATCGATCGGCGGCAAATGCTGAGGTTAGTGACAAGTTCGATTGCTCAGAGCCGTGGCTTCAAGCGGATCATCTCGTACCTCTATTCACGAAGGAGTTCTATGCAAGACTGGAGTGGAGTAAGGAACTGCCTTTGACAGTCGCTACTGAGCTTGGCTCAGGTGGCGCCCTGGCCAAAATCGCCAAAGTTAGATCAGTCATGAAAGAGAAAAGGACTGAATGGAGTCAGGCGGATGAATTGCCAGTTCAGTAACCAGCATATTATCATCTATCCACATTTGTTACGGGTGATCCGCCGTGTCGCTAATCGACTGAATTGTTGGGTGCTTATAGGTTGAAATCCCACTGCCGTTGGAATTTAGATTCCACTCTGTCTTCGCCTGCCCGGTCTCGAAGGAACAATCCACAGAAGCCAACCCTCCAATGATGATGCCTTGCGGCCACGTGATTGCCAAAGAATCCATGCAAAAGTTGGCGAAAGGTGGAGGGTAGGTCCTCGTCTTCCACTCGCTTCCCTTCTCTTTTTCGGATCATCATTATGTGTTCCTTGGGGAGCCCATAACTGATCCATTGTATCGGTTATGGGATTAGCAGAACGGTCAAGTGCCCCTACTGCCCTAGCAGTTCGTCTATGAGCTCCGCCATCCAAGTTTATTTTTGATTAAAACCATCCCAAATCAATCATGGTCTTGACATCCTACCTCGGTTGGCCGGATACATGGAACGTCTTTCAGCTATCATCACGCCTCTTTCGGGCACGGATATTCGTTTCTGTATCTTTTGGACCACCTCTAATTTTCTAAGTTCATTTTTTTTCCCCTTTTCCCCTTGCTCTCACTAACGAGAAAGACCGTTGTACGTCTATACGCATGTACGTTGTAAAAATAGTGTAAGAGATCAATTTGTTTCTGTTGTTGAGCTCATTGTAGGGGTTTTATTCTTTAAATGAGGTTAAGTGTCGCAGCCCGGCTAGCTCAGTTGGTAGAGCATTCGACTCTTAACCGGGTCTTCAGATTCATCGCCTGTTATCGAATTATCGTGGGTTCGAGCCCCACGTTGGGCGTGTTCATTTGGCCCTTTCTTTTTCCCTTCTTTCGCGGACAAGTTGACAACTCAGTTTGTGTCTACAAGATGAAGGAGACATGCGGCCGTCGAATCGTTCAAGACCGATGTTTTAGGTTTTGAGTTTGTCGCTGTTAGGGGAAAGCCCTTAACGACGGGAGGCGAAGCCTCCCTGAGCGAACTAAAGCCCATCTTCCTGCGGGGAGGTGTGTAAAGCACTGCAACCTCGCCCGAAGGGCGATGAATTATGCGCCCAAGCGCACACAAGAGCATCTGTGGCTTTTGGTGGCAGACATGTTTTGTACATAGATTGAAACCTTGATTTTTGCCCAGTGTTTTTTTACTGTTTCAACTGTGTACATAATTTTGTGTTGAAATCGGTCTATCCAGAACTCGAGATTTCAATCCTAGTGAATCCTAATAAATCCAACAAAACGTTGAGAATCTTAGATTCTGGTTTTTCCTGGCCAGGGTGCCATCGGTTTGAATGAAAAATGATGACAAATCATTGTTTTCAATCTCAGAAATGGTGATTTTAGAAAATCATAATAAATAGAAAAAAATACTACAAAAATTTGGAAGGGATAGAAACAAAGATCATATCAAGGCCTATTGCCATGGTAAGCTTGTCAAGGATTGATGACTACAAGGTCATTTTAAGCTGGATTACAAAAAATTCTACAGTTATTTACCGGGGGCCCTCACGCAGGCTCAGAGACCTTAGGCATAAGCCTCACTTGCACCTCTAGCCTCTCGGCGGTGCTTGCGGGCTTAGTTAAGCTTAAGGTTGTAACCCATTTGCGGGGTGTGGGGCTTCGGGACAGCCCTCAACCACACCCCGAAGCCCTGGGGTATACAGCAAAATTCTTTGGGGCAGTATTTTGCATCCACAAAAGAAATGACAAGAAAAATAAAAAATAAAAAACTGCTAGTACCAGCCCAGAAATCAAAGCAAGCACCTTGTCGGTTTGGTACAATCAACAGGGGGCCAGTTACCCTAACGGTAACTTGAGCATAGCGTATTGTTAGCTTTCTTAGCTACGCTACCCAAAGGTTACTGTTAGCTGTTTTTTTTTTTGGACAACTAACGCTACAATTTTTTTCAGGTTTTTTCTTTTTTTTTAGCGTAGCGTTAGTGATCCCAAGAAAAACAAAAGTTAACACTACTCATTTCTCTTGTTAGTTGCATTTTGGCAGTGTTAGCGTCAGAAACAGTTACACTAAACTTCAGCGTAGCTTTCTGATGAGCTACGCTACATGTTAGCATAGCCATATCCCTAGCTACCCTACATGTTAGCATAGCCATATCCCTAGCTAGACTAAATGCTAGTAATCACTCTTTTACTCTCAAAATAAGCCCATTTTTCTACAGAATTTAGGCGCAGGAAGTGATCAGTAAACTCTTTAAACTTCAGGATTGGAGAAGATAAAATAAAATAAACATACAAAAAACACGGTGGCAGGGGCAATGTAATGTTTTTGTCAGCTAACTATGAAAGAAATGTTATAAAGATAAATAACCCTGCCAAGTGCAACTGGACCATCACATCTAGTCATCTTGACACTCTGCTAATAATGAGCTCGAGGCAAGATGGCTATTTGGTAGGTATGATTGACCTGACAAGGTTATAAAGAAATGTGAGAAAATGATGACTTACACATGTGAGCTGGGTGAGAGAAGTGGGTTTGGTCGCTTTTTTTTCTTGAATTGGTGAGGGTACAAAAATAGATGATGATAGGGTAGCTGGAAAGAAAAAAAAAGTGGTTAGGGTAGCACAGTAATGAATATGAAAGGGTGAGGGTAGCAGGTAGTCAGAAGGGTGGATTGGCCAGATTTCAATTTTTTTGATTTTGAAAGGGTAGCAAGTATCGACAATGGGAGGGCAGCGATATTAGAGACGATTGGAGGTGATCAAAAATGAAAGGGTAGCAATATTCGAGAGGATCAATGATGGAGAGAGTCGAGACAATTGATGATTGACGATGGAAGGGTAGCTGGAGAGCAAGACGATGGAAGAGTAGCGCTTTCTTGAGAGTCAAGACGATTGACAATGGAAGGGTAGCTGGAGAGCAAAAAGAAACCCGAGTGGGTAGCGATTGAAAAACCACACATTCAGGGAAAAAATAAGGCTCTGTTTGGCACCATCATAAAAGTGGGTGTAATATTGGACATTTAATTCAATAAATACAAAACTGTTGGCACAAATGTAACCAAATTGGTATAGAATGAAAAAGGGCTTCCTGCTTCTTTATTGAAAAGATAAGAATGCATGAATTTGACTGTCTCTAGTGCCATAATGGCATTATTACCCTTTATATCTGTTTCAAGTGTAATATTATTATTGTGATGCTAATGGCAGCCTCACATTCCCATTCTGATGTCACAAATGATGAAGCATGTAGAGCTCTTTATTTATATACCAATTTTGTTATATTTGTGCCAATGGTTTGGCTTTTATTGAATTAAATATTCAATATTACACCCATTTTTATGGCGGTGCCAAATGGGGCCTGAAATAAAAATGGAAAAAAAAAAGAAAAAGAAAAAGAAAGAAAGAAAGAAAGAAAAAAAGGCGGAGACAGCAATGATGCTCTGTTTTTTTTCCTTGAATTGGTGGTTAGTGATGGTCAAATGAGTGCGCAAGGGTACCTGGAGTGGAGCTTGTCAAAAATTTAAGGGAGGTTGTGATGAGTGTGAAAGCGGTGATGAGAACAGTAAAAATTAGCAATGAGACTGACCTATGTGAGAAGCAAATGTTGATTGGCACTGGTTAAACTCTTTCAGAGAAGGTTGCTTGTAACATAGAGCTAGAACTGTGGTATATGAGTACCACAGGCCTACATCATCCCTTTTAGGCAAGAACCTGAGTTCAATTCCCAGTCTTCACCATTCAAAATGATATTTTGGTGTGCTTGCATAGCGTAACCTAGTGCACTAGTGTAGCCTAACATACTGAACTAGTGTAACGTAGTTCCGTAGGATAGTAAGCGTAGCTCACCACTGGTTAATTTACACCGAGTATTTTAACTTTGTATCAACTAGGCTAATTGTTAGCTAAATTAAAAATACACTACACAGGACCCCATTTTCTGTTAGTTTTAAAAATACTACATTACCTGATATTGTAGTGGCAATTATTCACAACTAACGCTAAAAAAACTTGGGGAGAAAATTTTCCGCTATGCTAGGTGTTAGCTTAGCTGATTGTAGCTCCAACTAACGCTACATAAAATCCAGTGAAAAAAAGGCCGCTACGCTAATGGTTATTTGCCATTTAGCGTAGTTTAGCATAGCAACCCACCGTTGGTACAATTGTACCAGCGTGACAAGCAGTGTCGGTCTGGTACTGGCTGTACCAGCGCGACAAGCAGTATTGGTCTGGTACTGGCATACCAGCTCGATGGACAGGAAGACCTTGATCCAGCCTGTACCATGAATTCGACGAGGAGGTCACACCATCACCCTACTCGCCAGGCTGGCACAGTCTGTAACAGACTGACAAGCAGGGGGTACAGTCTGTACCATCCCGGCGAGCAGGGAGACCTCCATGTCAGTCAGGTACAAGTTGTACCAGGCTGACAAGCAGGGCTCCCTGCTCGTCAAGCAGGCACAGACTGTACCCGCCCTGTCATCTGTAGTTTGGGAATCCTGCCGCCGAGCTGGTACTGGCTGTACCAGGCCAACAAACAAGATGAACTACTTGTTGGCCTGTTACAGGCTGTACCAGACCGACAAGCAGAAAGAACTGCTTGAGGCTAGTACAGTGACACCAAGGAAAAAAATACCTTTTTTTGACCAGGGCTTGGGGGGGGGGGGGGGGCCCCAGTGCATTTTCAGGGTGTGGGGTTTGGGATGACCCTCACACCCCGTCCCAAACCCCGGGTTACACCCTTAGTTAAGCTCACTCCCGGAGGGACTTGCTCCTTAGAGCATCAGCAATGGTTGGCTAACTTTTTGGGTTTGGGGACCGGTTAGTTAACCTGGAGCCAGCAACCACATTGGTTGACAGGTTTGATTGGTGTGCCTCTGTTCATCCCCCCAAAATAAGCAGGTGAGCAAGCCAAATGCACGAGATGCATATTCAAAACCTTCTTAACCTTGGGTTTGCGGCTGCTAGATTTGACAGCCTCTAACCTGAAATCAAACTTTTGGTTTGTTGACCCGGGCTTAACCCGCATCCAATGCAGATGCCATTTTTGCTAGTTTGGGTTAAGTCGCCTTAACCTTGCGATTTAACCCGACAATTGCTGATGCTCTTAAGTCCCAACCTTTGCGTGAAAATTCTGAAAATTGGGTCCCTTTGTTTGATTGCCCCTACCTTAGACAATTAATGCATGTGTGCATTTTTCTAAACACCATTGTGTGTACAACTCACTGGGCTGCAAGGTGATCAACTTTTAAAGCCTGGTAGATCAATGTACTGCTTTGAATCCAGAAAGATCCAAAAAATTCAGTCCTGAATCAAATCTGGGGTCCAGCCCAGTTTAAGCTTTCCAAATGTCCTCAGCTTGGACATTTGAACATGCTTTAAGATGCTTGTCGCACCTGTGACTTAACCCAACTAATAGGGCAGTTCACACTGGATAAAATTAGCAAGATTTTAACTTAAAACTAGATTTTACGGTGGCTACGCCGCTGCACTTGAATTTTTCCAGTTTTTCTATTTAGGATTTCTGAGTTATATTCATTTCAGTGGCATATGACAGCCGTAATATTGCGCTTGAGATGTGAAATCCTAAGTGACATCTGCTCAAGTCCACCAAAATTGGACCTGATATCACCAGCAGCCTCAATATCCCTCTCTCAAACAGGGCCTTATTCATACTCTTTTTGAAGCCTCACATGGTTTTGGGGAGTACAAATGACAGATAAGTATTACTCTTCCCCCTGGAATTGTATTAAATCTTGCAGGGGGGAGGCAGATTATCTCTCCTCTTGCCCCTGGAACAAGCTGGTCAGGGAGGAAGGAGGAGGGCATCAATCCATTTTCATTTTGGACCAGTTGATCCCCAAGGAGAGCATCTTTCCCCTTCTCTGCAAGACTGGGTGGTCCCAGAGGAAAGGGGAGAGTACAGTTGCGCGCGGCATTGCACTGTACAAAGCCTCCCGCAAAATTTTGTGAGACACATGGGGGAAAACAGTACCCAGTTGAAACCCACATTTTGGAGTCTAAAGGGTTTGTAGGTTCCAAAACTAAAGTGGCAAGCGGTTTGGTTCAGTCCTTTTTTTGTTGACAATTGGGACTAATGGTTTGAAAATGCAATTCAAACCCTCTGAGTACATGGCTATGGACTTAAAACATGGCTTAAGAACTCATCGGTACATAATCAACATGGTTTAAGCCCTCATCAGTACATAATCATGTACTTAAAACACAGTCCAAACCCATCAATATGGGGTTATAGTACTGGAAATCTACATTTTTCCAAAGAAATCCCAAGACATTTGGGACACCCACAAAATCCTGTACAGTGGAATGCCGCACACAACTGTATATTTCCCTTTCTCTCAAAGACTGGTTAGTTGCAGAGGGCAGGGAGAGTATCTCTCCCTTTCTCTCTAAAACTGGTTGGTCTCAGAGGGAAGAGATGAGTGGTCATGCAGGGTAGGGGAGATCATCTCTCCCCTTTCCTCTCCCTCTGGTACCGGTTGGTCCTGGAGGGAAGGGGAGAGCATCTCTCGGCTTTCCTCTAGGACCGTTCGGTGCAGGAGGAAAGGGGAGAGCATCTCTCCGCTTGCCTCTAGGACCGTTCGGTCCAGGAGGAAAGGGGAGAGCATCTCTCCGCTTGCCTCTAGGACCGTTCGGTCAGGAGGAAAGGGGAGAGCATCTCTCCGCTTGCCTCTAGGACCGTTCGGTCCAGGAGGAAAGGGGAGAGCATCTCTCCGCTTGCCTCTAGGACCGTTCGGTCCAGGAGGAAAGGGGAGAGCATCTCTCCGCTTGCCTCTAGGACCGTTCGGTCCAGGAGGAAAGGGGAGAGTAGCTCTCCACTTGCCTCTAGGACCGTTTGGTCCAGGAGGAAAGGGGAGAGTAGCTCTCCGCTTTCCTCTAGGACCGTTTGGTCCAGGAGGAAAGGGGAGAGTAGAGACAGGCTTTCATGCCCGTGATGGGCAACGGCGGGTAATTGGTGGAGGACTTGTGGCAGATCCTTACGTATTGGTCCAGTAGACCAACTTGAACGGATTTTTTCAAGAGTACGAGACGATTTCGAAGGAGTTTAAGAATTTCTAGAGCAAAAAAGGAAACCTTGGGGATTGTGAGAATGAGGAATTGATGGTCGCAACCCATAGGATGCTAATAATAAAATAGATGAATGAGAGGCGACTGACCTTCTTGACGTTGAGGGGGGATATCACCACCACTGCGAGATGCCAGTGATTCCGCAAGACAAATGTTGTTGTGAACTTGGACGACTGAGGGATCTTCAGGAAATTTTTCGGCATCAGCAGCGAGCAAAGAAAGAGCTATATTTCCTTCCATACAAGATTGAGGGAAAAGAACCAATCAGCGGAGAGGAAAACGATAAACCTGAGGATGCTGAGGAGAAAAAAGAAAAAAAAAGTCAGAAATGACGCATTCGAAGAGGACAATTGAGGCTGACCAGATTGGGTACGCGGATGACGGAAAGTCTTTCGGGAAAGAGACAGGACTTTCGAGATCTAGACAGCAAACGGGGGTCAGTCAGCCTTGCGGAATCCCTCCTGTCATCAACGGTTACGGGTGGCTATTGTGATATATGTCCAATCAATAGAAGCAAGGAACCTGTAGCAAAAAAGAGGATGGCAGGAGGTTTCAGGATGAGTACACACAATCAGGAAAAAGGGAAGTTCCATTATTGTGTAGTCAGCTACACACTTCAAAACTGCTCACCTGTCTCTATGAACTCAGCCAGAATGTTTCGGAGCGTCGCTGGTGTTTGCTTTTGTCCTAACTTAATAAAGTCCCTTCTTCGAGGGTCCCTGCGGGACCCTCCGAAGGAGAAACTTACGCCCAATGTCTGATTTACAGCTTTTTAATAGGCAAAAATTTTAAAAGGCTGATTACTTTTTACCCCAACCCATATTGAATGTTCTGTCTTGACAGAAATGAGCGCAGGCTCCTGTTAGATAGCACAGCCAATTCAGATGTACCTTTCCCATCCATCACCCAAGACTTCTGGGGACTTGAAGTTGCTTCTGACCGCCCACCAAAGGGAGCAATACAGATCTGGAAGTTCTGATACAGCTCACTGTCAGACTGTTTTACAGACATTCCATTCAATTCCACAAATTACTAAAAAGAAGATCCCGGCCAAATGAAAGGCAATGTTTATGATTTCTTGATGGCATCAGGAAAAGGAGGATGTTGCACATCTTTTGTCCCACTCATGTGTGAGGGCAGGAGCCATAATGAACAGTTAGGAGGGTGATGAACAAAAAAGATGGAAAAAACGAAATTCCCTAGGGCAAACATGCGGACATTGGGCATAAGTCCCTACGGAACCCTCTGAAGAAGGAACTTTATCAAGTTAGGCTTTTGTCCCTTTTTTGTGATTCCCAGGTTCAGGAGAAGGTGGTGGAATTGAGAGGGGTTGTGCCTGAGGAGAGACCAGACGATTAGAGGGTCTGAGGAAAATGAAATGGAGTAAAGGGTTGATGCGTGGAGTGAGAGAAACAATGCCGAGGACTGCCTGGCGGAGGATACAAGGTTGAGCAACGGTCAAGGCGTTGTAAGGGTTAATGAAGGGGGTGTGAGGCCGTGCTGGAGTAGTGAGAGGAGAGGTGGAGCTTGTGAGAGGTTAAAATTCATGTGACCCCCATTATTAGGCAGATTTTATGCCATCGGGGGTCAAATCAAGACCCAATTGTGATTTTCAGTGAAGCCATGCCATTTTGACGCTAGAATTCAAAGGGTTGATTATACTTTGATTAGCAACCACATTCAATTCAATTTCAGGCCATTTTAGCCTTTGCTGATGTGTCCGTGAGACAAAGTTTTGGTGGAGCGTGAACTGCCCTAATCATTGAGGGATGATTAGGATTTTTCCGACAGCTTTTGACTGGTCGATCCCTAGACTTATGAGAAACTGAGGGGGCAGAGTATGTACTTCACAAGAAACTGGTGTTGGCCCCCAACACCAAAAAGCAAGTTATGACCTGCTTAGTTCTAGGGGCTTCGAAAAACGACTCCCACGACCGGGTCGACGTCGGTCAAATTCCGGCCACGGGCCTGGGAGTCGTCCTCCAAATCCCCAAAATTAAAAAAAAAAAAAAAAACAGGAGTCGTTCTCCCAAATCCGCTGATAGAATGGGCGGATTTGGGAGTCGCCCTCCTTTACTGGAAGGAAACCCTTACGGTCAATGAGGCACAACAACCTCATTGACCGGAAGGAAATCCTTCCGTTCGATGGGGTACAACAGCCTCATTGACCGGAAGGAAATCCTCCCAGTCAATGAGGAGTTGTACCTCATCAATCAAAAGGAAAACCTTCTGGTCAATGAGGAATTGTACCTCATTGACCGGAAGGAAAACCTTCCGATCGATGAGGTACAACAGTCTCATTGACCGGAAGGAAATCCTCCCGGTTAATGAGCAGTTGTACCTCATTGATTGAAAGAAAAACCTTCCAGTCAGTGAGGTACAACTCCTCATTGACCGGAAGGATTTCCTTACGGTCAATGAGGTTGTTGTGCCTCATTGACCAGAAGGAAATCCTCCCGGTCAATGAGTTGTACCTCATCGATCGAAAGGAAAACCTTCTGGTTGAAGAGGTACAACAGCCTCATTGACCAGAGGGATTTCCTCCCGGTCAATGAGGAGTTGTACCTCATCGATTGGAAGGAAAACCTTCTGGTCAGCAAGGTACAACAGCCTCATTGATCGGAAGGGTTTCCTTCCGGTCAATCAGGGCGACTCCCAAATCCGCCCAGTCTATTGGCGGATTTGGGAGAATGACTCCTGTTTTTTTTTATTTTTGGGGATTAGGAGGACGACTTCCAGGCCCGCAGCTGGAATTCGACTGAAAACTCCCAAAATCAACATCGACCCAGTTGTGGGAGTCGTTGGCCAAAAAACTGTTTCGAAGCCCCTAGTTCTAATGTAAGGAATGGAGTGGGACATCCCATCTTTTCAAGAATGATGGAGAAGTTGTATAACATGATGAATCTAAAAAAAAGAAAATTTGAAGAATATAAATTTGGGTCTTCGAAACACAACCCCCAAACTTTGAAGGTGCAGACACCCCCTGACCACCGCAAGGACGTCAGGGGGGGGGGTTCACCTTCAAACCCCCTGTCAAAATGGGGGGTCACAGGTCAAATTTTTGACCCTGCGTCGATGAAAGCTCATCCTTGGTGGGAGGTACAGAAAGTACCTTTCCACTGAGGAGGGAACCTCCTCAGCCAACAGGTACTTTCTATACCTTCTGCTGGGGAGGATTTCTCCTCGGTCGGCTGGTGCAGACTGTACCAGTTGGCCGAGGAGGAATCCTCCCCAATGGATGGTACCAACAGTACTTGTCTGCCAAGGAGGAACCCTTGGTCCCTCCTTGGTGCCAAGGTACTCTCTGTACCTCCTGCCAAGGAGGAAACTTTGCGGATGGTACAGCATGTACCTGTCTGCAATTAGGAACCTTGGCGGAAGTTACAGCATGTAACTGTCCATCGAGAACCATGGCGGATGGTACAGCATGTACCTGTCTGTCAAAGAAGGTTCCTCCTTGGTGGGAGGTACAGAAAGTACCTTGCCACCAAGGAGGATCCCTCCTTGGTGGGAGGTACAGAAAGTACCTTGCCACCAAGGAGGATCCCTCCTTGGTGGGAGGTACAGAAAGTACCTTGCCACCAAGGAGGATCCCTCCTTGGTGGGAGGTACAGAAAGTACCTTGCCACCAAGGAGGATCCCTCCTCGGCTCACAGGTACTGTCTGCACCATCCTCCGGGGAGGATTCCTCCTCAGCCAACAGGTAAAGTCTGTACGAGTCAACCAAGGAGAGACCCACTCCGGCAGAAGGCACAGAAAGTAGCTGTTGCCTGAGGATAAATCCTCCCTGGAAGGAGGTACAGAAAGTAACTGTTAGCCATGGAGGGTTCCTCCCCAGTGGAAAAGTTCTTTCTGTACAACCCACCGAGGATGAGCCTTCATTGGCAGAGGGTCAAAAATTTGACCTGAAACCCCCCATTTTGACAGGGGGTTTGAAGGTGCGACCCCCCCCCCCCCCTGATATCCTTGTGACTGTCAGGGGGGGCCACACCTTTAAAGTTAGGGGGTTGTGTGTCGAAGACCCAAAATTTTAAAAACAGCTCCACCAAAATAGGCAAAACTGTGGGGCCTGGGAGACGCCTTGAGGTGTAAGTGACTCTGGGGGGGCTTTGCCTCCCCCTTTGTGGGATTTGGTGTTAAGTTCTCTTTGGGTGGTGCATCCGGCGCCAGTGGGACTTGTTAAAATAACAACACATTCTATTAGCCCAGTTCACATAGGTTCTCGACCCCAGTTAAAAAAAAGACAAGCAATGTACTTAAATCAATTTCCCTTAAATTTGCGGGAAATTGATGTCAATTTATTTTAAAACATAATCTCACAAGAATCACCCATTTTAGTGACATGCTTAAAATGGCCCTATGTGAACTGGGCTATTGAATCTATTTCCCATAGGTCAGATCTCCAGAATTTATAGAAGAGATAGAGATACATGGGACTACATAGGGGTGAAATGAACAAGCAGCTTGAAATTTTGCTTGTTGACAAAATCCCATGGTGTGTGGTTATTAGGCATAAACATCATATTTCATTCATCCCATTCTCTCTGGAGGGCCTAAGTAGAGGATCAATAGATCATGTGAAAGGAAACTTAAATTTAAATGACAGGAAATGTAAACTGGACTGGAGAGAGAACATGAAAATTTAATAGGACAGGAGAGTAAAACATGACAAGACACAATGGAGTAGGGACTAGGCAGAACAGGTATCTGTCACACGACGTCTTGTACAAAAAAAGGTGGGTGCTAGGTGTGAAGATTAACTGTTTATTGCTAAGGACAGAACCAGAACTAGAGAGAATAAAAACAATCAACAAGCGAAAAAGAAAATAAAGAAAGATAATAATAAAGAGATAACGGAGAATGTATTTATTACTAGGTTTTGAATGAGAAGAACACAGACAACAGGCTAAGAGATAAGAAGTGAAGAACAAGAAAAGAGAATTGAAAGAAAAACATTAGAGACAGGATTTGAAAGGATGGCAGCAATACTTCTCACCAAATAGGAAAGAGACCATCAGTTGGAGGAGCCAAGTGATTGGTATTTGAGTTGATGAGATTGATTTTGAGTTAGTCAATGTCGTCTTGATAGAGGATGGATTATGATTGTCGGGAGTTATGTGAGAGTGAAGATGAAGGAAAAGGAAAGAAAGGGATGGAAGGGATAGAAAGTGATGAGTCAAGTGAGGAGTTGGACCAAAGAGATTAACTCAGAGAGAAAAGGGGCTCTGAGTTTAAACCCCCCTGGGTTGTCAGCGGTCAAAATTCAACACTAGGAAATGGTCAAATGAGGTTAGAAGGAAAAGAACTAAAAGCTGAGAGGCTGGTTTAAAGTATCTTCTGCTTTTATGAGAAGACTTTGCCAATGGAGACTTAAGCACTGTCTACATAATAGGCTAGGTTGATGGTATCCCAGTTAAACTGGGATGCACTCAAACAAGTCAAACTAAGAAGGCAATGGAATTTAATGTGCTAAAACATCTCCCTTGGACAACCATATTCACCTCCAGAACACCTGTTGATCAAACAGTTTGTGAAAGACGGCATTATCTGGCTGAGCCGGTCACCATGGTCAGCACCACTAATTCTAGTAAATAAACCAAAATTGGTAAGCTCTCTATAAGCCTTCATGAGGCTACTTATTGACTTTACTCTGACTGATATGGTACTTGGATGAGGTGACAGGAAAGAACTGGATGACAGGACAGTTGACAGGAAATTGGACAAGACTGGGGCAGGCAGGTTGACAGGACAGGAAGGAAAGCAATGGTGGGCCGATGTGTTACGCTGCAATACCACAGGGGTTCTGTGTATTGTATTGGCTGCGCAACACCTGGCCCCAGGCTGTAACGTGAATTGGAAAAAAAATTCAATACTTTGCAATACAATAAAGAAAAGAAAAAAACCTGTTATCGATAACAGGCCGGGTATTTTATTTTAAATACTTTACAGCCCATTGTGATGCTTTACCGGCTTTAAAAAGCCAAAAGAAGGGAAAAAGGGCCAAAAAACCTGTTATCAATGGGTTTTTTGGCCCCAAGGGTGTTATTGATATTGTAACGGGTGTCAGGAGCCAATAATCATCACAATATTGATACAGGCTGGCGGGGGGCCTTCCCGTTATTGTTATTAGTGGGAGGCCCCCTTTTCGATAACCAATACACATATTGGTATTGAAAAATTGCTACTTTGTGATATGTTACCAATACACATATTGGTAATGGCCCACCATTGAGGAAAGGATAGGAAGTAAGGGGATGGATTAGAGGAGAAAATGAGAGAAAGCTGATATTCTGACATTGCAGGTTCAAAGCACCGATCAAAATGATGGGTTGCAGCTATAATCCTGAACCTTGACCCCAAACCCCTGGGGTTTGCAAGTCAAAATTGGGTTTTGACCCACCCGGAAAATGATACCCTGATATCAACCAACCCTCCGCATCATCACCACCAGCCAGCACCAACACCACCCAAGTTCCAACCACTTCCAAACCCCCAGGAACTCTCCCAAATCCCAACTAAACCCTTCCAAACCCAACAAAATTGAACCCAGGAAAATATGAATCCATCCAAACCTGAAGTGCATCTGATTCTGGACTCCATCAATCAACTTCTTGAAGGCTGAGCATCTCTAGTTGATATCAAGCTACCTCAAGGTGATCAAACCACCCAAGGACAACCCTTTACTGCCTCCAAGAAGAAAAAAATCCTGAAAACTGAACCTCACAAACCCTCTCAGTTTGAATCTGTCCTATCCGAATTTGTGCCTGTCTGCTCCAGGTCCTTTCCTTCTCCCATCATCCTCTCTCTTCACATAAATCCCTTCCTCATAGTTTTGTCCTGTCCAGTCATATCCTGTCCTGTCCTGTCCTGTCCTGTCCTGTGCCATCCTGTCCAGTCATGTCCTGTCCTGTCCTGTTGGTCTTGGCTTGTTTTCATGTCAGATTTAGTTGAGGGCCCCTTGGAATCTTGCAAGGGGGCTCTCTAGTTGTTGGTATTTAACTTTGCTCCTTGTGTATGAAATAAAATCATTGAGTGAGAGCATAATCTCACTGCTCCCTCCTCCTGAGAAAAACTAAACACGGTCATCCCAGCTCCTCAATCAATCTCTCCACAAGCATCACGCCAGTAAGTTAAAAATGTCCAACAAAAAAAGAAAGCCAAGACTCAGTCTGTTGAAATATTGTAATCCACTATGGTATGAATATCAGCACATCAGGCACAGACTTGGTAGCCTAGTTGGTAAAGGCAGAGTGTCTTAGCTTCATGCTGAGGTCCCTGGTTCAAATCCTGCCCAAGTCAATCATTTTCTGCTAAGTGTCTGAAAAATGCATTGTTAGTTTTAACACAGTCCACTCAAAAAATCTTTCCTGCTAGACCAACCAAAATAATTCCTGCCCTTTTTGAAGCACCCCAATATACCAGTCATTTTCCTGCCATGATTTATCAATATATCCACAAAATCTTGGACTTTGAACCCAATGGACACTGTGGATTCAGAACCATTGCATGGAAATTAAGACAAGGTCAAGAAGCTTTCATGGATATCTGAAAAGAACTTCATAATAATCTGACTTCTACTTGAATCAAGGCTTCCTTCATTAATTCAACAACATAGCTCAGAGGTTATGTGTGAGAAACTCAGGCGCTTGCAATATCAGTCACTGGATGAGCATGCCAACAATGGGTCAGGTTTTTAATAGGCCAGTTTTTTATTGTGGAAGATCTTGGAATCAAACATTCTTCCCATCCACCACCCCCAAAACAACAATCCTCCAATCTTCATTGGTCTGACAAAAGGCCAGCATTCTGTGGTCTTGAAGATGACAGCAATTGGTGAAGAACTGGGAACAGATTGCTATCCCAGAGGCATTGCGGTGGAGGAATAAGTATCCAAGGTGTTTTGAAGTAATTGAAAGAATTAAAATAGAGATGGGATTTGATCAATGTTGGTTTTAGTTGTAATTTCTTTGTTATGTTTGGTTTTTCTGCTTTTTTCCATTTTCTTTGAGATTTATTTTCATTTTTTTGTTGCTTTTACTGTGAAAAATTGATCAAAATATTAATTTAAACATTTTACACGTTTAAATTGATTGATTGTAACATCAAATGTTGTTTAACTCAAAAGTTTTGGCGCCAACAATCTTTATGCCCCCTTGCAGGCTTGTGTGCCTTATTCCTCAGAAGTTACATAATGATGGGTTGTCATAAAATACAAAAGGATAATACCTTTAATTTGGTCCAATTTTATGTTGATATGTTGTGTAATGTAGAATTTATGGCCTTTTTTGTATTTTTCTCAAAAAATTGGCAGAATTGAATCTGTGACACATCATTTAGGCCGGGTTTTTTGAATGTGTGACCCACTGCGACCTGGGTATGGGGGTCTGCATGTGCGACCCCCAATTCCAACCGGATTTTTGAACCTGCGACCAACCCCAACCAACCCATTGGCGCCTGATGGGTTGCACCTTTAAAATGGGTGGGTTGCATGTAAAACCCTCAATAGATTACCTCTTTAATTTCTGTTAAAACTCACAAGAATTATCACTCTTTCTGTCCATGTAATAATGGTGGAAAATAAAATGAAAAACACTACACCTCCCAACTCTTTTCAGTGAATGAGATTGATCCAATTCAATTGAAAGTTGTCTCATTTTTTTGGTAAGTATCAAAGTAGGAAAATAGGCTACACGTTCCAGATGGTTTCTGTTACTGGAATAGTGACCAAATTTATTCCATCCTTTCATTTTGTATTGTATTAATTGATTTAAAGGTTTTGGGCCAACCAGTCAAAACTTATGACTTTCTTGGTTAGCCAATGTTTATGAAATTATCACAACACCTCCCAAAACCACTTTTGAAATTGGACCAGTGAATCTTGTTCTAAGGTTTGGGAGTTGTTTTCCAAGTCCCTTTATTAACCATCATTGATTTATGTTTTAATTGTGTTTATCTCACAAAAACTTCAGTTGTCTGGTTCTGGGTTTCTCATCCATTGAATAAAATTTGCAATGTTGCATTCAATTGCATTTCAAGTGCATTAGCTATAAAGCTGCCTGTATTCAGTTTTAAAAATGTGACTCTCCCATTTCATAGTAAAGAGGAAAACTCCATAAAGAAAAGTTCTTTGAGGAACTGGTACGTCATACATACAAGCCTCTTTTCATTTTTTCCCTTCTCCCTTACTTTGAAATTGGAGCAGAAACCCACAAATTTTAAATGGGTGTTGATCATCTGGTCTGCACTAGCTTAATGAAGGCCCTTGTCTTTGGAGGGGGGACTGAAGTCCCACAGGGACCCTCCAAAGGAGGGACTTATACCCAATGTCTGATTTACAGCTCCAGAGCACCAGCTTTTTAATAGGCAAAAGTTTTAAAAAGCTGATAACTTTTTACTCCAACCAATAGGGGGGTTCACATAGGGCTCCGGTCACTAAGATTTTAACTATGATCAGCAAGATGTATACATAAAATTTGGTTGAATTCCCACCAAAATTACGCATCAGCAAGCAAGCTTTCAGACCCGCATCAGCAAAAAATAACCCAATGTGAACCGGGCTGATTACTAAAAAGAAGATCGCAGCCAAACCAAAGGCAATTTTTATGATTCTTTGATGGCATCAGGAAGATGAGAATGGTGCATATCTTTTGTCCCACTAATGTGTGAGGGCAGGAGCCATAATGAACAGTGTGGAGGGTGATAAACAAAAAAGTTGAAAGAAAAAACAAAATTCTCCAGGGCAACATGCAGACATTGGGTATCAGTCCCTCCTTTGGAAAGTCCCTGCGGGACTCTCCGAAGAAGGGACTTTATTAAGTTAATGGTCTGCAGAAAAGATAAATCTGGCCCTATCTGGCCTGCAGAAGACCAGATGACTAAGCCGGCCCAAATGCCAAATCTCGGGCGGGTATGTACACCCGAAATTACGAGTGTGGAATTCAGTCACACTCAAAACTTGATGTGATAGATTTACATGCCAAATTTTAGATGGTAAGCCAAAGCGCCAACGATTAAGGAAATTTTCTTTTTCGTTCACATTAGGGCGCTCTCCTCCTGTAATGGAATTTATCCCTCGACATCCAATCGAACGAGTATGAATTTAGAGGTATGGCTGTCTTCTGGATTTTGATTACCTGGAGTAATTTCAAGGAGGTAGCGTTACAGTAGGTGTTGGGTCCGAGCGGTGAATACATTGATTGGCTTGACATATTTACTACATGGAAAAAGAGACAGAAGAACGGCCGGGAAGAGCATGGGGAAAACACAGAAGAACGGCCGGGAAGAGCATGGGGAAAACACAGAAGAACGGCCGGGAAGAGCATGGGAAAAACTCAAGGAATAGTAGTTGAGTATATGTCCTATTTAAATCATAAAAAAACCGGCTTTACATCAAAAATTAACCCAAAGATTACTACAAATTGCGCAACCTCCCTTCTGCTTCTGAAATTCCCAAGAAAAAAAGGAAAAAAAGGAAAAAAAGGAAAAAGGAAAAAAAAAGATAACGGAAAACAAAGGAAAGGCGGCAAAAAGAAACTTCCACGAGAAAGGTACTTCCCCGGCAAATCAAGGAAACAGGATCGGTATGGAATATCGAGGGAGAAAGTTCATACAAGGAAAGTGTTTGTTTGGGAAAATCTTACTACAACTATCAGTTTGTATTTTTCATTGATTATTGGCCGGTTCCTTGGGGGTGGAGAAAGAAGACCCGGCAGACGGGAGCTGATCTCGATGTGGAGTTTGGTAATCGAATTTACAAGGGTGGCTTCTTCTCTTGCAATGCTCACACGGAGGCGGTCCAGGTGTACACCGTAGCTTACGAGCCCGACAAAATGTGCAAGCAATACTGACACGCTGGCGAGGTGATTGTAGATTGGAGTGAGGGGCGGACGGGCTGGCCGTACGTGGTTCGCTGGTTACGTGGCGGCGCCCGCGCCGACGCTGAGGCAATGGTGAGAACGTTTGTTCGGCTGGCGATAGACTTGAACTGGGCAGTGATGCGGGAGGCAGATAAGCTGGAGCCCCATTGAGCATGTCTTCTGGCCCGGGTAAGACGACCGAAGGTCGTCCAAGGGAAAGAGCTGTGCACTGGATCTGGTGAAGATTGATGGCCGCTTCTTCATAAGTCATCGTGTAGAGTGCCCGGCGGTTGAGTTTTAGGGCAGGCTTGACGTGACTTGCTGCTGGATGGCTAGAATTTGGCCCGTCATTCACCTGTTTTTTTTGAGAAAAAAAAAAGAAAAGAAAGACGTAGAGATCAACAAGCAAGTTCAGCTATTTTTGGGACTTGAAATTAAGGCGGGTAAGCGAGCAAATTAACGGCGAAAGGCATCGCGATCGCCAATCTATCAATGGTGCCAATGCTTCAGCACAACAATGAGGATAGAACTGACCGTAGACGAGCAAGTATTCGTGGGCGACGGCTGAGAAACCGGGGAGCCGAACTTGGCAGTCATTAATTCCAAACTCGGACCGGACGCGAACATGATGAATGGGTGGCCTGCTGATGAAGTGCGAGGTCAGAAGCAGTTTACGCTCGGAATGAGTTGATGGGAGGGATCTCTTTGATATTTTTGAGAGGTACTAGCTGTATAAGAGAGATGACGGAGAATCCAAAAGGATATGAATATGTGGTAGAGTCTAACCTCGGGTGAAAGTTGTCGATGGAAGGCGATACTACAAGATCTAGACCAACCCCGAGTCCCGACGGGGCGCAAAATAGGTTTAACAGGAGCGGGTGATGTAGATCAGATCAGCCACCCACTTGGACTTGAGTCTTGGAAGTCAGAGGTGACCCAATCTGGATTTAAAGACAACCGTGATTGAACATCAAAGATTTCATAACAACTAACTCCCCAAGTCGCCTTCAGGTTTCAGGCAATCGGAATTCAGACAGCAGCGGGTATACAGACGACACTCTATCCGAGCCTTGAGCAGATTGTGCTGCCACCAACCTACTGCGGAAAGAACTAGTATATTTGATATGGTAGTAGACTTTAGAGGCAGTCACCGAAAGGGGTTCCTGAATGTTTAACAAGGGACAAGGAGAAGGAGCGGAGCGGAGAGAAACCAACGAACGTTCAACAGTGTGATTGTCCCTGGGATGTACCGCTGAACGCGACGTCCAAGAGTTATAAAGAATTCGGCCAGTTCACAAACAATCGGCAAGCATTGTTGAGAAAATGGGACTGCGCGATTGATATGTACTTGAATGTGGACATCTGAACTATGTATGAATTCAGAAGGTCACACCATGCACATACAATATGTATGACTGTTTGTTGCAATTTGCAGTATTTAGAAGTGTACAAAAAAGAGAGTTGGAAACAAGTTTTTTCCTGTTGCTTCTAAAATCGAGTTTTATGATTTATGGGTTGTTTGTGTTGGCATGGAGCGCTTGATTCACTCTTTCAGTTCAAATTGCGTTCCCCTGAAACTCAGCCAACACCTCATTGCCATCCTGGGCCTTGAACTTAAATTTTGGAGAATAATCGTCATCTGTAAGGCTGTATGCTTGAACATGTTATATGTTCGGGATCAGCCCGTGTGCCATTCGAATCAAACTCAATGTCGAGTTGCCAAGGCTGTATATACCCACACCCAGGGATCCGTGAGCTGAAGATTCTTTTAGGCATTTAGCGCTTAGAACCATGCTCTTCATACATACGCGCCAGAGGAGGACTCTGCACATTCATGTTGAGTCGAGGCTTCTAAAGGCACCTGCAGTCACGTAAACGTACGGGGTACTGCAGGTGGAGAGGATGGGCCGAGCCTCACGAGGTGACTGATTTTGACGCTACAAAGTATGGTACATACATAAATATAAAGATGCATTACAACTTGGGCACCAGTATATAGTGATGATCGCGAGTCTTGACGGCGGCCCATGGCTTATGATAAAGATTTGTGTATTACAACAGCAGATTTAAGTTCGCCACACGTCAATAAGCAAAGGGAATCTACAATGCTATGGCTCCTTATAGACTCAGAGAAGAGTGCCGTTGCGTGATTCAGTGAAGGTGCGGTGATGAAGTTGGAAAGAAAAGGCCGACACATAAATGATTAAGGAATGTACTACTAGACACACCCACCAGGCAGACTTTTAAAAGAATAGACAGTCGCAAGGTCTGACTGGGTTACAATTTATAAGACGTTTGCTCCCGGCGCCCGCCCACAGCCAGTCACAGCCGCATGTGCGTTAAAGCCCTCAGGCCTTTGAGGCTCCACCCGGCCTCCGGAGGTTTCGAAAACAGATATTTATGTAGAAGCTGGTAGGTTGAGGATATCAACACGAGCATAGCTATTGGTAATCGTTCATGTTGTGTACGGATCCTGCAAGTTTTCCTCATTTCCCTCAGATTAGATGTGATCTTCCGGACTCTTGATCCTCATTCCCCTCGGAGCACCTCGTTATCACCCTTCCTATTTCTGATTGGTAGGTACCGCTCCGGCCGTCTTGATTTATACAACACTGTATTTGGCACTGGCAACGAAGGAAGAGTCGCCATAATACCGCCCGTATGGGTTTGAAGTGATTCACCTGATGCTCATCCACACAGCTTATAAGATCTGGTTGAGTCTACGTTCGTATCCGGGACATCTAAAAAAGCTTCCAAACATTTGTATGTGCATCCTCTGCCCTCAGTCAGGTTGTCGGCGCCACCAGTGTGTGCGCGCCCCCAGGCGCGCCGAAATTGGCATAAATAGGGGGTGGCGCGCCCTGCTAGCCCTAATTTTGGCAGGGAGAGTTGTCAGACTCTGACAGCTTTCTCTGTCTAATCCGATGGGTTGAAGATCTTGTACAACAGTTCTGGCAGGCTGCCAGAACTGTCAAAAAGCTATGTAGTCCGGAGTTAGACTCCGTACCAACTAACACTCAGGGTTTGTCGAGTCATAATTTTGGAATTTCTTCAATCCTTAATTTTCCAAAAACACCCTTCGTGAACCCACCAGTCATGGCACCAACCAGAAATCATGTTACCTCAGACTTACTTGATTGGCTGAAGCCTACTCCGGCTCATGGTCCACAGTGGACAGGATTTCTTATGTCTGATCTTCGCAAAGACCCATCTCGAAGGCAACAAGGAAAGTGCTCTTTCTGTCAGAAGGTCTTTACCCAAGCAAAGCCTCACCAGCTCTTCTCCTGAAAGATGCCAGCAAAAAATACTTTCTCAATGTGCTCGATCTACATCACAAACGTCACACCGCAGAAAATATCTTATCAGCAATCAAAAGCTCTCTAAAATCCAAGCAAGTCGATTTTGGCCAGATATATGCTGTTGTCACTGACTCTCCATCAACTATGATCAAACTCCAAGTGAGTGATGCTTTGAATTCGTTTTATTCTTAATCCATTTTCTCACTTTTGATTTTTTGGAACCTGGTAAATATGTTTTGCTCAGAGAATAATTAACGAAGCAAATCCACACATTGTCAAGGTAAATTGTGCTTTGCATGTGTTCAATCTGATTGCCAAGAAGATAGCCGGTCATCCTAGCATGGAAAGCGTTATAAAAGGAAACAAGACGCTTGTTAACTACTTCACAATGGCTGGATTCTGGCGCAAACACCTGTCAAGATGGCAAAAATCAAATGATGTCAAGCACGGCCTCCAAACGCTTTGTGAGACCCGCTGGTACTCCATGGTTAAAGTTTGTTTAGGTATCCAAACCCACGAAAATGGGTTCTGGAAATGTTTTGCGATCCCCTTGTTGATACTCCTTCTCTTACTGAACCCGTTATCAAGGTCATTGAGAATCGAGATCATTTCACGGCAAATGAAACACTCATCAGCCTCTTGCAGCCGATTGTCAACGCAATTGGTAATATAGAACAATCCGAGACAACCCTTTCAAATATATGGAAGCACTTGCTAGATGCTTACAAGAATCTCAATAAGATTGATTTTTACTCGCGATTTGACCCTTTCAAGAATCATTGCATTGATGTCCTTCATGCGCAAACAAAGGTTTATCATGAGGACATCTACATCATTGCATTTTTCCTTCACCCAGCCTACCGTCGAGTAGCGGTGTCCAAAAAACATTTGTTAACTGACATCGGTCAGAAGATCCTTTGCCTTGCAAAGGATTGGAAGTTCACAAGGGCTGAAGCATCCCTTCTTCAAGATTCAGTCAACCGGTATTACAATGCCATCTATCCTTTCAATTCCAAGACAGTCGATAAGCCTTTGCCATACTGGCTCACAGTAGCTCTCACACCCGAGTCGGAACCTTTGAAAAAACTAGCGATAGGCCTTCTGGAGATCATCCCTCATGCTGCTGGAGTTGAGGGACTATTCTCTATGATGAATGCGATGAAAACTAAAGCTCGGAATTGTATTTCACCCAACACCTTAAAGATGCTGGCACAAGTCAAGCTACATCTTCTTCAAGGCAATCCTCTACTGGCTACTAGAAAGTACAAAAAAAAGAAAGCACCCACACGAGAACATGAGAGCCTACGATACATTTCTAACACTGGCCGAACTGGAAGCCTTTGAGGAGGGTGTCTTCTCTGAAGAGCAGAACATTGTCATTGATTCCAGAGACAATGCGTTCATGGAAACCATCTTCGACTTTGATTTATTTGATTTTTCGCCTCCACAACCAAATCCTGACGTTATCGACATCGACGCTGAAGAAAGCAACAACATTGGTGATTCCAACTGGGACCCAAAAGAACTTTGGATCGCTTAATACACTCGTTAAACTCTTTTTCTTTTTTCTTTATGTTTCTCTCATCTCAACCACAAGGAAATGAAATCTATCTATCGCATTCTTTGAATCTCTGAAAAAAAAAAATGGCGCCTGGGCGCGCCGTCCTTGCGCCACCCATTGGCGCGCCCCAGTGAGGTCCCACCTTGGCGCCTGTTTGCGCGCACCTCCTCAGAGGTGGCGCCGACAACCTGAGCCCACAGAAAATTTACCATATAAGGATATTTGACGCGATACCTGCCGTTGTCTCAACTTAGGTGGTGGCATATTCGTAGATGAGCAGAGCAGGATACAACGTATGTAGAGATGGCATTGGGAGTTAAAGAGCCGCCACTGACTTGAATCAGGGCCCCGATTGCTGGCTGAACTATTTTCCCTTCACACTTACATACCAAAAAACAACAGCCACCAACGTCTACCACCGCAAAATTTCGTCGCTCTCGCGTTCATCTGTTCCTGCACGTATTGCTCTTCTGACTTGGCAATTGTCAGTAACGCAAATGACCTACATGCGTGCGGGCGAGAATATTTATGAATAAAGATGTGCTTTTATTCCCGAATCAGATGCGTGTCAACTTTCAATTGGTTGGCTCATGACGTGCGTTGATAATGCGTAATATTTTAAGAATACTCCCTCCACTCCACACTTGCAGCGATCAGTTAACCAGCCGTTATGGCAGACTTTATCGAGGGCTCCATACCGACCTTGATCGTGATCAGCTGGCTTGAAAAGTCCCTCCCTGAATCCTGATGAATCCAAAGCGGATTATGTTACAAATCTATCACCCAAAATCTTTAACAAAATGTACACGAGGTATGCCTTGGACAAGTATGTAATCATCTGCGTTTTTGCGATCGGCATTTGGACTCGAGGAATTCAAGTGGAGTTTTTTGGTGAGGTATTGGCCTTTTGCTCGCCCAAGTAAGTAGTCACGGGTACCATGAGCTTGCTTGGTCCCCTGCGAATAGTTTTCCAGTGTCATATAATAGATTTCCACATGGAGGAATTCCCAAAAAGCACTGCATCACGGGCTGTGTTTTATTATATATTTATTAGGGCAGTTTACGTTGGATGAAATTAGCAAGATTTTAACTTAGAATTAGCAGCCACATCCAGTTCAATTGTTGGCCATTTTAAGAGCCTTTGCTGATGTGTCCGTCAACGAAATCCACCAGACAACATTTTGGCGGGACGTGAACTGCCCTATTTATATATTTTCATGAAAACAAAAAAAAAAACAATCATGTCATGGGCCTGGCGGACTTGGAGACAGCTGATGATCCTTTGGAAAACCTGGTCGCAGCTCCGGGAAAGGATCCCTCTCAACACATTTCGTCTTGAGAGAATCATAATTTTCAAAAACTTGCCGATGTCAGGGGAAAAGCTCCAGATTTGTTGTTTTAATCTACCAGCCTGCTTGTGTCCCTAGCAGAAGTTCAAGGATGAACAAGGGCCACCAGGATCGGAGATGACCGCAATGACTTCAATAACGACCTTAACTTACGGGGGTAAAGCTTGATCTCTTTTTTTTTTTTTAAGTGTAATCTGGCCGTTGGCATTGCACACTATGAATCTGAGAAACAACTTTCAGTGAGGACACAGAGAAGAGAATAAAACAGAACTACGTCGAAGCGCTAGAGTTATGAGAGAAGGGGAGGAAATGAAAACGATGATGCTTGATCTCAATTCAGACCAAGGCTAAGTAGGGCAGGAAGTTCTGCGTAGGATCCTGTTGACCTTTCAGATGTGACACATTGTTTTATTATCACCTCCGAAAACTGGCACGTTTGGTATTTAAGGCTGCCTTCACCTCTACGCACCGCGGCCACTCGGACATTCTTGACATGCAGATGAAATTAGCTTTTGATTCTGGGTTGAAAAGTTTTAATAGTCTCTTCCGGCACACCAACCGGGGCCGCAAGTTTGGCTCGCTTTTGCCCCGCGATAAGGATCGAAAGATGCCTCGGCGGCTTTCAATCATGAACAGAACCAGAGTCTAAATGCTCTTTATTGAAGATGACTGAAGTTTGTGGAAATTGGTACAACTGAAGCAGGCTCGGAGGCAGGGCGTAGGCGCGTCTGTCACTGACTGGCCGTTCGATTATCTACGCTCGGCTGGAGAAGGAAGACATTCAATCGCGATAGGGACCCGATCAACGGCACTAGGAAGGCGTTGTGGACCTTCTCCACTTGAGTCGCGTTCGAATTTCCGGATAACTGCCGATGCCGTTTACACAAACGCTTGTGCTTGAATGATTTTCGAGCGCAGTGGGGCAGACCCCCGTGCCACACGAATGAGATCGTGATAAGCTTTCTTTTGACATGGACTAGGCTCCTATTGCAGTTTCAGTCACATGCTCGCGAGTCGCATCCACCTCGGCGGCCAGGCAGTCCGAAGACGCCCCACAGAAAGCTAACTCGTATAAAAGTGGGGTTTGGAAAAAAAATCCAGGCGGGTTGTTCAGGTATATTCCCTGATTTTACCCTATTTTACCCTAGCACATCGCTCAGTTCCATTGTAGAGCGACGCATGTGATCTACCCAACCACAGCTTATTAAACTGTACACCAAAGGAAATAGTCACCGAAATAGTGCATTTTCACCCCATTTGCCAAGGATACAGAACCGACTGTTGGCCTCATGAGTGAGGTCTTCCTGGGAGGTTTGCAAGAACTTGAAATCTTAATTTACAAGGCTTGAAACTGCATACATTGTTTTTATACCAAACTTTGTGTTTTTGGGCTGAAGATCAAGTTATGTAGGTGCACAACCTTTTTTGATAACTTTCTAAATTGGGACTCTAGATTGTCAACTACAGGCCTGCAGGAAGTCCTGCATTAAAAATTGAAGGCCTCTAAACCTATCTAATTTGAGTTTCTGTTTTGGACTGAATAAAATCAGGGAAAGTGGATTCAATCTTCGAAATAAGAGCTAGAGGTTAATGGCATTAGTATTCACTCCACTCTCTGTAAACCCACTTGCCAGGGATGATTTACAGATCCTTGATTAGTAATGCTTCTTAAGGGAGCTTGAACAGACCACTGGATGTGATTTCCTTTGACCATCTGATGTTTAAGCATGGTAACCAATCCTCTGTGACTCAAATTTCATACTTGAAGAAAGGTCCTTGTTCCTAAGCACCATTTAAACTCAAATCCTTCAAAAAAAAAAGAAAAGAAAAGAAAAGAAAGAAACCAACCAACCAACTGAAAATAGGCTTGTTCCATCCAAGATAAAATGTTTCTTGGAGTCACCCCTTGTGTCAATAATTCCTTTCCTCATATCTTTCTCTCTTTTTAATGTTTCATAAATTCTTCATTCTAAATGACATCTGTCAAATTACTTTTTATTTTGATATCAAGCAGGACATATTTTTGTGATGATAACGAGGAGATGGAGTGAGATGAAGATCATGTGAGGTCATCTATGTCATGATGAAAAGGAGGATCGAGGGGCCGAAACAGTGATCGTGAAGAGATCACAGGATCGCTGTGGTTTTCTTCTCTATAAATGTCATTGTTTTCTTTCTTTATTTTTCTCTTTTCTTCTTTTCTTCTTTTCTTCTTTATCTGATTCTATCATTATATTCAACTCAGTTGCTCGCCTTTCCTTATCATCCTAACCATCGTATCCGTTGCTCGTTCTTATCATCCTCATCGTTGTTGCCTCCTACTCACAAGTGTATCGTCTTCTCAGTTTCTTAGGTTATGAGCCCAGCGCTCTAAAGATCCCACAAATCATATACCTCTGAACAGAATGACAGACATGTCAGATTACACTAACTCTGCGGCGATTCTGGTTGGGAAAAGAATTGTCATTCTAACTGATGACAATTTTGATTCCTGGCGAACCTCCCTCATTAATAACTTGGTCTTAAAAAATTTAGAAGACTTGATATTGGGAGGGTTATCACCTTCTGGAGTAACCCAATCTGCCGATCAAGGGAAGCGTATAGCAACGACCATGATACGCATGGCACTCGATAGGGACAACTACTCTCGGTTCGTGGATCAAAATAATATTCGTGTTTTCGATCCAGAAAGACTTTACTCCGAGATTATCGAGTATCATGTGTCGAGATCTTCTGAAAACGCCGCTACGATCTGGAATAAGCTTGTTGCTTCAACCTGGGTTGAGGGAGATCTTGAGAGGAGTGTTACCAACTCACGAATCCGAATAAAAAAATCAGTCAAAAACAAAAACAACAAAATGAAAGAAAAGCCACCGGCCAAGAACAAGACCGAAAATAACAAAATGGAAGAATGGCCACCGGCCAAGAACAAGACCGACAAGGAAAAAACCCCTCCACATACTTGGACATACGATCAAAAGGCGGAGCTGCTCGAAGGGATTGCAGAGTGTATTTCGAAGGGCTTAGCTACAGATAACGGCAACCTGAACAAGATCGGATGGACAGCTCTCATGGATTGGATCAACGATTGATTTGACCTCAATCTCAGCCGTGATCAAATCAAAAACGCCAAGAACAAGATTCGCAATGTATATATTGACACAAAGTTCCTGCGCGAACAGAGTGGGTTTGTATGGGACAGCAAAAAGCAGGTCGTCACGGCTGACTCGGCAACCTGGGATGAGCTGATCAAGGCTCATCCTCATCGGGGTTTTGGAAAGTTAGAGGACAAGCCTTTTGGCTTGTACGATCTCGCCCATCAAGTCTTCAGTGGCACCTTTGCCACTGGAGCAATGGCAGAGGCCGAGAATGTACCCGATCTCAATGACTGTCCTTTGGCCGACATCAACCCAAGCAAACGAGCAGCAAAGCACCCCCCAAAAAGCACCAGTGCAGCAAAACGGCCAGCGATGATCCTTGATCCAGATGATAGCGACATTGAAGTTGACCCAACCTCATCAGCCCCTCCAAGTAAACGAACTCGAGAAGGAAAAAACGATGCCATCAAGCACAGTCTTGGGGGACTAACGACTGCAATTGAAAAGCTAAGCGAAAAAAAACAATCGACCAACGAGGGGCCTTCCCAGACTAGTGCCGATAAGGCAATGGAAAAATGTACCAGCATGTTTGCCGATGAGATCTCTGATGATGAGTACATCAGCTTCATCAGGGTCCTGGAAACCGAGAGCAAAGCTTGCACTTTCTTGCATTTAGCTAACTCTTCAACTGAGAAGCGATACAACCTCTGGCTCAAAAAAGAGGCTTCAAAACTTGTTAGTCCCCTTTATCGATTCTGATACTCATTTCCATAGGTACAATCAGCTAATACATTGAATTTGCTCGCTAGATTGACTGAAACTTGGGGGTCATCAATTAATGATCAATTCATCACTTTTTCCTTCCCAAATCTCACTTGGTAGCCTCAAGTTTCTGGTTTTATCGATATTTCTTTTTTATCATCTCATTTCACGCTCAATCTTTTTTTCAAACTCTCAAATCATCTTTTCTTGTCATTTTCTGGTTGTTTTGTTTTACTACAATCAATAAACAATGAAAAGCAAGCAAAACAATCAAGTCCTATTGCTCCTGGGACCCAATGTATGTCTTGTACTGATTCCAGAACTTGTCCGCTAAACGATCTCGGCGAAACTTCATGTAAGTATCCTCTTGGGCTGTGGTGGGAGCTGGGTCGTTGTTTTCTTTATCGGTATCGTGCCTGCCCAAGATGATGTGGTCGTCATCCGAGTAGTCATTGAACATTGTTTCAACCGACTCATGTTGTCGCATGAAGTTCCATAGCATACAAAGTGTGTGGATACGTTGCACCTGCTTCTTCAGATCGATTTCAGGAGCCGACTGAAGGATTGAATACTTCTTTTTTATGCAACCAAATATTTGCTCGACTATATTCCTCTGAGTAGCGTGGCGCAAGTTATAAAGCTCTTTTTTTGTTTCAGGTCGGAGGCCAGCAGCTGCTTGTTCTTTGAGATGATATTGTACCCCTCCATATGGTGTCATCAGTCCTTTTTGCAAACCATATCCAGCATCGGCTAAGAAGTATTTATTTCCAGTTATCTTCAAACCTTTGGAGGTTGCATCGTTAAACACGCGAGTATCGTGCGTGCTACCTTCCCATCCCGCAAGGACATAGACGAATTGGAAGTTGAAGTTAACAGCAGCCAAGATATTCTGGGCAATCAGCCCCTTTCGAGACCGATAGCTGCTTTGGTCGCTTATCGGAACTTGTGCTGGAACAAAAACACCAT
The DNA here is from genome assembly GCA_001624995.1 of Puccinia horiana. Taxonomy (NCBI): domain Eukaryota; kingdom Fungi; phylum Basidiomycota; class Pucciniomycetes; order Pucciniales; family Pucciniaceae; genus Puccinia; species Puccinia horiana. Next base: position 383,595 of record LWDY01000007.1, read on the forward strand.
CGAGGGCACCCAAACAGTTCTTGAACGGTGCGTACTTGGGGTTATCGGAAATTTGAGGTGGTAGAGCACATGTGGTCAAGTTGAATCGGACATAGAGTGGGTGCAGCCCTACAAGAGCCTCAAGCACAAGATTGAAGTATCTACAAAAAGAGAGTCAGCCTTTGATGGTTAACAAGATGGAGCTGACCTATTAACGGTATAGAGACCCCGACGAAATTTGACGGCCGTTTGTCGCATTGCATTGTTGTGACACACCACGTCCAAGAAGATGAGAACTTGCTCCTCCGTGGTAACCGAGCATCCATATTCAAGTAGCCCATAGCGCTGGAGTTCCAAGATCAGAACATCAAAAGTTTGGCGTTCCATTCGGGTTACCTCTCTGAAGAAATCTGGCCGAGAATTCACAATCAACTTGGTATACAGCGCTTGTCCACCATCTCCATAGTAAGGCTGGAATTCGTGCTCGTTCCAGTGCTGTGAGACGATGAGGATAGCTGCTGCAGCCGCTGCAACAGCTACCAATTCCATCTCAATGACTGTGAAAGATGAAGGCAAATAAAAAAGAAGATTTAAATTATCTGGAATGAAGGTGAATTGCATTTAATTACAGTTTGTAATGATGGTCTGGGCTTGATAGTCTCAAGTTTTAGCTGGAATTATTTGAGTTTGGGTTGGATCAATTTCTCAGAAAAATAAATCCAGTGGAAAAGAGGGAAGCGAGATGGAAAAAAAGAATTTCCGAAAAAAGGAACTCAAAAATCAAGTAAAACACTAGTGTGTGTCTCACAATGCAGAGTCAAGAGAAACAAAAGGGGAGGAGGGTGGCTCACAAACCAAGGGACCTGAGATATGTGTATCAATATGTAATAGATTTGTGTGTGAAGCCTTGGGAATAGCTTACTTGGGTTGCCAGATGGATCAATACACAAGTACACATGTCAATCACACAATCGATTTATGCATTAAATGTAAATCAAGCAGTCAGCATGAATGAATGGGAAAGAATAAATGGGAAAGAATAAATGGGTGGTATAGCCTTCTGGGAGGGTCAATTGAAATAGTGAGTCGCCAAACTCAGAGAGAACATGAACAAGGATAAAAAAATAAATGCAACTGGCATAAAAAGGGGATCATCCTCTTGAACTACAAGATTTGCATGCAATGACGGGAGAGAGAGAGAAGTAAGTTGAGATGAGTGGACCTGCAATATAGTGAAATAGCAGGGAGGGCTATGTGATCAGGGATGATATTTTTGAAAGACCTGCTATCAGATTACATGGAGATTGTGGATTAATTCTGGAAGCTTTGTTTCAGAGGTGATGAATAAAAACTATAATGTGGGCAAACTGAACAATCCTCTCAATTTGTAGAGGTTCTAATTAAAATGGTGTCCCTGAATGATAAAATCTTTTCTTCAGAGATAATGGATAAGAATAAACCTGGCCACCTAAGGCTACACAGTTCTCTAAGATTGTTAATGATCTAATTAAGGATGGCATTCTTGATGAAATTAGCTTTTTGATGAGAGGTACTAAAACAAAAATAATCTTGGCAAACACAACAGTTCTCTCAGATGGGGAATTGTGTGTAAATTAAGGATGACGACCTTAATGATGGAAGCTTTGTGTCAGCAGAGGTGATGAATGAAATTTAAAATCTGGGGAAACTTGACAGTGTTGTAACATTGGGCTGGGCTGATAAAAGATGGCTTCCCTAAGGATGAACACTTTTTTTCAGAGGTAACATAATGGATAAAAATAACCTGGCCAACTGAAGAGTTCCCTAAGATTGGGTATGGGGGAATTAAATAAACCCTGGCCAACTGAAGAGCTCCCTCAGATTGAGCATGGGAAAATTAAGGATGGTGTCCTTAATAATAGCTTTTAATCATAGGTAATGGGTAAAGGCAATAATATCAGCTCACTCATCAGAATTCTCTCAAAATGGGAAATGCCTATTTATTGATGGTGTCCTTAATGAAGGAAGCTTTGTGACAGATGCCATGAATAAAAACTATAATCTGGGTGAACTGAATAGTCCAGGTAGGGGAGGGGATATTTCAGGCTAGCTTCAATATATGTGAAATTGTTTCTTTTCTTCAGAGACAATGAAGAAAAATAATCCTATCCAGCTGAACAAATCTCTAAGATTGTGAATGATGTTATTAAGGATGGCATCCTTAATGATAAGATGTTTTTAATGAGAGGTAATGAAAAAAGAATAATCCTATCCAGCTCAACAGTTCTCTCAGATGAGGAATGGGGTAACACCATGAAAAGTCAATATTCACTTGACATCAACTGACATACCAATAAACTGCAAAGGGTCCTTGGTACTCTGGTTATATGTCACTTGTTGCCAAGTGATCATTTATTTTTGGTGGTGTAATTAAGGATGGAGTCCATAATGATGAAAGCTTGGTGTCAGCAGAGGTGATGAATAAAAATTAAATCTGGGCAAACTGAACAGTCCTCTGTCATTGGGAGGCTTGTTAAGGATGAAAGCTCTTCTTTTGCAAAAATGAAGAAGAATAATCCTATCCAACTGATTAGTTCTCTAAGATTGAGCCCCAGGTAATCAAGGATGGCACTCCCAACAATAACAGCTTTAGAAAAGAGTGAATTAAGGACGGAGTCCTGAATCATGATTGAGGATGGCAGTCTAGATCATGATTAAAGATGCTGTCCTTAATCATGATTGACACTGTCCTAAATCATGATCAAGGACACCGTCCTAAATCATGATCAAGGACACCGTCCTTAATCATGATTAAGGATGCTGGTCCTTAATCATGATTAAGGATTCTGGTCCTTAATCATACCCTCATCAGTGAGAGTACAGTCTTACCTAAACAGATGAGGAAGCCTCATTGGTGAGGGTAATGCCTTGCCCTCACCAATGAGGAAGCCTCATTGGTCAGGGTAAGGCACCACCCTGACCGATGAGACTTCTTCATCGGCAAGGGTAATGCCTTACCCTCACCAATGAGACTTCCTCATTGGTTTGGGTAAGGCTGTACCCAAACAAATGAGGAAGACTCATCGGTGAGTCTAATGCATTATCCAGACTGATGAAGAAGCCTCATCAGTCAGGGTATGGCATCTACCCAGACCGTTGAGGCCCCTTATTGGTCAAACTAAGGCTGTAGCTATTCCTGAGCCTTGGGGCGGCGCAGCTGCCCTGGCCCCTAATCATGATTAAGGACTGGCGTCCGTAATCATGATTTAGGACAGCGTCCGATGTCCTTAATCATCATTGAGGAGAATGTCCTGAATCACGATTAAGGATGCCGTCCTTAATCATGATTTAGGACAGTGTCCTTAATAATGATTAAGGAAGCCGTCTTTAATCACGATTAAGGATGGCCTCCTTAACCATCATTAAGGATGGCATCCTTAATCATGATTTAGGACAGTGTCCTTAATGATGATTAAGGACACCATCCTTAATGTTATTAAGGACAGTCCCTTAATAACATTAAGGACGGTGTCCTTAATCATCATTAAGGACACTGTCCTAAATCATGATTAAGGATGCCATCCTTAATCGTGATTAAGGACACTGTCCTAAATCATGATTTATGATGGCATCCTTAATCATGATTTAGGACAGTGTCCTTAATGATTATTAAGGACACCATCCTTAATCATGATTAAGGAGGCCGTTCATGATTAAGGACAGTCTCCTTAATGATGATTAAGGACGGCGTCCTTAATCATGATTAAGGACACTTTCCTAAATCATGATTAAGGACAGCATCCTTAATCATCATTAAGGACACTTTCCTAAATCATGATTAAGGACACCGTCCTTAATCATCATTAAAAGTTCTTATCATGATTAAGGAGACTGTCCCTTAAATCATGAAACGGGCCTCCTTAATCATCATTAAGGATACTTTCCTAAATCATGATTAAGGATGACGTCCTTAATCATGATTTAGGACAGTATCCTTAATCATGATTAAGGACAACGTCCTTAATCATAATTAAGGAGACTGTCCTTAATCAAAATTAAGGACAACTTCCTTAATCATGATTTAGGAAAGTGTCCTTAATCATGATTAAGGACACTGTCCTTAATCATCATTAAGGAAAGTGTCCTTAATCATGATTAAGGATGCCATCATTAAGGAGACTGTCCTTAATCATGAACGGCCTCCTTAATCATGATTAAGGATGGCGTCCTTAATAATCAGTAAGGACACTGTCCTAAATCATGATTAAGGACACCGTCCTTAATCATTAAGAAATGTTTAATCATTAAGGACACTGTCCTTAATCATCATTAAGGACACTGTCCTTAATCATCATTAAGGACACTGTCCTTAATCATCATTAAGGAAAGAATTACCCTCACCAATGAGGAAGCCTCATTGGTCAGGGTGATGCCTTACCCTGACCGATGAGGCTTCTTCATTGGTCTGGGTATTGCATTAGACTCACCGATGAGGCTTCCTAATTGGTTTGGGTACAGTCTTACCCAAACCGATGAGGAAGTCTCATTGGTGAGGGTTAGGCATTACCCTTGCAGATGAAGAAGTCTCATCAGTCAGGGTGATGCCTTACCCTGGCCGATGAGGCTTCCTCATCGGTTTGGGTGCAGCCTTTACCCCAATCAATGAGGCTTGCTCATTGGTCAGGGTAAGGCATTACCCTAGCCAATGAATAATTTCATTGGTCAGGGTAGGTATCACCCTCACTGATGAGACTTCATCGGCTGTGGTAATGCCTTCCCCTGACCGATGAGGCTTCCACATTGGTCGGGGTAAAGGCTGTACCCAAACAGATGAGGAAGCCTCATTGGTCAGGGTAGGGCATCACCCTGACCGATGAGACTTGCTCATCAGTCGGGGCAATGGCTTACCCTGACAGACCCTGACCGAGCTTCCTCATCGGTTCAGAAACAGCTTTACCCTGACCAATGAGGAAACCTCAATGGTCTGGGTATAGCCTTACCCTGACCGATGAAGAAGCCTAATTGGCCAGGGTAAGGCATCACCCTGACCGATGAGACTTTCTCATCGGTTGGGGTACGGCTGTACTCAGACTGAGGAGGTTTCCTCATTGGTCAGGTTCAAGCCCCACCCCTACTGATGAGGAGGCCTAATCAGTCAGGGTGAAGGAAAGTGAAACAGGAAGAGACTCGCCAATATATAATGATAGCTATTTGTGACCCATGTGCCCCAATGCATCCCTCCACATATCCTTTGAGTTAGAGGGTTCATCCATGGGCTCCCATGTTAAGAGAGTAGGGGAAACCTCGGATCTTCTATTTGTGAAACTATCATTTAACCAGCTGACTTGAATTAAGGACAGTGTCCTTGATCATGATTTAGGACAGTGTCCTTAATCACAATTAAGGATGGCCTCCTTAACCATCATTAAGGACACTGTCCTTAATCATTAAGGGCGTCCTTAATCATCATTAAGGACACCGTCCTTAATCATGATTAAGCACAGTATCCTTAATGATTATTAAGGACACCATCCTTTAATCCTGATTATCTCTGTTTCCTGTTCCACAAAAGGAAATCTTATCCTGCTTAAGGACACTGTCCTTAACCTCAACAAACATATTACTCATACACTTATTAAGGACACCGACCTTAACCATATTAGAATTGGACTCGCAATTTGTACTGTTTTTCAGACAGGATATAATTTATAAATAATTTTTTATGCCCTTTCTATCAAGCACATGATTGTCCTCAACCTCCATAAACATCAAATTCATACCTTTGTTAAGGACACCGTCCTTAATCAAAGTTAATTAAGCACACTTCAGCTACGACTGTATGCAAAAGTTCATTATGGCACTCCATTTAACTAAGACTGATGGTTCACACATGATATGGTTAAAGTTTTCAATCCTTTCACCAGCACTTTTACCTTGATTCCCTTTGCTTTGAACTTCTTCCTTGATTCCTTTCTCTGGAAATTCTCCCTTGATTTCTTTCACTAAAACCCCCATCTTTGTTGCCTGTCCTTTATCCATCAATTTACCAAAAAACTGTAGCCCTTTCCAATGTCCTTTTTTGTTCTTTTACTATTAAATTATCTTATCATTTTCAACCAATCTTTTGCACATCAATGAATGGCTCAGTATTTCAATGGTCCCATGTTTCATGATATTTATGCAGCTGCTCTCCTGTCCCTCTCTCTGTTAAATATATCCACCAAAAAACACCAGCTCCTGTATCCACTGCTTAAAAATGGGAAGCACTCCACAAATAACAAACTTTTGAATAAGACTCTTTCTTCCATTACACCTGGCTCAAATACTCATTTCAGCAGGTGTATTAAATCATTTTGTCTGCTTCTTCTTAGTATTCATCATGATCCCCACCAGCCATCCACATGGAAATTACTTCCCCAAATTCCCTTATTCAATCCATCAATCTTTTGAGTGAGGAATCGGCCCTGCAACCTATTCTTCCTCTCCCAAATACCAACATTCCTGCTCAAACAAAACACATGAGGATTTCTTTGAGCTATCAAGAGTTATTATGGACCTTGCCTGTCTAAAATTTGATCACCCCACTTTCATATGGTCTGAGCCATGGCATGTCCATTGGAATCAACTCCTTGTCAAAATCCTTCTCAAACACTGGAATCATACTCATGCCCAAGGTGCATTCTCACAATTTTCTTTCTTGACCTCTGACAATACTCCTTCTGATCAGATGTTGGTCCTCCACCAATGGTTTCGTGGAAAATGTGAAGAAATTAAACTTGGGAAGACTAATTCTAAATCAAGGGCCAAGAAAGAGCACCAAGTCCAAAAATCCAAGTGCAGAAAAAGGGTTTGTTTTCCAATTATGCCTATCAACTCAGAATTTCAGAAGAATAATTTGACAAATCTCTTCCCTCAGCTCTCCAACAAACAAACTGAGTTCCTTTTCTCCCAAACAAGCTGGCCTCTTCAATGATCCCCTCTTCTCTTCACATACTGAGCAGAGCCCTAATGGTCAACACAAAAGCATCCAATGCAACTGGTGGTCACCTTTATTTTCTGTGCTTGCACACCAACTTTATTGATCATACATCCAAATGAAAGCAGAACCGGATAAAAATCATAACAGAAATAAAAACGGAGGCTCTTTTTGGAGCCTCTGTAGGCAGGGACCATCATGGGATTCCTCATTCAAGGTACTGGCCTCCCTTCCTTGGAACTGCTATCATCCCAATATGCTTTCTTCTCTTGACCCAACCACAATCCATGCACTTGATCTAAAAGAAGAGGTTGATCTCAGTTCTATCTTCAATAAGCCTGTTGTACAATGAATGCTAAGCTTTGACTCCCTCACCTTTTATCTCAACTCAGTTCATCAATATATTTGCTAATTCAAATTCCTCCTTGCCACTTAGAGGAATACTCACCCTGTTCCCAGTCATAAGCTTTTGTCAGGGACTCAATAGTAAAACACTATCAAGCAATGAAATTGACTCACATGGACAACTCCACCTTTTTTCTTTTTATTTAATTCACATTCATCTCAATGCTATCAGAAATTCAATACCGGACCACTTGTACCATATTTTTTTGTCCCAGCCTGTATGACTTACTAACTGCTTGCTTCTCCAATGATTTATTCCACATTGGTTCTCAGGAATAAATATGTTTTCATTAAAATACTTTTTTACTTATGTATGTATATATATGTACAAATATCTTCAACTTTCTTCACCATTATATATACCTTTTGGGAACATTGTAGATCAATTCCCCCCCCCCCACTTCTTATAGCTGCCAGAAGCACTTTAAAATTGCAGTCTTCCCAGAAGCGTTGCAAGTTTCCACATTGTGTTTGCATGTCCAAGCTCCCAACAATCTTAGCCCATGAAATTTCCTTTTCATCCAACACCACCTCAATTCTTCATCACACATTAAGTATTATTTGTTGATCCATTACACCCTTGTTTAAAAAAAGGGAACTAAAAAAACCCAAACATTACTCACATTGACAGATATCTTGAATACTCCAAAAAAATCACAGCCTTCTGTGGATCCCCCCCAATATTGTTACCACTGAAAACCAACTTCAGATCCCCCACCAAATGTGCAATCTTTGAGCTATCTTTCCATGAAAATTTCTTTGTCCCGACATCCTTCTCAACAAGAGCAGGGTGATTACACATTTGTCATAGTTCTATGAGCTCATAAAAGAAAAAATTATGGTCCCATGGAACTCCTTTTTCACAATTCATTCCAAAACAGTTCACAAAATCTTCATGTCAACTAGCATATTCCGAATCCCAAGGGGCAATAAGTGGTAAGGCGACCACACTTTCTTGTTTTTCTGGCATCTTCAATACTGTCTTCTTCAGTTAGTGTAGGTTGATATGATTCATCAAATTATGCAATGAATCCATTCCCTTTGGTTCACTTGCTTCAACCCTTCCTTCAATACAGCTTTTCCAAAGTATTTTGTTACTCCAAGGCTCCAACTTTATGAATTGGATCAAGCTGTGTAAATCAACAAGATTATTTTGTAATGGGGTGCCTGTCAGGCATATTCGACAGTCTGCCTTCAAGCAATTTAGTAAACTACTTCATATCTTTTTGGGTCCTTCATATAGCTGAAATTAATAGTTGTTGAATCAGCCTCATTGCTTGACCTTTCACACAGATTGTGTTGACTACTGACTGAGCTTCATCCAAAATTATCAAAAACCATTCAAATTGGGATAAATCCAAGAATTTTTGATCTGTATTAACCTTGCTAGTGTTCATTAGGGTTTCCTAAGTGACCACAACAATGGCACTATTATTCAAATGGCTTTATTCAATCCAAGACTTCTTGCTTGAGTGGAATAACAGAAATGGAATTCTGCCTGGATAGAAATGATTTTTGATGTCTTTGATCCAGCTCTCTGTGGTGGTTAAGGAAGTCACAACAAGGGTGGCAGATAGCTGGGGGTGAGCTAAGGGATGCAAACCTGTTGGTGTTGAAAATTCAATTGAAATCTCCTTGGTTGAAAATAGGGAAATATTTGCCCAGTTGAAGACATGTTGGATGTTACCTGTTTTGCATTCGCTTGTGAACTCCAAAGCAAGAAATTGTCCTCCAGTAGCTTTGGTTCCACAGTAATCGAAAAACACCTGAATAAGGATTGTATTGGAATGGTCTTCCCCTCGAACAGCTTCATTAGTGAGTGGCTTTGAAACACTTCCAACATCTTCTAGTAAAGGTCGACTCCAATCCAGAAACTTGCTTCTTCTTCCAGATCACCAACAGAATCCACCTTTGAACAACAAACATGTATATTTCTTCTTCCTCAGTGTAGATTGGCATAGCTAGGTGTTATTAATGGTTTGTTTTTAGATCTTAGGATGACTGGTAAGTTGCAGAATCCAAGGCAGAAAAAATGAGACATTTCTTGAGAGCAAGAGATTTATTCTGGGATGTTTTGTTTTAGTATTCAATTGCTCTCTTACCAGAGGAAGATATAAATTTTCACTGGTCATGTATTTCAGAAAATCATCCACATGCTTTCTCAAGGGGTATGTTTTATTAGTAAAAGTTTTTGTTCCTAAGCCTTAGGGAAATTTTCTTCATTTTCAAAAAACATGTGATCTTGCTCTCTTGTTATACATCTACATTCAATAAACAATAAATAAGCTTCAATAGGGATGTTGTATGTCACCTAAATTCAAAACACTACAACAATGAACAATCTCAGATGAAAGGTTAGACAGTGGATCAGGCTACAAAAAAAAACATAGCACATGAAAAATTTATTAAGAATTTATTATGAGAAAGAGGATAAAAAGAAAACACAAATATAAATGAAAATGGGGTATGTTCCTGATGACACATTCATAATTTTGCAATTTAAGAAGTTGAAAATACCAGTTCAAACTTTTGACCCAACTCACCACCTATTTGGACCGAAAGATAACCCTTGTTGTGAGATAGACCCTCAGATAAGGCTGAGATATACCCTAAGATGAGTCTGAGATATACCCTGAGATAAGTCTGGGATATACCCCAAGATATAACAAAGTTAAAATGAGGATATACCCTTAGATAAAGCTGAGTTAAGAGGAGTCAACCTCATGTGGGTTCCCCCAAATTTTTTGGTGAGGCTTGTTTCAATTTTCTTAATCTCCTATTATCACATCACACATTGTCATCACTTTCACCGTCCAGTTAGGATAGAATTTCAAGCAGGTACTTAAAATTTCATTTCTTATTTCTTATCTTATTGGATCTTTTATGTTTTTCCTTATCATTTCCTTCCATTTTTCTTTCTTTTTAGTTGTTATTTCTACCAGCACTTATGAATAGCTTCAAAATATATCATAAGTTCTAAAAAACCTATACCAGTTATGTTTGGACCACATCTCAAAGCCACATGGGACATAAAGCCTTGTGGTGGTGGAGTTCATTGCTGGCATGGAACTTTTACTTGCAGGTTCTTTTGAGCTTATGGAAGCTTTGGCCACTGTGCAGGGAGATTTACTTGCTGGGTAAAGCTGTGTAGCAACTCTGGCAACATGGGAAGTTGTGTAAGCACAATTCAGTGTTTTTGGAGAGGTGGGAGTTGTTCATGAGGCTGAAAAATATAGAGTAGATAGTTGACATGAGTGGAGGAAATAATTCTGGCTGAGTCCATCAGATAGGTCTTACTTTTTTGACTGTAGGGGATTGTTAGGTTAGTTGCTTAGAAGGAAGGTGGTGGGACAATTGGTGGGTGACAGTGTGGTATGGGTTGACATTGACTACAGTTCTGAGCACAATGTATTGCCTCTATTTTCTTGGATTGGTAAATTTTGTGGGTTGCGGGGATCAGATTGGAACTGGTGCCAGAAATGAAATAGCAGACTGAGGTGTGTTAAAATTAATGGATTTTCAGCTCTCTGTTTTTATCTTTACTCACTATTAGGATATATTTTTCTTAATACATGCATGCAATTCTAGTCTGGATAAGATTAGTCTTTTACCAGTTCTCTTCCTTTTGTAGCATATTCTTTTTATTATAGATAGTTGAAGTTTGTAAATGCGCAAATAAAAACTCATTGAGTATTTTCTTCCTTTGACTCTTTAATTCTTTAACTCATCCATCAAAAAGTTTCTGAGAGGGTGTTCAAGGCTGAAGCATTGATGGATGCTTGGCAGAAACATTCCATGACTGTAGGGGATTTCCCACACTGGAGTACATGACTGTCTCCAGTTTGGGATGGAAAATTTCAGATTACTGGTTTTCTTAGTAGGGGGAAGGGGGGACTTACTGGTATGATGAGGCAATTAACAATGGTTAATTGGCTGCTGATGAATACTAAATATGTTCCAAATGAAAAGCTTAACAGAAGTTCCAAAAAATCAATCAAATGTTTGGGGTGTTCCCGAGGGGTTCCAACCACTGTTTGACCATCAGGGAGAGTAAAAATTTAGGGAGATGTAATACAGGAATGGGATTTTGGGCTGCTGGAATCTTATCTCAGTCAGAGATTGAGGAGAAAAGGATGAAAAGGGGTTTACTGATTGGGGGCTTTATAGATCAGGAACTAGGAGCGGTTAAGAAGTGATGAGCTCTAAACTAGATGCTTCATTAATCCATGCCAATAGAAATGGTTAGAGCATCTCCACCGGAGTTGCTAAACCCAATTTAGCAACCCAGATGCCCAAACCGCCACCCACCCAAGGTGCTACCTTGAGTGTCATATTGAAAAAATTCTCCAAAGTTGCTATAGGGGTGCCACATCTGGCACCCCTATAGCAACCCAAAAAATGTGAAACTCATGTGTGAAATCCAGTCACCCACCCCCACCTCTCGGACCGAGCGGGGGAGAGCTGTTTCACAAAATTAGCTCCCCATTGAGCAACTAGCACTGGCTAGTTGCTGGAGATTCAAGTGCTACCCTCTCACCTCGGTTGCTAAATGAAGGCCATGGCACCTCAAATTTAGCAACCACGGTGGAGATGCTCTCAAGTAGGCTACTACAAGTACGGCTAGCAAGTGGTTGGGCAGACAAACAAGGCATGCATATGCATTGACACAGACAAGGCAACTGATTGTTGGACAGGAGGTGGGGCAGTAAAGTTGGGCAACATGTGTTGGACTGAACATAAATAAAAGCAACTATATTGGACATGATTTTGAGTTTTACATCTGACTCAGATGGACTAGATATTGAAAGTAGGCAGAGAAAGAGAGGAAATGGGGAGGAAGGAAATGTATTGGAATTTTTATTTAAAGTAATGTCAATGTTTTTGGCTATTTGGAGGCTGGGTGCCAATTGGTGGTACAAAGTTCAGGAGCATAGAGGGGAAATGGTGGCTATCCAGCAGCTCCAGACTGCCATGCATGTGGCCAGCCTGGCCATTCTAGGGCATTATTTGGCAGTTACTTGGTTAAAGAGGCAGATGTCAGCCATGGGTTAGCCATTTTTGGCTAAAGTGACGCGTAAGTAACTCCTTAACTACCAATTAGGCTCATAAGCATAGATATTAACTTACAAAGCTGTAACTGTGATTAGGAAACCACAATTTCTCCAAAACATGCCAATCAGTAATTTCATCTGATTGTCACCCACCCACCTTCTGGTTTTAGATAAAAAAAATTACCCTGTTAATGGCCGCATGCTTCATTATAACTCCCCAAAAGGGAGGGGGTAGCTTTTTGGTGAGAGTGGTGTAGCCTTAATTTTTCACGCCATTCAGATTCGTTTAGTTTGCAATCGGACTCCCACAAGATATAAACAATGTTCTAAGAATTGTAATCTGTGGACTACCGGTATCATCTACCTTCAATGCTAAGTGAGCTCTTGACAAATCCTTTTGTTAATTTTTATTTATGAAAAAATTTTTTATCATTCTTATGCAATAGTCTGGTTAAGCAAAGAGAGGGAGAAACTCTCCACTCCTAATCAGTAACGCCTGATGAGGTGCCTGGAATTAGATGATTGGCATCTTGAATAATCTAACTGTTTCAGGGAAAGCAGGTCGTTTGAGTATTTAAATGAGGGAAAAACAGATGTAAGGGATTCGGTTTATTCAGTCTTAGGATTCCGAAGTTTGTTGATTTCGCCTGTAGTACAAATCATTTGATGAGAGTGAATATATTTATCAATTTACAATAAGTTCAATCAACCAATAGAATTACTCACGTAAAGTGAGTCGGACAACAGCTGGTTGGTAGTGTTGGGGGTCTGTCTGTTCCTGGGGTTGCATCCTGACATCGGCTTGGACATGAACCAAAGAACTGCGATACAAGTCGCCCGACCCCCCAAAAAGATGTCAGTTGGAATTCAATTGAAAAACAAACGGGGCAATCGGCCGGATCTATTAGCGACGGACCCTTTCTTAAACTCAGCCAGATATTTGTTCAATCCAGCGTTGAAAGAAAGTACATCGTGGAAGGAACTAGTAGGCTCTAGAACGATTCAGAAGACAACAGACAGATAATCAAGTTAGTTGAGGAGAACAAACGAGAATTTTAGTTTCAAGAAGAGAAGGGGTATCTCTTACCTTTGCCGGCCTCCCGAGCTTCTCGACCGATAGGATCAGCAGTGGCCACCTTCAGAGCCACCATCGGCTCCTTGTCTCCCCCGCGCTCGATTACTCGTGCATCTTGAACCAAGTTACCGATTAATGTCAATCTCGCGTAATGTCGGGTGGAAGCGGTGTGGATCGGATTCTTCTGGAAGCAGTTTCCAAGCTTGCGTGGCAGACTTCTCGATAGTGAAACTGACATTTTCTTTCTGAGGTCCTGCTTTGATACTTGCGCGCGATTGGTCTGGGTGTATTTTTTTTCGCAAGGGCCAAGTGAAATTTGTTCGTGCTGGGTTTCCATATTGAATTTCAAATTGAATTCTTCACTCCGCAGCAATCCGCCTAGTCATGCGCGGTGCTTTCAATTTGGCTAGATAAACATTGTGAAGATTGACTGGACACACAAAGTATGAGTACATGGAGTGTGCTTCCGAGTATAACACAGAGTAATTTCTGCCAACTCATCTTACTCTCATAAACTTGTGGTCTTTTTTGAATATAGGGATCCTTGACTTCTATCCTAGACGAAAGAGGCAGGGAAATTACTTTATTTGAAGGCAGTAAAAACAAACACACATCGTGGGGATTGTTTGCCAAGAATGAAGCAACACAAAAAAACAGGAGGCTGTTATTTGTAAATGTATGGTAATTTTTTTTATTCGACAGGATGGTTGCAACCGGAAATGAAGTCCCATCATAGAATCTAGGAAATGGACATTTGTTAAGCCGAGGTGTGTGGATCACAAAGAAAGAATCGAGTCTATATGATTTGAATATATTGAACAGATGACATGAAAATACATGGATATATCGGTTGTTAGGGAATCACAAGGGGAACAAGCTTGACGATCAGATTCATGCTGAAGCTAGACTACATTCCAACAAGCCGGTCTGATACAGACCGGTGACGATTAACTTATTTTCCGGGTTCTCGAGAGCAGTAGATTTTGTGGATTGATGGTCTGAATTAGGGACGATGATGGCGCTAGTAGAAGAGGCGAAGAAATGACCATCATCGACCAGGAGATTATGAACCAGAGTTCGATGAGGATTCAAGGGTTCGTTGGGGTCGGAGGTATGTATGACGACAGCGACAGAGCTACCGGCTGGTTCAGCCCTTTCAAGATTTCGTGAGAATTTGAGCAAGGTTAGACCGTGCGGATGGCCAGTGGCAATCAACCTTTGTGGGCCATCGAAGTGGATGTTATCGGGTGAAAAGTCGAGATGGCGAGAGCCCATCGGATTGAATACCAGTCGTCGCTTCGAGCCATCCGGTTTGACTTGGTGGTAATACCATAACTTATGAGTGATTGAGCAAGCTACGACGAGTGTTGATCTACTGGGGTTCAACGCTAGACCGTTTGCGAATGGAATCATATCAATCGTCTTCCAGGCCTCCACTTGCTCCCATGCTGCAGTATCGATATCACTGGGTTTTTCCTTGGGCTGATCATCAAATCGGACTTCTACCACGCTGCCGCCCCACAAAGCTAGCCAGGTTTCGAGAATGTGAAGGACGGGGTGAGTACGACGATTGAAGTAGTGGTCATTTGTGACGAGGAATGAGTTCGAATCGAGTACGACGATAGCGTTAGGGGTTTCGATCAACGGATGGGCCACGGTGCGTTCCCAGGTAAGTAGCAACTTGGGAAAGCTTGAATCTTCTGATGACTCAGACGGGCTGGATTCGAGCTTGAAGACTTCGATGACACTCCTATCTCTACGGTGATTGACGAGGAAAAGTCTGGCTGATCTTGGGCTGATCTGATGGAGCTCCAAACCGAGAGGATGGAAATCTTTTCCGGCCGGAAAGCCCGTCAATTCGAGCTCGTAGACCTGATCGAGGGATTGCTGATTGGTAGAGGTCTTTGGCTGGTTCGCATTAAAATTGTACACAAACAATTTCCCTCGTGGGTTAGGATTGCTGAGCGGACCCTGTCATAACGATTCAAGAATGGTTAGCCATCTTGATTGGATTTTAATATGTAACTAAAGGGCAAGAGAGTACACTGACGAGGACTGTGTTCCACTCCAGACGACCTGGATCACAGCTGGCGATCGCAAGGCCGGCCTGTTTCCAATGAATGAGATCTTCGCAAAACTTGAGCGCCCTAGTAGGATGGTGGATGAGCTTGCAAGAGTCGTTTGCTTGACGGGTACCATTCAACGAAGTCAGCTGAAGCTTGGGCAGCTCAGGCGCAGGCAATCGGATGAGAATCGGTCGGAGCCAAAGTGCGGCCAAGACGGCCAGGAATGGGAAAAGCTACAGTACAATCCAAGCATCGTCAGAAATAATCTACTTGATAGAACTAACTCAGCAAAAGTAGTAGATGAAGGTTTGTTTAGACTCACCAGGTTTTTGATCGATAACGACATCTTTCCTTCCTCGGCTGTAGAAACCTCTCGACAATGGAAGAAAGAAACGGAGAATAGAGTGTATTCTTCGTGTGGCTAAAAATATCTGGGGCAGGAAGACTCAAGAAGATAGCCGCTGTAGCAAAAGACAGATGGGAATATTTAGGAGAAGCAACGCAAGGAAAAGGGGATTCAACAGGGTTGATTTAATCCACCATCTAATCGAGCAGTGAGTCCTCTTTTCTTTTCGCAAGCACCGGCTAAAATCAGCACTTTCTTTGATTCCTTTCCTTCGAGCTTACTTGGTCCAACTCTGGCGGATATCATCATCCCTTCAGACCGAGCAAAGGGCGAGGATCTATTACGATGTGTTGGCGAATTGAGTCTTTTGGAACTTCTCCCCCTGATCCCATGAGATCCCAGATCGATGATAGACTGGCTTGCACTTGTTTCTTTGTCGTTCGCTTGGCTTGGGGAAAGCGACATACTGTAATCCTCAGAAGTGATAACTAGCCCCAAGTAGTACTAGAGAGATCAGAATCAAAAAAAAGAACAAGGTTTTCCCGGTGCCAAATCTCAAAAGCCAGGGTTAAAGCCTTTCAGGAACTTCTACCACCCCAAGGACATCCAAGCACAACGATAGTTAGATGATGTCCTACAGATGGCCTCCAAACTCCTCTGCCTCTGGCAGGCTCTACTGATTTACGTTTGTTTATTGATGTGCAACACAAGCTTGCACAGTTGACACACCTGTGGCAGACTGCACCGGCTAGCCTAGAATGCTCGTCCTACTCTACCAGCCAATTCTCCATGCATGCCTTGTTCGATAGCACGGTTTTCTAACTCAGCCTCTCTGACTGAAAGGCTCAGCTTGCTCTGTGCTTGAAAACTACCGTCCAACCACCCGAGTCACTGGCTTTCGCAACTTCCAACATCTTTTACAAACATAGATTGAATTCTCTTACCCTCTAATCCTGAGGATTCTTGAAACCCAGTGGCTTCCTACCAGGGAGACTGTCAGAGAGAACAGGCTATTTCCATATTAATCCCTTTCATCACATAAATATACCCACTCAAACTATCATGAAGGAATCCAACCTACCTTCTCAAAACTCTCCAGGGGAGCCCAGTCCGGTGGACACCTACTTCCAGGTTAGTAGTCTCCATCAGTTTGGCTCCAATCCAGATCCCCTAGGTGGACTCATCTTCTATCCTGTCATAACCCATCCAGCAATTAACATCAATAGATCTCGAATCTTTCCGAGAATTGGCTCCAGTCTATTCGGATTTCGATCAATCGATTGTGAGTATCCTACATTTGGAATCAACAGAAGATCTCCTTACGAATCAAATTTCCTTACGAGCATTCTTATCTGCATATTGCCAAAAAAAATCGATCTAGGTTAGGGCAGTCATAAGCGATGTTAGCAGGGTTGAACGACGCGGATTTCAATGCATCAAGCGAGTCAAAAAATCTCCCCGAAGCTCTCTTCCATTACAATCGGATTGGCTCAAGTTGATCGAAGAAAAAGAGAACGAAAACCGAGTAGAAGATGTGGTGGTAAAGGTGATCGATCACCGTCATCATAAATCGGCCAGTCTACAAACCCCCTACCATCAAAAATTCTCCCTTCGATTCTCTTGATAAAAGATAACCTTCCTCACCTTGTTCAAATTCCCTATCATTCTCTCATTATTAAATCCAAATCAACTCGGCTTCAAAATCTTTTATACCGTCGTCCATCTAGATTATGGTGAAAAAAATAAATCAAAATCACTGACCTAGCCAAGGGACTATTGTTCACGAACATAACTCGACCACAACGCCATTTTCCCATTTGTCCATACCTTTTTTTTCTTTTTATTAGTTTCACAGATCAACCATATTAGTATCTTTCATTATGCGTGTCTGTACTTGTCCGGTTCTGCAACTCATGTGTTCAAATAATAATAAACCAATTCATTCTCCCATCCTTTTTGACTTCGATCGCGTTCAAGAATAATCTGAACAAAGATAAACAAACCCCTTTCTCCATAATAGAACAATGGACAAGTCTTGATATGGCTAAAATGACATCCTTTTCTGGAAAGAAAAAGTGAAAAATGCTTGATGTGATTTTACAACATATTTATGTACATACAAACACAATATGATACTTCTTCTAGTAATTCTTTTCTTCATTTCATTCTGAATCTGATTGGATTATTAATATTATTGCTTTTTCTTTATCTGTAGCCTTATATCAGACTTGTGACCAACCCAAGTTTATTCCTCAAATTTCATACAAAGACTGAATTGTTACCATCCAGGAAAAATGTTAAGGAATAAACTCCACACCTTTTTTGTTCTTTTTTTTGCCCTTCTTCTTTATACCACTCATCCACATCCACTCATCTAAATCAGCCATTGTAGACTTTCTTGTTTTCATTGTCCTTCTAAAAATCCGTCAAAAACCATGTTCTCCTGCCTTAGTAAGTTTAAAATATTTTTCTTTTCTTCATTCCCACAATACATCTTCAAAAATCTCACCACAAATACTTTTTTTTTGTTTCCCTAGCCAAAGTTCATTGTAAAATTTTCCTCCTTCAATCATTTTTTCATTCAAACTAGTCTTGAATTTATTCAAGTCAACTGATTCAAATAATAGTTTTCTTTTTTGACAGAGAGGCAGCTGATATGCGAGTACTTTTGTATGTCAACTGCCATCATTTAACCTGAATTTTTCTTGCAATTTCACTTGGATTCGCTTCAAACCATCAAATTGTTTGATATGAAAATATCTTGAATTTTCAAGAAAAAAACACTTCCCATGATTTTTCTGCAAAAGGGAGAAAAACAATCTTTACTCAAAATGAATTTTGGTATAAGAAAAAAAGTAAGTTAAAATCTTGATTCTCATACATCTCCTCTCTATATACATAGGAGGTATTTCAAGATGAAGAATGTAGTTTGTCTAAATTTTTCCAAAAGGCTGAGCATGCTGTTTGTATGTACAAGTTTTCATTTCAGAGAGATTATTTAGAAACAAGAAATGGCGGAAAAATCAAATCACTCATTTTTAAAAACTTGTCTGTAACAACAGTGGGTAAGGGGCTTGATAGTACTGCAGGGGCAAAATCCAAAATCCACTACATTCCTAGGATGGCCCCATCCCACGGCATCGCTTTACCTTGGACTTTCTCAACGGACCAAGGTCACCTGATGCTCCTGTAAACCCCAACCCCTGTTGGGTTTCACAAGGTAGTACAAACACTAGATTAAATAAGCACAAGTTTTAATTAGTCCGGCCTTCCCCTTTCACCTAGATGGCAGAGACCTCCTCTCTCCCATCTAGGTAAGTGTCTTATTGATTCCTTCTATCTCTATTTCTTCAAGACTTAGTTATGCTGAAGAGAGACCTCTTCTCTCCCATCTAGATTCAATTTATCACCCCTTGGTTCTAGAACTTCCCGGCATGCCCCTTCAATTGTATGACTTAGTGAAGAACAAGAGCGGTTCTTACACTTTTTTTTTCTCGAACCACAACAACCACGAACTGCCCGACTGCCCGCCTGTTCCTAGACTATTCAACTGCCCGCCCGCCCGCCCGCCCGCCCGTCAAACCGTTTTTTTTTCATCCTCTCCCCATTTACTACTTTTAAATCCCTGGTTTTTCTTTCTCTCTCGGTATTCAATCCGTCTTGCCCCTCCATCCAGCCAGAACGCTGTGGACGGTCTATGTCAATGAGGAACAACACGAATCCAGACAATCTACTTCCTTCAAAGGACCCTGAAGCCATCATCCGTGCCGCAGACTAGTCCAACAGGCTGTTGCTCGGACCATCACACCACTACCAATCATCGCTTTGAGACCTCTCAGAATGGAGGAAAGTAACCCGTCCAGAATTGACCCCACTGTGGGGAACCAGTCCTCGGCCTCAACAGCATCTAGCTCCCCGGACACTCTGACAGACAACAGTAGCTACAGGGATTGGTTCCAAGCGGTCCTGAAGACACAGCGCGAGGGCCTTCTTCAAGCCCAAGATGATCGCCAAATGGCCCGGGAGGACCGACTTTCCAGGCTCAAAGAGGCTTTCATACACCTCTCCCTGAAGCCTGACCCTAGCGGCCAAGACCTACAACCAAATTCTAACCATGTGGACCTACAGAGGTTCAGGACTTTGGATGGACCAACGTTCCATGGCCCCTTTCGGGAGGTGGAACCCTTTTTAAAATGGATCAACAGTGTGCAGATCTTTTTTGCAACCAAGAATGTCACTGACCCGGCAGATAAGATCAGGATTGTGGGAAGCCTCATCAGCGAGACCAATCTAATGGCGTTCTACGCCAACAAAATTACCCGGCTCATTGACAGGTCGTGGGAAGACTTCAAGACTTGGATCTTTGCGTTTGCGCTACCTCCCCTCTGGCGAACAGATATAAAGAAACAAATTCAACATCTACGCATGCACGAAGCCGAGACTTTCATGGGATACAGCACTAGGGCTCGTACATTACAACATATGCTGAGCTTCAATAGCATGTCGGTCTCCAACTTTGAGCTAGCGGAGTATCTTACGTTCGGGATGCCTCACGAGCTTGAAAGTCGAGTTAACGACCATCAACTACTGAGGATGTCTCCCTTTGAATCCCAATTAGCAGGGTTTTTTCCGGGCTCTACTCTCAAAACCCAGCCAGAAGGGATTGTTGGGCACCCTCTCCCCCTACGACGCTGGGACTGACAAGCCGTGAGGATTTCATCTGGCAAATCCATGCCTTCCTGGATTCCCAGGGCTGGTGTTACTTTTCTAAGAAGCCTTGTGGCAGCCAACCAGGCTCTGTCCTGGACCAATTGATATTCCCCCGTCATTCAAGGCACCACAAAAACCGGAAGACTATAGTTTCCCACGGGCT
Source organism: Puccinia horiana (assembly GCA_001624995.1). Classification (NCBI taxonomy): domain Eukaryota; kingdom Fungi; phylum Basidiomycota; class Pucciniomycetes; order Pucciniales; family Pucciniaceae; genus Puccinia; species Puccinia horiana. The sequence goes on from LWDY01000007.1 coordinate 404,345, forward strand.
TGGAGCTGCCGGAAGACCTACTCAACCACCTGCTGGCCGAGCACCTTTGAGATCGGCCACCGTGGGTGGGGTTTCGGAGGTGGAATACTTTCCGGAGCTCGATATGGCCGTGATTGCTGCGCTGGCCGCCCTCAACGAGGAACTGGAGCTCACAAGAAGGAAGACGGAGGTGGAAGAACCGGCTACTGGTTTTGTAACCACTCATGTTTCAGCGTTGAGAAAAATGGACACTCAGTTCCCTTTAGTTGAAACCAAGAATGCGGACGAGGAACCGTTCGACTGGTTCGAAGACCTTGTGAATGAGGTAGCAGGGTTTTGAGCGACCTATTGGTTGTGGCCTTCCAGGCCCATGTGCCCCAACACTCCCAGTTCCCTGGTTCTTGACTTACCTGCCTCATTGGGCTTGTCTCTATTCCCCCTTCTCTTTCCCCTCCCCTCCCTCGCTTACAATTTTTCCTCTGTTATGATTCATCTCCTTTTACATAGAGGGGGAGACTGTAAACCCCAACCCCTGTTGGGTTTCACAAGGTAGTACAAACACTAGATTACATAATCAAAAGCTGTAATTAGTCCGGCCTTCCCCTTTCACCTAGATGGCAGAGACCTCCTCTCTCCCATCTAGGTAAGTGTCTTATTGATTCCTTCATCCCTTATTCCTTCTATCTCTATTTCTTCAAGACTTAGTTATGCTGAAGAGAGACCTCCTCTCTCCCATCTAGATGCAATTTATCACCCCTTGGTTCTAGAACTTCCCGACATGCCCCTTCAATTGTATGACTCAGTGAAGAACAAGAGTAGTTCTTACAGCTCCATGTTCTAAAACTACAGTATATATTTCTGAAACATCCATATGAGACTTCATAAAAGCATTTGAGGAAATACATTATCATCATTTCACAAGCATACATCACCATGTATTCAACATTTCAGACAATCTATAATTAGCTCAATGGCTAGAGCATCAGTCATGAATTTTGAGGTTGTGGGTTTGATTCCCACAGTAAACCACCTTTGTTTTCAATTTTTCAATAACTGAGAGCATGAGACAGCCACAAACATGCCTGTGTTCCATCTTTTCAAAGCATGAATAATGCACATACATACTCCACTGTTGGTGTATCCTTCTGTGCCATCCATGAGATTTGGCACACTCAACACAGGTTAAGAGAATTTTCCAGCATTTTGGTGCTTGTGACCTCTGCATGCATGGGTGAATCCACAAGGAAGTAGATGAGGTACAACACAAGCAAAACCTCCTCCCTCAGAACAGCATTGAATGCAGGAAATCTTCCCTTACCAAGCTCCCTAAGTGGCAGATGTCCAATCAGGCCTAAACTGTGACATGGTATGTGCATCCATAAACAGCCATTTCAACCACACCAAAAGTTTGATCAAATCAGGGCCAACATTAGCATGCAAGAGTACTGACAGTAGTTGAATCACTATTGGCCTAGCAAGTTCCATTGGAATTACTTGATTTGACGTTCACAGGAGGTGACAATTTTTCATTTGGTTGTTCATTTAGGGTGGCAGGCCTGATAACATGAAGTATTACAACACATGCTTATTCCATTTCTTGGATGTTTTCCCCAATGTATTGTATGATTAAAGGGCAATGGGAGTGTTTTGAATCACCCTAAGATTGGATTGGGAAACAGGATGACACAGATTCTGCTGCCTTTTTCAGATTGAGACAAACTGTTCATGCTTGTAACTCAAAAATGGACCCAAAGAGATCCAATCACAAAGCAATTGGTTTTGACATTGCAGAATCAAGGCAACACCATGAGCTTCCTGAATTTGGGAATATGGGCACTCAAAGTCACTGATTTTCACCCCAATCAACTCTGCTGAGACAAACAGGAAATCCTTGGAAACAATCATGTGAACATGGTGGCTTCAAGGGATTGGTCTGATCTGATGTGACATCACACTGCCTGGTCTGATGAAAAACAGATGAACCACAATTGCTTTTCAGACCAGCTGGATTGGATTGAAAAAATAGTAATAAACACTGTTGCAGTGGCTCAGTCATTTCCCTTAAGCCATTTGTTCCACTGGTAAAGCTTGTATATTCCCTTTGCGTGCAATTAAACTGGGTTGTAGTACAGGATAGGAATGACCAGAGGGATGGACAGATCCTGGGCAGGGATGTTTGGGAGACTCAAGTAAAACAAGGGTGTTCCAAGAAGCAAGGATGTTCCCAGAAATAAGGTCACTGTCTTGACTCCCACAACTTTTCCTTGAAGTTTTGGCTGAGCAGGTTTTTCCAGTGAGGCATAAATCCAAGTCTAATAAACACAGTGTTTGACAAAACCAAGATCTGAGGTTTCCCTAGGCCCCCTTTTGTTGCTGCAGTTCTGGCTGGTGTTCTCAGTCACCAGCAAGAACCATCACTTTCCCTGGCCAGTCTACTAGGACACTGGCAAAGGGCTACGGATTTCACCCCGGAGGCAACACCCTAACCCGGACGTCCTAAGGGGCGGAAGCCTGCTTGATATCGATGGCAACAGGCCTCTATAAATAGTAAGCGTTCGCGACCTTGGACTCAAACCTGGCTGTACATACACCAATTTTCAAGGCTCGACCCTGACCGTTTGGGTACAGCTACCCTGACCGATGATGAAAGCTATATTGGTCTGGGTAAGCCCCTGACCAATGAGGAAGCCTCATCGGTCAGGGTAAGGCTGTACCCACTCGGTCAGGGTAAGGTTGTACCCACTCAGTCAGGATAAGGCTGTACCCACTTGGTCAGGGTAAGGCTGTACCCACTCGGTCAGGGTAGCGCTGTAGCCACTCGGTCAGGCTAAGCCTTTACATCGACCGATGAGGCTTCCTCATCGGTCAGGGTGATGCCTTACCCTGACCGAGGAGGCTTTCTAATTGGTTAGGGCAAGGCTTTTACCCGAAACAATGAGGACACCTCATTGATCAAGGCATGCCATCACCCTGACTGATGAGTGCTCTTCATTGGTTAGGGTGATGCCTTACTTGGACCAATGAGGCTTACTCATCGGTCAGGGTAAGGCTGTACCGAAACCGATGAGGAGCCTCATTGGTCAGGGTGATGGCATGCCTTGATCAATGAGGTGTCCTCATTGGTTCGGGTACAAGCCTTGCCCTGACCAATGAGAAAGCCTCCTCGGTCAGGGTAAGGCATCACCCTGACCGATGAGGAAGCCTCATTGGTCTGGGTAAGGCATCACCCTGACCGATGAGTCAGGTTGTCGGCGCCACCTCTGAGGAGGTGCGTGCAAACAGGCGCCAAGGTGGAACCTCACTGGGGCGCGCCAATGGCTGGCCCAAGGACAGCGTGCCCAGGCGCCTTTTTTTTCAGAGATTCAAAGAATGTGATAGATAGATTTCATTTCCTTGTGGTTGAGAGATGAGAGAAACATAAAGAAAAAAGAAAAAGAGTTTAACGAGTGTATTAAGCAATCCAAAGTTCTTTTGGGTCCCAGTTGGAATCGCCAATGTCATTACTTTCATCAGCATCGATGTCGATAACGTCAGGATTTGGTTGTGGAGGCAAAGAATCAAATAAATCAAATTCAAAGATGGTGTCCATGAACACATTGTCTCTGGAATCAATTACAATGTTCTGCTCTTCGGAGAAGACACCCTCCTCAAAGGCTTCCAGTTCGGCCGGTGTTAGAAATGTATCGTAGGCTCTCATGTTCTTGTATTCTGAATCGTCTTGCGTGGGTGCTTTTTTTTTGTACTTTCTAGTAGCCAGTAGAGGATCGCCTTGAAGAAGATGTAGCTTGATTTGTGCCAGCATCTTTAAGGTGTTGGGTAAAATACGATTCCGAGCTTTAGTTTTCATCGCATTCATCATAGAGAATAGTCCCTCAACTCCAGCAGCATGAGGGACGATCTCCAGAAGGCCTATCGCTAGTTTTTTCAAAGGTTCCGACTTGGGTGTGAGAGCTACTGTGAGCCAGTATGGCAAAGGCTTATCGACTGTCTTGGAATTGAAAGGATAGATGGCATTGTAATACCGGTTGACTGAATCTTGAAGAAGGGATGCTTCAGCCCTTGTGAAATTCCAATCCTTTGCAAGGCAAAGGATCTTCTGACCAATGTCAATTAGCAAATTTTTTTTGGACACCGCTACTCGACGGTAGGCTGGGTGAAGGAAAAATGCAATGATGTAGATGTCCTCATGATAAACCTTTGTTTGCGCATGAAGGACATCAATGCAATGATTCTTGAAAGGGTCAAATCGCGAGTAAACATCAATCTTATTGAGATTCTTGTAAGCATCTAGCAAGTGCTTCCATATATCGGACAGGGTTGTTTCGGATTGTTCTAGATTACCAATTGCGTCGATAATCAGCTGCAAGAGGCTGATGAGTGTTTCATTTGCCGACTAATTCTGATTGGTACTCTTGAAAATATGGATTCTCAAGGTAAGTCAATGGTATATTGGAGCTGATAATTGATTTTAGTAGAAGTTTGTGGAGCTGATGGACTTTCTCGTTTGTCATTGGGCGGAAGTGGTGGGTGACTGATTCAGATTGACTAGAAGATTTGTTAGGGATTGAAAACAATATCATTTGCTTGTTGTCCTGGTCGGAGGATTCCAAAACATTGGAGCTTGAGTCTGCTTTCTTCAAAACAGCAGAAATATATTCCGACTTTATTTCAGGTGGAATTTTGGGGCAAGCATCCTTGATGTGCAAGAAGAGCTGGTGAGGCTTTTATTGGGTAAATACCTTCTGACAGAAAGAGCACTTTCCTTGTCACCTTCGAGATGGGTCTTTGCGAAGATCAGACATAAGAAATCCTGTCCACTGTGGACCATGAGCCGGAGTAGGCTTTAGCCAATCAAGTAAGTCTGAGGTAACATGATTTCTGGTTGGTGCCATGACTGGTGGGTTCACGAAGGGTGTTTTTGGAAAATTAAGGATTGAAGAAATTCCAAAATTATGACTCAACAAACCCTGAGTGTTAGTTGGTATGGAGTCTAACTCCGGACTACATAGCTTTCTGACAGTTCTGGCAGCCTGCCAGAACTGTTGTACAAGATCTTTAACCCATCTGATTATACAGAGAAAGCTGTCAGAGTCTGACAACTCTCCCTGCCAAAATTAGGGTTAGTAGGGCGCGCCACCCACTATTTATGCCAATTTTGGTGCACACTTGGCGCCGACAACCTGACCTATGAGGCTTCTTCATCGGCTAGGGTCATGCCTTACCCAGAACGATGAAGCTCCATCATCGGTAAGGGTAAGGCTTGTACCCGAACCAATGAGAAAGCCTCATCGGTCTGGGTACAGTACATACCCAGCCATCAAGAAGGGAACATCCTTGACAGCTGGGTACAGCCCGGCGATAAAGGATGTTTGCTCCTTGAATACGGCTGGGTAATACACCCAGCCCTTGAGGCGGTTTCTTGCTTAATTTTTGGGTACAGTACCCGGCCGTCGAGGAGAATTCATCCTTGACGGCTCGGTACATTCCCCCTTGATGGCTGGGTACATTACCCGGCCATCAAGGAGGAAAGCTCCTGATGGCTGGGTACGGTACCCAGCCATCAAGGAGCAAATTTTCTTGATGGGCAGGTACTCTGCACAGCCACCAAGCAGAATACCTCCTCAATGGCTTGGTATTGTACCCCACCACCAAGGAGAAAGCCCCCTCAATGGCTGAGTAATCAACCAAGGTGTCAAAGAGGTTTCTCCCTCAATGGTTGGGTACAGAACCAGGCCATCAATGAGGATACCTCTTTGATGGCTGAATACATTACTTGGCCATTAACAATGTTTCCTCTTCAATGTCTGGCCACTTATCCAGCCTGAGATGCCCAGCCATCAAGGATTAAATGACCTTGATAGCTGGGTACTCTGTTAAAAAAAGAGAAAAATATTGATTAACATTTTTCTGCCACTCCAGAGAATTTCATTACAAATTGCTTGGATAAGAAATAGAAGGAAATGAAAATGATAACAAAAAAGACCTATTAGAAAAAGAGAAAAATATTGATTAATATCTTTCTTCATGAGTTGAACACATTCAGTATAGTGGAGGACTTCCCGTGGCCATCTACAGGGGCTGTAAAGTATAAATTACAGGGCTAAATCCAGTCTTACCTGCCAAAATTCAGATTTACAGGCTCAAATTAAGAATCTACAGCCTACAGGAAGTCATCCAGTAGAGTGGAGGTTTTTATTCAATGAGTTGTCCAATAAGTAAGAGCATTCAAGAATAATTCTGAGTCCTAGGGTTCATGAAAATATGAAACTATGATGAACCAACACACAATATTGAAAATAAAAAATTAGGGAGATAACATTATGGTGACACAGTTAAACATCTCTCAATAAATTAGATTCAGAAATCTGGGGAGGCATGTCGCCATCATCCTTGTAAGGACAGATTTGAAGAGGTTACTGGAAAACTTTTACTGCAATTAAAATGGAGGATGCCTTTAGGCAAAGCCAAAATATGGGGATAAAGCTTTCACATTATGAATGTGGCGGCGCAGCTGCCCTGGCCTCTAGTAGGTCTTAATAAGCCAAATAAGCCAAAAAGTGTCTTTAGGTGCCCATGCTGGGCACACAAGATTTTTTTGGGTGAATCCAACAACCAAATTCATGACAAGATGCCAAGCCTGCAAGTTACACTCGAAATGGTGGCTAAAGCATGTGAAAAATGGCACAACTACTGCCCACCTCTTTGGTTTTGAATGGATACCACCTTTTTCCCACTGGTGTTGTGGCCGCTTTCAGTTGCATTTTAATTCTGGATATTTTCTGTATCATCACATCCCCAATGTTGTCCATTGCCTTACTATTTGACATTGAATGTGGTACTTACGCTGGATTGTAGCAGCCAGATGTATGGCAACTTGTGGTTGCAAGGTCCAGTGCTTCCAACACGGCCATATGATTATCCTATTCAGTATTTAGACAGTCATAGGCCAGCCTTCTAAGAGCATCTCTGGTGGATTGTCTATCAGCTTGCAGCTGGTGGGACAGGACTACTTGTCACTGATGGAATTTGAGGGAGTGAGGCGGATTATGGATGGAAAGAATTGAGAGTGAGGAAATGAAAGAGGAGCTTGTTTGATTTTATTTTTCTCAGAGAAGTGGGTCATAATGAACACAGAAATCTGGGTTTTCCAACCACTAGGTGTTAGGACACGACAAGTGACTAATGACACAAGAGCAAGAGGTGAGAACCTGGGTTTTCCAACCATAGGTGTTAGGACATGACAAGTGACTAACGACACAAGAGCAAGAGATGCAAACCTAGAGGCAAGTGAGTAAGACTCAGAAACAAAATAATAAAAAAAACAGATTATGATATTTCTAACCTGGGTTTTCCAATCACTAGGTGTTAGGACGCGACGGGTGACTAGTGACATGACAGCAAGAGATGCGAAGCTGAAAGGAAAGACAAGGAGATGAGAACTGATAAATAGAAATGAAACAGAAAAAGACAGACCTAGAGGCAAGACAAATGAAGTGGGCCAAGTGAGTAAGACTCAGAAAAAAAATCAAAGAAACGGACAAGGAAACAACAATGTGAGAAACATGTGAAGCTATAAACATCCGGATAAAATTGATTAGGTTTTGAACTTTGATCTTGTCACTGTCCTGCACCCAGTCGCGTGCCGCAGCAGGGTGAAAATGACGTCCCAGAACTCATGAGTTCAACAGGTCAATTGAGAAAATGCTCTAACTTGATGGGTTAATTTCAATGAGAAAGAACAACCACTTAAACTACTATCATCTGTCACACTTGTGACAGGACAAAGAAAACAACTAGTTACACTACACTGGAAATATTGAAATTCCATCTCCTCAATCAACTATCCTATCTTTCCTAATCTTATTTACCTCCAACTCTCACTTCTAACTTTCCTAATCTTATTTTCACTTTGACAACCTAAACTCATCTGAGATCTCATATTACCACAACTCAACCAAATCCTGTTCCCTTCTTAAAAACTTGTCTTCCTTCATCCTTGATCATTCCCTTCCTTTGATACCTACATCTTATCCCCTTCCATACTATCCTCCTTAAATTCTTCCTCAAACTAATCCATTCCCTAACAATCTTTGACAATCGAATCCTTCCCTTTTCTCAACCAACCGTTTCCCTTCTTACTCCTCCGTCGTCTGATCCCTTCCTAATAATCAATCCTCATCCTTACTATCCTCGTCCTTATCATCAATATCTACCATCCCTGTTCTTTCTTTTCCTTATCTTTTTCACTCTTCTTATCCTCAAAATCTCGTCAACTCATTCTCATCACCTTCAATCAAAAATCCTATTTGGCGAGAAATAAAAAACATCAACAACTCTCAAATCTCTTTTGTCTCTTATCATTTTCCTTGCTAATATTTCTTTTTCTTCCAATTTCTTCAGTCCTTGTCCTTGTTTCTTGTGTCTCATCTCCGATTAAGTCTTTCTCTCAATACTCTTTATTTATTGTGGTGGTAAATTATTTTCTTTGATTATTCTTTCATTTTCTTCATCTTGATTCTTCTTCATGTTCTAATTGTTTTCTATTTTTATTTTTCAGTCTGGCTTAGAATTCAAATAATAAAAATCATACAGTTTTCACAGGAAACAAGTCATAACACTACTCATCTGAATGTGGGAAACTACACTGTCCCAACACCAGGACCAAACTAATAAACAAGTAAAGGGAAACTACACTGTCCCAGTACATAGATATTCTTCCATAAGGGACACAACTTCATCTGAATTCTGTAAACTACACTGTCCAGAATCAGGACAATCAATTTTATAGGATTTTTTATGAGAAAGGGTGAGAGAAAAAGCAATGGAGGAATGAGACTGAGAGCGGAAAGCATTGGGAAGAGATAACTGAGCATTTATTCTGACAGTCACTGGATGGTACAGCCATTTCACCAAAAGCTCCCCAGTGGGCTCTCCAAAAATAGCAGCCTGTCAGAAAGCATGACAGTCAATTTTGTTGGCTCAACCATAATTGGTTGGCAATACTGGCAACATTCTTTTTTACAAAACTATAGAAAATTCTTCCTTTTCAACACACCAGTTTGGAGATTTTTGTGGTTTTTATTTGATCTCACTCTTGGTGTCTTCACTGTCACTTTTATCATCATTGGCTGCACCATGATTGCTTTTTATTTTGTTTTCATTTCAATCTTCTCCTTTTCAAATACTTTGATTTTTCCTCATCATTGTTGTGGTTGTTTTTTTTTCTTTTGCAGTTTATCCTTCCTCTGGTTTGTGGAAGTTGAAGTTGGGGGGGGGGGGGGGGGGTTTCAAAGGGGAATTGGCATTGATGGGTAAAGAGAATTGGATTGAAGGAAGAGATCAATTCACCTGTAGCAGTCACATTGGTTGGAGTATCCATGTTGGACACAAAGGAATAAAATGGGGCAAGGTGGGTTACAAAGGTAGTGTGAATGTGTTGCTCTGGGAGACACTCAAAAATGACTGTGGGAAGCTGCATGGCATAGTGAGATGTCTTGGCTGTCTCTTGATTTTTTGGGGTGGTTGGTGTCAGGATTATTGCCTGTCCGCTCAAAGTCACTTCCTCTCTTCTTCCTTTCCGGCCAAGTGGCTAAAATTTGTCCTGTCATGTCTGGCCAAGTGGCCCCTGTTTTTCCTGTCTGACCATGTGGTCATCCCCTGTCCTGTCCTGTCACCTGTCTTTCCTGTCCTGTCCAGTTGTCTTGTCATCTTCTGTCTAGGCCCCCTTTGGATCTTGTCAAGGGGGCTCTCTAGTTATGACTACTTAAGTCTGGCTCCTCACTTCTGAAATCAAGTATCAAGTCTGAGCATTTTCTCATTAGTGCTACCTTTAGCTGCTCCTAGGTCCTGCTCCCTCTTCATCAAGAACAGTCCCCTTCCATCAGTTTCTCACCTTGAGCTGAAATCCTGACAGCTGGTAGTGGTTGATAGTGTGGTCCTGGGGTAGTGTTTGAAAAATATCTTGCAGACTGGCTTGGCAGAGGTCACCAAAGTGGTGCTTAGCATGGACCTGCTGGTTAGACTGTCTTGTTCCTTATTTTGGGGAATTTAACAGCTAGGGCTTGCTGACCAACATATTTTTGGCTCATTTGCAGTTCCAAGACAAGCTGGGGCCAATAGGCAGTCTCACCTTGAGGATTTTATGGCTTACTTAAGGATTCAGACCACACAAACATACCTTTTCCAACTCTGGTTCAGCAAGGTAAGAAGTGGGAGAGGGTAGATGAACACTTACAGTTGATGTGTTCAAAGGACCAGGTGTAACACCCGGTGTGATTTTCCAATGTTTTTGTGGGCGTGTAAGGAGGTTGGAATCACACCCCCCAGTTGTCTCCAGAGGTGCTTGGACCGGGACCTTTTTTCCAACACTCAACACTGTATTGGGGGGCTATTTGAGTTCCCACTGACAAGGAATTCACCAATGCAGTGTCCAAGCATCCTTGTGCAATGGAACACATAGGCTCAGGACTCCCCACAACAATGATCTGGAGTAGTATTTTCATTTCTTCCCAGTTGTGTTGTAATTGAGTGGTTGCTTTGGTGTGCCAGTATCTAGTGTGAAATACTTCCTATGTGCCTTTTTTGGGAGTGGGTGGATTTGAATTACCTGTTGGGGTTTTCTCCGGTGACAGCATGCACTAGGCATCCAATTCATGATGGGATAGTGCTGGGACAAAGTGGTGCCACAAAGCTTAAACCTAATTGGGGCATGTGCATCCCCAGGATGGGGTGTCACAATGCCCTCAAGACAGGTGTTAAAAGATGACTGGAGACAAGATTTTGGCCATAATCCCGTACTGGTCTTGGGGGATGTGGGGATAAATTTTCCTGCTTGTCTCAGGGAAGCGCAGGGTGCCAGGGTGCAGCAGTTAGTTTAGCATAATGGATTTCAACTAACACTAAACAAATCCTCAGGGGAAAAAATTGCTAAGCTAACTGTTAGTGGCCTAATAGATTAGTGACCCACCTTTCTCTGTAACATGATTCATTTCATTTATGTTACCTCTAAGTGAAAGGGAGCTTGATTTGATTCACCATACAAATTTTATTTGTTTATTTCATTTGTATTCCATTTCCAAGATACATAGTTTCAATAAATTTTATTTATGCCAATACTGATAAGGATTATCTGTAATATAACCATAGCTTCTCTTGAATGATGGTAATTGGATAACTAATGGGAAAATGACAGGTGGCTAACATACAGAATCCTCATTTCACCCAGTCTTAAGGTCCTAGACCTGAGTGTTTCCAAGCTCACCCTTACTTTAGGAGGTCCTGGGTTAGCTTCAGGCTCATGGTCCCAGAGATGAATTGAGCTGGCCACAGGTGCATCTGCACTTCAAACCTGCTGATGGGAAAAGATACCAGTGGGAATGTGAAATGAAGTTTATTTACTTCAAGCCACACAACACAGGGCATACCTCATTACTTGAAACAATTGTTGATTTGCCAGTTTTTTCCTTCAAAGGGGTGTATTTCCTGTCACAGGAATTCATCCTCTTTAAATAAAAAAAATATAATGTGCCCAATCAAAAATGATATTAGTTTTTATTCTTGTGATAAGTACAGTGAAGGTAGCACCACAAAAAAAGTGATGACACCTTCATGTGGGTGCCTTCTCAAAGTACAAAGGGCCCTTTGTACTTTGGGGAAGCACCCACATGAAGGTGCCACCATTTTTTTTGTGGTGTAGGGGCATTAATCAACTGACATATTTGTTCTCAACAGTCACCATGTAGAGGTGAATTTTCATCAATTACTGGTTAGAAAGGATAATGGATGATATTAATTGTTGATTTCAATGTGGGAAAGATGAATTGTGCTCAATTTGACAACATAAAGTTGAAGTCATGTTCACCCAGCAGCCAGGTTGAAGATGACCACTGTACACAACCATGATTTTGGCTTTATTGGTTGAAGGAACATCTAATCACCAAGGAGAAAGTTCCATGTAGCCACTACAAAGATTTTTGGGAAATAAGGAGGATTTGGGGGGGGGGAGGGGGTAGATAACTTGGCTGAAGAAAACATTTATTAAAAATAAATACATTTGCATTACATTTGCATCAGATTTAGCTATCTTTCAGAACAATTAGATTTTGATCACTTCTCGTAACTTCAACATTGAGGTAAAAAAGGGCCTTCATCAACATGGTTGCATTGAACATGAAGTGATTCAAAAAACTGCAGCTTGGACTTGAAGTTTGAATAGGCTCCTGCACCTGTATGTAGCCGGATTACTGGTAATTTTGCAAGTGTTTTTAAGTTTTTTTTTTTTTTGGGTTAATCTCGTACCAAGCTCGGAAGAAAAATCATTAAAAATCGAGTCACTTGCAAACCAAGTTCTCTGAAATCAGTGCTGCCAGCTGGTAAATATCCTGATTGCAGTGCGGCGAATTAAATAGTTGATATGGATTGAGTCTGAGAGAAGAGAACAGAATGAAAACAGAGGAAAACATGAAAATTACAAAGAAATGAGAATAGAAAATACAGAGGACATGCGCAAAGTGAAAGTGAATAATAGAAAGAGGAGTGAAAGTAGATATCAAATAAGATGACGAAAACCAGAAAAAGAAAGATTGAGAAAAAAAAGAGAAAGAGAGAAAGAAAAACAAGGATGAACGGAAGATCAGAAAATCCCACAAAAACGCTGCACGTCAACCCAACGGATTGGTTGAATCCAACGAAAAGTGAATCTGTAGAAAATGGGTAAGGTAGGCTGACTAAGAATCCTTTTGGAAACCTGAAGGGATGATGAAAGCTTTGAAAAACGAACGAAAGATCTCTGAACGCTGTCGATTTAACAGATCCTACACATGATTGACTTTCTCGAAAAATTGACGAAGTGTTGAGCTGAGAACATTGGGAAGAGCCTCGACGTCACGGCTGAACAAAATGGATGCTGGAAATGTCAGCTTTAAGTTAAACAATCCAGATAGGCAAATCCCAGATCGACTCACAGTATAATGTAATAATCAAAAGGAAAACTATCGAGATATCTCTCCATCTTTAATTCCATCTGACCGTCCGACCCATTGACGTAAGAAACGGAATTCATTGAAATGATTGAAGAATCGTTTTGATGGCTATCTTTGGCTTCTGTGCTCTGTTCATTTGCTCCGGCAGTCCCAGTATGTTGGTGTAGAGAATCCAGAATTAAGAAGACGAACATGATCTTGTCTTTAGAAGCCTTGCGTAACAGGCTTCTAACTTCTTCATGATCTTGACAAATCCCATCCGAGATTATTATTCCTAATTTCCAAGTCTCGTTTTCAGTGGCAGAGTTTCCAGATGAGTGTGCGAGAGAAAAGGCTTCTACTGCTTTGGCTACCGCAAGTCGAACGTTGGTCTGTTGTTGTGAGAATGTGAAGCCTTCAATTGGACTGGTTGAGTTGTTCAGCTTCCCAGAACTTCCTTCAAAAGGTTGCAAAATATCAAAGCTGCCGCCGAATTTCGCTATCGCAACTTCTCCGACTTCCAACTTAGAAAGTGCACTCGTTACCAGGGCGAGAGTTTGAAAGGCTAGATCTGCGCATCTCGAGTCGGCCATTGACCTTGAATCATCAACCGCCACAAGAATTTTGTAATCTCGTTGGGCGGCTTTGGTCCTACGTAGCCAGATGCGATCTTTCGTATAATCTGATGCAATGTAAGGAACCAGTTTGCGCATATTCAATCTCTTCCCAATACGATAATCTCCTTGAAGGCATGTTGCAGTTGTTGGCTCGAGAATGAGACGCAAGTGCTCGGTTAATTGCGAGGCGGAACGTTGAGTAAGCTGCTGATATTGACGCCAAAGTGTCGACGATGTTTCAGAGTCGTGAAGAGGTCCATTTTGGAGCTTCTCTGGTAGAATCAGGTGGTTTTCTTCTTGGTCTGCAGATGGCTCATTTTGAAATCGGGAGTCTTGCACTTGGCCATCATTAGCCGTTTGTGGCTCGGATTTCGATCCAAGGATGGCCGGTTCAGCAATACCACCCTGGTTGCCGGTTTCAGGAGCTTGGAGGGGCTCGAGAGAGTAAGGCGTTGAGTTGGATACTGGTGGCCTTGGGATATCGGGTTCAGGTTCACAATCATCAATTTGCATGTTAACAAGTCCTTCGCATGCCTGTTCTTCGGTTGCGGGTCCGGGGGCTTGTTGATGGGTAAGATCGTCATGATCAGTTTGCAAGTACTCAAATTCGGCGTTATCATCAAATCGTTTTTCGCCGTCATCCTTGCCTTCTTCGGGACCAGCATCCATCATTTGCTGCAGTCTTTGCTTCCAATCCTCCATTGCATTGCCCAAACTGCGCAGAGGATTGGGGCGGGACGGTTCTTTCTTGATTTCATCTAAATGATCTGTATGAATGTGCTGTGGCGATACCGCTTGGCCATCGGTGCCGTCGCCAACCTGCTCGGAAGATTTTGATTGCGCCCCTTGCGCCGGTTCCTTCTCATGAGCGGAATTCTTCGGAGCGTCGTCTAAATTTTGCACGTCCATCTGAGGCTCTTCATTATCTGCAGTTTTATCGAGGTTTTCAATAGAAGTCGAGTCTACCTGGTTAGAATGGGGTCCACCACCCTCAGTTCCACCTCCAGCGCCATTTTGGGAATCCTTGGTTTGCCCTGAAGAAGCGTCTTGTGGGTCAGATTCCTCTAACGCTTGTTCTGGCGGACAGTAATCCATGTCACGGTTGGGTGGGTTTTCATCTTCTAGACCTTGGTCATCGTCAGTGCCATGTCGCTCAGGGGGTTCGGGTACTGTCAACACAACCCAATCAGTGATTTAGCTGGTGGTTTGGTAAATAGTGCGACTTACCAGATTCTTCAAGATCCATGATTGAATCTTGCACTAAATTTTCCTCAGCTTCACTGCCATGATCTTCCAATTTGAGATCTTCCGGAAGATCCAAGACTTCCGAATTGTCTACATGATCCATCATAGGAACAGTATTCTCTGGTAGAGGCCTTTCGCTGTCGTTTTCATCTCCTTCAGCGTGTGGAGCTTCGTCTTGCTGATCCGGTTTGTCTTCTCCAGGCTCTCTATCTGACAAGCTATCATCCACGTCGGACCCTTCATTCTCAGGTGAGGCCATGTCTTGATCATCGGTTTTCTTGGCTTTATTTTGCTCACCCCCAGCTGTATTCTCTTTGGCAGTTAGATCGGAGTCCTGCGGCATTGGCTGGTTTTCTTTGGCACTCAATTCCGCTTCATCGGTTTCGGGTTCATCTCCAGCCTCGTCTCCGCCTTCCCAAAATTTCTCATCGACGGCTCCAGAGTCCAAGGGATCGACCTTGCCTACACCATCTTCGATCTCTTCGTCATTTCCTTCTTCATCTCCACTGCCATCAGAATCGTTTTCTTCTGCATTTTCAACGTCTTCAAGTGAGGCATCGAAATCTTGCTGAGTTTCAACAGCCTTGTCTTCCTTGGTTGCATCTTGTTCGGTCTCGCGCTTCTCTTCTTCGACTTCGCCTTGTAATCCCTCCAGTTGCTCGTCGTCCTCGATTTCATCGCTGACATCCTTGGCCCCTTGTCCACCACCAAGTCCTGTTCCATCTCTTGAAGGCCCGTCCTTACCAGCGCTATCCTCCTCTTCTTCACTGAAATCGGGCTTACAGAATCCCTGTTCAGCAATGTTTGCGCCGATGGAGATAACCGTGTGGAGCAGATGGAGGTTACTTCTGTGCCAACGTAAATAGGCGAGCAGGTGATTGGAAAGCAATTGTAAGAGTTGCTGCAGCAATGATGTGGCCATCCTGAGTAGCAGTAGAGTTTCTTCTGAGTTTTTGGTTAACGACAAAGCCTTGTTGAAGTTAAACAGGCTTTGCAAGAGTTCTTTCAAGTGACATTGTTCAGTAAACTTGACAAATTCTGAATGCGCTTTTCTTAGAAGTCCGGGAGCTTTCTTCGATTGAAGTACGTCCAACTGAGGATCATTCAATTTCGCCAGTTCCTGAATGACGACGAGAATTAGGTCGGTCAATTTTTTCAATGCCATCCACCCCTGCTCTGAAGAGCGGTCATTACCACTATCGAAATTCGGAATGACGGTCTGGTAATTGCCCAGTTGTCGGGCAAGGGGTACCAGTATGAAATCGAATTCCGAAAGATTTAAAGACTTTAAACGATCAGTTGCCTCTTTGAAGGCGGCATTGATAGTTTGCAACCCTTCGGCCTCGTTGTGTTTGAGTAACGTGAGAGAAGTTCTACAAAATGCAGCTACATCCTTAACAAGAGGACCACTCTGGACAACATTTCTACTTATCTCCTGCAGAACACTACAGATTGTTGTAGGTCTACAGCCTTCTTGTCGATCACTTAGCTGGCAAATAGATTCGGAAGCTTCCCCGATCGAGTCGACGCAAAGCTTCTGGTGCTGAATGATTCGCTTGATTGTGTCGCTTAACTGGTCTCCTGTCAGATTTGATGGGCGAAACGCTGCGGAGTCTAGTAAGTTCGCCATGCGGCGGAGTGATTGTTCTATAGGCTTGATGGTATTGACGAGCGTTGATAAACTCTGTCTCTCTGCTAGGGTAAGCGATAAGCCGCTTTCGATGGAGCCGATCAGTCGCTCCATGTCAGCATTGGGAATGTCGGAATGGTGCTGACTACGATATTTGCGAAATTTCGGCATTTCATTGAGTAGGGCGAAAAGTAGTTCATCGGAATCTTCGCAACAAAGCTTCACTTCGGGCAAGCTTTCAGGGGCAAGTAACGGCTGACTCATTACAACCGCAGGGTTCGAGAGTTGAGAAAGAAGACGGTCAGTAGGTGTGGTTCCAATGCCCAAGATTCTCAACTTTTTGAGAAGTTCGGAAAAGGCCTTGCGCTTTCGAAGATCAAGATTTCGAGCAAAACGTTCCCTCGCGTCGTCTCGGGGAATCTTGACTTCATTCAACTCTTTCGCCACTAAGAAAATGTGGGTAGACAAATGGCCGATCTCAGAAGCTGCATCTGAAGCGACCTGAGACAAGAAACTGTTGGACTGGACTAGCTTCTGTAGTCGTTTCAAAATGTTCTGCGGCTGTGAGAAATAGGACGGCATCGAAAGTGCTTGGCTGTATCGGTTCCAAGAAATTAAGTCAAGCTCATCGCGTCCTAGTAAGCCAATATCGTCAAGAATTCTCGGCAGGCATGCCTCAATATCTCCTGACTTCTTGACCTGCCATCGCTGCAATAAATCCGTCATCGGCCCTTGAAGCACGTTGCGGAACTTTCTGACCGTCTTGTAAAGATGCCGGTGACTTTTTTGACTGCTTTGCCGGAGCGCGATGATATTGACGTCTTTCCAACTTGCCAACTGTATATAGTTTTCGATTTCGCCACGGGCCAACTTTTTCGCTTGTTCAATTTGCTGGTCGACCATTGGCTCGTGATGCGAGTAGAAGTAGATTATCCCATCTAAAAGGTCATTCATCCGGGTCCAACAGCCTAGATCAGAGATCGTCGAAACGGCTTTGAGGAAGGTACTGAAAGATTTGAGCAGTGCCAAGCGGGAACCAAATTGTCCCAAGTTGCATTCAGTGATGAATTGGTTGAGGACAAGGGCGCAATCCTTAAGGTAGGATGCAACTTCTTGATTTTCCGTGTCCTGTGCGTGCGTCATGTACCCGCGAACAAGCAATTCATACAGCCGGAACCACCAGGAATCAGTCGTAGACTGGAAGGTATCGAGTTCAGTTTGAATCAAAGCAGCCCACGACCTCAGCTCTAATCTTCGCCAGCTTACGACCAAGATGGTCAGGTCAGACTGAAACGAAACCAACGAGTTTTCACTACAACTATACTTCTGCCATTCCTCGATCTGCCCAATCAGGGCCTCTAATTGTGGAATGATCAAGGCCAGCGGACTCTCGGATGAGAAAGTTGCGATCTTGCGGCATCGTTGAAGAATGTCATCCAAAGTTGTCATCTCAGGCCACTGTTGAATTAGTGCATCGATTCTCAGCGCCAACGCTTTCACCAGTGGGACCACACGAGTGGTCTCGGTGGGATTGCTGTCGGTGTAGAAGTTGGGGTTCGAAATTGGTGTCGACTCAGAGGATTTGAGAAGTTGATAAAGAGAGTGGAATTGGAACCCCAATGAAGACTGATCGAGAGATGATGGTAACGAGAGACCGTGCCTTTCAACAATCGCAATCACAAGTTGTTGCCGAAGCGAGTCAAAGGAACATTTGGATTTTGCTTGATCCCCTTCTCCTGACATGATCGAGAGGTGCATCTTGCAAAGCATTGAAGTTTGAGAGGGAGTGACAAGATTGCAAGAGGAGTGGGATGAAGTGGGCGATGTGGTGCTTTCGTGAGATGGGAACAAGGCTTGCAGCTCTTCTTCTTCGATTTCCTCGTCCGACTTAATCACAATATCTTGCCGCCGTGTTTTGAACTCTTGTGCTTTTTCTTCAGCTTCCTTTAGCTGTCGAATACAATCCCGAGTCCACAAGTGCCAGATTTGATCATAGAATGAGAGTAGCTTGAGGGTTTGACTGGCTTCAAATTCCTTGATAGGTAATTTGGTCATCGCGTTGATGTAGAGCAGTGAGACGGTTGATTGACTGGCCTCGTCTGCAACGGTAGCTTGGACTTTTTCTACATTCGGATTTTCTCGAAGATTTGCGGCAGCGATGGCGGCAGTAGTTGTCGTCAAAAGCCCAACGAAATCAGCAACCACTCGCGTCGATGGTTTGGATAGCCTCGCCACGGCTCTCTGGAATGAGAGAGTTAAGTCAGCGATCATCACGTGAAGGAAAGCTTGAACAGGCCACAAGATGTCGACGGATGTGGGGAAACGCTTGGTGAGACGAGTGATTAATCCAATGGCGGAGAACGAGAAGTTTTCAATGCGAGCATGTAAGGTTTCCATACTCTCTTGATTCTCTAAGCCAACAAGAGCGCAAACGAGATTTTCAAGACGACCGTCTCCCAGGAATTGCTTCTCAAATGCCTTCAACTCCGTAAAAATTGCGTGATGGACCATCGTATCAGTGGGACGCTGGATCGAGGGTTGTGGAATCTCGTTGCAGCGTGATTGAATGGCTTGAATTTCGTCATTCAATTGCGAAATTCGAGGGTTCGATCCTTCGCTACCTTTTGCTTGCTGGTAAGAAGTGAGAAAACTGCGCAGTTGGCTTAGACGGGACGCCCATGCTTGCAGATATGAATGATGGGCTGTCTGGACGGATAGAGGGTCGATAGGTATGTCAGGGATGTAAAGCTTCCACAACCTCAGAGCTCGTGAGCACAAACTGCCGCCTGAATGATGAGGAAAACATGTTGCATTAGCCGGGTTTATTTCTTCATCTCAGCCAGACGATGAAAATTTGATGACCTGAAGGAAGGAAGCGACTGGCGAGGGAATTATTGAGATGAGCGACAGGAGCCTCGACCTGCCAAAAGGGAAATTAGGGAACGTCAGACTAAGATACTGAAGTTTTCCCCGGGTGATTTTACTTACACGAAGCAAAAGATTTGAAATGAGTAAATCACATAACCGTTCGCGGTCTGCAGTCAAGCAAGGAGTGGTTGTGGCGACGAGTGAAACCAAGCGCTTGAGAGTATTTGCTACCGTCCCGTGGCACTCGAGTGTCGTAGATGTCTTGACCAGCCTATAGCAGACATTATTCATCAGTTTTTACGATTGAAAAATAACAAGAAAATAACAAGAATCACAAACCTCGCGATTCCGGACATGACAAGAAGGAAATTAGACCGAGTGAATTGACACAGAACATTGAAAGGCTTGAGAAGCGAGTTCGTCTAACGATTGAAATGAGTATTAGTAGGGGTATGACGCTATCATGACCACGCGTTTGACTCACAGTGTCGCAGAAGTTTATAGGTGGCGCTGTCAACGACATCAAGACATGCAAGCTGAGGCATAGGTCGGTTTGATCTAGGAAGAGGGCGATATCAGCTCATTTTCTTACGTAGGAAGGCATACTACTGACCTGTGGAAACGTTCTGGTCTTCAAGGTAGGCCTTTGATCGAAACAAGACCCCTAGCTCACTAGGCAAAGAGCCCCATTGAGGTAGAAGAGCGTTGATTTGAATTTCTCTCTGAGGGTTCAAAATGTAGATTAGCCGAAGGATCTAGCCTTGCGATGAAATAAAAGTACCTACTTGCTCTGGATGAAGGAAACTGAACATTGTCGCGACAATCGCAACCATCCTTTCTCCAACGATCCCAAAACTCTGATCTACCGAGGTAGAGACTTCGATCGATGCATTCTTTTCGGTTTCAGCGGCAGAAATTTGCTAGAACATAGGAAAAATTGTAGATAAAAAAACTTCAGAACTGCGTGATAACGATTGAGAGATAGAAAAAAAAAGTTTACCTCCTTCAGCTTCTCAATCAACACAGTGATGTCCGGAGATTGAATCGCAATTTCGTGACTAATCTTGAGAGACGCAACAATTTCGAAGTAGATTGCTCGTAGATCTGATCAAGAAAAAATGAGCATGTGGAAGTGTATCATTATTAAAGATCCAAAATGAGGTTGTTGATGACCGAAACGTCAGAGTAGGTGAGTGGACAGAAAATAACCAAAGGATCAATACATAATCAAAAAAACCTGTGATTTGAAGTGTGAAAGGAAAATGACTGACCGATATTTAAGAGAGACCAGGTAGAATCCGAAAGTTTCCATAATTGATCAATGAGGTCGACCAGCTTTGCGTCTTTGTACCAAGGAGGACAGAAGAGGTTCCAAAGCACGACCAAAGCTTCCCATCTGGAGATGTCATGGGAATCGCGGAGAGGTTGGAGAGAAGTCCGGGTGGATTCAAAAGAACAAGTTGAATGAATAGGCGCCCGACTGATCGCCTCGTCTATCGTCTTCAATGCGAACCCGATCGCCGCATGGTCGGGAGACGCCTCCAATAGATTGATAAGTTGGACCGTCCCTTCTTGGATATTGCGTATGCTCTCAAAGAGTTTCTGGATGGTAATGAAAGCGATCAGCCGACGAATCTCATGGAAGAAATTAAAGAAAAGTAGCGCTAACCTGATACGCCGATATCTCTGAGTGAGGTAAACGTCCTCCTTCTTGCATTTTACTCAAAATGAGCAAGCAGCCCCGCAGGACAGCGTCGTTTGCATGATTCACGTAGATAGAAAAACGCTCGGGATCGATGTGATGACTTTGTTTTGCCGCTGATTCACTCGTCGGGGCATCGATTTCAACCTTCGACCTATAAGCTTTCAAACGCAATGGGAGGCAAGCCGCGATGACTAGTCTCAAGACAGATTGGTGACCTAAAGCTCTACCTTCGTCCAGCAGATGTTGTGTGGATTGGCTTCCGACAGCCAAATCAAATGCCTGTAGCAACAAATAAGTACAGCTTAGTGTTGCGTTACAAACATGCACACAGGATTTAAGGAAATACCAACCTCGCCAATTAAATAATGACTAGACCGGTTGATCCCAGCCCATCGCGTGACTACATCAAGAATATCGGGTTGCAACAATCTCTCCAATAGCAACTTGAGCAGGTGGTCTAGACTCGATGACGATTGGAAGTGGTCCAGCGTTCTTGTAACCAATGGGTATTCGGTGGGGGAATGGATCAGCGCCTGGGCTGTCCATCGCATTACTGGGTCTTCAATTTCATTTATTGTCGAGCTTAGGGGTTTTTTTTCTGGATCGTTGGCAAAAAAAAAGTTAGTGCTCGAATCGTGGACCTGAAACAGCCGGAATACTTACTAAGAGATATCGGGAGACTGAAACCGTCCAACTGAGGATCAGGTAGGAATGCAATTTCCACACCACGGTTTCTCATGGCCCGAGAAAGCTCCCCATACCGGGGGTTAAACGTGAAAAAGATTCGAAATTCATCGTGGGGGATGATGGTATCGATTCCACCTTGAGTCATTCCTTTTTCTGCGAGTTGTAGCCTTCCAGCACCTTCGAATAACGGATTGAGACGGTCCAGAACTGAAGCGCTGCACAAGTTGGAGTTCTCCATCAACAGCCATTGACCCTTCTTCATAGCAGTGACAAGAGGGCCATCGATCCATTCGAATCGGCATCCTGATTTTCCAGCTTCGAGTTCCAGCAAAGAGAGTTTAAACGCTTCCAACTGACGACCGAATCGGTTATTTCCCAACTGGTTCAAGATCTGCAGCGCGCAAGAGACTAGTCTGTCGGTTTTGTACGAAAAAATCAAACCTTTGACGTAAATAAGATCTCGACGGGACATTTCTAGATTATAGGTGTTCGAGTCGCGGCAGAGATTCGAATCCTTGAGGTTGAATTCGATGACATGACATATATTCTCGATGGTTGTGATCAGCTTGCGCTCCAAGTTGCTCTGTTCAAACCCACCAATCAGATCGGATGTATCGGTGCCGGAATGTAAGCTAATGACTTGTAATTGAACACCTTTTCGGGCAGCCAAAAACTTGACGAGCGAAGATTTTCCCGAGCGCTCCGTGCCAGTGAGGATAGGAAGCCATTTCAATTCTATGCATCGAATCAGTGCTTCGGCGCAATTAAAAAGACTTGGTGGAATTGTGGGGGGAGAGACTATTGGAGGTGTCCATTTCACTTCGGAAGGCTTCTGCAAACTGCTATGACCGATGACCAGCTCTGAAGGGAGCTCAACCATGTCTTGATGGTCACGCGACATGCTTGAGGTGGCGAAGAACTGATGAGAGATGTGTGCAGAAGTGATTTGATCTGCTGGAGTTCGAAACCTACCGGTATAGATCATATCGATGTATTCCACGGGAGAAAGTGGTTGGAGGTCGTATTGGCCATTCATGGACGTGATTTGCAACCATCGTCCCAGGTCACGCAAGTTGAATTCCCAAGGAGCGCCAAGGGAAGCGAAGGAACTGGAGGTGTTGGTTTCTTCGGCTAGTCGATAATTAAAATTGACCATTTTCGAGATTGCGGAGCGATCAAATGTGGGAGCCATTGCGGTGCAGATTTGCTCCAAATCATCCTTGTCCATCTCTTTCATGAAAACGACCGTGAATCGGTCGACTAAAGACCTGGGGAGACCTTTCCGTGATCCACCTTGGTGATGCGGGTTCTGAGCAGCGAAGACTCTGAAGTCAGGGTGTCGTTTGAATGTTCGATCAATTTCCGGAACGTATACAGTGCCTCGATGGTCCAAACAGCAGTTCAATCCTTCAAGGACGGTTTGAGGAGCCAGGTTCATTTCGTCGAGTAGGACCCAATCTCCTCTCTGCAAGGCGTGAAGGAAGGAAGCGTCCTTCCATTCGAATTGTCCTGGATTGCCGCCCTCGACCGGGGCGTCACCACCGAAGAGATCGAGTAGGTCAGTTTGGTCAGATAGATTGATCCGTTGCAGACGTTTTCCTGATAGTTTAGCTAAAGCCTCGACAATACTCGTCTTTCCTACCCCAGGGCTACCCTCTAATAACACGGATTTAGGGACCTGAAGAGCACGAATGATTCGCATGGCATTGTGGGCCACCGTTGGCGCATGAAATGAATAGTTTGTCGTGGCTATTTCTTCTGTGAGGGAGGGGGACTTGTCTAGTTTGAAATCGCCAATCTTCAAGCCATCAGCAAGATAGGTTACCTGATTGCAAGTTTCATTGAGGACTTGAGGAATGTTTGCTAGTTTGTGCAAGTATTCTAAGCAGGACTCTCTCAGCTCGTGAATCAGGTTGGGTGGAAGGTCTTGCCCAAAGCCAGCGGTCCCCAGGCGATCGAGAACCGTCATTTGAGCACCATGAATGAGCAATAGTGGCGGTGGTAGGGATGGACAGGATCGAATGAAGTCGCACCAAGCAAGGCCGTCTCTCAAACTAAGTTCCCGAGTAGAAAATTGAGCGGAGGTCGAGGACTTTGAGTAAAAATCGGAGAACGACATAATTTTGCTTGCCAATTCATGAGGAATGAATATATTGTCGGGGGTTTGGCTTTTGTTTGATAGACGATCGCAGTAGATCGCTAGTCTATCCTTAGGATCGGAAACCAATGGCACCCAAATCTCGGTAAACCGATTTCGAAGTGCCGGTGAGAGTTCTCTTTTTCCAAAATCACCACCGGGATTCATGGTAGCAAAGATTTGAAAGGAGTCGTGAGCCGTAATCTGCATTTTTTCGAGAGATTCGCCCCCACGTTCGGCCAGGACAATTGAGCGTTCCGGTTCTAACAAGCTGTTGAGTCGCTCGAGCACCGAGTCATCCGCAAGAGAAATCTCGTCCAGTAGAACGTAATCTCCTTCCTGCATGGCTTGGATTAACGGGCCGTCGGACCAGTCAAACAGGGCGGTAGATTTCTTGAGCTCTCGTAAAGCTGTGTGGACCTCGTTAGCAACCTTAGGGTCTGATGTTGATCTCATCTTCTCTGTCAGCACCTGCTCCACATTGTTGATGACGTTGTCAACGTCCGAACCATCCGGAATCGCTAGCTCGATGTTTAATGATCTGATGGAAGCACGTAGTTGCTCCAAGGCGCTCCGGATCTTCTCTGTTCGTTGCCGAATGGGGCGTTGACTTCCCAATAAATCGCCTACTTCCGAATTCCTGTGAAGATTGATGCTTCTCAAGCGCTGGTTAGCAAACGAGCTGAGTGCCTCACAAACCGATGTCTTCCCAGAACCTGCATCTCCCACCAATAGAACCGGTTCGTTGAACTGAAGGCAACGAGAGACCAATTTGAATAACCGTTTGCAAGCGTTAGTTGGGACCAAACTATTCGGTAAGTCGACATTTTGATACAGTCGGTCCGGGTCAATGGTGACGTTCATGAGCTCTTCTAATACTTGCTTGACGGTTGCCTTTTCTTCTTGACCCCGGGAGCGCTCGGCCAGCAACATGTACCCATCTTCGGCTAATTCTTGATAGCCCAATGCTCCTCGGCCACCCCATCGAAACAAATCTCTTAACGTCACAAAACTGTGCTTTTGCTCGAAGATCTTGTCGCTTTGTCGTCTTCTTTGGAGTTCCGAAAATACTTCAGCAATCTTCTTGGCATGACTCGGAGCGATCGCACAACGCTGACAAAGAATTACTTCTAGTTCATCTTTGGGCACATCATCGAAGTGCAGTTCGAGGAATCGATTGCGAAAGGCTCTAGACAGGACCTTTCGCCCACCGTAAAGACCGGGTGGGTTCTGAGTGGCGAATAACATGAAGTCAGGATGAGGCTTGACGATTTCCTGGGTTTCAGGTATTAAAAGCTCCCGATTGTCGTCGAGTAATCGATTGAGGGCTTCGAGCACGTCAGACGGTGCCAAATTCAGTTCATCGAGGACAACCCATGCACCCTGCCGTAAAGCTCGGACCAAAGCACCTTCTCTGAAACACAAGCGTCCAGTTTCTGGATCGGTAGCATATCTTCCAATGTACTCCTGAATGTCCGTGTGTTCGTGATTGTTAATCCTTACAAACGGGTGGCCAGTGAGACGAGCTATGTATGCAACGATGCTTGTTTTTCCGCTCGAAGTAGGGCCCTGAATTAAGACTGGCGATCGGCCGGTGGTTACAGCCCGAGCCAAGTCGACGATTTTGGATTTGACGGACTCAGTGATGACATATTCATGAGTTGGGGCGGAGTCGTCCAGCACTTCTGCCTTTTTCAGCCAAAACGGACCAACCTGAATATAGGATTCGTGATCTTCAGGTTTCTTGGGCAGTTGAGACAGAATTGCCTTGGGGTTCTTGCCGTTTTGGACGATGTGTCGATCAATGAGCTGGTGTACGACTTCTGTTGATTTGCTGTCCAGGGTTGTCACAAACGCCATCAGGAATCCTTCGACCAAGGCTCTTCTCAAACATAGAGAACCCGATATTTCGGTAGCAAAGGTTAAAGCCCGTGAAAGGGTTCTCATGGAGTAGTGCGGAGGAGCATTAGTACCATCGGCCAAAGTACCATTTCTAGCTAGCGCCCGAATAGCCGAGTAACAATCAGCAGTGTCCGCGATCGCCCTTTTGTCAGAAGCGCAAAGACCACCTAGATGTTGGGATATTATGTTCAATAGGGCGTCGCGATCGTTGTCGGGCGGTTGGACGTAGAGCTCGGTGAGCTTAGACCTAAGGCTGGCTGGCAAATCACGCTTCCCAACGTCGGTAGCGGGGTTCATACAACCAATTAACCGAAATTCTGGGTGACGCGGGACTGGAACGAGATCGCCTCGCTCACTGAGAACGACAGACGCATTCGGATGCCGCAACAAACCACTCAAAGCCTCGAGCGTCTCGGGAGTCCCCAAATTGATTTCGTCCAACAAAACCCAATCGCCGTTTTGAAGTGCTTTTACCAGTGGACCCTCGACGAATCTGAAGCGCATGTGATTTGTGTTAGACCTAACAAACTTATCCTCGAACTGATTGACGTGAAAAAGAAAATCCTGGAGCGATTTTAATTGTGCTTGGCTTGACTCCAATGCTTTATTGCGAGGAACATTAGTCTTGCGGCGCTTCGTGGGTTCGTGGGAATCATCGATGTCTGCGTGGAGCTGTTGGGCATCCGGTTGAGCCTTGCTGTTCAGGCGCTCGCTGAGGGCTCTAATACCGTCTTTCAGTAGTGCAACGAGACGGACGAATTTTTTCTTCGATGCGGCCTTCCTGATTGCGTGCACAAACTCGTGATTGCGTGAGGTATTGAATACATCTCCAAAGGTTTTAATAAAGTCATCGACTAGACGATTGCTATGCACTAAGTTGAAACAGGTCTGTCAGTTTCAACGCCCGAAATAAAGCTTCGGAATGAAAGAATCTTACATTTGCTATCCTCAGCGGAATCCAAGGGTTTGAAGCCGCCCAGTAAGTCACTCGCTTCACTCTGATTACTCAGGTTCAATGAGATCAATTTTTTACCAAGTAGCTTGGCAAGGTAGCTGACAACCGTGGTCTTTCCGGTACCAGTTTCGCCGACTAATAACGTTGGCTCGCAGGATCGCATAGATACGGCTAATCGCTCCAGCAAAATCAATGTTGATTTCGTCAAGGCAAAAGGGCGTGATTCGGGTGTTGACGTGTTACTGGTATCGATGAGTTGTTTGATTCGTCCGATTGTGACATACGTCTTCGCTTTGCCGCTCGATCTGACCCTGGTTTTCTGCGTTGGAGGAATAAAATCGGGTATACGGCGACAGACGCAGTATGAGGATCGCTCAGGGTTGAGGTCCAGATGCTTGCCGAGGGCCTGAGCAGCCTGTAAGTTTAGATTTCCCGCCACATCTTCGGTTTCGGCGAGTAAGCATTCCGATGAAGCCAAGAAGAGATCAAAACCTTCTAAGAATATTTGTTCTTGGAGGACCGGGTTTTGGGAAGCCGAAGATAGAGTTTGATTTTTCATCAAGAGAGCGTGTATTCTTGCAACCCATCTAAGGCACCACCCAAAAGTAATTGATATTAGTGTAATGAGTGAGCAGCTAAAAATTGTTCTGAAACTCACTTTAAAAGGTCAACCAACTGAATCGGACGCCTGCGAGATGAGTCCGTTTGAGAAGACGAGAGTTCTTCCCATGCAGCCACCAATCGATCGCGAACACTTGGGGAAAAATTAGGAGTTTTCCGCGTGACCAAATTCAAGATATCATCCTTGGTCATAGACGATATCACGACTTCTTTCCAGTATTGTTCCCCGACGAAAGACTTGGCTTTTTCGTGCTGACTTGTTCTGGTAGCCAGTAATAAAAACCGTTCGTTAGCTGATACCCATCCAGACTGGACACCCAAATTAATTCCAACACCGTTTGGACCACCGTGGCCGCCATAGCCTCCGCCAATCTCGTAATGTGCTCGATGGCTGATGAGATCGGCAAGTTGGTTAATGACAGATAAAACATCCTGGAATTCAAATAACAGTCAGCTTTCCAAGACAAGGATTCTTGTTCTAAGGCGTGTAGATCATCTGATTAGACTTACGTCGGATGCACGATCGATGTCTTGGCAAACAAGCCATTTCCCTTCTTTCATTGCCCTGAGTAAAGGACCTTCGACGAAGATGAACTTCCCAGGGTCTTCAGTTGAGCTGACATAGCTACCAACCAAACTTTTGGCATCTAATGTTCTGGAGGCAAGATTGAGAATGACCACGTTTTGGTCAAATTCTGATTGGTCGATGATTGAATGGTCCCGCAACGGATTCCTCGACCATAGATGTGCGGCGAGTTTTTGGATGATGGTATTCTTGCCAGAGGAAGGTGGTCCTGATATGAGAATGGGGAAGCGTTTGGAAATGTGGCCACTTAAAGATCTGAGGGCGGCGAGCGAGGAGGATGTTGAAACAAATGGAGCCACATGTGCAATGGCATCCCATCCGGATTGTTTACCTTGTGAGTTTTGAGCGGGTGGCATCAAATCGTCGATGTCAGCCGGTTTGGGTAGCGCATTGAATTTTAAAACCAAACTTCCTCCGATGGGTGCGATTAACTTGCTGAGGTGACGAGTTTGAAGGAACAGAAATGGAATATCGACATTTCTTTCAAATGAGGCCGACTTAGGGTGCGACTCCAGCTGTAGGACTCGATGGCTTTCGTCAATTTCCAAGACCCAGGCATCGATTACCCGGAAAACAACCTGGTACAATACCGCGGATTGTGTAGAAGATCCAGAAACAAGTAGATTCCATCTGAACGTTAACTGCTCTTCGATCTTAATCAAATCTTCGGATGAGTTGTCCAGAATTGAGTTCATTGGCGTATCCAGGTCCATGTCCAGGTTTTGATGCGACTTGTCCGACCATGGACATGAGAAGCTGTTTTCGATGGGAGAGCGCTCGCATGGATTCCGCCGCCATACGTATTGATCCCGAATATCTTTGACAAATTGACTGGTGCGGGCTGGACCTTGCCAAAAGCGCCAACAATGCCAAGCGAGCTGACGGGTACCTCGACGCGGATGGAATTTGATGACGTTGATTAAAGTGGGGGGTGTAACCCAACCTCGCAAAACAAGACCAGGATAAGGCAGATGAGGTGATACTCGTAATAATCGATAAATTGATAAAAGGAACCGGTCGACAAGTTCTGATTGGTAAAGTGGGTGATTGTCCGGAAGGACGCGGTCAAGTATGGGGATCGGGACGATAATTTCGTCCGGTAGAATATGGAATGGGTCTGTAGCAAAGGCGGGATGACGCATGAAAATCACGAAAAATCTGATACGGTTGGGGGGGAAGATGTCAATGGTGATGCTACACTTTCTGGGAGGATTATAAAGGAATAAAAACGCACGAAAACAAAGCGGGATGATGTGGCAATAGTAAACTGAATGCGTTCATGATCAGACGCAGAGTAGATTTGATGTTCTCCTTTTGAGACGGTGATAGTAGGCAGCGGTCCAGTTGAGTTAAATTTCTTTGGCTGGGTTGAGCTAGCCAGCACGAGGATACTTGATCTGAATATTGGCCATCGTTTTGGAAGTTAAGGGATAGAATCCATCTCGAAACCAGTTCTGGTAAGATTGGAGTGAAATGCGATGACACATGAAGGGTAAAAGGCGTCAAGAGGGCTATTCGAGCGAGAATTTCCAAAAATCGGTGGATCGGATCTTGATCGGCATCAAGGCATGAATCGTTTGAAGATTGTGGAAATTTTACTCGGACGAGATCGAGTAAAAACTTGATGTCTTCTAGTGGAATGTCTGAGCAGAGGTGATGGTTGGTAATGATCCCAGCTGATCGAGAGCTTGAAAATTTAGTGGATGAAGCATGTTGGAGTGGAAGAAGGCCAATCTGGTGGAGGAAGTCGTGGAGCGGCCCGAGCAAATCGAAATCGTCTATGCAGTCCTGCGTGGGTCATAAATGACAAGTTTCTCGGTCAGTGCAATAAGAAATTACAAATTATGAATTCCAGCATCACTGACCATGTTCCTTATCTTTCGTTTCCCAATTTCAAAATGCTAGCAACGGATGCCGCTCGTCGGTAGTAGTCAGTGTTCTTTAAATGTAGTATTCGTGCCCGATTCTCTTTTTGATTTTCTTTGAGGTCTTCTTCGCAAGTTGTCGTGGGTGGATGGAGAAAGTGGGTTTGGTGCGGAGTGCATATATGCAATACATCACATAATTCATCAAAAAATTGGGTTCGAATAAATCTGGGCTATCTACCGGGATCCAACACAGCGAGATGGCGCAGCTGGTAGCGCGCTGGGCTCATACCTCATGCGGACGTCACCCAGAGGTCGTCGGATCGAAGCTGCCTGTCGCTAAGCCCTTCACCAGGGTTCGTCTTGACCATCGTCATAGGCTGGTGCCGGTTGCGCCACACACTGGGTGGGATTCATTTTGGTGAAACTTTGCTCAGCCATGCCAAGAAGAACTTGAGCCGCTCCTTGAAGCAAGTTCAACTTGATTCCAAAGAGCTAGGAAATGTGGCTCAATAGGGCAGTTCACAACTGTCTGGTTTTACGACTCCTGCTTATGCAGGTTGTAATTTTAAATTGGCACTTGCATGAGCAGGCCATTTAAGCGAGGGATTCGCCATGGAACACCCTTGTAAGTTTGCTGATTTTAATGGGACATGTATACACTTTCTGACTGTCTTGGCATGCTGGGCATAGAGCAGACAGGGCAGGTCTGCCCAAGACCAACGTGAACCTCTGTTGCTGGTTTTTGTCTGCTGCTCCGAGGAATCCACAACCCTTCATGCATTGCTTGTTGAACAAACATGCATAAACCTTCTTTAAACTTTTCTGATGCAGACTTAAAATGCTGCTAAATTTATTAAAATCAGGCAGTTGTGAACTGCCCCTTATATGGAGAAGAAAATAGCAAGCCCAAAAGTTAAGCAAGGATACCCAAGGGTGTGACCCAGTACATAATTCTGATATTCACATGTTACAGGTCTCAGGAAGCAAAGGCATGCCCTTCATAGACTGACTTGCCATTGCATAGCCCAGATGTCAACAATAATGAAAACCTTGACAAAACTCAATTTTTATTGTGGTCTACTTGCATGTTATACAATTTGAAATCTTGTCTTATAACGCCACATAGTATTTACTTTCAATATCCATAAATTCTAGTTGTTCTGTCTTCCTACATTATTTTCCAAAATTGTTTTGTGCATTGTTATTTTCTATCAATAGTTCTGTTTCCCACCTTTATTTGTTCACTGTGGCTGTGGGATTTGTTCTGTAAACCTTCTTTCAACAATCTCTTTTTATCCAAAAATTATTACTTGCTTCTGTATCCCTCAATCCTGCTCCTTTACTACACCAAAAACTCCTCTAAGTTTCTGACTTCACCTGGTTCTTTACAGCAGAGAAAAAAAGCAGTAAAACAAAAAAGAAGTTGATGTGAAGTAAATGGCAAGTGGGAAAAATGGAATAATTTATTTCATTCTTTGTTGAACTAAGACCCTAGTTACAATGTCTAAATGGGGTCTACTGTGCCCATTCTGTAGCCCAGTCCTGGTTTGTAGCATGCCTCCCTCACCTAGACACCAGCCATAATTCTCCCTCAAAACATCTTAAAAGGCTCCTTGTTCAATTCCTTGGTGAAAGTATCTGCTAATTTTTTCCTTGGTGGGGTCCCAGGTCAGTTTAGTCTTTGATGTTAGATTACGGATCTGGCAGCTAAGCCTTTTTAGCTTAGTGGTAAGGCAGGCACCTAGAGTTAGCCCAACCCGGGTTCAAGTCCTGTTGGCACCATTTATTTTCTGACAGATATCCAGTCTTGGTCTCTAATGAGCCATGCGTACCTGCAGGAGAATGAGCCCACCAGCAGATTTTGGAGCCTAAGGGCATCCAAATTCCAGGAGGATATTAGATTATGAATCTGGCATCCCAGGCTTTGTAGCTTAGTGGTAAAGCAGGCACCTATAGTTAGCCCAACTTGGGTTCAAGCCCTGGTGGAGCCATTTCTTTTCCGAAATTCTGCTCAGGGGGCACTTGTTTGTTCAGAAAAAAATTCCTATCTACATTCCTGGAACATTTGTTGGCTGATTCATCAATGCTTAATCTAATGGTGCCTTGATTAATGCAATTCAAAAGTGGATTGAAACTTTTGTGGATGATGTATGACCCACAGAAACTGCATTGTGCCAATGCCCAGTGTAAGATATATTCAGCCTGGCATGTGGAGGCTGTGATCCTGGCATGTGGAGGCTGTGATCCTGGCATGTGGAGGCTGTGATCCTGGCATGTGGAGGCTGTTATCCTGGCATGTGGAGGCTGTGATCCTGGCATGTGGAGGCTGTGGTTTTTGCAAAGTATTGAGATTTGCAGAGTACTTGGTATCCAAAAACAGTCACATGTTGGCTTAGAAAATTAGCTTTCCCAAGAAGTATCACAAAAATAACTTCAGTGTTGAGGCTAAATCATCAGTAAAAAGATTGAGATAGAAATCAGCTGTTTCAACAATGTATAGAAGAAGATACTTCACCCCTTTTCAGTAATTGATGCCTGTTGATGCTATGAGAAATAAGGAGGAATTGGGGACTTTTCCGTGACAGACCTGTTAAATGTTGTTTTCTTTTTCATCTCTTCTATCCGGTTGTTTTCTTCTTTTCCTTTTTCCTCATCCTGTTCTCTTCCATTAACTTCAACCTCAGGCTCGACCTCACCCCTGCTCCTCTCCTAGATCCCCTGGCTGACAACTCACACACATCATCTTGTCCAAAGATTCTTCATATTTCTTCTCCTTATTTCTTTTTTGACTCCACTTATCATTCTTTTTTTTCCATTTGAAATCAATCTCATCCTGTTCTCTTCCATTCACTTCAACCTCATTGCTTCTCCTCTCCTAGATCCCCTGGCTGACAACTCACACACATCATCTTGTCCAAAGTTTTCCATTTCTCACAGAAGCCAAGGGTCTTACGTAATACTGGGAGATTAACCACAAAAGCAGTTTTGTGTTGTCTTTCCACTGCAAGATCACCTAGTGAGCCAATGATGGAGAGAAATCTTATAAACTAATAGTTATCACCCTCAGGGTCAGAAATTAGTTCAAGTGTGGCAGGTAATGGTGTCTAATGGCAAGACACACCATCCCAGTGTGCAACCAGAACCTGTGTGATTAGATTTGGGTGTCTCAGCTTGAAACAAGCTGGTGTACACTTAATTTACGGTCCTGATTTTGAGTCTACAGACCATCCTCTAGAGCCCATCAGAGTGTTTTGGGAAATCCGGTCACATTGTTGTCTTCCAAATTAATCCTCACAATTATGGTGTTCTGGTGGTGTTTAATGTTTTACAGGCTGTTGTCATGGTGGTGTGTCACAGACCCAGAATACTTTAGGATCCCCCCTGGCAAGTGAAGCCATCAGTACCTTGAAGATTTCTTTTTGCAATAGAATTACCTCCCCTGGCTGTATTTTGAGTCTCTCAGCTTGTCCTGGCACATTGAGGTTAGCTACAAAAAAGTTAACGGAATAAACTGGCCAGTTGTATTTACCAGCCAGCGCCAAGGTGATCATGAGGGATACACAATGTGTTATACACTACACATGATAAATCAATAAGCATCTCAAATAGAAATAACAGAAAAATCACAACAATTATTATGGGCAAAGAAGTTCATGTAGCAAAAACTTACTTCCAAGAACTGTAATAAACAAGCAAAAACAAAATCAAATACAAACTCAAGTCCTTAGAAACATCCAACATATCCAGGAGGCCAAAAAGACAGAACCTAACCATGTTCAAGTTCATAAAATAACAAAGTACAAAAACAGGCCCAAAGAAATAAAGCTCAATACCAGACAAGAAAAGAGCCTCAGGCCACCTTCCTTCTTGCTGGCCAAACTGCCTACAGCCACCAAAGCAAGCTTGGCCCTGTTGGTTGGAGGTAATTCCACTTGCTGAATTGCCAAGTTTTTCTCCTTCCTTCTTGAGTATGAGTTCATTAGTTGCAAAGTAACCTCCCAATAAGAACAACTAGCTGCATACATGTGCATCCAATTAACATCAGTAAAAGGAACCCAAAGAGCTTCACCAGTGCCCCCAACAGCAATTTCTCTGGCCCCACGCCCATCAACCCATCAATTTTTCTTTATCATTGGACTATTGCACTTCTTAACCAATGTATTGCCATAGTGTCACACGGCGTCTTGTACAAGAGATGGGTGGGCACTATTTGAAGGAAGGAAAGGAAAAGAGATAGCTTTGAAGAGAGGACTGACTGTTTGAAGATCTTCTTTGTTTTAAAGAAGAGGGACTTGGAGTAGAACACTGAAAGGGTTTGCAATGAGAAGGCTTGAAGGAGGCAGAATCAAGTTATGCTAAAAACTATAATCTTATTTTGATGAGGAAAGATGTAAAGCATGAAAGCAGACAGCTTATATAGTAAATACAAGTTAGGCTACAAAGGTATGACATAGATTCGAACAAGATGTGAGGTCATAGGGTCAAAGCAGAAGAAATGAAAAGGAGGTCAAACAACACCAAGGCGAGTCCATGACTGGAGGACCAAGCAAGGGTAAGTGTGATGGGTGCGAGAGTGAGTGAATTGAAGTTCGAAGTTCGAGGACTGTGCGTCAAAGCTCAAAAGTTCAAAGAAAGAATGCATAAATCTGGAAAAGGAAGTTAAGCACATGAAGAAGTAATGCCAAAAGTAAAGGAAGACCGGTGAGAGGGTTATTGGTCTTGCTTTTGTTCACATAACTGGAAAGCAATGTGCTATAAAATCTTTGAAGGTTTAGAAAGTAAATTCGAGAGAGCACTGAAGATTGCTGAGGGTGCATAGGTGATGTCATATGCAACCCAAGGATGAACCAAAAGCTTGTAAGTTTCTGAGGTCGTAAAGCATGGTAGAAAAGCATCCTTAGAAAATGCAAGGAAGATCCATCTGCAAGATCCTGAGTGCTGAGTCTGTTGTATGACACATGGGAGCTTCTTTCTATGTCTGATGATATGACACATGGGAGCTTCTTTCTATGTCTGATGATATGACCCAGAGACAGGATCGTATTCTGAGTTTGGGACTGGATCAGTTGGCAAGGAGGACATCAATTTCTTCCTGGGGTGGCCATGCTTTGAACAGATAGGCTGAAGCATTCACAACAGGCCCCATATTTGCTACTGCACCACCTGGTAAGTTCTCCTTATTCTTTGGCTTGCCTTTGATGCTGTCTACACTGCAAAAAAATCTGCTTCAACTACCAGCAGTTAACATGTGGTAGCTTTGATTTTACTCTGGTCTTACTCTGGTTTTACTTTAACTATAATCAAACCTTAATTTGGTGCACAGTGACTGTGCATGATGCACAATCACTGTGCATGATGTACAATCACTGTGCATTATGTACAATCACTGTGCATGATGTACAATCACTGTGCATCTCAATTAAAGTTTGAGTAAAGCTTGAATATAAGTTTAGCAAGATCAGAGTAAGCTGCATGTCAACTGCTGGCAGTTGAAGCAGATTTTTTTGCAGTGCTACCTGTTTGATTGATCACACTTCCCCAGATCAATCCATACCAAAGAGACATCAGCAAGGCACCAGCCACCAAACCACCCACCTGCTTTGATTTCAAAGACTGGCTACAACTGAGGCTAGGGCCACTTCCAGAGAGGCAAGAGATTTGTGTGGAAGGTACCATACCATGTGCATGCTATCAAACCAAATGGCAGTTTAACATTGAGGATTGTTGTGTCAAATGTTCTCAATTCTCTTCCCCCAAAAATCATCCTCATCCTTTTTCCACCTTTGAGAGTATATCACCCAATGCATGTCAAGATGAGCTCCAATGATACTGTTGAAATATTGTAATCCACAGTGGTGTGAATATCAAGCCCAGCAGGCCATCTGGCTGTTGTGAGAGCAGTGTTGCAACATTCTGCTGTGACAGGACGTCTCAGCGGCATGTTGTGTCAGGTTGTTGCAGCGGCATGTTGCGACACCAAGTTGTCCGTAGTGTTAGTAGCCTATTTGGTAAATGTAGCACTTCTAGTATTGTGTCTTATATTAAAGCAGAGAATTCTGGTTCACATCCTGCACAAGTCAATCATTTTCTGCTAAATTTCTGCAAAATGCATTTCTAGTTAAAACAGATAACAATAGGATCCATATTGGGTCACCCAAGGATTGACAAGTATTCTTTTCAGTTGTTACAAACTGGCAAGGGTAAAATTTGTGCCTCACTTCAATTGGAGTGCGCCCTCTTTGGGTTTCTTTGTGATTTTGGCTACCAAGGTCTTTTTGGCCAGGAGATTGGACTTCTTGGATGTTGGCCAGGGGTGCTTGTGAAATCCAAAGGTGTCAGAGGAGCCCCCAACTGTTTGGGATGTGAATGTCAAAATGTATCTGAGTGTAAGTTGTGCCAGTGTATCTTACCACCTGATACCTTACATGTTGGGTTTCTATGCAATATGGAGATAATGAAATAAACATTAGTTTATAAGGCCAGAATAGGCCAGAATTGGGGGATTGTAGTGGAAACTCCTAGCTGTGAAATTAGTTCCTCAATTTTTCCTCTGTAGGTTGGAGGTGGGCTGCTGAATCACACCCCGGGCACTCACAGAGTAACATCCCCAGGAAGTATACCCACGTTACCTTCCATTTTCCTTTGCCACACATCTTTCTGGTTATGGCTCTGGAGAATCCAACACTTCCACACATTTCAGCTTTTCCACCTGCAGGTAGCACATAACTTGTGGAGCAGTTGAGGCAAAGAGGATATCCCTCAATGGCCAAGGTAGTTTTTGTATTGGTCCATCACCAGAGGAAACTCATATGTCATGTTGTCAGCAAGAGATTCTTGATCATTTTGTGTAAGATCAGGGACAAGTCCTGTATGGCTGAGATTTGACTTGGTGGGCACATTAGGAGGTACTTTGACACTAGATTTCTTGTTCATGGTAGGTATAAGATGAGGTTTCATTTTGGAGGATTGATGGGGGTGGAGGTTTTAGTGAACCAAATACACATGTGTTTTGATAAGGGGGCAGTAATGGTGGATGGTAATTAAAGAGATTATTGTTGGTTTTTGAGGATAGTGGTAGTACGAACAGTGGGCCGCTGCGCTTCACCACACTATTTGGCCACTGACAGTCAGCGTAGTGGACATTTTTTTTATCCACGATTTGTGTAGCTTTAGCTATGCTAACAGCTAGTGTAGCGGAAGATTTCCCTCTCAGAAATGTTCTAGCGTTAGTTTCAAATAATCAAGTTGCGCTAAAAAATAGTGTGAATTTTTTAAAGCTAACAGAATCTCTCTCAATTGTTAGGGTAACTAAACCAAGTTACGCTACGCTTAAGAAATTTTTTAAACTAACAAGAGCTAACAAAAAGAGGATAAATGCATTTTTATTGCAATGTTGAACATGATAGCAATAAGAATAGGAAACAATGGAAAGAAGTCAAAGAATAAAGTGATTAGTACATACATTGGAGTGATCAGGTTGAGAAATCATATGAGGGTTTCGGATGGTTTATAGTTTGTGAGTTCTTTATCATTATGAGAATAGCTATGGTAAAGAATTTGAGTCACCAGGAGGATTTCCACCCAACATCACAATGTTCCATATCACATTCACCTGCATAATAATCAGAATATAATAAGAGAAACAAGAAAAGCAAAACAAAAAAAGAGGTTGAACAATCAAGTGATATACGAGGTTGAACAATCAACTGATGGATGAGTTGAACACATTTGATGATTGATTTATCAGAGTTAACACTCTTATACTATATATCAGGAGTGGAAATTTGAGCTGTCTGAGGTCAAATTTGGTCCAATGGGTTCAATTATACCCTGGACCAGGACATGTAACAAAGGTTTCACCAATAACTGCACTAACATGTAGTGCAATTTCCAAGTTCTAACTCCAAACATCAGCGGAGTTTTTTCATCCGCTAACACCTCTAACAAGAAATTTTTGTAGCATTAGTTCATTTTTATTGAATCCAGCTA
Source organism: Puccinia horiana (assembly GCA_001624995.1). NCBI lineage: Eukaryota > Fungi > Basidiomycota > Pucciniomycetes > Pucciniales > Pucciniaceae > Puccinia > Puccinia horiana. The sequence continues at coordinate 442,093 of LWDY01000007.1, forward strand.
CACTACGCTAACAGCTAATTTTTTTCTTCACAATAATACTGTAGTGTTAGTTGCCCATAAAAACCACTAACAGTAACTTTGAGATAGTGTAGCTAAAAAGCTAACACTATGCTACACTCCAGCTACTGTTAGTGTAGCTGGCCCACCGTTGGTAGTAGTAGTACAAGATGGATGAGGATGGACAGGGCTGATGGGATGATGAGGTGGCAAAAGGCAAGATTTTTGGAGGGAAAATGGGTACAATGAGGATTGGATGAGGGATTGAGTATATGGGGGCTTACGTGTGCTAGTGAGCACTTTGCACATCCACAAACCATGCTTGTTGGTGTGTGTTGTGTGGGGGTTATAACTTATAATGTAAAAGAGGATGGATTGGGAGTTTAATATATTTCTCTGCTGGCTCTAAGGGCCATTGTTAGACAATAGGGGGTGAAAATCATCATGGCATGGCCAAATTGGTAAAATTTCCACCCAAATTTTGCAATGAGTTGGTTTGTGATCTGATTGATGCAAATTTGGTTCTTACAGAATCAACTTGTAATTTGCATTGGTTGGTGACATTGATGTATCATTGAAAAAAAAAAAAAACAGTTTTCAATTTCACCCACCCTGTATAATAATCACAAAAAGAGGTGAAGCATAAATTAGTAGTGTTGTTATGTTGGACAAGTGTCAAAAAAAGAAGTGAGGTGATAAACAATGTTGAAGAGTAGCTGATGAATGATTTTGACAAGCCAACTGAGGCCAAAGGACTGAAAGAGCCTAAAGGGCTTCTGTTTACACAGCATCAAGTGTATCTTACAGAATTGAAAGAAAAAGTCTGGAACAGCTGAAAAAAAGTAACAGCCTGGCAGATGTCAGAAGAATGTGGGTAGGATGATTCTTATTCCAACAATGCCAACCAAAGTGATTTTGTTCAATATTGGGGGGTTTAAGTTTGATTCAAAACATGAATTAATGTTCAAGTTTTAAAGAAAAAAATTGTGGATTAATGACAGCTCCCAGACATTTTTTTATGATTTGATGTAGCATATGTGAGAAAATTTAGGGTTTTAGAGGATAGAGAAAGGAGGCAGGGAGATATTGACTGGACTCTGTTTGAGACAAAATAAAGATCTCATTAAGGCTCAGTACTCAAGAGTAAAAAGAGAGAAGAGCTGATGATCTTATTCTCTTGACTAGACTATGGTTTTTATAGACTAAGTACAACGAGGAGATTTGCGGTTGAGACAATGAATAATGGAAATGAATAAAAAAGGAATGAAAAAGAAAGACATTGATGAGACTAGACATGAATATATGAGATAACTAGGATGGAAAAAATGTCACTAACATGTATCTGAAAGAGTCTTGCTACTACTTAGATCTTCAGCAGTTCAATCTTATTCAGAAGAAAATAAATAATAAAATAATAAACTTAAGAAAAAAATGAGTTTGGTTTTTGGTAATGAGAGGAAATTCCAACAATATGTTTATGATTTGATGTACCAATTTTGTTTGTTCATTGTACCAGGAATACAAATAATGTCTGAATCCCCAGGGTTTGAAAGTTGTATTTCAGACTATTTTTGTTCAATAGAATAGTCAGTTTATAGATTTTTCAGTGCATTCCTTGGCCTTTGAACTTGGTTGATTGTGAAATGTGTCTGGGTTTCATTTTTAAGGCTATCTTGGCTGATTCTTTGGTAACACCACAAGAAAAATTGAGGTGAATAGGTGTCAGGTGATAGTCATCAAAATCTTCTGATAATCAAGTAGTGCTCCAGCAGTACTAGCCTTCAATTAAAAAATAGTATATTTGTCATCATCAGGGAGATTCACAGCTTTTGACAAGTGTCTGGTTGAAATAATGGCTGGTGTAAGCTTCCTGTCATCTGCCACCTAGCCCCATCGGTTCTTAAATTATGTAAGCTGAAAAATTCTGAGTTTCTTCAACAGAAAAATCAAATCAAATGGGAAAGATATAAAACTAAAAGGGTAGCTGCCTGATGTATTAGCCTTGAATTTAATCAAATCAAAAACTGATGTGATGACTCTGAATGCCCAGTCAAAAGTCCTTACATACACATTAATTGTCTTTGGATAAGTAAAATTTTGGTTCTTTAATTAAGGATAAAAGGGCAGGAAAAATTGCACAAAAAACCCCTTCTTATTCATTTTGATTTTACGCCAAAAAAGGATTTGGCTTGGGAGACCAGAATCTGTTAAAGGCTGTCAGAATTCTGGTCTATACCTCTCTGCTCACATTCTCTCTCCACCTTTTCCCATCACAATCTGTGATTCCTATTCCCTATCTTGTCCATCTCAAGTAAGATGCCTGTTCTTATTTCTGTCCATCTTATTTAGATGTAAATCTACTGTCATGTCTTGTCTAGCAGAGTTGCCTCACTTATCTGGTCCAACAATAGTTGCCTTTCTGCCTTGCCCTGTGTCCTGTCCAACCCTACTGCCCAGTTTCCTGCCCTACTTCTGTTGTGTCATGTCACAGTTACAGTTTTCTTCATCTCACCAGTCCCTGTCTACTACTCAAGTTGCTCACCTTTGTCAGTAATCCAATTATCATGCCTGAGCATTTTAAAGTTTTCACTAATTTTTTGCTCCTTGCTCCAATCTCAGTCCCTCAAGATTGTCCCCCATTCACGGATTCAAATCGTCTTGAGCTAAAATCCCAACAAAGACATGCTTCTTATCAAAGTAATTATAAAGCAGTCTACATGTGCTTACATAGGAAAGTCCCATGCAAGACTATGATTACATTGGAAAAAACTTTCCAAATTAATAAGGATTTATTTTCAAGTAATCCAGCAAAACCTTTTATTCCATGTTGTACGATTTCCTTAGCGGTTTTTGGGTTAAGTTGGATGGCTTGAGAAACTGCATTGATGGAAGACACCTTGATCAAGAGATTGACAAAAAGAAATGTTGTCAAAAAAAGGAAGTTTTCGGAAGACATAATGAGATACAAAAGGGAGGTCTTGAAAAGACTTTTTTTAGGGTTCTAGTTGTTTAAGAAGGTCATGATACATGAACTTGTATGTAAAAATCTTACATCTTAGTTATCTGATATTAGATATAAGTTTTCTTTTAAAATTGACCCATTTTTACTCCCTGCAAAGCACAAAGGGGCCATTGGGTCATTGCATGTACTTAGCTGGTAGTACAGCCAGAGAAAAAACAAAGTTACAGCTCAAGTTGCTTGATGTCACCTGACATCAAGTGATCATTAACTTTTCCTGGTGACAAGTTTGAAGATGATCCAATGAATTCTCAAAAAAAAAATTGCACAAATTGAGAGTTACGTACATACATATATTTGGCTTTGTAAAGTTTCCCTATATGTATGTACATACATAGGTATGTAAATGAAATTTCAAATATGTTTTCTTTCTTTCTGAACTTTCCACCTTCCTTATTTCCCACCACCAATTCTTATTGATACCTTTTCATCTTTCTTATGTCACTATGTGTGAAAAAAAAAATCTTGACAAGCGCTCTGAAGTTCAAAATATGTAAAAATATGTAATTATTTTCTCGCAAGACATAGATAAAAGAACAAATCTAATAATAAAAGTTAAAGAGACACAATTTGTCCAACCGGAAAAAAGAATTTGGACAAGAAACGATTTTAAAAGAACAAAGATGTGAATCCTTCTAAGATGATTGAGATGATTTTCAAATCTGGAGGTCAAAAGAGGGCGGGCGTGGATGGGTGTAGAGGTGTTGGAGAGAAGGTACATGAGGGACGACTGACATGGGCAGGGATGTGCTAAGAACTCAATCAACCATGTCGGACCTTTAGTACCAGTCATGAAGAGTCGTTTTGTAGTGCCGTTACTAGCCTGGAAAGGTGAGAGAATGATTTCGGCGATTCGCAGGGAGATCGAGAGAAGGTTCGTTACATAGAATAATTAACTTTCAGTTTTCATGATTTACGATGGACGATGTCATTGAGCTCACCAATCAAGTCCTTCTTCTAGACCTTCCCCTTTGATCGCACATGCCTTGAAGATACTCCACTGACGATTCTTCAGGGTGTCCAAGCCTAGTCCCTCTGAGACCTCTGCAGGGGTTAAGGCATTTGGTTGATCCTTTATAAAGTAGGAAGATATCAGTGAGATGAGGAGATCCTGATGAGTATTTCCAAACAACACACCTGTTTGTTCGCAAAGACCAATAAACGAGCATCCTTTAGTTCATCCTCACTTAGCATTGCTAGTAGTTCTGCCTTTGCTATCGGAAGCCGATCCCTATCGTTCGAGTCCACTACGTAGATTACCGCCTGAGTGTTTGCATAATAACACCTCCAGTAAGGTCGGATCGATGTCTGTCCTCCGAGATCCCACTGCGTTTTTCGAAACCAATTAAAACCTCATCGATTGTTTGCGATCTTTGTATGGGGCCGTTGGATGTAGCGACGAGACTAACCACTTGAAATTTAATGTTCTTGTATTGTACTGTTTCTACGTTGAATCCGATCGTTGGTATTGTTGAGACAACTTCGCCGATCTGAATCCGATAAAGAATCGTTGTCTTTCCTGCCGAATCTGTATCACACACATTTTGTTTTTGGAAATTTCTTCAGTTTCTTGTTGGTCCCTTTTCTTCTCAACTCGCCTAGGGGATGATTTTTTCTTGCAAAAAGAAAAAAGGATGGAAGAGCAAACCGAGGCCGAGCATGAGGATCCGGACTTCAGACTGTCGAGAGAAAAGGGACGAGATCCTTCCGAATATCGACGAGAAGACGATACCCATTGCAGTGGAGGGTCCTAGTGTATGGTTTCTCGTGCTTTCGGTTGGGTCCCAAGTAGATGTTTTCTGCGTTTCGTTTTGAAATCGAGTCAGTCAGATTGTGGTGGTGTCAGCAGTCGGACCTGCCAACGGGGCGAACAGCGAACGCGCCAAAGCGGGTCACCGATTCATTTTGGGGGGGCACACACATAAATGCTTATATCTAGCCCCGACTGCGGCGCATGCTGTACTTGGTAGGCATACATAGGGGGTCCCCTTGGACAACCCCTAAAGCTTGAAAATTTTCTTTCGAGTGGTTTCCATTAATTAGCAAGCAACCATCTTGTTGGAACACAACACACTCAGGATGGGACTATCGGGACGAAAGGATAAGCAGAAAATAGGCGATGACCCTAGAAATACCAAGTGGGCAAAGAGTTGAGTATCCTATATATCTATCTGTCCCTTTCGGCTGGTAAACTTTGAGCTACATAATAATAAAAATCTCTTGGTTGTTACTGTCAGATGAATCTAACCCCGGCTTCAAGATATTATCTTCGATGGGATGGACGCCATCAATCACTACCCTAGCAGCCACTTCGGCCGACTCCGTACCAGCTCAATCGTCTTGGAAGCGACTACCTGGCTCGATTCTTCCAGTCATCAAATCATCCACTTCCGGCCTTGGAGCGAACCCAGCCCAAGCATCCAGCAGCACATATCTCTCAGGTGCACCTAGATTCATACGAGCCTCTCAACAGACCATCTCATTGGTCCAATCGGAAATCGAGCCGTCTACTGATCTGGTAGAGATCGATCCGGATCGGTCGACGAAAATTGCAATCGTCTCTCAAGGCGGTGGGTTTGATGATCTACTCAGCCGGCTCAATCAATCCAAATCCAAGACGGCAACGATCGGATCAACTAGAACGACTACTAGCACTCTCAATCCAATTGACGAAAACGATCAGAATAACCAATCTTTCGTGGTCGTCATTGACGAGCAATCACAAACCAAGACGAAATCTGGACGGAAGAAAGAGAAAGGCACCAAATCGACCAAGAAGAAACGAGTGAGAATCTTGGAACTTTGTAGTAATCAATCCAGCACGGCCAGTCTCGAAAGTGATCTGCTCGAAGATGATCAACCAACACGAAAAAAATGTAAGAAAAATAAGAAGCAGTCTGAGGGTGAAACTCGCAAAGAGAAAAAATCGAATCAGACGAGTAAAAAGTCAAAAAAGACAAAGTCACTCCTCACCGGCCCTAGCCTGTCGCCCGCGAAACCAGCACAGACTATTGCCGATGATGACGAAGAACTGGTGGCTACTTCTTCGGGTCCAATCAGGATATCAAGACCCATTAACCCTCGGGTGGCGTACGTGTCTTTAGCCTGCTTATCATTCTTATCCTCCTCGGCCTGAACTTTTGTTTCTCTTCTTTCAGTGCAAGAGCTAAATTCATCAACTCTAAAAAACTCGCTTCATCCGCCGGGAACGCCCAAGCCATGGCAGAAATCCTGGGCATCCCTCCACCTGCATAACACTCATCCTATATAAGACACAAAGACAATTCTATGGCGGTCTGAACCACTAACTGAATCTCACCATCCGATCATCCTCGCACAGGCACATTAATTTCTTTTCTTTTTTTAAAAAAAAAATCCGTATCAGTTTTTATATACCCGACGTAGCAAATTCATCCGTCCTCATCAGACGAGAGCTCTCGTTATCATAAACTACATCCAATCCTTGACTGGAATGCGAGATTTCAAAATCCAAGAATCGTTGTAGAGATCTCCATACATGAATACATCCCAGAGTACAAATATTCTTAGAAGCTGCCGCCCATGGAGCTTATCGCCTCATGTGTCTAATTAGGAAAGTGTCAGTGTCAAAAAACCAGCAGAGTTGAGATTAAGATGCCTGGATAGATAAAGGGGTGCGGAGAGATGGTCGAGGCCAACACAGACAAGGAGAGGTTAACTTGGCGGGCTGAACCAAACCAAGACAGCAAACCGCTAAGCTGGTCAATAATCACTACATAGGGCGGATCAGGCTCCGACTTTATCTGAGCTTGGACTTGGAGCGATGAATCCGGGTGCAGGACGGATGGTCGGAGCCGGATCAAGCGGATGATACTGGTGTACAACACAAAATATCTTTCGGGTGGACATCAGCCCAAACTCTCTCACTCCCTGTATCTTGGGAACCTTTTAAAGCGAGTGTCAGTAGGGATTCTTTGCACAAGAGCTTATTATTTGTTCAGCTTGGTGCTCAATCGATACCCTTGGCGGGCCTCACACTATATATCCTCTCTTGAAGGAGTGAGCGATGATAAATATGTATCTTGGAAGTTCTCAGCGACAAAAGTTTTTGGTCAACTGGACTGATGATGAGATGAACCCCAAAAGTCAAGCGGCAACCCATTCCCATTACTTTTAGAAATGGCTATGACATCTTTCCGTTTAGGGCCCGTGCCTTCCGATTAGGGTGCTTGCCGGCAGTGGGCAGCGGGCATATTGGCCAGCCGCCAGCCGATGATCCAGCAATGGCCGATTGCCCACACTACAGAACACGACAAGGAAATTGAGAGAACCCGATGAAGCTTCTCCGAGATACACATAAACAAATTGACGCGAACCAGCTGTCTTGAAGACTGAACAGGCCGTTCGGGCATTCCTCCCACACTTCCTAGACTCAACTGTGCTAATCTTGACTGCTTCTCTGACATCCCGACAGGCAGTGTGAGTGCCATGGCAGACATACTGCTCTGTTTTTAATACCCAGTCGACCAGGCCAGTCCAGCCGGCCGGCCATTCCACCAACGCTTTTTCCTCGCCCTTCACGTGTCCAAGGGCCCTCCTCATAAGATTTCCAGCTTCCTCCAGAGATCTTCTCCATCCATTAATCATAAAAAATAAAGAACTCCACAGTCGCAATCCTTGCGTCTTGAATCCATTCAATCTTTCCAAGACAACATATTATCTTGATCGTCGCGACTGTCTGCGCCAGCTAGTAAATATATTTTTATCATAACCACTCTCATTGAACAATATCCATCAAGATGGGAATACTTGGACGGTTGCGCAACCCGATCCGTTCCACCGACGACCAATCTCCTCGACCGAGTCCTTCTCAAGTAACTCCACCATCTCTCCAACTCCATCACCATCTCCAACGACCCACACGCCTACTCAGTTCAGCCAACCTAGAATTTCAAGAGCTTTTGGGCACTCAACCTGCACGGGTTGGATTGAATCCATCTGATCAAAATGGCCTGGGTAGGTCAAGTCCCCTTCTAATTTGGAAGAATTGTAGCAAATTGGCTTCTCCTCCTTCACGGAACTCAAAGCAAACCAATACATTCGACCAATCTACCATGTCCACCACTTCTCTTGTACCTAGCCATCCACTCTCACCCGGTCCATTTTCAACTCACTTCAGCCATAGTACCATCTCCGTACAAGACACCTCAATCCGAAGACCACGAGGATCAATTTCACCTACTTCAACCGACAGGACCTGCTATCCCCTGAGTCCTACCTCTCCTTTGGCCCCCAGCCATCGAGGACTCTCGCAAGCTTCTCCCGCAAGATCACACCAGTCACCAGCACGAAACATCCGCAATCCTGGCGAGTTCAACTTGCAACATTCCCTCAACCGTCATCCGCTCCAGAAGGACTTCGCCGTCTTCACTACCCAAAAACTCGACCATCATCGCGCCGTTGTCCCTGATAATCGCCAGCTCGCTTCTGCCGCGTCCGCGCTCGATCTGCTTAAGTTTTATCAGGAAGTCGACCGCCCGCCTCCGTCGCCTCGACGCCGTAAACACTCTTTGCCCGCCCATTAACTCTTCCATCACTGCCTGACAATCGCTGGAATCCGTCAGTCCCTTTTCCCCCTCACCAGTCTGTCCCCTCTCAATCACTTACCAACTGATTTTTTTCCTGCTCTTTTTTTTCTTCATCCATGATAATATCTAGACGGTTTAATTTTCTGTATATATGGGGCTTGTATTACATATCCTTCTGCTTGTGACAACCACCTTCGTTTCTTTCTCTGCCACAACACTCCCCACCGACACCCACTTCGACATGTTTAAATTTCCAACACGTTCGTTCCGCACCCACAAATGTACCGCATCCTTGATCCTTTCTTCTTCTTCTTTCTTGGGATTGTGGATTTATGGTTGTTATTTCTTTTAAGGTTTGGGTGGTTGATTGCTGTTGATATTTATCTTGACTGTCCAAACTTCAATCCTCCGAATCATCATCATTCATTTATCTCAACCACCTGCCTCCCTTGTGTTTGTTTGTGTGCGCACATATTGTGATTAATCTTGTTCTCTGGTCTTGCTATGAATCCCTCCTTTGTTCTATGGCTGGTGGGGTGCTCCAACATCTTGAGGGTTCTTCAGGAGTTCCTAATCTGACAGCGTTTCCGCAGCTTACTATGTCGAGCCGTTCTTGGTAGTGTACCACTTCAACCTCGAAACATCAGTTAAATCAATGTTTGTTGCGTGAAGCTACTGTTTGTCAGCTAGGTCCTAGATTAACCAGCTTCGCTACCTTCATCATTTTACCAGCCAAGTACATATTAGAACAGCATGTCAACATGAACCCGCAAAGTGTGAATTACAAATGTACATGGAATGGATTTGAGGTGTTTTGGGGGAGCTTGTACGAGAATTACAAGAGAAGAAAGGCTTGCGTTGAGTGAGCGCGAGACGACGAGGGAACAATAGAAATCAAAACTCGCGTTGTTTCCCCTTATGAGTATTATTATTCTCAGCCAGATTAAAAGAGTCGAAAGGATGATGATCGTCGGGAGAGTCATCAGCGCCATAAGCCTTAAGGTCGTCTGCCCTCCCTCTGGCCCTCGCCAAGTCGTCCTGCATGAACAACAATTCGTCGATCCGACTGAGCTGTTTTTCGGCTAGTGAAACCTTCCTTCGGGCTAATGGATAGGGGACATATCGGACTGTGTCTCTTCCCCCGCCGGGCTGGATAGAGGGGTTCTGCACTCGGGTCGTCGACTCCTCTAGCGCGGACTTTATGTCGTCTACTTTCAGCTTGCCGCGGTTCGTCGACCTTCGGTGTGCTATAATCAGCTAGAATACATCAGAATTAGTTTTCTTTCTTACCTTTTCGTAATCACCTTCATTTCTCTCATTTTCAGCGGTTTCGTAGTGTTTTGTCACTCACTACATCAGAGATATGGTCGATTACGATCTCTTCCATCAAGTTTACAACGTCCCGTTGAGGATCTGTATCACCGAAACCAAACATCATAGCTGACACTAAAAAAACACACGAGATTCCAAAACAATCAAGCGACACAGAGGAGAAACAAAATGGGTTAGATGCATTCCCTTTTAAATAAATATAGGAATGGTTGGGGTTAGGATTCGACATACAATCCTTGACAAATAATCCTTTCTTTGAAATCCTAGGACGAGAACGTGCTTGAGTAGAATGATCGTTATGAGATGGACCCGAGAAAGATTGTTGATGCGACATCGTTGTATGTTTCGTCCGAATAGGTCTGTGTGCTTGAAAACGTCTTCGTGTCAAGAGGAGGGAATGTCTTCCTTGTTGGAAGGTCACACATAGGGGAGAGTGAGCTGGGATGTCACAGCTCTTTTCAACTGTCGGTGAAATCTTCTGAATATTTTATACGGCTCTTTTTTTATTGCTGAGTAGATGGGGCAAGCTTGACTTTTCCTGGCAAATATTTTCCATCCACCTCTCATTCTGATCACCCACTCTGTTTTATAATAGCCTGCAAGAAGTAGTTGTTTTTTTTTTCTTTCTCTTCCCACTTGCAAACAGTGATTTTCATCCCACCTAAAAAAGAACCTGAATTTCTTGTTCAGATTAAGATTCCAATTGATTCCAGCCATATTGCGTATGTATGTACATGTTCCTGAAAGTATATTCACTGCATAATGCATTAATTCGAATTGCATGGACATTGATCAAATTTTGCAATCTTTTTATAAGTTGTACATGTTTAACCTTGAAAAGAGACGAAGATTGTTAAGGTATTCCATGGATAGTACAGTTTTAGATTGAGTAATCATTTCAGTACTCCAAGAAAAGTGTGCTTAAATAGAAAAGATTGAGATGAAACTATAATTAAGAAAAGCATCTTTATAATTTTTTCATGTAACTTGAACTTTCTGAATAATGGTATTTCTTGTAGGTTGCAGCTTATTGGACATTCTTTTGAAAAAGGCCTGAATTTCAAAGGAATAATAAATGCAAAATTGTGTTTTCTGTATCATTTGGGGAGGGGTTCATGTGGCAAAATTTGATCAGTAAAACTTGACCTAAAGATCAGCAGATTACATTGAGTTAAATTATCCATCATCATCAAGCAAGAAATCAAGCATTGATCAGACCCTCAATATCAATTGAAAAAATCCACTGTATAATCTCATGAAAAGAAAAAAGATGATTTTGAATTAAAAGAAGTTACTTGCACCATGAAAAATTAATGATCACTTGATGACAAGTGATATTAGGCTAGGGTCAGCCTTTATGCACAACCAAACTTTACCACATGTAGACCAAAAAAAGTGTGCACAGGCGCGCACACCAAAATTGATTTTTATTTGGAGTTCTCAAGCCTGCACTCCAAAAGCTTTTGTGTGCACAGCCATGCACACCAAGTCATAATCTGAGCACTCCTTTTTGAAAAAAATGTGGAGTGAAATATGATTCACTCCAAAAAAGGAGTTCTCAGATTATGACTTGGTGTGCATGGCTGTGCACACCAACATTTTTGGAGTGCAGGCTTGGGAGCTCCAAAGAAAAATCAACTTTGGTGTACACACCTGTGCACACCAAGAATTTTGGTGTGCAAGGCCATGCACATCAAAAAAGGTGTGAATGGCCATGCACACCAAAATTCTTGGTGTGCACAGCCATGCACACCTTTTTTGGTGTGCATGTGGTAAAGTTTGGTTGTGCATAAAGGCTGACCCATTAGGCTAAGCTCAGTAAACTATCCACAGCACCATTGATCCAGTTGACCACTGTGTCATCCCCCTGCAACACACCAAGGAGCTATTATAGTTGGGCAGTGGTACAATCTGAGCTGTGACTGAGTTAGGATCAATGTCACCTAATGTCACTTGACATCAATTGATCATTAATTTTTTCATGGTTTTGGAAGAAAAAGAGAAAACTCTCAAAGTTTTTGGACACTAACTCTCACAACCACTTTTACCTCAATTCTGGCATTCTTGGTTCCAACTCACCCCACTATTCTCATGAATAGAGTTTATAAGATTATTTTGAATTTTTAAAAAAAGAGGACTTGGAAGACAAAAAAAACTCACAAAGTTTTGGACAATAACTCTCACAAGTGCTTTTAACTCAATTCTGGGATTCTTTGTTCTGATTCACATGGCAAGGCAGGAAGTCAACAAAGAAAGGGGAGCTGTCTCCCAAATCTACCAAGTCCAATGGCAGATTTGGGAGTCATACAGAATAGCATACCTCATTTACCAACTGGGAAAGTGCTTGTATCTCATTTACTCATGTGGTGCTTATATATGGTGGTCCAGGACCTCAGCTTACAGCTCAGAGGAGGATGATCCATTCCTTTGGTCAGAAATGCATGTGTTTTTGCGTTTGAAAATTGAATGTGCAGATCTAAGTTAGGAAAAGAAGCAGAAGAATTTTTGCATATTGCTCAAATCACAAGAACTGTCCAATTGCAGAGGGGTTCAGGATGCAACCAGGTTGGGTTCAGGTCAAAAAACACTGCCCAAAACCAACCCACCACACTATGCGGGTCAGTGGGGCAATATCCATGACCAAACCTGAACCCATCTAATAAATGGCCGGGCTTGGTTCAAGCGGGTCTAGGTTTGGGTAGACGTTGTTTTGTGAGTGAGAAAATATAAAAAAATTGTTTACTTAGGGTTTTTACATGTATACTTGCTGTAGACCATTGGGTCATTGGTCAAACTGATTAGCTTGACGGCTGCCCAGATCTGACCCAAGACTGAAGTGGGTCGTGTCTAAAAATACAAGAATCAGCTGAAAGGCTGTCCAAACCCAACCCAATTAGTGCCGGGTCACGGGTAGCTTGCGGGTCGGCCCGGCCCGATTGCATCCTGAAGAGGGGGCAACTGGGGCACCAACCTTAATGGATGAGGGGCATGGATGCAAGGCTCAGCTATATTGGGAGTGTTGTGTGACACAGCATACAGAGAGAAAGTTTGGAGTGTTGTCAAGGGGTTAAAAATGACAGGTGTTGGGTGGGAATCAGCCAAGTTTAAACCAAAGTGTGGGAATACATTGATATCACAGAGTGGAGGAGCAGATAGCCTGATGAGTGGGAGGAGATTTGATGCAGAGAGATGGATATATGGGGGAATCATCAGAGAATCATAGCCTGTTGAAATAGCATAGTGGTTAAGTGTGTTTGTGTTGTGTAGTGTCTTAGTGTGTGTGTGTGTGTTGTGTGGTATTTTAGTTTTTGTATGTTGTGTAGTGTAGTGTTTTAGTGTGTGTCTGATGTGTAGTGTTTTGGTGTGTGTCTGATGTGTGGTGTTTTAGTGTGTGCCTGATGTGTACTGTTTTAGTGTGTGTGTTGTGTAATGTGAAGTTTTTCATTTTGTGTGTGTTGTGGAGTTCAAGCATTACACGCAGAGTCAATTTCACCCCACATTCCTTATGAACTGCACAGCAGACCTGAAAAGTAGGAATTCATTGATATCTTGGCACCAAATAAACCAATCTTCAAAGAAGTGTGGAGCAGGGTAGAGCAGAGAGCTCTGGTTTGCAATGCTATTTGCCAAAAATAGTGTAGGATAGCGATTTTTTTTTTGCCGCCAGCGCTGTAGCGTTAGCTCTTTTTTAGCAGTCCGAGGGGCCGCTACGCTGCTCTACAGCCCTTTGGAGTTGGTTTTTACCGCTAACAAGGGCTGTAGCGCAGCATAGCGGCGCCAGTGTGTACCGATAGCGCTCAAAACGCTAACAGCTACGGCAAAAGCCGTTAGCTGTTAGCAATTATTGCTACACTACCCTCTACGGATAGCGTAGAGACCCACCGTTGGTGGTAAGCACCTTTATCTCCATTGCATTACAATTTTCCTTCCACACAGGAAGCATTCCCCTTCAGTCACCAAGGTACTTGTACCTCTCTGACTGGAGGCATTTCCTTCTACTCAATGATGTGATTGCACATCATCAACTGGGAGAATTTACTGCCAGTAAAAAAGGTACTTATACCTCACCAATTGGAAGAATTTCCTGCCACTAAATGAAGTACTTGTACCTCACCAACAGGAAGGATTTCATTTGGTTCAAAAGATACAAATACTTCACCAACTCGAATGATTTCCTTCTGGTCAACAAGGGACAAATACCTCACCAACTGTAATTTTTTTCTTCTTGCGTGATAACTCCTTTGGGGATGAGATGGAAGTACTTTGAGGAGGAGAAAACAGAGATAATATTCCAGATATGCATATATGAATTATTGCAGCTGATATGGGTGGTGTGAAAGACCTGCCCCTCTGTGTACTAAAAAAGAGGTAACAAAACAAATTTATTTATTGCAGCAGGCTAAAAATGTGCAAAGTCTTCTAATCAGGGTTAGATCAAATTTTTATTGGTAAGGATGTTTCAACAATTCTTGAAGGCAGAATTGTCAGAGTATATAATGGAAGATGTATGAGTTAGACTAGATGAAACTGATGGAAACCAGATACACTGCAAGAAAAATTCAAGCAACTGCTGGCAGTTAACATGCAACAGTATGTACAAAGGCACCTTTGTACTTTTTCATGTCAACTGCCAGCAGTTGCTTGACTTTTTCTTTCAGTGATAGAGTGAAAAATTATTAGAGTGTCTATGAGCCAGATGATGATGAAGATAAGTGGAATATAAAAGTGAGTTATTTTGTATAGGGCCTTAGAAAATTGAATCCCAAAAATCAAAATTCCGACTCCCAAAACTAGTGGATGTTGTGAGTACCAGTGGTGGATGTCACTAGTTTGTCCAAATTGTTGGAATAGTATTCCCATGTCAAATAGCTCTATTAAGAGTCAAGACAAGAGTAAGTTTTATCTTACTAGACTAAGACTAAAGTCAAGATCAGATAGACTAAAATTTTTATTATTTATTAGGCCTCAGACTCAATCAAGTTCAATACTTGAAAGAGACCGAAGTCGGGTACACCCAATCACTTGTATGATCATCTGAACAGCAAAGATCAAAGAACCTACGATCAACCACAGAAAAGACCAAACTTGTAAGTAAAGTTCAGACCAGAATAGATTGTAAGACACGAACAAGTAACTATTAAAAGTTATCATACAGAAACAAAACCACTAGCTTCATATCTTGTCCAAATGCAAATAGCACAGAGAGGAATAACTCCCTTACTCAATTTACGACATCGTCGTGAGTATTTAATTACAACAAACAGAAAACAAAGCAAAACAAGAAAGAAAAACTAAAGAGTAAACTGTTGTTCTCTATCATAACACAGTATTATCAAGATTGTTACCAACAAAGATTAACCTATCCAAAACATAAAATAACTAAGATCATTACCGATCTAGCAGTAAGTCAAAAGGCTTATATTGAAACTAAACAAAGAAGAGAATAAAAGAACTAAGGCAAGACGTCAGTTCATCACACATGTGATATTAGATAGATCAAGAAGACATCATATTAACCTAGCAGATAGCACATTGACTAAGATTTATCATTAGAAGTCCAGGCAAAATCTTTTCTGCCTTCAGGTAACAATCCAACTCTTTATTTTATTATTATTACCATTGTTAATAATTAACTAAGAAAAGAAATAAATACTTCAGTTATCCAAATTCTTTTACAAATGACCTCAAACTTACTGGGGGGAATTTTGGGAGTTGGAATACAAATTCGGACACATGGGTTGGGAGTCGGAAATTTAATTTCACGAAAAAAGCCGGAAATGACAAAAGATACTTACGGCTGTGCTGGCGGCCCCAAAGCTCCCCAAAGGCGCTCAAACCAATACCATGGGCAGGAGGCCTAGGGGAAAAGGGAAAAAATGGCTAAAGATTCGAAGGTGACAGAGGAACAGTATATATATTCATTGACAACGGCAAAAAAGAAAAAAAAAAAAACAAGAAATGAGATAAAAAATATGTAAAACTAGTAATGTGAAGAAGGAAATAAGAGCTTCCTCCCGGAAGTACATTGGAAATATTCAGCATACTCCTTCTCCCATTTCAGAGCGTCAGGGCTAGCTTTGGGAGCCCAATCCTTAAGAAGAAGCTGAGGGGAAGGGAAAAGAATAGAAGTTTTAAGAACTAGGGAAGCAAAGTGTTTTTTGACAAGAGCCAAGAAAATAGGAGGGTTTCTGTTGAGGCCAGAGAAATAAGGAAAGAAGGTTTGAGACCATGAAGTGGAAAAGAAAAAAGGGGCTTGGTCATGCGACTCCCAGAAATTGGAGTTGTGACTTCCAAGAACGCCGTGACTTCAGGTTTGGGACTCACCGCTCAAATCAATTTTTAATTTGGGAGTCGCAACTCTAAAAAGGCAAAAAAACACCAAAAATGAGAAAAAAAAATCACAGCTCATCTTTGGACAGAGAAAATGATCTGAAAAATTTACAGAGCCTTCTGAGTGCTGGCCATGTAATTCTCTGAAATTTTCAGAGAGTTTGAAATAACCAAATTGAATGTAATTTTTTTCTTTTCGATTTTCCTACTTTAATATCAAAACCCCCACCAATATTGTTTCAATCCCTCATACCTCCCTAATGCTTTAAAAATGTTCATGAGGAAATTTGTTTGTAATTATATTTGTCAAAAAATTCCTCAAAAAAGTATGAATAAAGTGAACAAATTGCAAACCACATTCTTATTCAATTTATGAAAAATAAATAACAATCAAAAACAAAGCCATCCAAAAAAAAAGACAAGGATAACAGTCATATTTATGATAAAAGAAAAAATATAGAGAAACAATAAACAGGCTACAGCTCAATAATTTCTAATTTTATTTGGGCCAGCCTCATCTTGAAGTTTTTGAGTCAGCTCAAAGCAACTGGAATATTTTTCCTCCCAAGCCAAAGCTTCAGGCACAGCACTGATGCACCATTGCCTGAGGACTTGGGGGGCAGGAAAAAGAAGGGGATCTTTGAGCTCAACAGCAACAAGGTGACTAAGAGCAGAGAGGAAAGCAATAAAAATGGGAGGGTTATTGTTTGGAGGGACGAAATCGGGAAAAGGAAGTAGACCAAAAAAAGACTGGGGTTTTGAAATCATTAGCAAGAAGATCACCTGTTGTTGGCATAGACATCCAATGAGCTTTGGTACAGGAACCCCGTTTTTTGACCTTGATTCGGCTTAAGGCTGGCTTCACTTTACACAGATAAGAATTTTCTTGATACCATTCCGCGCACTTTTCAACATCTTCATGGAGCTCAATACGAATTTCGAAATATCCATCTTGACCGCATCCAAGACAATAAGAAGCCACAGTTACCATTGGGTTCAACGTTAAGCGTCTTGGATACAAAAGGCTGGATTATTTCTGGGAGAAGGGACCGGAAGTGGGGGTTGTTGGGAGGAGGAATTGTTGATGTTTTATTAACTAGCTTGGTTGGACGGATTTTCTTCTTGGGTGCTTGTTTTTTGACATCCACTTCCTTTGCAGTGGGCTTTTGGCAAGGCTGGGTTTGGGCCTTGGGTTTTTCTTCATTGACCTTCTTCTTTTTGTTTTTCTGTTCTTCTTTTTCTTCTCTCTTCCTTTTTTTTCTATTATTTCAAACAAGGAGGTGTCCCTTTTCGTCGTCCTGGGATTGCTAGTCTTGGGTTTGTTTGACGCGCCAGCAGGTCTTCCCTTACCCTTGATAGCCGCCTTGGGAAGGGAGATGTCCACCATGCTTCCAGATCATTCCAAGAGGCAAGAAATTGCTTGTATTTGGATTCATTTTGAGAAGGCACTCCTTGATTTTGTCGACCTGTACTTCGGCGTTGTCATTCCCAGAAAGATCCAGAGGTCTGTAATCCTGGTATTTGAAAAAAAAAAGGTGTTAGTTTAGAGGGACGGAAAGGGTAGATCAAATTTAGAGGAAGTGAAATGGGTTGGGGGCCAGGAGGAGTCGAGTTTTTGTGGCTCTGGGGGGGGTTTTGATAGATGGCGAGTCCTAAATATAAACGAGGATTTGTGGTATTAGAGGTGCAACTCCCTTTTTTGGCAGTGTGAAAGACATACGTTTTTGAATTCCTGCCACTCCCTTCGGCTCTTTTGTTTTCTTGAGATTGTTGCGGCGACACCCTAAATTGATTTTTATTTTTAACAATTGGAGGTTAGCGACTCCCAGATGTCAAGTTCACCAAGTTGGACTCACCGCTACTACCTGTGGGTTGTAATTAAAACTTTGATTGGAGTAGTGACTCCCTAAATTATTTATTTGTTAAATAAATTGGAGGTCAGCAACTCCCAGAATCCGAGTTCATCAAATTGGACTCACCGCGACTCCCTACAGGTCGTAAATAAAAATTCAATTAGAGCGGCGACTCCCGGAAAAGCATTGGTCAAAACACTTTTTGATTGGCGACTCCCACGCCCCCCAGGCTTCCAAGGTTGAATTGGAGTGACGAATCCCGGCGGACCCCCCAGTTGAGCGCCAAAGACATAGAAATGGAGTGGCAACTCCCCACCCCACACCCCAAAAAACGCAAAAACGAAAAAAAAGTAATAAAAAAGGGAAAACTCACTTTGATGAGCCATTGAGGATGAAACTCAGATGGCTCCAGCATCTTTCCCTCTCAACCTAGCTCTGCAAGCCGGTGCTTGCATGGAATACCCATCCTTCTTTGATGGAAGCCATTGCAATGATCATCCCTCTTTACCTTTGAGACTTCAGAAAAGTTCCTTTGCACCTGCCTGAGTGCAAAGTGAGTCACCTTTCCCAGACATTTTTCGAAGATTTGTGGGAGATTCTTGAGACTGTTGATCTTCTGCTGATGGTATTGGGCGGAGATCTCGTGGCACTGAGCATCAAGGGCATTCGAGATCATCTTGATGACAGAAGTGAAGGAGTATTGGGGGCCTAGGAGATGAGTTTTGATGAAAGAATGGGCTGATTCAATTTGAGAAGTTGTCCTGTGTCCAAAGTGGGGAAGCATTTTTGTCCAGGCATTTGAATATTTTTCTGCAACTGGTAGACAAGTTGTTGTGACGTATTCTTGAAACGCAGGGCCGTATTCGGAAGAGAATCTTTCAAAAGAGGAGCGGAATTCAGATTGAATGGGTAGCCGGATTAAGTTGTTCCAATACTGAAGCATTTCCTTTTCTTGAGACTTGTTCTTGATGGTTTTTGCCGCATTGGTGAGAAGGTTCTTCTGAATATTCCAAGTACAGAGCATGTGGGAAGAGGCAGGGAATTTATGAGAGCTTGTTTGTGATTGGTGACAAAAACTTCTCACTATTTTACACACCAACAAAATTCCAGTTCCAGAAGACATTTGAGGGCCCATTGATAGTATGCCTGAGTTTCTTCAGCCAAACTGAAAGTCTTGCTGGAGCCAGTGATCCCAGTGATGTGAAGAAGTGGCATCTTGTATTTGTTTGTCTTGTATGTGCAATCAAGAAGGAGGATGTAGTAGTAGTGGGAAAGAAGTTCGACGGAGCGGGAGTGACGTAAAAATAGAGCTTTGAGTTCGCCATCTTGATTAACTTTTGTGTGAGTTGTGAAGTCAGAATTCGCCAGAGTTTGGTTGAGATGGACTATTGGACTGATTCCTTGAAGCAATTCTTGTTGAGACTTCTTTCTTGCGGTGTAAATTGTACTGATAGTGGCTAGAATTGTTTTGACGGGATGGGTCTTCTTCAATGCACCAAGAATTGCTGATGGCTTCAGTCCAGCGTCGCCGAGTCTTTTCATTTCTTCATAAAGATTTTTGGTGAGTTTTCATTTGACAGTGTGGGCCGCGGCGTCTAGAGAGTTGGAGTGGTGACCTTGAATTTCCAGTGGTTCAGTTTCTTATGGAAATGTGCTGACGCGGCAAAAGGGCAATTGATCAATCTTGTGACGTTTGGAGGAGGTCTTGTGCTGCCTCTACGAGTTTGGTTTTGTGCAGGAGTCCCACCCCTAGAAGTAAAAAGTAAAAAAAATGACCAAAACAAAGTCTTCCATCTGTATTTTGCAAGAAAAAATGCAAAAATAAAATGAAGAAAATTGAAATAAAAAAGATAATGGAAAGGGAAATAGTTTTTTTTCAAGAAAAAAGCGGAAATGAATAGGAGAAAATTGATTAAATTACTTACCTATCACATTTGAAGAGAAAAATCAAAAGAAAAATTGACAAACATTAATCAGTAGATATGTTCAAGGAAAAAATCAAAAGTACATACCTATCACATTTAAAAGTTATACTTTTACCAGGAACACTTCTCTTGATGACAATTGTGTAGCCGTGAAGTTGAGAGAATTCCTTAATTGAAGTCTTGAGCAGCTCAGGATCAGTGTAGATGCCTTCAGGAGGAGGAACAATGTCTTGATGTTCTTCGGGCTTGAATTCTTCGTTGATCTCAACTGTGATGCCGTGGAGTTGAGCGAGTTCTTTGATTGATGTCTTGAGCTTCTCAGGATTGGTGTAGATTTCTTCCTTCTTCTCAGCGCTTTTTTTGGGGTTTTCTTCTTTTTCTTCAGTTTTTTCTTCATTTTTTCTTCTTGGTTTTCTAGATTTTCTTCATTTTTTTCCAATAGATTGATACAAGCTTCTATGATTTTCTTCTCAGGATCTTCTTCTTTCTCATTTTCTTTTTGTCTTTTGTTATTTTCCTCTTCTTCATTCTCATATTCAAAGTTGTTGACATCTTCATCTTCAATTTTTTCCGCTTTTTTTCTTTTTTTTTTGAGTATTTCTTCTGTAATCTTCTGTAGGAAGGGGTCTAGGTTTTCAGGGAAGAGGTTGGGGAGGTTGGACTGTTATGGGTGCATGGTTGGTGATGTTTGGGGGTTTGATGGTGATGGTGATGTGAGGTGTGTTGAGGTAGGTAGTTGCTTGTTCGGTTTTGTGGATTTTGACGCGACCCACTCGGATTGACTGAGTTCAAACTCAGTCAATCGACTCCCAGGTTGGGGGGCGACGCCCCTGTTCACACGATTGCGTGGAATTGCCCTGGCGACTCCTGAATCCGACTTCGGATTTGGGGGTGCGACTCCCAATTTTTTTATATATTTTTATTATATTTATTTTCAGCTGAATTAGGGAGGCGACTCCCAAACCTGACGTCGTGGCGGTCTTAGGAGTCTCATCTCCAATTTCCAGGAGTCGCATAACCAAGCCCCAAGAAAAAAACCAGCCTCTCGAAGACATTGGCCATCACATCACCCATGGATGGCATTGACATCCATTTACTTACACCAACTGGGATGGGAGGGGCATCGAGTCGATATTGTGAAAAAATTGATGTTCTAGGTACCATCCACGGCGATTAGTGATTTTGGCAGTGAGTTCTTCCCGGACCCGCATATGATTGTCCTGTCCACATCCCAAAGCCCAAGAAACCGCTCTGAATCCACAGTGACCATCGGTGTTGACATCCAAAGCCTTTTCGACGCTAGTTTGAATCAGATTGGGGAGTGAAGGGATGATTGAGGGATCTTCTGGAGGGTCGAAAGAAGGTTTTTGAGGGGTTTGATTGCTTTCAGGTACTTGCAATGGATTGGAGACCTCTGGTGGCAAAGGAAGCCGGTGACGCTTGATTGGGCGGATTTTTTTCTTTGGCGCAGGTTGTTGTTCTTCTTCTGAATCATCTTCATTAATTTTTGACGGTTTTGGGAGATCTTCTGGGTTTCTTGTCGGGCCAGGTCTTCCTTTGCGCGCAGGGAGAACCCTCTTCTTGGGCAGTGGTTCTTTTACAGTATTGTTGATTGGCTGACATCCCTTCTTTGTTTTATTTTCTGGATTCTTCTTGTCTTCTTCTTCCTTCTTTTTCTTCTCTGAAGCCTTCAAGTCAACGAGTTTCTGCTTCTTGACTTTCTCAATTTCTTTCTCTTCATTTTTCCCCTTTTTCTCGACATGTTCAAACACTGATGGGTCCCTACAAGATGTCTTTGGTTTATTTGATGCGCCTTTTGGTCTGCCACGAGTTTTTTGCGCTTCAGTAGGCATCTTGATGTCAATTACGGTCCCTGTGCCTTCAAGAATCCGGTTGATTGCGTCCAATTGGATTTCTAGCTGCGCGGGTGCCATCCCCAAGATTTTTTCTTTGATATCATCAATAGTCAAAATGATGACGTTGTTTTTGTGTTGAGGGGTGGGACACATGCTCTGGGGAAGGGAAAGGGGGGGGGAAATAAAAGTAAGTAAGTAAAATTCATTGACTCCCATTTTTATTTTTCCGACTCCCATTCCCAATATTAAAACCCTGACTCCCATTTGCCAGCGACCGGAAGTTCGAAAGGGAAAAAAAAAAGAAACACACCTTAATATGCCATTGGGAATGAAACATCCCAGGACTGATTGGGTCCCCCGACGCCAAAAGTTCCGCGACCTGATGCTTGCAAGGCATTCCCATGTGTTCGTGGTAGTCTCCATGGCACTGCTCCTCCACTTCAATCTTCTTTGCTTCCACAAGATTGTTGAAAGTCTTCCTTAAAGCATAATTCATGATCACACCATGGCAGTCGCAGAATATGTTGCCAAGGTAGCGCAGGGTAGTGATCTTCTGCTGATGGAATTTTGAGGCTATTTTGTGGTACTGAGATTCAAGTGCGTTGCTGATGAGTGTGATGACTGATGTGAAGCTGTGCTGAGGACCTAGGAGAAGAGACTTGATGAAAGCGTGAGCGGATTCCATTCGAGATGTGGTGCGATTGTTGAAGTGAGGAATATTTCGAGTCCAAGCATTTGATCAATGTTGCGCTACTGGTAGCCAAGTTTCTGAAACATATTTTTCGAATGCGGGGCCATATTTCGAGGAAAATCGGTTGAAAGAAGACCTAAATTCTGCCTGAGATCTTAACTTGACCAAATTCCACCAATATTGGAGCATGTCCTTCTCTTGCGCTTGATTCTTGATTAATTTCAAGGCTTTGGCGAGAAGATTCTTCTGGATATGCCACACACAGAGCATTTGTTTGGCTTTGGGGAAGGTGGTCGAATAAGAATTGATCAGGGCTTGTTCACAATCAGTGATGACGACGTCCGGCAGAGAGATCTTGTTGGATTTGAACACCGTAAGCAAGGAATTCAGCGCCCAATCATAGAAAATTTCTGTTTCTTCCGCCATGAAACAGAAGGCCACGCTGAAGGTTTTGTTGGAGCTGGTTATTCCTGAGATGTGAAGCAAGGGCATCTTGAATTTGTTGGTCTTGTAGGTGCAATCGAGGAGGATAATATGGTGGTACATGGCGAGCAATTCAATAGATCGAGGGTGACAAAAGAATAATGCTTTAAGAGTTCCTTTGTTGTTGACTTTTGCGGCGGTGTGAAATCAGTTTTGCGTAAAGTTTGATTTAAGTGGTTGATAGGGCTGAGACCTTGAAGGGATTTAAGTTGAGCTTTCCTCCAGGACACGTAGATGGTACTGATAGTTGCTAGTATGCTTTCGTTGGAGTGAGTCTTCTAGATTACTACCAGGATAGCCGCAGGTTTCTAGCTGGCCTCACCAAGTTTCTTCATTTCCTCATAGAGTGAAGCAGTCAGCTTGCAGTTGGTTGTGTGGGCAGCAGCATATGAGGAGGGACAGTGATTGTGTGCTGGGTTGGTGACAGTGAGTTTCCAGACATTTTTCTTCTTCTGGAAGTACGCAGCGGCTGAAAAAGGGCAGTTGATTAGCCTGGTCAAAGCCTTGGACACTTGTTTTGGTCTGGATTACCTCCCCTAAGCCCAAAGAAATTAGTAAAAGGATTAGTATCACGTATCAATATGGGGAGTATTTAGTTGGGGGTTTGGATTTTTTGGGAGTAGGAATTATATAAATGGGAGTTGGAAATTTAGAAATGGGAGTTGGGGATATAAAAATGGGAGTCGGGAAAATAACTAAGGGAGTCGGGGGATTTGTTTTGGTAATTGGGAAATAGCCGCGTGGGGAAGGAAATATTTGGGAGTCGGGAGGGGAAATGGACTTACCTGTCACACTTGTAAGTCCTACTTTTGCCGGCCACGCTCCTTCTGGTTGCAACGGCATACCTGTGACAGACTGAAACATCTCTTAGCGCGGCCAAAATCTCTTCTTGAGTTGCATATTCGCCATTCGGAGGGACAGGAAATTTGTACAGGGGATCACCTCAAAGTCATCCTTGTTAAAGTTGGCCACAAAATCTGTGGCGGGATCGTATGCCTCGTGGTCTACTTCGTCTGTTGCGTAATCTTCATCTTCTTTTTTGTTGGTTTTGTTTTTCTCAGTTTCTTCATCAATCAATTTCACCGCTTTTACTTCATTTGTTTGGTTTTTTTGGGTTTTTTCTTCTTTTTGCACATTTATGTTGAAGTTTTCATTCTCGTTTTCCAAGATATTCAAGCAGGATTCGAGCAGAATTTCATTTTTCAGCTTGTCATAGATCTGGTCTTGATTCATTTCTTCCTTTTCCTCACTTTCATCATCATCATCTTTTTTTTTCTTTATCTTCTTCCTCTCCTTTGTTTTTTTGTTTTGTTTTCTTGTTTTGTTTTCTTGTTTAGTTTGTGCTTCCAGGATCTCTTGAGTTAATTGTAAGAGCTCTGGGTCAAGCACTTCGTCATTTGAGGAGTGAAGAAAAGAGAAGTGAAAAAAGTAAGAAAAGAGAGAAGAAAGGAAAATGGGAGGGTTGGAGTTGAAGCTGCTGAGTTGGGAGTTTCATTGCAGTTGAGTGATATTGATTTGAGTGAAGAGAAGTGGTACCAATGGTTCAGTTCCCCTTGCTGGTAGAAATTGGAGGAAGGAACTGGCTGGAGAATATGATGTGACAGACTGGTGTAATATTGAGGAACAGGTGAACAGGAGACTAGGAGAAGTTTTACAAGTCTTTCATGGAATTCCCAATTGAGAAGCACACCTTGGATGTGGGTAAGTATGGGCTTAACTACTACTAACTACATACATACTTTTTATAAGTGATTATTATTGGATGTGAATGTGTTCCACCTTCTGTAGTGGAATGATTGCTAGATGACTGGTTTATGGGATGTTGAGAGGGGAGGAGTGGTCCTCCTTTTATAGTAAATCATGTGAAATTCCTTGAGGCATTTTTGTGGGTGAAGATTGAATGAAAATCCTGATTGGTCAGTAGGTGATGGCTGAACGGTGCATGTGGATTGGTGGGAACTTGATGAATAAAATAAATGAGTTGAACCATTGGTTGTGATTGGCCAGTACTTGATAGCAAAATACTGCAAGCTTATTGGTCATGGAGTTGTGGTTGAATCCTGTATGATGTTTTATTGAAGCTAATTATACACTTGTATATCTGCTACAACGGTCATGGATTCATGGTTGAATTCTGTATGATGTTTTATTGTAGCTAATTATGCACTTGTATATCTACTACAAGATTCTTTGCCCCCAAATTTGGGGAGCCCAGAATACCTACTTTACTTTCCTTTTCAATTCCTGGGACACTTCAATGGACACACTCTTTACAAAAAGAAAAAAGAATCTCATATAATTTGATGTTCATTAGGTCTGGAAATATGGATTTTCGATTTAAAAATCAAATGGCTCCCCTCCCTTATTTGGCATGAATGATAAATTGTGTTGGTGGGAATTTTGCCTGATAATTTGGCATTTGTTAGAATGCTTGACCCGTCAGAAAAAATGAGGCATTCTTGACTATGGTTTTCTTCAACGGATTTACTTCGCGCACAGAGGAAAACTCGTTGAACATGGTCATTTCTATTGTCATGACATCGAGACCCCCTCCGTGCGCGCCAAAAGCTTCTCCAATAACCTATTTGCACACGGGGCCACTGTAGCCATAATGACCCGTGCGCGGGTGGTTATGGCCCCAGTATCACTTTGCGCACCTGAGTATATAGTAGATTTTCTTCAAGTCAGTCCTCCCGAGATGAGGTACAACGAACTCATCAACCGGAAGGAAATCCTTCTGGCTGATGAGTTTGTTGTACCTCATCAACCGGAAGGATATCCTCTCGGTTGATGAGGTACAACAACCTCATCAGCCAGAGTCGGAACTGTGTTTCATTCAGTGTTGTCGGTCATTTTTTGGTGGGCTCGTGGTTTCGGGAGGACTGACTTGAAGAAAATCTACTATATACTCAGGTGCGCAAAGTGATACTGGGGCCATAACCACCCGCGCACGGGTCATTATGGCTACAGTGGCCCCGTGTGCAAATAGGTTATTGGAGAAGCTTTTGGCGCGCACGGAGGGGGTCTCGATGTCATGACAATAGAAATGACCATGTTCAACGAGTTTTCCTCTGTGCGCGAAGTAAATTCGTTCTTCAATTCCACTAACTCACTGATGCTTCTGATTGAAAATTTTAAATCACAGTTTCTCCTATGATGGCTACATTACAGAATTACCTTGATGGATTCAACTAGAAAAAAAGAGCAAAGCTCCAAATGATGAGGAGATCTGCCTTTCCCGTATGTTCTACTTTGACGTGAACTGAACCATTGAGCTGGGAAAATTTTACGACTGAAAATCCTCAAATAATGACCATTGACCAAATACTTCATACTCATAGTTTGATAGGCTCAAGCACACTTCTGTTTGTACTGAGAGGAAAGCAACTTGTGCCAAGCCATGTAGCACTTTCAACATCAGAACATCACAGATGGCACAATCATTTTTGCAATTGGTGAAGATGACAACCAGAAGAGTCCCACAACGAAGAAGTAAGAAAGAGAAACAAGGACAGAAAGCCCTGATTGCCTCCCGACAAGTATCCAACAAGCCCGTCGATGGGGCGTGAAAGGTGACCGCCAGCCGGGGTGTCACGCGCAGGGCACGACAGGGTCAACATTCCAGAAACCTCAGTCAACTGGAAATTTACAAACCAAGTGGTGAGCCTAAAGTCTTCATTATCATCAGCAAGCTTCTGACTCCTCCGCGCCTATTGGTAGAAAACAGTGACAAGAATACCCGGGATAGAATTTTGGAGATGTCCATCACTAATCAGAACACTTCATCGGCTTTGTTATCGATCCGATTAATCGACGGTAAACCAATCGAGGAGACTCATGCGGTAGAGATAATCGACCAGCTTCTGTTGCCCCACCAATTCAAATGGATAACTATAACCAATCCAACTGAGGCCCACCGGGCCATCAAGGCCATGAATATCCGAGGGGCGCCTGCTATCGGCTCTCTCGCTGCTCTGGCGTTAGCTTGTGGCTTACTACGTCTTTCAGCAAACAAGACTGATCTATCGATAGAAGACTTGAAGCAATACATGAAGGATAGCTCGCCACTGCTCATTTCTGCTCGACCAACCGCCGTCAATTTGCAAGAAGCAATCGACAGAGTGAACACACAATTTGATCTACTGCTTACTACTCAAGATTCCTCTGGGAACGCTCCCGAACGAGCCAACTCTTTCATCAAACCGTTAGTTGATTTATGCAAGTTGATCTGGACCGAAGACGTCGAGCGCAACAAAAAGATTGGACGTTTGGGAGCGCAGTGGTTGATTGAGAGCTTGGACCTGAAACCAAAACAGAAGATATCAGTCTTGACGGTCTGCAATACTGGCTCGTTGGCCACTTCTGGATATGGTACCGCCTTAGGAATCATCACTGCACTACATGAAATCGATAGATTGGAACATACGTATTTCATGCAAACCACTCCCTATCTGCAGGGTGCCAGACTGACCAGCTTGGAACTTCAAGCCCTTTCGATCCCGTGCTCCTTGGTCTGTGACTCCGCCGTTGGCTGGTTAATTCAATCAGGCAAAGTTGACGCGTTTGTCGCTGGTGCAGACCGGTAAGCTTGATCGAGATATCAATTTTAATTCTTCTCATGCATTTTTGTCATCAGCTGATTAACTCTAATCATTTATCTGACCAACAATCGATCCACGCCGCCAAAAAAATATCAACCTGTATAACAATCATAGAATTGCGTCCAATGGGGATACTGCTAATAAGATATCCACCTACCAGATCTCTTTGATCTGTAAGCATGGCAACAACCCGAAGCTGAAGTCGAAGATTCCGGTGGTGATCGCTGCGCCGTGGACGACGATTGATTTGAAGATTGGCTCGGGGGATGAGATCCGGATTGAAGAGAGATCAAGTATGGAAGCTCGTACAGTGAGAGGCAAAGTGATCGGAGAAGATCAGTCGGAGGGTGATCTCAAAGTTGCTACTGTGCTGGTCACCCCTGAAAACACCATGGCTCTCAACCCGGCTTTCGATGTCACTCCTGCACATCTCATCGATGTCATTGCCACCGAACTCGGCGTGATCGTCAAAGAGAAGAATCAAGATCAATTCGATCTCAAAAATCATTTTCACTAGCTTGCTTGCCATTTTTTATTGCATACTCAATCTCGTCTGGGATACCCTTGAAAACAAATTTGAGCCCATCATCTAGTCCTTTCGATACATGAAGACCAATTTCCTCACCAGATAAGAATCAAAATACAAAAGCAGAAGGATGATGTCTGTCTACTCGTCTGAGAAAAAAAATGGGTTTCTTTATGAAAAATGATCTCTCCAGAATTCAACCGGAAAACAAGAAAATGTGTACCATGTTATATAGCCAGTTAGTTCTTTCTGTTTTTGGCCTTGGAAAAAAGACGGCTGCAACATCATGGAAACAGTACCACGCGACTCGCTTCGAAAACTCGCTTGACGAGAATTCTTGTTCATGGACAATCAGGCTGAACTGTGAGGAAGTCCCCACCAGACAAAATGGGCGGACGCTTAAACGAATATAATATATATTTTATGGAAAACCAAGGACGGCATGTTTTTTCTGGCGGGATAAGTAAGGTCGACACCTCTCGGGGCACAACAGAAGTTTGTTGATCTCAATCTTAGCATGTAATACTCACAACCACCTGGGTTTTTTTATGTGCCCCCCTCCACCCATTTTTTCAATGAAAATCTCAAACAGCCTTAATTGAATTTTATAAGAAAAAAAATTGGCCAAAAAAGACGACTGAATAAAATTCAAAATATGTCTTACTTGGGTTTCAACTCTTGACTGAAAAGTTTCAACTATGATTGGATTAATCTGAGAAGTTGATTTTATGTAGTTGATTGATTGATTTCAACAGCCACTACCATCACTCCAGAAGAGAAAGAGAGTTACCAGAAAAAAAGAGAAAAGAAAACCCCTTTGATTGGAATTGCAGACGTGTAAGAAGATGGTTGAAGATTGAGGATGTGATGAAGACAAGCACTGAGAAAAGGGTGATATGCATCTATAGTTGATCAACAAAAAATAAGAAGAAGAATTTGTCAGGTCAACAGGGATCTTGTGAAGGGGTATTAACTGTTTAAATGATACTGAGAGATCAGATATCATCTCAATGTTGAGGTGCCAATGAAAGAAGTGAGTCTTTGAATGAATAGGCTCATGTTAGTGAGATATATAGCAGGTGAGAGGTGAGATAATTTTGCTGGTATATAAAGGGTATAAATAAAAAACCAATTGGAACAAGAACAAACTCAAAAGCTAAATTCCAGAGATTTTTTTGTATCATTTATTTATTTATTTTTAAAAAAGGAAAGGACCTAATTTCCCCCAAACAAAAGTTTTATTTTGACATATTGGGATATTGAATGGTTATCCATTTATAAACAAAACTTCTATCTTTCAAAAGAAGAGTTCTTTTAACAGAATTAGGTAAAGAACTTCTTGTCAGAATATAATTATTTTGATTCCAAGGAAAGAGATCCAAAGAAAGGAAAAATTTTAAGATTTTACGTTTAGAAGAAAACGATCTTTGATTAAAATCATCTGAACTTAATTTCATCAAAACGTTACAGAGATAATGATCTTCTTTAAATAAAATTGTCCATTTAAGATGATTGTTTTGTTTGTAATAAGATCCGATAATGTTTACTGCGAGTTGTGTTAAGATTATGTCTTCAATTTTCACTTTTGAACGGGTTGCTGACGTCCGTTTGGAGTGATGAACGATATAGAATCGTTCGTCTCCTTTGAGAAGAAAGAATCGCTTGAATAGATTATCCATCCATCCATTTTCTTCTCTTTCAATGCCCTGGGTTGAGAGAAGCACAGATTCAAGATAGTTTCTGAGCAGCTTTTGCTCTTTGATTTGGGTTTTATCTTGTGATAAACAGCCCATAAACTCTAGAAATATTTGGTTAATCGAGTATACATAATCAAATAATTTCTCAATTGTTTCGGATAACTTATCATTTAAATTCTTCTCGAATTCATCTTTTTTTGTATCTTCTAATTCTTTTGAAATTTTCTTGACTAGGTTTGATTGGATTGATTCAAAGAATTTGATTGATTTATTCGTGAATCTTTCTGGTGCTTCAAGATCTTCTTTCAGTTTTAGATTAGCTACCCAAACCCATAACATCTCACTCTGATCAGTATCCAAATGAAATGTTTTCGAACTTAACTCTCTTGGATCTTGAATACTACTTGAACTTGAAGTTGAACCTGGATTTAGATTCAAGATTGGTTCAACTAGATTTGAGAAATAAAAATGAGATAAAGGGTCTTGATTTTCCTTAAAATTTTTGAGAAGTTCTAATGATCAATCAGATTCCCATGGTATCAATTTGAATTGGTTTCGATTGTCATGATTTTTTCCTAATCTTTCAAAGAAACTTTCCGACCAATTGAAACCAAAGTTAGAGATCTGAATGAAAAAGTTCTTCTCTTTTCCAAATACTAAATTCCACTTTTGATAGTTCATATTTTTGTAATAAAAGCAGAGAATTTTGACCGAAACTTGACTCATCAATACTTGCGTTTGTGAAATGAGATGAGGGTCTTCTTGGATTTTTCTTACTATTACTCTGTAAAAAGGTTGCTCTTGATTACTGTGGACAGCCTCCAAAACTTCTTGATAGAGTGATCCCTCTATCTCATTAATAGGGATCTTTGGGCCTGATGAAGAATAATTTAACATTTGGCGATGACACATAAACATGAAATCAATAAACCATTATAAAAAATTTATTCTGTTCGTCAATATAAGTGTGGCTTTTGATTCCGTAGTACCAATGATATCCAGAGCCCTGAGGTTTAAAGCCCAAAGCAAGTAGACCAATTCCTTAACTTTGTGAATCACTTGAGAATCATCCGCCCTTGATTGGGTCAATCTAAGGGGACGAGAGCATAATAAAGTCAAGATTGGTATGGATGATTTCACATTATTCTTTACTTCTTCGGCTGTTGACCGATCGAAATTTTTCCAAATAGTTGAAATCCAAGGCCACACAGAAGCGTCAATCATCTTCAAATCAACGTCTCTTACAGCTTTTGAGGTTTTAGAAATCTCGTTCTTTTCTAGAGGTTTGGTTGAGATCGAGGGATCTTGAAGTCGGTTTGATGGTCCACTTTGTGAGGATGATTCCTTCATTGCGGAAGTGGGTGACTCGCCTTGATCTCTGATTGGTTCCGGACTTTCTTGAGATTCTGAGGACGAAGGTTTGGTACTGCTTTCAGATCTGGCCGGGTCTTCGGTGAACCAGGCGCCCGGTTGGTCTGCAGAGGAAGGCTTACTCTGAGCTTGAAAGGATGAGCCTAATCGATCAAGATGGCTGTCTGGGTTCTTACTGTCCCATCCGGAGCGATTCGAACAAATCATTTTCGAGGCAGGAATATCATCATCTACTTGGAGCATATGATTGCTTGGTCGCATGTCTGACCTGCTTTTCTTGGCTCGGAGGTCACTGTCAATGGAAATCTTTGCTAAAATAATTGATGTGAAGACCAAAAGAAATATTAGAATAATTCGTTGCTTAGGAAGAATGAACTGGCTTCTCAACATAATTGGCGGAAGAGAACCAAAAAAAAAAAAAAGTGATTCAATGAGACTGACCCTGTAGACCCGACGATTGTGGCAAGGGAATGTAACTCTCCGTTGGATATCTGAGGAGGTTTCGCTCTGATTGAGAAGCAGATAAGCCAGGGGGATTTACTCGTGGAAGAGAAATGGTATGAGCAGTACGCTCTCTTTGATCTGGCAAGTCATTTCTGGATATCAATGACTAGGTCTCTTCTTCAGCTGGAGGAGTTCTTGATGGAGGGGTAGCTGAGATTAGAAGAAAGTGATGAAAATCACGACGGCTAAACTGAGGAAATACCCCATCTATGGAGCTATTGTTGATCAGAGGCTACTGGGGCAGGTGGAGATTAGCAACAGGACTTTAGAGTGGCAGATGTGGTATTTTATCGTTGTCGGAGGAAGTGGGTTGTCCGCAGGCAGCGAAAAGAAAGATGGCAGAGGTTATCTTGAAAGATAAAAAAAAACAGGCTCTCATCGGAACAAGTACGAGTGAGTTTCTTTATGATGCGCTCCTACCCGAGATTAGAAAATACTGGCTTAGCCAACTGACAGCCCATTGCTCGCTGTGTTGGCGCAGTTGAGTGAATCTGGATCCTGAACCAAAAGCGTGTTTATGTAGTTGAGCAATGTAACCCACTTCCTCAACAGGTTTCAAGTCGCTATTATAAGACTTTATGTATACCAAGGGTGAAGTAAATCTTATCTGCACAAGCTTAGCTTCCTGAGTCTATGCGTCTGGGCGTCTGGAAGGCCAACCGCAACCAGCTTGAGCTTGACTGTCCGTCTGCAAGAAAGAAAAAAACATATGGAGTCTTGTCCAATGTGTTTTACAAAGTTTGATAGACTGCAATTGAGACTTTGACGACGCGGGTAAAAAGAACATTTGCTAGCCTGTTTTTGTCGATGAGTAGGTGAGATACATGTGTGTTAGGGGGTACCACCCTCGTGTCTCGGGAAAAAGTCACCGGGATCCAAGAGCGACCTTCCCGGTTGGAGGCAGTGCTTTGGCCGACCGGTCGGGGGGCGTTCTTGAGAGTGGCCGGGCTGAGGCGGCTTGACTGTACACGATCTCTCTTGCCAGGGAACCAATACAGTGTTTTTTTTCTGGGTTGGGATTCCGGTTTGAACTGCTTCCTCAGCTCTCTTGTGTCGATTGGCACTGTTTCAATTTGGTCCAAGCTTCTTCTGAAGTCCAGCTTCCCTGGAAGCGCCAGACAACCGTGTCTCACTCTCCAGTCCCATGCTCTCTACCTCGAGCAGCTATAAGTTACTCTTGTACATAGACTGGCGTCTTCCTTCTACTTCCTCCAGCCTTCTCCCAGTCTTGCCGTGCTCACCGTATGTTTTTTTATTTTTCTTATTTTTCATTCGTCCAGTGCTATTTTCTCAACTGACTCGCCAGCTCACCCGTCTGCCCTTTCGTGATGCGCCCAGCTTCGATCTCCAGACTTCCACCCACACTATTCCTCCGTCTCTCCTCTTGTCCGCTTGGGTGGATCCTATGCAACCTTCTCCGGCCAGATAGATAAATAGAATTATCTCTCGTTATCTATACTGCAGTCTTCCTGTTATTTATTAATAATATATAAAAGAAAAGCCCATTGCTTCCTTCATCCCACGAAAAAAGTATTCATTAACCTCTCAATCCTGACGCTTTCTTTGGATTGGCAATGCTTCTGTTCCGATTCTTTTGATTCTCACCTATCCAACTCGCTTTCGAATCGATCACCAATTTTAAACACGTTTGAATCGTTTGGCTTCACTCTAAATCAATCAGGATTTATCCTCTCTGGTGCGCCCTCAATCGTAATAACTTGGAATCCAGCTTACATATACTGGCAGACTCACCCGACCTGCGAGCTCCGATCGTCTCCAGGAATTCTTTTCCATTCCTTCAACGGTGAACATAGACAATACTCGTCCCCCACCTCACAATCCCACAAACCTGGGACCTGGGAACCGGAGCCTAACTCGACCCCACCACCTTCAGAAACCTATCCTCATTTCAGACCATCACTGTACTTCGAATTTATGTCGGACACCTTTCATACAGCACCCATCGACCTCCACATCCCTGAATACCCCCTCAGCCCACCGCCTGGGCACTCGACCCAGTCTACTCTTCAATCCTCTGACCTACCACCATTTGCTGCCCCCGGATCTTCAGATGACCATTCATCCGATCCAAGCTCTCAACATTTCACCCGTGAACTTCTTACCTCCATCCCTCCTCAGACACCTTCCTCTCAAGCTCGAACATTCACCCCGAAAAAGAACGCGTCACCAGCCCCCATATCATCTGAACTCCCTCCCCAACGCTATCCTCCACCTCAGCGCTTGAGTGTTCTTCGACAGGGTGGAACGGCTAGTGTTCTTGACTTGGCTAGCTTGGTTAGATCAGCTCGCGACCGCGCGCAGGAATCCATTGAAATCATCGGTTCTCCTCCCGTTTACAATTACTACACTACTACATCCTCCTTCAATTCACCGCCAGCTCGCCCCAGCCTCAAAGACTCAATAGACGAACAACGTAGTGCCAGAAACGGATCGAAAACTCCCTTGGTGCCTCAGCATTTTTTCCAAGCGCAAAAGTCCCCCGCTCGCGGTCTCCTTTCGTGTCTAGACGGTGTGCCTGAATTTAGCTTACCTTTGGACAATGGCGCGGCTTTTCATTCTGACAGGCGAGCCGGACCCTCTTTCGATCTTTCCTCCTGCTCATCTGGTCATCGCCCTAGCATCGACAAACCGAGTATGGTCCAAGGTACTCTGTTCAACAGCCGACAACATGTCGAGCCGCGGCTCTCCTCATCTCTGCCTTGCCGCGATCAGGTGGAGCTGAGTAAAAGCGATCTGAAGGGCGAGTTGGAGGCCAAAGCGATGTCTTCCTGTCTGCCGATTTCAGCGGACGGAAGGCGCTCGGTAAGTACCCCGAAGAAGCGCGAGCCCCAACGGAGCAAGTCCCAGAGCGGCAGTCTCAATCGCCCCTCCCGATCCATTGTTGACGATTCCTGCACATCGATCTCTTCCAACCCGCCTCCGGAGACACGCGCTCGGCTCCGC
Source organism: Puccinia horiana (assembly GCA_001624995.1). Taxonomy (NCBI): domain Eukaryota; kingdom Fungi; phylum Basidiomycota; class Pucciniomycetes; order Pucciniales; family Pucciniaceae; genus Puccinia; species Puccinia horiana. Next base: position 476,809 of record LWDY01000007.1, read on the forward strand.
TCGCTCTCCGGGCCAGCTCCAAGCGACTCATCCCACCCTGCCGCCTCGGTACGTCTTTCTTTCTCATCTTGCTCTTGCTCTTGTCTCCCTCCCTTCCTTGATGCGTGTCTAGTCACCTCTCCACGTGCTTGCCATCTGCCGCGCATGTCCATCTTCTCTGGCCTAACCCGAAGATACACCCTTGAAGCTCCTCTACTGCACTCCTCTCTCCTGCTCCAACCGGCTGAACATCACTGAGGTCTGGTGGCTGCCCGCCATCGGACTCACTCGTTCTTCCCCCATGGAGAACATCTTGAAACATCATGGGCTCTCGAAGACTTCTGATGACGCAATAAGATGCGTTACATATAATATCCACTCATTATGTACCTTCGCCATGTGGAGCTCGGTATCGATGGAAGTTTCGGCACACTTTTCGAAAATCGCTGAGCTCGCCGACATTCAAACTTTCAGTTTGTCAACGTCCACATTTCTTTGCATATGTGGTGTCGACAAATCAGACAGACGGTCGCGATCCCCCAAGATTGCGAAATTGATATTCAAATGAAAAAGGGTTGTGTTGAATGGGATGTGTGCATTGTTCTTTGTAGCAAGAGGAAGAAGTTCAAGCCCTGATTCTGATCTAAAAGAAGAAGTCTCAGCCGACAGATAAGATATGTAGACATCAATAGTGTGGGCCTCAACCGACTTGCGAAGGCCATCGAAGTGATTTTCATGATTCCAATTGAGTGATCAATTGTAATCAGGTGTGGTACTGTTTCTGTATCGGTGGCAAGCGCTGTCTTTGAATTCCTTCGACGCTTGCCCATCAACTCAACTGGACTGCCAGACTCTGGTTCAGACCAGCCAGGGTTTGCGTTGGAGTAGATCTTCTGGCGACACTTCGCAGGAGCAAGTCATCAACTCGGGCTGGTTGTTTCTGGATTGTCTGACTGCAGTGGCTTCGACTACACTCAGCCTGGATTGGCCTTGAGTACTATATTTAGAAGATATACAGATGACTGCCCCATGGGAAACCACCCTCAGCAAGGGTCTCATTGACTTCCCTGTCTCTCCCTCTCCTCCTCCTCTGTTTTATTCCCTCGCCCCAACTTCTGTCTGTGTGTGGCCTTCGACTCACTGACAGTGCTTCCCTTTTGCTCGAACAGACTAGCACTCCCACTCAACTAAAAAAGACTCCTCAGATCTGGAATTCTAGCATGCGCAAAAGAAGTGGCTTCTTCCGAAGAAAGCTCGGTACTTCTCACTCTCAGGCCGACTCGCATCCTCAAGAAACTCATCAAATCTCCTGCTCCTCGACGCCCTCTGAGCCACCCCCCACCAGCAGCCAACCCACCAACTACCACCACCATCACAACACCCCTCCCGTGCCTATCATTCCTCTCTCCTATCACCACAATTCGAGCTCTCAGTCACCCAAGCCTCCCTCAATGCCGCCACTCAAGTCCCTTCTCTCCAGCACCAGCTCGACTGGCTGTGTACCCTCATCAACCGACCACTCACTAGTTCCAGATGACTTCAACCAGTCCGCGTCCTCTCTCACCAACTCAAAATCACCTCTCAACTCCAACCAAGAATTCCCTCGCACCTCCTTGTCTGCCTCTCAACCCACCCGTCATGGCTCTTCCGTCGAATCTCACTTCTCCCCTGCTACCTCCCCCAGCTCTCATAGCCCTGCGCTCAGTTCATCAAAGCAATCCCCCTTGTCATCTCCTGTCTCCCCACCTCACAAGTCTTTGCGGCTGCAATCAACCGCCAGGAGTTTGGTCTCTAGCTTCGAGCGTTCTGAGCCTCTTGTCCCTCGTGGGGCCCTAACGCGCTCCCCCAGTTCAATCTTCTCCCCCTCCTCTTTGTCCAAGATCCGCAACCTCCCACCTCCCATTGAACCTCGCTCCGGTAAAACTCGTCCCGTTCTTAACCCAACCACTTTCTTGAGCTCAACTTTGAGCACTCTGCTTGCAGTTGATGACTGTCAGACCGCTTCACCTGGCGGCTCAACCAGTCAGCATTCTTCTGGAATCGCCTCATCCTCCGTCGTTTCCGACCTCCTTTCATCAACCCATCATTCAACCAACCTCGCCAGCCCCGCGCTGAGCGAGGAAGACAAACTTCGATTGAGTCTCGAGCGCTGGAATCTTGATCATGATGGTATCCTTCGAAGTGGCCCCTCGTCTGTCTCATCCCCAACTACCCCTAAAGCATGTCAGTCTTCTCTCGCTGCAAGCCCCTTTGAACCAACTGAACATCCGCAACAACTTGTTCACACCACTGGCTTTGACTTGCAATCAGCACCTGACATTGACACTCTTTCATCATCTGGTTCGATTTCATCATTCTTCTCAGCCTCATCTGATCTTAACGATATCAATTTACGTGCTCAAGACCCTGCGCTTCCTGAACGGATCTACAATAAGCCTATTGTCCGAAGTACACCCATAATCAATCAATACACTTTATCCAAGAATCCACCTGCTCATACAGACAGTTCCCCCTTTTCTGCTTCACCTTGTCTTCCAAGCTTGGTCAATCCGAACCGCACCACAATGCAGTCCAGATATCCGGCCGAGCCGTTCGAGAAGCCTCTCAGTAATATGGCCCGGATTAAAGCCCTAGCGCTTGACAGCTCGAGCCCTATTCCATCCTCCAGCCTACTGCTCACCTCGGCCTCCGTCTTCAGCTCAAAACATAGCTCCTCAAGCGACGACTCCACTGCTAAATTCAATCCTGAATCCCTGTCCCCGTCCAACTCACTCACCACGTCGCCGTCCAGCCTTCAGGGCCACATTGTCTCCCGAGCAAGTTCAATGAAAGAATGTCGCGATCAAAGCGTCAGCCCGGGCACTCCTCGACGGGTCTCCAACCCCCGCAGGCGAGGCTACACCGAGGATGACCGTGCCCTGGCTTTGAAGATTCTCGGAAGCCAGCTCCCCGCCGCTTCGAGACCCCCCAGCATTCTTCCGCAAATCTCTTCACAGCCTGCATCTCGTGCATCAAGTACTGAAAATCCTTCTTGTACGGACGATCCAATGCTGGGGTCTGAGGGAGAAGATAGTGGACCTGATGACCCCTCCTCTTTCTCACCGCCAAGCATTCGGCTCGTATCGTCTTCCTCTCCTTCCTGCTCATCCGAACAAGACCCCCCCAACTCTGTTCATGCAGGCACATTGCACAAACCCTTTGCTGGCTATACCTCTCCAACTCATTCAAGATCATCCCTCTCTAACCGTGGCGATCTATCGCCATTCCCCAATTCGTCTGGGAATACCTCTCCCACTGCCAAACCTAATCATTCTCAGGTATCCAAGATTGCACTTCCAATGAGAGGTAATCCCGGATTAGGTATCAAACCGCCTCTTGAATCTGATCGTTCCTCCTCTCCAAAAATTCCCCAGCTTCAGAGGCGCGATCCTGAAAGGCCATCGCCAACAAGAAACTCACTTGTGAAAGAAGATGGCCGGACGCCCCGCAGCCACCAATCATCACCTAACCTGAGAAGCCTTCGCCCATCAACCCCACCTGACAATTCATTCTTTTCTGTCATTGTCTCTGAGCCTCAGCCGCCTGAAGAAAAACTCACTACACGCATGTCAGGCGAACGCGAGACTTCTGGTGCTCATTTTCACTCGCACCCTCTTCCTGGCTCTGCCTCATCTCATCCGGACAGCTCTGACCTACTAGATTCACGACCATCACTTATCGTCCCCGGTATGACGCTCGAAGCAAACGCCCTTCGACTGGCCGAGCTGTTTTGGCAGGATGACGAGACGATCATCAAGAGGCGAAAGTTGACCGAATGGCTTGGTAGCCCCGAGACTGCCGAGAACCAACTTCAAGCATACACACGCCGTGCACTTTTGAATAAGTTTGACTTCAAAGATCTTAGAATCGATCTCGCGTTTAGGAAACTTTGCTCAAAGATATATTTGAAGGGTGAGACTCAACAAGTCGATCGTATCTTGGCCGAATTTAGTCGCAGGTACTGGGAGCAGAACCAGTCCAACATCTATGTGAACGCTGGTGAGCTGGATTTTCCTTCCAAATTACACGCACCCTTGTGCTCATCCTTCCATGTTTGTCGGTTTTGTAGATGTGGTACATGCTTTGTCCTACTCGATACTTTTGCTCAACACCGATCTTCACGTGGTTGATACTACCACGCGAATGTCTAAGTCACAATTTATCCGCAACACGATGGAGACCGTCTTTGCCCAACTGTCTCATCCACAATCGCCACAAGTAGATCAACCGCCGAAGAGCTCGCCGACAGATCATTCTCGACCGTCGCCAACAGCATCCGAACTGGGCAAGTCTCATTCCAAAATGGGAAGCAATGGTACCATCGCGGTACGGAACCGTCGCACCTCGTATGCCGAGCTTAGTCGAGCTCTGCCGGCTTCAGCCAATTCACAGGCCTCTAACAACCGTCCATCGATGGAACGATGGCGTGATTCTCTTCGCAACGGGTCCCAGCCCGTCATCAGGACTTCACGCCGAAGTCAAAGCATCACTTCTTGGGCAAGTGAGGAGGACCTTCCGACGAAAGCTAACACAGGCTCTCCTGCGCCAGGCAGTAACTTGACCGATTATGGTCGCTATCCGTCCTTTGATATCGGCAGACCCTCTTCCCCCGCACTTCCTCGACCCGAAGATCAGTCATGCACAACCCAACCCAACCTGGTCGACAAGGGGTCCTCCGCTCCAAAGCTTGATAGGATCAGCAAAGCACTCTTCGAAAAGGAGCTCGAGACCATGCTGAAAGTAGGTATTTCCGAACTAACACTCCATCCCTAGCATTTTATCGGACTGGCCCTGATTCTTTCAATGTTAATAGGATATCTACAATGCCATCAAGAGCCTACCGATCGCTCAAAACTCTGCTGAATCTAACCCCGGATCTTATGGCAGCCTCCAAAGGATGGCTAGTCGTCGTAGCCATCATATGCATGGTGTCGCTGACTCTATGGGGCCTCACAAGCGCGCCAGTTTGCGCGGATTTGGAGGACTCGCTTCAATGCTCTCTGGGATGGAGACGCCAGGCGCACGACCTAACAGCCCGACACTCAGTGCTAGCACATCAGTCTCCAGTCTCCCTTCGGGTATGATGGTAAGTGCTATTTTTACATTTTTTTCTTCATTTGGGCACCATGTTCATATTGATTGATTTGGTTATCTCAATAGGGTTACTCCTCAAATGCAGGATCGTCGGTCAATCTCACCAATCTGACAACTCCATCGATCGGATTTGTCTCGAATCTTTCGCAATCGATTATTCGGGAACAACACGAAGAAGAGTCGCTCGATACTAGTCAAGCCGATGCTGAGCTAGCCAGGGACAGCGAGCTAGCATTGCTAGGAGCTCCCTGGGCCAAAGAAGGCATCCTCCAGCGGAAGCAGTACTGGGAAACGAAAGGCAAAAGACACAAGGATAGGAGTTGGGCCCAGGTGTTTGTGGTGATTCAGAAGGGTACCTTGAAGATGTTTCAATTTGGACAAGGGTCAGGCTCATCCGGCGGTGGTGGAAGTGGTATTCTCAGTCCTCCTGGAGGCGCAAACGACAATTCGACCATTGGTGGTACCAGTGAAAACTCTGCGGTCGGGGGAGGCAACTGGTTGCCCAATGCTCAACTGATGGGCACGATTACACTCTCGCATGCGCTGACAAGTGTGCTCGTCTCTGGATACAGCAGGGAACGGGCTCACGTCTTTGTTCTAACGCTCTCTACCGGGGCCTCCTATTTCTTCCAGGCCGGAACACAGGAGTTGGTCTACGAGTGGGTGTCGACGTGTAACTATTGGGCGGCCCGGCTGAGCAAGGAGCCTCTAACTGGCGGGGTATCGAACATGGATTACGGCTGGAACCAATTGCTAGAGACCGAGCTAGTCACCCCGGTGGAGAAGAAGGAGGAGTTACAAGACTGCCAGGCCGATCAGGAGGAGCTGTTGAGCATTGTCAGCGGGCACTCGGGCCACAGTCACAAAGCTCGTCGCTTACGCGATCGGCTGTTCAACGGCCTGCCGTTAGGAAACTTAACCTCGCCTACTCTAGTCACCCAAGCCAATCGGGCCGGCGACCTTGAACATTGGTCCCATTCAGCCACTAGCATTGACTCTCAACTCGCGTCCTCTCAAACTAATGACCCTAAAGCCGCTTCTGCCGTCAGTCTTGACCTTCACGTCAGCCAACCTGTCGTCTCTGAGAAACTCACCATTAGCGATTGGAACCCTCCGGTTCCTCCTATGGCTCTCAGCTCCTTGCCTGAAGACGTCCAACTTGAGAACCTCAAACGTCATAACGCTCATATGCAAGTTGAGCTTGAAAAGCACAATTTGCTAAGGAGACCGATGGTCAACTTGGTCAGTCTTCCCACCATTCTAGTCTTTGGCTAAAAACTTATTTGTTTTATATATAATATTATAGTATTGGAATCGCCCGGTTTACTTGCAAAAAGCTATGTCTAATTGGGAGAAAAGGTCGCAGTACCTTATGGCCGAAGTGATCAAATACACCACTTATCTGAACGCACTCGAGTCTACGATCAAGCGTAAACTGTCGCTCTCTGCTGCTGTGTCCTCTTCTGTCTCTTGATCGGCTCGTGCTTTTGTACTCGGCCCTCTCTTTCATCGTGTTTTCTCTGGTGCCTTATGAGTGTGGCACGGTTGGTCTGGCCCCCTTTCTCTCTCTCTCTCTCTCTCTCTCTCTCTCTCTCTCTCTCTCTCTCTCTCTCTCTCTTTGGTTGTACGTACCTCATCTTACTTGGTTTTAATAATCATCTTATTTATTTCCTTTTTCTCACTTCTTTCTTTTTCTTGACTGTAGCTTTTTTTTTTGGGGGGGGGGGGGGGGGTTGATTGATATTGACTTTCTTTGGTGGGGAGTGTTTTTTTGGGTTGAGTATGCATGTACAGTGAAAGATCTGTCTTCTATTACTCAAGCTGTACCACAACACTATAATTCGTAAAAGGCTTGGTGAAGTACATAAATATTGTAAAATGAGTTTCAAAGAATGATTATGAAAAAAATATATAAATACACAAAAAAAATAATTCAAAATAAAAAGAAAAAACATTTAAATCTTGGCAGATTTTCTAACATCTTTAATAAAAGTTGGTCAAGGGACTCAGGAAAATCAGAGAGGACAGCCTTGCATGAGAGAAGAGTGATAATAAATGAAAAAAATCTGAACAAAAATATCCTGGCAAATTTAGTGGTCACACAAACAGCGTTCAAATTTGGAATTTGATTGGATTCTGGTGCAAAATACATTTTGAGACCAATCAATGTCCCTCCACAACATTTCAAGAAAGTATAGTATGCCAGTCAATTTTTTCAAAAATTTTCATTCATTATCATCATTCCCTCATGTCAATCTGTCATCTCTGATTTTCCTGGGTCCCTTGAACAATTATTATTAAGGATTTTATGGAAAAAATGCCAAAAGTTAAATATTTTTTCTAAATTTTGAAAATTTATTATTTTTGTGTATATTTTTTCATATTCATTCTTTGCAACTCATTTTACATTACTTTACCAAGCCTTATGAATTTTAGTGTTGTGGTACAGCTTCTGTAATAGAAAACAATGTGATAGATCTTTATGACCAGTCACTGTACGTGCTTGAAAAGGTGGGGAAATGAGGGGCTTGGGTAGCTGTATGGAGCTTCAGGTCTATTGCCAGGTTGGTTGGATAGTTTGGGTCTTGGATCAATTTTTCTTCCATCACATGTTCTCACTAAGGTGGTCCACCTTGGGACTCGGGGGGTGGAGAGATCCAGAGCTTAAATATGGAGTGGAATGTGAGGAAACATCAGTATGGATATGGTGTTCTTGGGCTCCCCCTGTGATTCCTTCATGGTTGTATCAAATCCTTCATTCTCCTTTATCCCCCTTCTTCCAACACTAACACCACCACCAATCTCTTTCAGATCTTCATCATCACTTATCCACTTGCCAACTCACTGCTGGAATATCTCTGACTCACAAAATTATAAACCATTCATATCATTGTTTTTTGTTTTTGTTTTTTTACTTCAAGTAAACTGGAAAGAGAACTGGTCTGTTTTATATCTCCTTGAATAGAAGTGATTATTGTGTGGATGAAAACACCACTGTACCATCAACCAAATTCTGAATCATCACTTCTCCAACCTGCATTCACTCACAGCTTGAATATCTGACCGGCAAAATAAAGAGATCTGCATCCAGTCAGTCTTTTTCCCATAGGTTTTTTTTTTTGATTTTATTTTACTTGAATATTGGAATCAGAAAGAGAACTGGTATGTTTGTTAACCCCTCCATGAAACCCTACAAGTGTGATTTTTATGGGATCATGAAGGTATTTATTTAGTTTGTCAGAAATAACTAAACTGTGTTAACCAAGAAACCACAAAATAAGAGTAAGTTGGCAAAACAAGAAAGAAACTGTGTAAATACATGAAATCTTTAAAGGAAAAAAAAATATGTATTTATGTACCAAAACTGGCATGTAAAGATCTGAAGAAGAGCTTACCAATTCTTAAGGCTGTAAAATAAATGGAGATTATGATTTAGGGCCTGTACCATACATGGTCAGTCCAATTTCAAAATGGGAAATCCAATTTTGATTTTTTGAAAAATCAAATGTGAATCTTTTGGTAACCAAGGTTGATTGAGGTGTACCATAGCCAGGTTAAATCTTGGCTGGATTTTTGCCGAAATCACAAAAACAGGTCTAGGGTGGTTTTTGAAATTTGACCTTTTTGATCAAAAGTGAATTTTCAATTTCATGAAAAATTGGACACCATGGTACACCAATTTTGTCAAATCAGAATTCAATTTCTGATTCAAAATTGAAATTCTGGGCGGCAAATTGAATTTCCATTTTACATGGTTCAGGCCCTTAGCCTCCCTAGTGAAGACATTGTTAGATTTCTAGTCTAAGCCCTCTTCTGGGTTTCCAGCCATTTCTTCTTTTTTATTCTTTTTCTATTAGGCCCCCTTCTAAGCTTGTATTTGATCTGTCCCCCTCTGAAATACAAACACCATCTATTACTGAGTCCATAGCTACAGAACTTGCTCCTTGAGTCCCTCCTGTCAGTTGGTTTAGATCCTCAAGCATACTGTGCTTCCAATTCTCCAGCTCATCTCCTTTTTAATCTTCAGGCCATAGGCCAAAAATCTTTCAGACATCATGATCAAATTCTTCTTGGGCTCCTAATTATGAAGAGAATGAGGATGTTCCAGTCTTTGGTTTGTGGGTTGAACTTGAGGAGGGAACCAAGGACTACCACACTCTCAACTCCAAAAACCTGCCAACACACTCTGGACTCATAAGCAAGAGAGTTGATTACTTGCACTAGTCTTTATTACCATTCCTTTCTTGCCGCTTCTATAGTCTATGTAAAACATTTATGGATATGTAGTCTGAAAGCTGCTTACCTTGGATGGTTCAAATCATTTCAACATGCACATACATCAAACAATGGTTGATTGAAATTGGATTCTGACACTGTTCTCACAATCAAGGGACAAAATTCTAACTTGTTTGATGGTTTATAATTCATGTCTTATTTTTTTAATTCTCCTAAATCATAGATATACATACTGTTTTTATCTAGAACAAAGTAAATACAGTTGTGGTAGATTTTCTATGTACTGGACCAACCTGGGAGAAAAGGTGAGTTTTGGAGGTGGGTCAGATGTATGTAGATAGAGGTGCAGTTTAGGTCCTACACCTTCATTAGGCAACTTTATTTTTGGAGTCTTTGGGGCATCTATGTTGGCTTAGCTTTTAGTCCCAGCCAAAAAAAGTCTTGATTGTTCATGGTTGAAACTATTGGGACTTGCTGTTCAAAAGCTTCCTTTCCAGAACCACATCATCTCCAGTGCCACCTGACACACCGGCCTCAACCTCCACCACCTTCCCTTTTCTGGAGCCTTCATGCTCCCCCCTGACCCCACCTGCCACAACAACATGTTGCCAATGGAAAAAATTGTCATGATTGACAATTCAGGAGCCTCTCTGCCACCAAAGCCCGCCTTGGTCTCAACACCTTGCGGGAGATTTTGCTTACCAATCCGGCAAATCAGGACATAGCTGGTGCTGGCTTGGTTGACATCATCCTGTGTCTCTCGGCTGAAAGGGAAACAATGGTTCACCATTTGGAAAATAGTGTTGACAGAATTGCTGACCTGGAACACATTGTTGCATCCAGAAAGCCCCACCAGCCCTCAAACACACCCCTGTAACTCAGGCCCCTCATTTTCTTTCAATAAAATACTACAGTTGCGCGGGGCATTCCACTGTACAGTATTTTGGGGGTGTCCCAAATGTCTTGGGTTTTTGTTTGGAAAAAAGTAGATTTTCAGTACTATAACCCCATATTTATGGGTTTGGACTGTGTTTTAAGTACATAAATATGTACTTCTGAGGGCTTAAAACATGTTGATTATGTACTGATGAGTTCTTAAAACATGTTTTAAGTCCATGGTCATGTACTTAGAGGGTTTGGATTGCATTTTTAAGGCATGAGTCCCAATTGTCAACCCAAAAAAATAAAAAAGAATAAATGGCTGAACCAAACAGCTTGCCGCTTTAGTTTTGGAATCTAAACACCCTGTAGACTCCAAAAATATGGTTTTCTAAATGTTTGGCCCCCCAAGCTGGGTACCGTTTTTACCCGTGTGTCTCACCAGATTTTTCAGGAGGCTTTGTACAGTGCAATGCTGCTTGCAACTGTATTTTTGTCATTAAAAATATCATTTCTTCTGGAATTAAAACTGTCCCATAATTTGTAAAGACTGTGAAAAGTAAGATTTTTCTGGTGGAATTTATTCCATGACTTCAGGCTCAGCAATGATGAGATGCATACTAGAGTGCTGCCTTTGACACCTAGGCTAAAGGCAATTGTGGATGCCAGGTTAGGGCCCGTACCACAGCAGACACCTGTTTTTGAAAACAGTTTCTGCCGTTTTTTGAAAACAAAAACTGTTTTCAAAAACAGGGGGAGATCTGTTTTCAAAAACCGTGGGAAAATTGGCAAAACCAATTTTCAAATTTGAGCAAAACCGACCCCTGTGGAACAGGTTTTTGCTCGAAATCAATTCTCACAGAAAATCTTTGGAAAAACTGACCTCGGAGGCCTTATGGTACACACCCTTAGTTGGGTGGTAGTGCATATGGTTGGGATCAGCTGTTGAATTGATACATCATGATACATAGCACTCTAATAGACACTTCAACATAATCATTTCAAATTTTTGTTGGTTTATTTGTTATTTTTGAACCCAGTTTAACTTGAAGTTTGGGTTTTTGACATCACTGAGGCTTTCAATTTTACTTGCCAGAATCAAACCCATCACTTGAATCTAACTGGAAGATGAGCCTCAGTGAGCTTAGCAATACCATCCCTACCAAGTGGCTGAATTTTATCTTTATTTGTCACTTTTTTTAATTTCGTTTTTGTAATCATTCTTGTTTATTATTAATCTTCATCTGCATCTCATATTAATCTTCATCTGTATCTCACCTTCTTTTGCCTATTTTGTTACCAATACTGTTCAATTCTTGTTTTCTAACTGATGGGGGAAAATAATTGAATTTATGGCTCTGTCATCATTTGCACCAGCTCAGTCTTTATCTCCTCACAATTTTTTGGGTATCCAACTCTCTTCCTTGTTGAGTGATTTTTTTTCTATTGGTGAAGACATATTTCCAGGCACTGGGGTACTGTACATATACATGCCAGCTCAATTGCTCAGAGGATGAGGCTATATGTGAATCTATCCATTTGAAAAAAAAAAAAATCAAAATCTTGGGGGTGATGGGATTATTCTCTTCACATGAGTCTCAAAAAGTTATTGTTCAATGTTATTTTGTTTTTTTATGTCCCTTGCACACGTGCCGGAATTCTTCTGGGAGGGAATCATATTGAAAGAGTTTTTGAACATTTAGAGCTTGTGAACTGAAAACATTAGAAATTTGAAGCTCAACTGGGTATTTATTGAAATTCACATCGTTCCTCGGCGTTTTGGTCATTTTGTTATGTACAAGAATTATGTTTAATTAATCATTCAGACCTAGGTTCACCTTCTTTTAATGAGTAACTGCGGGTGTTAATAGTAAATACGGATGTGTGGTTGGAGAGTTTGCTTCTGATGAGCTATGTAGCAATAGCAAGACAGATTCTCACATAACACGAACAACAAAAACAGGATCTTTCTGAATTTCCATCAAAACCTACCGATAATAAAGACTAAAAACAAGCGAAAAATGCCGAAGAAAGACTGCAACAAGAGTTGAAAATGAAATGCGCAGGAACGGTACCCTTGATTCTTTTTGGCTACGAATGAAGACAATACCGTACGGATGTTTGATGGAAACGGAAAGATGATAAGAATCCAGAGGTTGACTGATGCACTTCGTAAATTAAGCTATAGACATGGTGATTGATTTTTCGAAACTTGCTGACACGTGCCTAAAGGAACCACCCCGAACTTAGGGCTTGACAAAGCATTATTTTAAACACCCAGTCCTTCGAGGAAATCTGGAAGTTCAGTTTGTGATTGGGTAATTCGTGATTTCCACCAGAGTCCAATTTTTGAAATCGGTCGCGGGACTGATTCGGCTCTTATCAGATTAATCCGTCGGTCGGGTTCGAGTGCTATGACGTGCTTGTAGTGGTGGAGGTGGTGGTAAACTGGTAGATGGAATGTACGAAAGACTCGTGCTTCCCACAGAGCATCCCCCGAACATAGAATATTGGGACTGAGATTCTGTGTCTCGTTCATCATCCGCCTCACTGGGGTGCTGATGGGGTCTGATCTCTTCTAATTCCAACTCCATGCTATCCTCCCGAGAGACTTCATCCTCCGCGGCGCTCTTGCTGGGGTGGACATCTCTGGGTATTTCTGTCCCATTCCTTGGCTCTAGTGGCCTTTGGAACCATTCATAACTGCTGATTCCATCATTTGCCAGGCTCGAAGGCGGAAGAGTTGGTGAGGTTTCGGTTTTGAAACTTGTCCGGTTTTCGGCTGCTCGACTTGAACGCCTGTGAAGCTTGAAGAATTCCTGCCGGTAGCTTATCCATAATAATCCGGCCCCGGTCCCAAGAAGAATACACGCCGAAAGTGGGAAGAATGTGCATCCTTGTAGGCCTCCATAGAGTGGTATTGTTTTTGCAGAATCCGTCTGCCGTGTTTCTCTGGTCAACCCTGTGACAATCACCACACAAGCCAGGAATGTGCCAAATCCCAGAATGCTGGAGGCAAGGGCTAGTATTGCAGCATGCTTCCATTGATAGTAATTTGGAGAAAAGGACAGGGCGAAGGATATCAAAGCAATGAAGGCAGCTGTTGCAATGCGTTGAAAGTAGGAATTTTCGTCACAAAATCAAATCAGAAACAGTCTGGGAGAAGAGATTGTAAAACCATTCGAGTGAGATGAAGTTTGGCTCACCAACAAGTAACCAAAACAAAAACAAAGTCTGTGTTGAGCTTAATTCCCCAGCAGCATCAGGCACGGTTGAGTGCATGTTGAATGAATACCCTGCTTTGGCTTTTGTGCATATCACTTTAATATCTGTATCCGGTCTTCCCTTCCGCTTCTTTTTCCCTCTCACAAAATACAAAATCCAGCTCACTGGGATCGGTGACCTCTTCATGATAAGTACAAGCGCCCCATAAACCCGTTTTCACTTCAATCTTCAGGTTATCAATTTCGAAAACTGCTCGCCAAAATGCCAATCCTTTGACAGCCGGTGTTGAGAGTAATGGTAAAAGCCTACGCGCGGAAATTTCATCAATAATGATATCTTTGTGTATTTATTTTTCTTTAGGTTTCTTCTTCTTTGGAACAGAGAGAGAGTAGGATTACTCACAGAAGTGTGATCCCAAAAACCAGGCTGATAGAACCCATAAGTTTTAACCCATTCATCACTTTATCTTTTCGGTGTGACAATGTGTAGATTGAGGTGCCCGATAGATTTTTACATACAACCGTGAAGTGGGATACAGATAGGGGGTGATTAACCAATTGAGCAAACCTTAAATGCCAGTTGATACATTCGGAAAAACACTGTGGAGTTTTTCTTTTCTGTATGGAAGTGCTTTTGCTCAGATCTCAAGCAAGGTTTTGTATTTGAATCGTCTAAAGGAATGAGTGACGTGCTGTTTTAAGAAATTATTATTGTAGATGTGATCAGGTAGGAAAGAATGTGTGTAATCCGAAGATCGCCGGAAGTAACGAGAAAGCTTGTTTTGGTGAGGGAAAGAAGTTTTCCGGAGGGCCGAGCAGAGGGAGGGAGCGAAGGAATGAACAAAGAAAAATCTTATTCCAGAAGAGCTTTGTAAAGGATGTTTGAGCGTTGGGCCATCGATGTCCTTGTTGCGGGTTATGTATTTGAATTCGCCACTCAGACTGATGCCGATGAGCATTCTGGCTCAGTGAGACGCACATCTTCCATGGAGCCTCACAAGAAAAAGTGTAGAGCAGATGGTGTACCAAATCCCAAACGCATTCGAAGGTGCAATGAACCTGAAACCGCTCGACCAAGGCCTGTAGGAAGAACTCTGGTAGTTCTCCTCTTCCCTCAAGGTTTGGTTGTCGTCGGCGGCCCGGCCTGACAGCAAACTTTGTGGTCTCATCCAAGTTCCAAACACATCGGCTGGCCTCTCGAAGGCCCATCATCCAGCAAGATCCTGGTCTGCACATCCCGTCTGAACAAAGTCCTCCATTATGTCAAACCCGAGCTGATAGCAACAGTGGCATCATTTGCTGGGCCGAATCTTCAGTTTGATTAACCTTCTACCAAGCCCCTTTTTCATACCCAAGGAAATTCTGATTGTTCGAAGTCAAGTAAACGTCACGCCCCCAAAAACGCTCCTGTCTTATTTATCATTCACACGGCTCATTCGATCTCAAATGCATGCGCAGATGGAATACTTCCTGCTTTGTGTTAGTTTTAACCTGAGCAGGTCTCAGTTCCACTTTGCTGGGTTTTTAGCGCTTTGTTCCTTTGTTACTACCCTATTTTGATCACTTACAAGCCCACTTGATTGAAAATTATCTCCAACTGTTTGTATTTTTCGTTTCACATTTGTTTGGCATTATTACCACTTGCTAATTTATTTGAGCTAAGGTGTTTAGCTCAGGCAGGTTTCAGCTCCAATTTTTCTGAAAGCTCAAATGTCCAGCTAACCATTACTCCATTTATCACTGTCACCAACACTGCAAGTCTACGTCCACTGGTACACTTCCATCACTTGCCAAAACTCCAACTCACAACATGAAGGGACCCTGCAGCTGAAGTTAATTCTCCCCTTTTAGACTTATAATGGAGGACTTCCCTTTGATCTACAGACCCCCTGTGGATTCAGATCTAGTTAGATGCTAGAGTTTATTTGCAGTCAAAAAGCTAAAAATTTAGCTTTTTGAATTGTAAATTAAGATCTGAAGCCCCTGCAGATGGCCATGGGAAGTCTTCCAATATTTGTAAAGACTTTGATTTCCACTAATTTCTCAGCGAAGGAGCTATTAAGTCTACTACAATAGGGGGCTGAGCTGTGGGAAAAGAGGAGACAAAATAATTAATGCTCATGAAGGAGAAAAAGAGTGAGGCTATCCAAAATTTGAACAGAATTGTAGATCTGATTCCACCAAAATAACATCACAATAAAGGTCCATGCCAATTTGGCATCCCCTCACACAGCCTAAAGCCAGAAACTGCTTAGACAAAACCACTATTAAAGGAGTTTCTTTCCTTCCCCAAGTACCATCCAGCATGCCATCCCATAGCACATGTGCATTAACAACAAACCCAGATGCACAGACAACAGTTCGCCAATTTGAGTGCAGACAAAAATCAGCCCCTGCCATCAATAACTCCACTTGTGTTAAGTTAAAGCTACCAGTGGAAAATGGTCTTCATGCCCCACTCATCATCTACTCACTTGACCAATCACACAAATTTTCTTGGAAGCCCCCAGAAAAATTGAAGCATTTCCCAGACACCCAAAACTTCACATTGTGAAATCCTTCTCACCAACTGCAATCTTATGATGAACTCTCCACCAAATCTCCACCACAAATTCCAACAAATCATTCATGATCCTTTCTAAAAATGCCAAAACTACACCAACTTCCAATAACCACCTGCCCAAAGGCTGTGTGATGACTTTCCATCAAACAAAATTGCTACCATGATGTATCACTCCTACTGATGAGTTGAAACATGTCCACTACCACCCACTGGCATCCACAAGCGTCTGTAGCCTATTTGGGAAAGGCAGCACTCTAGTATGTGTCTCAGCATTGCTGAGGTCATGGGTTTGAATCCCATCAGACACATCTTAGTTTTCACAGTCTCTACAACCAATGCTTGCATTGTTATTGGCCCACTGTTACAAGGCGGCACTTATCCAAGCCTCAGATTTGTGTTCATTGTTGATGCTAGCTTCAATGCACAATTGCTTCAGTCTCTAAATTTCTGTTTTAATTCTCATTTCTGTCTCTCAGCACAATTCATTAATCATTGTTCTGCTTCTAGGTGTGCTAGTGTCCCTACATCCCAGTCTCCTAACTATAATGTTGTAACATCAGTTAGATATTGCTCTCATTAAGGTGTGCTAGTGTCCCTACATTCCAGTCTACAAACTCTCATGTTGTAACCTCACCTATTTGTTGCTTCCATTAAGTTAAACACCTTATTTGCCCATTGATAATAGGCGTGGGGGAGCCAAACAACCCCTGCTGGTTTTGTATTAGCTCAATACATGCAACCTTTTGGGCCAGTGTTGGACAGTAGGTTGCACAACAAACTTAACCCAAGTCCACCCTTGGGGGAGGGCCGGAACCCCGCGGAGCCCCTCCCGAAGGGAGGACTTGCGTCAAATGTCAGAATTCTTGCCCTAGCAGATTTCACCTTTTGGTGGTGACACACCTCACCACCAAATTACACGAAAACCCATTGTACAAAGTTTTCAATTTTTCATGGAGGGGTTGATGTTGGGGGCAACATCTCCAACTTTTGGCCAATTTTCATCAATCCTTCTTTCAAAACACCCTTCTTGGATTCTTGATGGTGTGGGACTCTAAATGTATTATTCGGTGAAAGATCCTCTGAGGGGGAAATAAATTGCAAATAGGTTTAAAGGCTATTACAAATTATGGGTGGTTTGAAAGACCTGCCCCTTGAATGATACTATACAAATGTGTCAGAATCTCAAAATCAATATTTATAAAGATATGGCTGACTTCAAGACTGAGTTACTAAGTATAGTAGCCTCAATCAGACTTAGATCAATCAAATCAATATTCTTGTAGACCTGTTACAACTTCGGATAACAATGGATAAGCAATCCAATGGGATTGGTTATGTGAAACTACAATACTAACACTACTTGTTGATAATTGAAGTTAATAATGACCTCTTCCTCAAACAATTTCTTGCTAAGTCACTTTAATCACTACTAGAGCTTCCAGACGAATACTATAACCAATTGTTAACAGATAAACTAATAATAATCTGCTGACGGTGAATTTTTTGTTGGTATTATGGCTATAAGTTCACTACTAATCTCCTCAAACTCTCAAAATCACTAATACTTTCACTACTCAGACTAACACTAACACTAATACTGATGCACCAATCATCTGATTGATAGCACCAAACCTAATATATACTGCTCTTGGAGACTGATATATTGATGGATGGATGGATGGGTGACTCAACTTCACTGGGTAAGTGGGTGAGTGAGTGAAGGGGGATTCTGGCTGGGAGAAGCCCTCCTTTTATATTGAAAAGTGAGGGATTTTTGCTGCAAGGGAGCTCCCTGATGTGAAGTACCAGTTGAGCGCGGTGAGCTGAGGAGGCTATTGTGGGACAATGAAGGGGAACGTAGAGAAAAGAGAAATCACCTATTGGTGAGGAAGAGAAGAGGATAAAGGATGAAGAAAAGAAAAGAAGAGCCGGTCCAACTGAGTTCAAATAGATGAGAAATGAAACCTAATCTAATTACAAACAAAGTTGAGTAAAACCCTAATTTTCCTCCTCACACGACCTCTTGAGATTCCGTTACCAGTGTTGGTGATACGCCGCAGTGTCACACCTGAGGGGTCTGTCTGCTTCACACTCTGCATGGTCAGAAACTAAACAACTGAATCATGTGTTCTGATTGGCCGGGACTCAGCATCTGAATGCTTTGTCCTGGTTGGTCAGAGCCAAACCTACTACTTGACTACTTCCACCCAGAATTCTGGGGGTCAAGGCCTCTCCTTCCTCTCTTCCTCATCCTCACCTAATTAATTCTCTCCACCAACCTCATTATCCTAAAAACAATACCCTTATAACTCTCCTCCTAATACTCATTACCGTCCGCTGTTCCAATCCTGGCAGAGACAAAAGTTTCCCAGGCACACTGAGTCCTCTGTTCCAATCCTGGTTGAGACAAAAGTTTCCCAGACACACTGAGTCCTCTGTTCCAATCCTGGTTGAGACACAAGTTTCCCAGACATGACACCTCCTGGGTTCCAATCCTAGTTGAGACAAAATCATCCAATCCACCCCCTGTCCTCTGTTCCAATCCTCCTATGTACTCTATATCTTCTGTTCAATTCCCAATGGTGATGTGTTCTTGATCAATGAATGTTGTCCATCAAAGGTGTATGTATATATATTATCCTTATTGTAATAGTTCCTCCTCTTGTATATAATCTCTTGTGCATGCATCCATTCCATCACAACACCTCCGCCGTGTGCTTTTGGCATTGTAACGTGAATAGAACACCACAACGGTGCCATCTTAAAAAAAAATTAAAAATTAAATACATACCTGTCAAACCTGAACCTCAATGGTTGCCGCTGCCGAGGCCGTCTGTTGTCAAAAGGTGCCAACAGATGCAGGTTTGGTATTACAAGTGAGATAATGCAGATACATACATGATTTTTTTTGTCCCAATTTTGGGACAGCTATGGTCGCTAAAAAAATTAAAATAAAAAAAAATGGAGTAGGCCGGAATAATGGCTACATGATGGTACCTTTTTTTTTTTTTTGATGACTCATGGGCGAGTTATTAGGAGTCAAAAAAAAAAAAGCTTTTTGATGGGTTTTCCGCGACCCGCTTGGGCAACGGATGGGACTTAAGTCATAAGTCCCCTCTACGAGGGGCCCGTTGAGGGGACTTAGTTAAGTTCGGTTGCACAACAAGATTGCTGTCAGTCCATGTCACGCTATTTTGACGTGGGCCAATGCCAGATTTTTTTTTTATAATGAGTCCCCGGGCTCCCCAATTTTGGGGGCACAGGACCCTCTACATTGTAAAACAAGGTGGGCTTAGGCTAGTGCAAAAGAAAATATCTACTCATCCAAACTAGGGGAGTATTAATACATGACTACAATTCATAAAACAAAACAGCAAGCCAAAGAGTAAGTCAATTAAAGGGTTCAAAAACAGTCAGGTGGCTTATTACATGTCAATTTACCACATTACAAGGATAGTCTTTCCAATCTAGTATTACGGGGGCTCCCCACTAAGGTCGTTATGTATCAGGTCACATGCAATGTGTGAATTAATGTTAAAGCACGGCTGACAAGAACTAGTAATTAATAAAGGGATTTTGTTGCTGGGCTAATCATTTCGCATTGTTAACCTTGATGTATATACCGATAGTTGCTGAGCAAATTGTCCCATGAACGACACGTCTTCGGCCCCGAAAACTCTCTTTGGATCTTTGGTGAATCCAGCCAAAACATAACCGCCGGTGTTCGGAAGAGATTCTGTACTAACCGCGAGTAGCATTGCCGACACGTAAGGGTCGGCAGGTCCGTCAGTATTAATTCTAGGCTGTAAGGCAGCTTCTTCAGACTCTTCCACGCTAGGGTTTTGATATAGCAGACCGCCCTCGCCTGCTCTTAGGACACGCAGATGGAGACCTGCGTCCAGCTCAGGAACTGGCAGAGGAATGTTGTGCCCGGATATGATTATCGTCCGGCCCAGATGGTCGGATTCAGCATAGGGAGCGACAGCCATCAGATAGACGAGTGAAAGATCCAAAGTTTCGGCAACTAATCTAGTTGCCAAGTCAAACACTTTTCGCATTCTGGGCTTCACTGCCGCATTGATATCTTCAAACAGACAGGGGGATGTTTTAGTGGGTGACTTCGGACTCGGCTGCGAGAGAGACGGAGAAGTAGGCGGAGGGGTAGAGATGGAGCTGATACTTTTCCACTTTTTAAAGCCAGACGATAGATTAAACGATGCGGCACTTCTCAGTGGCGTCCTTGGAGGGTCAGATAACACTTCGGATTCCAGTGATTCTTCTGCATCGCTGTGAGAGCTATTAACACTCTTCAATTCGTTATTCCAGATTTCATATGTGGCCGAAAGCCTTTGTATCTTCTCTGCGATTTTGTTGGCGAACCACTTCTCGATCTCACGTCGGGCGTATTCAGAAAGATATACCAGCCTCTTTTGATCTTCTACGCTAAACGACTCTCGAGGTTTGAAGTCCAAGATGCACAAGGTACCGATGGGACATGAGTTTTCTTCCGCTTCTTGGCTTCCATCCAAATTGGGTGCCATCAAAGGTACCTAGAGTTGTTCGAGATTTGTGAGTGGTAGCATGATGAGTAAAAACAGAGCGGTTGACACCCACGCCTGCGTAAAACCTTGCCCCATAATGCTCCACCAAAGGCCCGTTTTCGAATCTCCAATCTTTATGGGAATCGAGTACCGTCAGTCCCTTGCGGTCACTGAGAATGGTGTGTGCGCCTAATTAAGCAAGAGAGGAGAACGATACATCAAACGCATCAGTCTCTATCTCGGTACGCTCGAACTAAACAATTCACTAAATTTACACACAGAAAGTGATGTCGCGAGTGACGTCTCGCATCGCCCCCAAGCCGGCTTCGTTGAGACCCGATTCCGCTAGGAATATTTGGCGATCATCATCCAGAATCTGCAGAACGTAAAAGATTTGCACGAGTTTTACTAGGTGCCCGTGTAAAGAGATGGGGAGCAACTCACAGATAACATGCCGATGGCGCTGCCAAAAAGCTCTCGGCAGCGTTTCACGATGTTTCTGAAGATAGGATGTTGCTCGAGTGTCTCTGGAGGTAGCTTTCCACTTCGAACATCACCGATCATCGCACGGGTTTCTTCGATGTTAAAACTAGACCCATCGTTGGCGATAGAGTCATGCTCTTGCCAAGGAACATCCAGGCTTGAAGGCACTTTGCCCTCGGCGATTAACTTGTCACCAGCTTGGATCCGAGCGTTCGCCTTGGCCGAACCCTCTTCAGTCGCGTCGAACGGCTTATCTCCCAAGACACCAAGCCGATTGACCACCAATTGCCGGACGGCCTCGTTGGTTGGTTTCGGTGCCGAGTAAAACGTGAACGGAGTGTCTGATGAAGCATCGCCCTTATTGTTTGAGCCAAACGGAGGTGAAGGTGGATTGCAAACATCGATTTCTCCCTAGTGCCCAATAATCTCGTCAGAAAACTCTCTGACAACTCAGGCGTGATCTTTTAGGTCCATTGCTGGAAGCGCATACTAAAAATGTAAGAGAATTTGAAGCTGTGCACTTACGTTGCCGTATAGATGGTTATATTCTAACCACGTCTTGGGATGTTTCTCGGGGGGACTAGAAGCGCTGATGCGGTCTTTGATAACAACAACCATTTTGTTCACTTGTGTCTTGGTGGCGCTGGACTTGGATTTCCATGACTTGAAAATGGTCATGCCGCGACTCGCCTTCGGGTTTTCAGTCGTAGACTGATCATGATCGTTGCGTTTTACTTGGCGGGATATAATCTCGGTGCTTGTGACAGTATTCCGTTGACGGCCTCGAGCATCCGGACTGGAGTTCAAGACCTTAAACGCGATTCTCCTTATCCTGGTGAATCGCGGGGGTTTTCTTGATTTCGAAGGTACTCTTTTGAGTTGAAGGCTTGCTTTATCCTCATTATCACTCAATTTAGGCACGTGGGGATCGAGCCAGCGATCCCCATTGGACGCCTGATATACATTACATGGGGGGGTTATATCCCCAGGTAGGGTGCTAGTAGCCTTCTGCCAGAAATAATCCGACGGCCGTGATTTTTTGGGACGCGACGAGGCCCCACGCAAGGTGACGTTGAACAAGGAAGAGTAGGGTAAGGTGATTCCACGAGGGGAGGCTATGATTTGGGCCATGGTGGTTGACCTGTTGATGAGATTGTGGGGAAGCCGAGATTGAGGAGGGGGAGAAGAGAGCTACTTATCCACAATAAGGTAGTGGATCAGTAATTCCTTGTTCAGTTGAATTTTAGACTAGAAGGAGCACAGGCGAGGCAAACCGTCCAGAATTCTGACGAGAGGCTAGAGCCGGGCGATCTATGTAGTAGATTGTAGATGATAAAAGTGTCTTCAAGCTGAGAGGATAAGTTATGTAGATGAAGTAGGAAGGCCAATGAACGTCTCTGTCCAGGGATGGGCGCGAGACTGCTCGGATTTAACGATGGTTGAGACGGGGCGGCAAGCAGATGAACGGAGATGGGGAAGATAAATCGAGAATGAATCTGATTTCTGTGCGAAGGAGGCGGTCTTGAATCAACGTTTTCTTTGATGAAGGACACAATGCTCACCGGCAGGTCCCGGGAAAAGGAAATGCAGTGTAATACTTGCCGCAATTGGCGGGAAGAAAAACAGGTTTCAATTATATCAAGGCTGTACCAATCAAAGTTATTTTTGCGACCTTTTGTTATTGGGGTGTCCGGAGTTGTCATTTGCATGTATTTATTTGCATAGATTCGACGGTGATCACTTGACACTGGGGGGTAACTGGCGGCAATCACCCATCGCCAAATTGCTAATTATGGTATCAACAGAACACTCGTGACTCATGGAGACGACTCATCGGGATTTCGTTTCGGGGGACTGGACAGTGGACACAGACCAGGAAACGCCGAGTAACTCGGCTCTTCTTAGTTTGTGTCCAGTGAGTTGTCAGCCACTACTTCTCTTGGGCAGCCCTGGGCCACATACAGAGGATAAAATCTACGGGCGAGTGTCCCCTCGGCCATACTTGTAGGAAGCTCCTCTGGATTGGCCCCATGAGAAGGACCGGAAAAAAGGTAAAGCCACACCACATGTCTGATGGCTTTCGTCACCGTGAGGCTGTTGGGGCAATCACCGCACAGGGATGGATGGGCCTACAGACTCACAGAGTGAGACTACCTTAGCCAACAGTGGTCGCCAGGCTGTATAAGAATTATCACAGCAAGCTCGCTGGATGAGGCTGGATGGACTTCCCCTCTGGGCATGCGGGTACATATAAATTCAAGCATATCAGGATTACTTTTCAAGCATATAAAAGAGAAACAAGGAATATTGTACATTTGATGATAACACTAGATGCTGAATTGCGGCAAACAAGAGCCGGCATGTGTGGTGAGCGCAAAGTAGAAGTGATGAAGAAGCGGGAAGGTCATCATCACAAGCTATCACAAGCTTTCCATATGAGAAGCGCATCAGGGTTATGTCATTGAAATTCATTGAGCATCTCCAAATGGGCTTCTCTGTGTTGGAGTTAAGATCAAGGGTTTAGCCTGAGCCCATTCATCAAAAAGCCAGCTTGTCCAGTGCTGTCCTGTGGGCAGCTTCTGAGCCCCCCGACCAGCGTGCAAGTACATATTTCGGCCGGGACAACTTCGAAGCGCCGCAAAGCAGAAAGCCGTTAAGATGCAAACTTTGAAACAAAATTCATTGGCTTTTCTGTCACATCCGCGCAGAACCGACTTTGCCCTAGTACTGAGCAGCGCAAGGAGTACCGGGTCATTTTGCAGATTCATGGCTGGGCGACCCGCTGCAACCCATATCTTTTTTCAAGTCTAATGTATCAAACCTGTATCGCTCTCCTAAATTTCTTCATTGACTGTGCAGACCGAAATTGTAGCGAATCATGTAAGCCTGACGGTCTGTTTTTGACAAGCCACAAGATTATACGTGAAGTTGCGCTATCTGGGTCACAACCTGCCTTGGACATCTCATCTTCAAATTTTCACAGCAGATGTATCCCCGGGCGATTGGTTTTTTATTTTTCTGGACCTCCAACGCAATGCCAATGGATAGCTTCTATGGCCGCTTGCAACAAGATGTTCCTGATGGCAAAGCGGATAACTTGATTTCAAGGACCAGAAAGCTGACTAGCGACTGCATCGACCGCAGCTCTAAGAGAAAAGCGGCACCAGAGAGCTCTGGAATCTCTAATCGATGGTCTACTGAAGAAGAGTTAAGTCTAACTAGTTTTTCTCGCCCGGCCGAGTTCACAGAAAAAACACGGGGGGTTTATCCAGAAAACACGGAACAAAGATTCGCAAAGGCTTCTGATATTGTTGCAGATGATCCAATGGGGGCATCAACTAAGGCATTTTTCCGGGGACCTAAACGCAAAAGCTCGGATTGCAAAGAAATTCACAAGAACTCGCACTCTTCAATAGTGACTGTCCCTCACGTTGAAGACCAAGAAAAACCTCAAAAAGTTATCATACTGATGGGTGTTTTAATTGCAACTCAAGTAAACCATGTTATAGACCATGAAGCAATGGTTAACCCCTCAAAAACTAGGCTGGACTGTCCTCCTGAATCTAAACAAGATTCCAAACTTTTATCGCGGAAATCCACTCAAACAAGTCTTTCAAAGCTTCCAGGCGGCCCTCCAGGCTCCTCAATTGAGGTCACAAAAAGCACTCCAGAGGGGGGAGTGAATTCCCACAACCAGGTTTTTATTCAGAGAAAAAAGAAAGAATACAGGCCTGACAGATTACAATTTGATGAAGAGAACTTCATTCATTCCCCATATAATCATTTACCCAAAGATAAAAAAGACATCTCCAGGATTTCAAATCTGATAACTCGATTTCTCAAAACTACGGAGCTAGTCATGACAGAAAGCCAATTCATTAGGTGTGGCTTTTTAGTTGATGATAACTCTAAAATGGATGGTGATGCTTCCCCAATACAGACAAGCAGGCTGAAAGATCAACAAGAAATGAAACTTAAATCACTAGAAAAATTGATGGAAGATAGTGAAATTTGGTTTCAACACTGGAGCAGAACAGCAGATATCAATTTTGAACGTTCCCCAAGAAATGCGGCTGTAAAATTACAACATGTGATTGTTGGATACTTATTTTATGTTGAGATGATCAGCACAATTATCCCAATGTCAACAGAGACAGATGCAGTTGGTTTAGAGCTGAGAAAATCATTTGAACTTGTTCAGAAGACATTTAGCAACAGAAACTCAAATTTGAAGTCAAATGAATTGAGTGGAGAAACATCAATCTACCAGAAAGCACAGAAAATAAAAAACAGGTGATTGGTGGGAGAACAACTTATCATGTTTCAGCAGGATTATGGAGCTTACTGAATATTTGGATGGAAATCTATAGAAATGATTTATACAATAAAATCATTCTTCATGGGCGCTGCAACTCTATCAAGATCTTCTTTAATCTGATTTTTGCACACTCAATTGACAATCTCACCAACAGATTGAATAGTAGTGACCAGGATTTCTGATACTGTCATGGTTATTTACACAATAGTTGTCAAAAGAAAGGGACTTGGAAATCCAAGCCGTCAAAAACTCCCACAACCACTTTGATGTTAATTCTAGGAGTTGTTTCTCTGATTACCATGGCAAGGTGGGGTGTTTTTCCTCAATTTAAAAACCATTGGGAGTTGTCTCCCAAATACACCAAGTCCAATGGCAGATTTTGGAGTTGCACAGCATTGCCTGCCTCATCAATCGGAAGGTAAATTCTTCCTGACAATGAGGTACTTGCAACTCAAGAACCAGAAGGATTTCCTTGCATCAAAAGAGGTACAAGTACCTGACCGACCAAAAGGATTTCCTTCCAGTTAGTGCAGTACCAGAGATGGTGGGCCTGCTGCGCTAACTGTAGCGCAGCACAGTGTAATTCCTATAACAGCTAACAGGTTTTCCGTTGGCTGTGAGCGGAGTCGCTGCTATTGCTACACACCCCAACCTCAAAAATGTGGTTGTTACGCTGTGTTACAGCTGTTGTTAGTGGAAAACCCTGCTAAAAACGACTGTAGCACAGCACAGCAGCGCTAACACTATGGTGTTTGCAGGCTGAGAAGTCAATTGCTATGCTGCACTTTTTTCCAAAAAAGCATAGTGTAGCGTAGTGGCCCAGTGCTGGTACCAGTACCCCATTGACTGGAAGGAAATTCTTTCAGTGGATAGTTCATCAACCTGAAAAAAATCTTTCCAGTTGATGAGGTACTTGAGCCATTTTTGACAGGAAGGAAATCCTTCTAGTTGGTGAGGTACAAGTGCCTCATTCAATGGAAGGATTTCCTTCCAGTTGATGAGGCAGGTCAAGCTGTGCAACTCCCAAATCTGCTGTTGGACTTGAAAGATTTGGGAGATAACTTCAAATTTATTAACATTTTCCAAGATCCCCTGCCCCCAAATTTGGGAAGCCTGGGGATTCTTGATGCAAAGAAAAAAGTTCCAGAATTGGCCTGGGTAAAGTGGAATTCACTCAACCTTGGACCATTAGATTGCACGTGTAGAAACAATACAATCTTTGCTGTGTTTGTTTGGCTCCCAGAGCCTCTTCTTGTTTTTTAACAGAGGATCACATTTTTAATTGGGGCAAAAACTCCTTGCCTTGCCATGGGAATCAGAGAAAGGGCTCCCAGAATCAACATTAAAGTGATCATGGAATTGGGAGTTATTGATCTAAGACTTGAAAAAAACACAGTTTCCATTTAATTGAATTACCATTCTTCTTCCAGGAACAAAAAAGAAACTTTTGGAAAGATGATTTAGTTGAGTGGCTGATTATCAGAGGTGTCTTTCAGCCACCACTTATGACTATCAAAGAACCACAGCTGGTATATTATTCAGATTGTGCATACTCCAGTCGAGAATGAATGCATTATGACAATATTGATGAATATCGATGAAAGTCATAGCCCCTTTTTGTGTGTAGTCTACTAATTGGATATTTTATGTATTTTTTCTGACACTGTAGTTTTTTTTTTTACCACAGTGGCCCTATGGAGTAAGTGTGGATCTACCCAAAGCACCAAACCCAGCAAATGACAAATGTATAAAAGCCATAACTTCTCCACCCACCCAGTCTTTGGAGTGTTATCATTCTCTTTGCCTCACAGGATCTCACATAGAAAACCAAGCAATCAAAAAGAAAAAATTAAAAAACGGAGAGAAAAAAAAGGAGGAAAAGAACCGGATCGAGGGCAAGACAAACAATAGGATACGGAGATGGATTTTTTACAGTCGATGAAAATCACTTGAGGAAGAATGAATGGGAACCTATGAACAAGGACCCGAATGAAACAGAGAACAAGAGAAATGGAAAGGCGGACAGAAAACAAAAGACAATTGATTGGATTGGAAATGACGGAAGGAAAGACCCCTTTTAAAAATTTTATCACTAAGAGTGGTTGGATTTGAAAGAAGGTTTGCCATAAGCGGAATTGGTTCTAGAGAACGATTCTTGTTTACGTTTCTTATTCCTGATTTTAGATTCTGATCTAGAGATTTTCCTTTTAGCGCTCGATTCGGGTTGATTAACCGCCTATAAAACAAAACATCACATTTACCGTCAATCCAAGGCTGCTGGAGCTCCATTAAAAAAATACATGAATCATGATGGTTAGTCAGCTGACCTTCAACGCAATCAATTTCTTTCGGGCTTGACGCTTCTCGATCGCAATCGTTCGAAGTTGTCCATAAACGTGAGAGAACGTGTTTGTTCCGACCTTCTCCCTCAAGAACTCTTGAACTTCCTTGGCCAGATTTTGGAGTTCAACTGACGAAAACAAAATATTTGAGTTTTTCTGATATACTACAAGCGAGAGATAAGAGAAGGGTACATACGCATTTGAGGATCTTTGGTGTTAGAGTCTTCAATAATTCGGAAGATCGGAATCATCAATGGCCGAAGAAGTCCGGATAAATCTTCAACCGAGAGATGATTGATCAAGGCAGCAAAACATCTCAATACAGAAGCCGCTTCAATAGACCATTTCCCCTGCAACAAGATGGATCAGTATGTGGGAAGCCATCGTATAAAAATTCTTACAAATTTTGAATGCAAGACTTACTGCGTCACTTGAATACACACTAGGACGCTTAGCATGTGCGATACTTGCTTGTCGACTCAACCTCTTGATGAAGCCAATGAATTCAGCTCCGACACCTTTGGAAATTTGACTTCCCTGTTCATTTTCTTCTTCATCCAAATCGGAGTGGTCATCATCTTCAATTTCTTCTTTGTTATGCGGGGACTGGGAAGTCGAAGAGAGTTTTGTTTGATCGACCGAGGAAGGATCTTCGGTGGTAGAAAGTACACTTGATTTAGGAGCTTCAGACTTCACACGCCCATGTAGAGTTTTCAGAAGGAAGAAAAGGTTTTTCACGATCTGTAAGGCCAAGGCGTCATCCAATTGTTCACTACGAAGTTGAAGACTTGATTTCTGAGCGATCAATAGCAAGTTGTTCGTTTGGAATAGCCAAATGTGCTCCTCTACGCTAGCAGAAAGTAGGGTGCCGATCAACCTGGCTGCGGCGAGACGCACCCAAGCATGAGGGAACAACAAAAGTTTTTGAACCGCACTCCATTCTGGGAACTTGTTCTGAGGCGTCGGGCGGCAAACGAGACCGGTGTCGATGGTGCAGAGTTTCGAAAGCGCTTGAAGACAATAGTAAACTGTTTGCCAATCTAATGCAGTTGATTCAGATGTGACATCACTTTCTTCTTCCACAAAATCTTCGGCGATCTTCTCGAGTGTCGAACATATCATAGAGTGTACTTTCTCAAGTCTCATTTTATCTTCAGCGCCCCGAACTTCAGTAGCAACGCCGATTAGCTGTAAAGCGGTTCTCCGTAGCTCCACTGGGCCGGTTGTATTTTGACTCCAGGCTAACAACATGTCCAAGTACTTGCCGACCTTCTCAAGTTCGATGCGTTTCAAGATGACCTTCAAGACCTCGATCGCCATCTGTTTGCAATTGACGGAATTTTCATTGGCCACTCTCATCACGAGAGCGACAAAGAACAGATCGGAATTCTGAGAAACTAGCGCGCTACTAAACTTCATGTTGATAGCGTTAAGGATTTCTAGCACTGATTGCCGTCCACTCTCGTGTTGATAGGCGAGATTTTTGACGAGGAATTGAAGGGAGGTAGAAAGTCTGCCTTTACCCTGAGGATAATCTAACAAAAATTGCAGGAAGATGGATCGACAAATTTCTCGAACCTGGTTGGATTGGGCGGTGACAAGCAACCTCAGAATTTGATCCATCAAATCATAAAGCTCAGGCGCCATGAACTTCTTGCTCATAATTCCTCTCAAGAGTGCAAAAAACGTTGTTTGGCGATCGGGATCTTCGAGGTCAGGGACAATCATCTTCAACAAGCCCGTCAGTTGTTTTTCCGTCAGTTCCACTTTCTTGCAATCTCGAATGACCGTACCCAAGGATTTGAGCGCCACCTGGGAAATTTCCGATTGAGATGTTCCGATGTGATTGACAACTGCGAGTATTTGTCGGACAATGATAGTTGCACATCGCTCAACCTCAGGGAGTGGCAGCTTGATCAAAATACTCATGACTTTGAGTCCTCGAGCTAGGACTTCGGTGTTGTGGGTGTAGAGAGTATTACCGACCACGCTAACCAACTGGTCGATTATTGCAAGATGTTCTGGACTGTGTAGATCAAACCCCGATTTTCGATAGACAGCATTGAACAGATCGAGACCCAGACTGACGAAGTGATGAGCATTGGCAGCGTAATGGCCGTCAAAACCTTTTGATTTTGTCGATAGGACAACTCGGTGATCGGCGGGGTTGATGACGTATGCCTTCTTCTTTTGAGATTTGTCTTTCAAGTATTCGGCGTTTTCAGAAATCAGGCTAAGTACCAAATTCAAGATTTTTGACGCATCAAATTTCTCTTTATTCGTCACGATGCCTGCACAGATCCGATGGAAGCACTCGTCCACCTGTTTCAGAGCCTTTGTTGATGCCGTAGTCTCCAACACATCCCGAAAGGAAATCAAGATGTCCGTCAAAATATCAGAATTAGCCAGTTTGCTGACAATTATTTGAAGACTTTCCAAAGACCGGGAAGTCTTGGTTTCGTTAAACTTCGTCTTTGCTTTGAGCTCCTTGGACTGTCGGTCTCTCCAGGGTTGACCAAAGAGGTTATCAATAATGATACCTATTAGCAGCTTAGAAGCGTAAGAGTCTATTTCGAACTCTCTAGATGATTCACTCGTCGTAGACAAAATGCAATACACCGTATGTGCTAAAACGTGCAATTGTGGACCCCGAAGTAATACTGCCTTCAAATCCTTCAAAACTTGCGCAAGGAACGATTGTGGTAATAGGACGACAATGTTTCCGACGGTCGCTCTGGCGGACTGACGTGTTTCTTGATGAGTAGACTTGAGAATACTAGATAGACATGAAATGATTCCCGATATCGAAGTTTGGCTGGAACTTTCCGGAAGGAATGTTGCCACGAACGCCACGCCCTCGCCGACCATAATCCTCAGACTCTCATCCGGTCCATCTTCTTTTTGCTGCTCCATAAATTTGATCAATGAAGGTATCAACTTGCCCGAAACAAACCCGCGTGCGTGCTCTGGGGCAGCTGTAAGTGCCTTTGTGCCAGTTGCATCCAATTGGTCGTCAAGATTGAAATGGAAACTCTTCATGATCGAAACAACTACCCGCACTGTTATTTTATTGACTGCGGTAGGTTTATGGATGAGCTTAACATAAAACTGTAATACTGCGTTGTACGCCGACCAATTTAAGACTTTGGTGATCCGGCCTATCGTCCGAATAGCTTCATTAACCAAATCGGGATCAGTTCTTGAGGAGTCTGCTGGTAAGAAGATATGGACAAGCAGGGGAAGAAAGATTTCCAATAAGCCTTTGATACTCAGGCGACCAGCTTCGGCTTCGTCGCCTAGCCGTCTGAGAGCTCGAATCCGTCGGTGTACTTGGATGTGATAGATGTTGAGAAAGAAATTGGCTTCTTTGTCCCCGTCGACCAACAAGCACCGCATCTCCTCAAGTCCAGAGACAGTAGGAAATTGCTTTGCGACCGCACAGGCAAAGACAGCAAGAACTTCCTGCCGAATAATTTCGAGCTTTGAGCGCAACACTTTCTTGAGGCCGGGCATCATGACTACTTTGAGGATCATTTGAATTTCACTATCCTGATTAGATTCTGCGAGCTCCAGGAAGCGACATAGAGCAGAAGCTGCACTTCCTCGCAAACTCAATTCGTCGGGGTCTTTAATTTGAAACAGCGAATGCTGGATAAGTAATTCCCATTCTTTGGGAGTTAGCGTCGAGCAGGAATCATCTTCGGAATTGTTTAGCTGAGAGAATGCGTTTAATCTTCTTTCAAAGTCGGGCTCGTCGATTCGCTTGGCGGAAAAACTGTTGAGGTCTTGCAAAAGCTTTATAGCTCTGGGGCTAATCGAATGATTTGAATGATGGCAAATTGAATCGATCGCACTGACTAGTGAAAGCCTTCCCTTCCGAGTCATTACAGTTGCGAGTAGCTTAGAGAGTGTGTTGAAGGATGAAGGGGCAGAAGCTACCCTGGGAGCTGTTGATAAAAAGCCAGATAAAAGATGAAGTAAATCAGCTTGAATGTGCTCCGGCACTACGACTTGATTTTTGAGTAGAAGTGGTAAGATAAGTTCGCAAAATCTTTCCGAATGGGTAGTCTCAGTAATATACGGTGACAGCGTAGTCAAGAGAGCAACTTGTTGGCGTGAGATGGATGCATTCAGGGAGCTTGAGTACGAAGCCGTCCTCAATAATTCGGCAAGGTTGGGCAGCAAAACATCAAAATATGGTTTGAGATATTGCTCTGCTGTGAGCTTAGAAGGATGTGATTCGAGATTGCGTAGTATGTTTTCAAGAATTGCAACCACGGTTTTGATAACTGGGGCCTTCACGTTTGCAATTGCTAATGTTTGATAAACAGATGTCAGAACTTGCGGATTCTGTTCAATCAACAACGGCATCAAATCTTTCCGACTGGACCAAGTGTGGAATATTTCCAGAAGAGCTGACGGGGCTTGAGCGGTTTCTGCAGCGAACGCAGGTAGCTTCGGATTGACGAGCACATCGAAGAGTGGGTTGATCCACTTGGAGAATGAAAACCCAGGTGGTGACAGCTGGAAAAAATCGTTGAGACGATGTAAGGTTTGAACTCGAACTTTTTTCAGCTGACTCTCAAGAAAGATGCGTTGCGAGCTCGCGTCGTGGGCTAACGCCTGTATGTGAGATTGATTGTCTAGGACGGCATGCATAATCTGATTTAGGAAATCCTCCCATCGATGGACAAGTTGACGGCCCAGGGTCTTCATTACATCTCCCAGCAAAGACAGGAAACCCAAGTGCCTTTTGACTATGGAATTCAAATTGCTCGAGCTGCTTCTGGAAGAAGTGAGTGGTCGGAGCATCAGCTGGACGAGGAGGTCGATTTCCTGAATGGAACATCCTTTGAAGGCAGAAAGAATCGCTGGTTTTTTCAAGCTTTTGCTGTGAGAGGAGGAAGAACGTCCGGGAGAAACGACCAAACTTCCAAAAAGGATGCGAATGAAAATCGGAATAACTTGCTCCCGCTCGTTATCAGGAAGAACGTTATCTTCGATCGCATGTGCCATTTTCAATAGCGTGTCCCGGAATTGAGAGGAGTCCAAAAGGTTCCGGAAGTCATCCTGGTGTCGCAAAAGGCTACTATCTTGCCAAGTGAGTATGCATTCCAAAGCCAAGCGGCGTAGGTCTGAGTCTGGATCAGCGAGTATATCATAAAATGCGCCCCTCAAATCTTGAGCTCGGTAGAAAGCCTTTGGGTTGGTGAACGTAGAAAACATCCGGAGCCAATTGCGTAACCGACTCCTAGCCGATCGGCCCAACAAATGCCCTTGTTCAAGATCTTCATCTTTGGCTTGACAGTAGGTAAAAAAGGCATCAATAATTAACTTGTTGTGCCTTTCAGTAACCACCCGATTTCGGGATAGAAGACCAACCAAATGGGCTTCGTAGGTCTGGATATCAAGGCGGGAATCCAGCGATTGATGCTAACAATGAATACCAGCTAGTTAGCTTAAAATGAAGTGAGTGGGTTAATTGCACAACGAGAATGCGCACCTCAAATGCAGCATTTAACGTTAGATTTCGAAAGTTGGAGGATAAGCTATCGACCAATTTGTCTAAGTGGGTGCACCTGAAGTCGGGTTGATCAGTAAATTTCGAGGTTGCTGAATGGTTTTGCTCATGGCTCGTGGCGTTGGTGAGTTGTACTCGCGGAGTAAAGTAAAGCTCTGAGGAATCCCGAAGACACAAGTCGAGTTGGCCCCAAGCCAATACCCAGAAGTTCGTGTGATGCTTTGCGTTGAGATCGGTGAGCGCCTGAATGGATTCTTCCCATAATGGCTGAAAATGTACTTTCAGTTGTGCTGCACAACAGGTGGGGACTATTAGATTAGCAAGCCCTACGAAAACAAGGATATGATACCGCCGATAAAAAAAAACTTACCGATCAGGATCCTTTGAGTTATGTCGATGATTTCGGTTGGCGAAACTGCGTCGCCGTTTGCCTGTGCCATGGTCGATAGCTTGCGGATATGCATCTGGCGTAATCGGGCATTCTCAACCAGTAGTGGAGTATCTTCAATCTTCAAGCACTGCTTCAATATGGCTTCCAAGGCTGATGCGGGTGGCGAAGTAGTCAATAGTACCTCAAGGGCAAGGTGGCGGATAACATGGCTTTCAGAAAGTAAGGCATTTTTAAGGGGCCGATACATGGACTCAAAAGATACTGAGACGGAAGAGCTAGACTCGAAAATCATTCCAATCAGAAAAAATTGACAAAAAACAGATATAATTTATGGAACACACCTGTCCTGTGCGTCCTGAGCAATATCTCGGACCACAGTCAAAACGCCTCGATGCCAACCCCATATGCGTACAATGAAAGGTAAGCGATCCATAAGCATGGTACGTAAGCGAGACTGCTCAGCAATACAGAGGCGGCGAGCCACGTTCATCATTGTTGATAGTAGCATTGTCTGGCTGATCACGGCACCTGATTCATAGTCAGAAATATATTTCGCTCGCAGGCACTCGGGCGCGTCGTCATCAGATGGCATTGGGATCATGAGAACGCGCTGGCACCATTCCTCGAATTGATCACGGTTGAATGCCATGTTTTCACTCGGCGAGAGCAATGAAACAGAAATCCAATCATAACATTCTTTGAGTGGCATGGTTTGCGCCCGATGTTCTTCGAGAGGAGTGTCGGACGATGATAAATGGAAGCTTGAAAGATGATTTAGAATGACTCTGGTCGCCTCCTCAGTCTTGCTCGTTAAAGAATCAAACAGCTGAATGTACAATTTGGAATTTCTGGTTGAGAGTAGATCAGCTAGAAGACTTGCGGTTGACTCTGACGGTGTGTGTAAACTTGAGGGTGACATTTGGGTGGGGATGATAGTAATTAGTTTTGGTAAGATAAAGTCGTCGAATAATGCCCAGTTTAATCGATGAAGTGACGATACGAGCTGATAGACAAATTCGATAGACAGGGGGCGATTTTGAATCGCGAATAGCTTATCAAGTACCTTCCGATTCTCCGGCATACCCAAAAATTCTGAGTGGTCTTTGATGGAGCTGAGCAAGTTCAATGCTAACAACGCCGTAGAAGAGCTCAACGAGCTTGAGTGCTGAGTTTTTTCATCCGCAAGTAGATCCAACACGGAACCCAGTATCTTGAAAATGTTCGGCTTTTTTGTGTCTATATTTGTCAAG
This sequence comes from Puccinia horiana, assembly GCA_001624995.1. Lineage (NCBI taxonomy): Eukaryota > Fungi > Basidiomycota > Pucciniomycetes > Pucciniales > Pucciniaceae > Puccinia > Puccinia horiana. The sequence goes on from LWDY01000007.1 coordinate 511,669, forward strand.
AGGTTCTAGCATAAACGGCCTTGCACACACAGAAAAAAGAAGGATAGGTTTCAAAATCTCGCTCAGCTCACGCGATAATCTGCAACCACTTCGGACGCCAGCCACTGTTGCCAAGCAATTAATAGACGTTTCCAGTGCCACCGAACTTTTCTGGGTCATATTCGAAGCACAATCAGATTGCATTTCAGCTAGACGTTCCGTTGCTTTAGCGCTAAGGGCATCGAGAACAGGCACGAAATGCTGGGCGATTGTGTGATGGATTATTGATATTAATAACGAATTCAGAACGCTGGAAATCAGGACAGGTTGCTGATGAGCATCCTGATGTGCCGAAAGGCAGATTTGAATCACTTGGAGATCGGCAGAAATGATGATGGCCGAAGCACGAGAATGCAAACGGTGATCAATGGACTATGAAACAAGTAGGACGTCAGCAAGGCAGAGAGTGTGTTCGAATGCCAACTGGTGCTTACTTTGCATGTCTCCCCTAGAGCCCAACAGATCCCCTCCGCAAAAACGCGAGCGCCACCTTGCTCTTCGCCAAGCAAAGATCGTACATTGGTGCCCCTTCGAGCCGCCTGGACCTTATGCTTTCTTGGTTGGAGAGCACCCTGCTTCACGACCTCATCAACTTCAACAGCGTTTAAATCATTCAGCATCAATTTAATTAAAGGCTCTGAAATGCCTTTTTTTCGAAGTAGGTATGCAAAAGAGGTCGCCACGAGTCTGCGACTAGATGGAGTGGTTGACTTGAGCACTTGATGGAGTAACTGTTGCAATTGGACGTTGTTAGGAGCATCAGAAGTCGGATCAGGTTTTATAGCGCCGTCGCCCGATGGTTGGGTCTCATCTTTTGAATCATCCACGACGAACTCGGCCGGGTCGATATCGCCATCAGCAACTTCTTGGTTGATTTGTTTCGTGGATTCTGCGAGAGACTCTCGAGGATCTTCAATCAAGTCTTCATCGTCTTCATTTGTGTCTTTCTCTGAATCCGAGTCTGATCCTTCGCCATCGGGAGACGCATCTTCAATATTTGTGGGTTCCTGATAATCAAGCAAAGGTGCCCCAAGTGCGTTGCGGACAAGGTTCCAAATATTTCGGAGTCTTTGTGAATTTTCCTCTGATTCGCCCTCGGTAGATGGTGAAGATGGTGTAAGATCTTTGGCTAAAGTTTTGAACAGATGAACAATGACTTCAGAGGCTTTCGACAGTGCGATGGGCTCAACATCAGTCAAATTGATGAAATAAAGTAGTGTAATCAATAATTCCTCAAATGGACATCGACCAGCGTTTTCGGTTGAGCTTGAGGGTGTAAGCAATGAGGTTGAAAGATCCAAGATTAGAGGGATGAATAGATCTAAGACACTAGTTGCGACTAGATTGACTGCTTCTTTGGCCTGAATCAAGCGCCTTTTTCTTTCATTTTCGAGGTCGGTGCCTCTCTTAGCTTTCCTCGGTAATGTCGTTCCTGGTGGAGACTGATCAAGCTGATCAACGGTAGAGGCCGAATCTGAGACGATCAGAGTTTGACAGCAGGCATGTACGACTTGTTCTTGATGGTGAATTAATAAGGGTAAGCTCCGGGTGATGGGTTCGACGGTCCTGTAGAGTCGTTTGAATGGATTTGATAGATTTTCGATCGAAGCGGTCTGTAAAGCGGATGTGAAGTGACATTCGTGTTCTTTCTTATCTTCAGCTTCAAAGGCAAGCCCACTGTGAGAAGATACGAGGGTGGATAAGTTGGGTTTTAATTTCTTGGACTGTGATGCCGCCGATGTAAACTGAAAAGCACGGTTGGCAAGTCAGAGCTGTACAAATTTTTATGGAATCGATTGAATGTGTGCTAATTACCCTGAAACGGGAGTCGATGAATTCCTCTCGAGGTCTCTTTGCAGAGGTATCTTTGGTCGTCGATGTCGATGGCAGTCCTGAAAATTGCTGGGTTCGTGAGCCGAGGCTGGGCTTAGGCATACTGGTTGGTGGAATCTTTTCCGGCAAAGTTCCGGCCGAATTAGAAAAGTCTGAAGAAAAAATGGATATTGCATAATACAAATTGCATATTCGTACACATGCATTGCAGTTTCAGTCTTTCCGCCTCCGTCGACACAAATCCGCAGGAGGAAACTGGTATTCATGTTATCACAACCAAGGGAAGCCATCACCAACTATCCACTGAAATCCTCCGGAGGCCTCCGGAAGCATTTTGTAAAAAAAGCATGAGATTACCCAGCTGCAACGAGTAGGGAAAACAGGAGACATGATCCCTGCTAGCGATACTTATCAAGATGGCTTTGAACAATTGAGCACACTACTTTCTACATGTTGTTTTTGGTTCCTTCGACATAGTAATAATATAACTGAGATGATGGTGGCTCTCATTGGTCTGAAATGATGTTGGTTCTCATTGGTATTCTAGACATAGCTTATCACAAGCCCCTCTGAATATTCGCTGGGATAAATCAATGTTCATAATATGACAGGAAGTTCAAATATCTAACAATGACTTGTCCAGGTGGTGGTGGCTATGCCTCCCTGAAAATAACATTGAATTGTGCAAACATTTATTGATTCAACAGATTTTAAATCTTAGCATTAATCTTATGTAGGAATCCAGGAGAAGTATGTATATGATGATAACAGTACAGAAATAGAATGGAATTGGTAAAATAAATTCCCATTTCCAAAATATCTGTTCTTAAATTCATTCAAGTTATGTAGATACATACATACTCATACAACAGTTATGCTACCTTGGGGTGTTTCCTGGCCTTGCCACTCACTCATTTTCCCTTTAAAAGATCATTCAAGTTTAGTCTAACTACATGGTAATTTCTTTTATTAAAGCTCTATTCATAGTTTTATAGTTTAAACATGAATTTATTGGAGCTATAACAATGCACCACAATTTCATGGGGAGATAGAATGTACTATAATCTTAATAAACTGCAATTAATCCCAGGAAATCCCAGGAACAATTCATCTTTAGAACATTGAATAAAAATTCACAGAGGCCCTCAGATCTTCCCTGGAGGACAACTGGATTATAAAAGGAGGCATGTGTTTGCCGGCAAATGAATTCCTCAGCTTCACCCACTACATCATCAGTAAGTACAGTGAATATTCTACTCCTAGTAGCTACTATTAGAGTAGTGTTGCCAATCATTTCAACTTTTTATGATTATGTTATATTGAAGTTATTAGAATATACCCTTTTCTATCCCATTTACTCTCTTCATAAAGAAGTTGCTGCAAGACTACCACCTCAGACAGAAGCCAATGAGTCAAGTGCTTGCCAGCTGTTTCCTCAGAAGTTTCACTGCTACTTTCTTTTTGTAAATTTTGTCAATGTTATTTTTCTCCCCTCATTTATTCCTCTGTCATCAATAAAGAATAAACATTATCAAAGGAGTGTGAATTCAACCTCTGTGGATTTTTATACCACTTGGAGAGGGTAGATTGGGATTAATTCCATCTTTTAAGAATCATTTGAAACAGTTATATCACTTGACCTTAATTAGTTTTGTAAAAGCTACACAAGCATGGCTGACAAGCACTATAACTCTGCTGAAGGATGCTTTAAAGATGGAATTCACAATGTTTCTAGAAGACTCTGAACAAGAATTTCATTATTTTATAGATGAAGAGGCAGGCAGATCATTTCCAACTGCTTTGATGTTAGCTGGATCACTCAAAGCCAGAAGCATTCAACACAAATTATATGGTACCCAGAAGAGTTTCATGTGATGGTTTAACAAAGAGTCACAAAGCTCTCCCATTATAGAAAGGCAAAGAGCTAAACTGGTGCAATACTCATTCTCCAGATAAATCTTGAGAGTATCATTTTTGAAAACACAGCAAGTGTGGCTGGCTGTTTCCCTGTTTATTGGAGTTCTAGACCTCTTGAACTTATATTGATGAAGATTTGTCTCTGAAATGCCAGAAAGGAGTAGGATTCATACCCAATACCTTCCAAAGGAGACAAGTGGAGCAGCTGAAAGAAACATGTTCTTCTAGCATGTTTAGGATCTTGAAATGCTATTAATATTAGCAGAAGACAAGGGCTTCCAATCAAGGGAATGTTAATTTTGATACTGTATCTTGGTTGGATAAACTCGAGGTTATTAGCCAAGATTTTTTGTGAGCTCTGTATTTGCTGCACCATCAGCTGAAAGAAAAAGTATTGCTATTCCTTCCCGGTGATGGGTTTTGGAAAACAGATCCTTCCATTCTAAACAGAATAAAATATAAAAATATCTTACATTTAGAACGAGTGGAAAGTGTTAAGATTACAACTTTAGGCGAGGAGGAGGGGGTTTGACCAAGGAGCCCAGAAGATTGGGGCTTAGGTGGATCTGTTTGAAAGTTGCTCAGACTCGATCCTAATTTCATATGAGAGGAGCAGACTTAAGTAGTCACAACTAGAGAGCCCCCTTACAAGATCCAAGGGGGCCTAAACAAGTGACATGACAAAGAAAGGTTGACAGGACAGGACTTGACCACTTGGCCAGACAGGAAGAGAAGGATAGGACTGTGAGCGGAGAAGACAAAACCCTGACAGAGAGCCAGAGCTGGGTGGGGCTGGTTGAGCTGGAATTAGAAAATGGAATAAATGGATTGGGTATGAGTGACATACAACAGACTCAGCACTCAGGATCTTGCAATTGGATCTTCCTTGCATTTGCTAAGGATCACCAGGGATGATTTCATGGCACCTGTCGACGGGTGCCATTCCACAACTCATACCTCCTCTGTGGTTTGAAGTGTGTTAAAAGATAGTCACAATCAAACTGTGTGTTCAACTGAAATTCAGTTCCAAGTCACCCGCAATCACATAGCTTATGTTGCTTAAGATATACTTGATGTTATGTTAAACTCAAGCCAAAATCATGAAGCATACAAACCTGAAATGATACCAAAACAATCATGGTTCTAATTTTTTCATTATTGTTTTAAACCTGTACACTTTTTTTGATGATGAAAGTCAACAAAATTGTTTTTTCTTTAATTTTATTTGAGAAAACAAAACCCGAATACACTTTGGTTTTGGCAAAGAACTGAATTCACCATCTATCATTTTTGAGATGACACAATTCATTGTGGTTTGTCCCACAATTTATCGGAATTTTGAAATATGAAGAATTTGTTCTCAACATACCCCCATATGTGCATTTCTTTTCTAGGACCAACCTTTTCAGCAGAGGATTGTTTGTATTTGTGATCAGGGTGTCCCATTATAACCTTTTTGTGGTTAAAACAGCACAAACAGCCTTCCAAAACTGTCACAGGCCTGAGAATAATTTTTAAGTCTGAATGTCCACTCTATTGTACGGCCATCCAATAGAGTTCCATCCAGATGTCACAGAATTTGTAACAAGCATGCACCAAGCACCAAAAAAAAAAAGAAAAAGAAAAAGGTGAACAATGGGAGTTGGTCTCTGGAAACTCTGGCACAACTGGTGGCCCGAGTTCAATATCAAGATAAATGAAATCTAAATCATGTTCAATGCACAGTGACTGTGAAAAATTAATCTGGCAAAATATTGAAGTCAAAATTTAATGAAAAGAGAAGTGTTCCGGCGGCCAACTGCTAGCAGGTCTCCTGCTCATTTTTGTGAAGGGGGTAAGAAATCAGACTTCTTGGATAAAAATTGGATGATAGACTGTTTCCAATGAAAATTCAATTTCTTTTGGTAAAAAACAGGAATTCAGCAAATCTACAGACCAGGGGATGTATATGATTATGTAAAACATATTCAAACTTAAACTGCTGAAGGAAATTGAAGTTCTAAATTTATGTCAGATATCCTAATTAGGTGATTGGAATCCTTGTGATAAATACATCTCAATCATTGAATTTCAAAACAAGAAACTTTTCAAGATAGTCAGATGAAAAATCAGCTGGAAAGTGCCTTAAAATCATCATGATGGTTGGTATAGACTTGTTGATCAGCACATTTCTGCATATGATGATGAATGAAAAACTTTGTGTGAAGTTATTGTGTAAGATGTTACAAAATGGACCCATGATGATTGGTCCAAATACCAATTCAGAAAATGATAATGTAGGATTGAGCTCAGCATCAGTTCGACATGTTTTGTGGAGTCAATTATCATAAAATTATAATTATGATCATTTGGATATCAGCTATCCTTCTGGTTCACTTCAGAACATGTTGTCCACAAATCATTACCCACATCACCATTATTTCATGTTGAACATAAGCATCACATGTAGGATGCATTGTGCAGGGTTCTGGGAAAAACACATTCAGTGGCACTTGCATGCCAGTGCCATGAAATCATCCCTGGTGGATGCTTTTCTACCATATTTTACGACCTCAGAAACTTTCAAGCTATGGTTAATCCTTGGGTTGCATATGACATCACCTATGCACCCTCAGCAATCCTCAGTGCTCTCTTCGAAGTTACTTTTCAAACCCTCAAAGATTCAATAGCACATTGCTTTCCGCTTATGTGAACAAAAGAAAGACCAATACCCTCTTACCGGTCTTCCTCTGTTTTGGCATTACCTCTTCATGCGCTTAACTCCCTTTTCCGGATTAACACATTCCCTCTTTGAACTTTTGAACTTCAATGCACAGTCCTCAAACTTTGAACTTCAATTCAATCTCCCTCACACCCATCACACTTACCCTTGCTTGGTACTTCAGTCATGGACTTGTCTTGGTTGCTTGATCTCAGAAGCAATGGTGTAACTGATACAATACACTTATTGTATCTGTATCTCCAATACACAGTTTTCCAAAACTGTGGATTGTATCTGTTATCAGATACGTCTGAAATACATGTATTTCGATACAATACCATGTGTATTTGGGCCAATACACCATGTATTGTATTGTATTGGGAGTGAAGATACATAATCTTGGGAAGATTTGTATTGTATCTGAAAGCAGATACATGAAAAATACATGTATTTAAATACAATACATGCAAATAAAAATATCAGTTACACCATTGTCAGAAGCCATGACCTCCCTCTTTAATCTTTTCTTCTGCATTGACCTTATGACCTCATCTCTTGTTCAAACCTATGTCATACCTTTATAGCACCACTTGTATTTCATATATAAGCTGTCTGCTTCTATGCTTTCCATCTTTTCCTCATCAAAATAAGATTATAGTTTTTTAGCATAACTTGATTCCACCTTCTTTGAGCCTTCTCATTGCAAACCCTTTCAGTGTTCTACTCTAATTCCCTCTGAGCCTAAGTAACTCTTCTTTGAAACAAAGAAGAAATTTGAACAGTCAGACCTCTCTTCAAAACTATCTCCTTTCCTTTCCTTTCTTCAAATAGTGCCCACACGCCTCTTGTACAAGATGCCATGTGACAATGAGATACAGGTTGGGATTTACCATGTCAGCTAGAACTGCCAGCATAATTTCCTAGGGTGGTTGTCTCCCAGTTAAACTAGGATGTACTAAACCAAGCTGAAATTGGTCGGATTTCAACTGATGAAATAGATGTACAAGGTAGGGGGGTCCTTGGATTTCTATTTCATCAGTTAAAATCCAACAAATTTTAACTTGGTTGAGTGCATCCTGGTTTAACTTGGATACAATCAGCCCAGCCAATTATGTTGGCAGTCTGGGGGAGCTGATATGTGATATGGGTGAGCTGGAGCTGGATGGTCTGGGAAATCTGGGAAAGCTGTCATATTCACTGGGTGATCTGGGCTGGTACATAAGCTGGGTGAGCTGCTACTTGAGCTAGTATATGAGTTGGATGGGGTAAAGCTCAAAAGTGTCAGGGAAGAACTTTTGCTGAGTTTGGAAAGGTATGTGTGAGGATGCCTCAGCCGATCCAAATACAAGCCTCCCAATCTTGGATTGGAAAATTTTATTGAGTGATAGTAGGTGTATCAAAGATAATACTGTTGTTTTAGAAGTGGATTTAGTTATAAGGTGTTATTCAGGTGAGTTGGTGTTGTTGATGTTGTTGATGGTGTTATGATGATGATCATGTCTGATGGTATGGATAAGGTAAGGATAAGGTGACTGAAGAGGTGTTGGGTGTGGGAGCAAATGCTTCAACCAGGGATTGAACTCAGTTCCTTTGGGTGAGGGTATATAAGTTCAAAAAAGGGTAAAAATGAGGCAGGTTGAAGGCTCCTTATTTGGGATATGACTTGAATGAGGATTGAACGTGTGACCTTGAGGTCAATATAATTGATGGTTATAATTGATGAGGGTGTTATTGCAAGATAAGGGTGTTTTATAAAGTTGATAAAATATAAGGTGGGTAATAGAATATAAGACTAGGATATTCAGGATATAGAAAGTTGGATGAATGTAATGTGACCAGTGCCCAATATATTGGATGGTGAGGAACAACTGGCAGGCAGAAGGCCTCCTTATATAGTAAAAAATGAGGGATTTTAGCCAAAGGGGTACACCCCAAATGAGGCAATTTATCTGGCCTGAAGATCCACTAAGTAGCTGTGACTAGACTATCTAACATACATCCCTTTCATATCCAGCCTAAAATACAGGAATGCAATATAAAAAAGGCAGTCCAAACTGTGGTTGTGACTGATATAAAGGGATTAAATATAGAAAAGGTAGTCCAAGTTGTGGTTATGCCTTGTATAAAGGAATTCAATAACCATGTATGCAATATATATTCAAAATACCCTCAAGAATTGGCCACATAGAGGAATGTCCCTGTATCTTCTATACCAGTAAAGTTATGAGGGTGGTTCCAGTGAGTGAGTATGGGTTATTTTGGCCGTAGAATCCATTTCTGATGTTTTTTTACCCTATTGGGAGTGTATGAAAAGATATAATAAAACTTTGAATTTTCCCTGTTAAGAAACACAGGAAAGTATACCACCATGTGCTTCATACTTGATAATTCCTTGGGGGATCATTAAAAAATCATTTTAACCCCCTAATCCCCCAAAACTTGTGCTCTTCTTTTGGGATTTGAACCCACAGCCTCACTGTAAGCCTTATTTGCAGCTCTGCTGCAAAACACTAAGCTATAGATTTAAACCTGCAGTGTTTTTCTTGGGTCTTCGACACGCGACCCCCTGGGATTGAAGGTGCGACCCACCCTACGTCCTCTGGACGGTCGGGGTGGGTTGCACCTTTGTCAAAATGGGGGGTCGCAGGTTAAATTATTGACCCTCTGCCGAGGAGGGTTGCTCCTCGGCAGGCAGGTACTGCCTGTACCTTCTTCCGGGGAGGATTTCTCCTCGGTCGGCTGGTACAGACTGTACCGGTTGGCCGAGGAGGAATCTCCCCTGATGGATGGTACAGCCCATGCCTGCCCGCCAAGGAGGTTTCCTCCTTGGTGGGAGGTACTGACAGTACCTTCCCGCCAAGGAGGAAACCTCCTTGGCGGGTAGGTACGGCCTGTACCCTTTGCCGAGGCTCCTCCTCGGCGGAGGGTCAATAATTTGACCTGCGACCCCCCATTTTGACTGGGGGATTGAAGGCGCGACCCACCCCGACCGTCCTGAGGACGTAGGGTGGGTAGCACCTTCAATCCCAGGGGGTTGCGTGTCGAAGACCCTTTTTCTATGGTGAACTGGTAGTGAGCTGGGTTAAGAATCCAGCTCACCCCAGCTCCAACTAGCTCTGCCTGCCTCAGGTCATAAATCCAAGTATAATCAAACCACAGATTTGTAGCTTAAAAATAGCATGGATTTGCCAAGAACAATTTAAACACAAAGGGGGGCTTGATTTGACCCCCAATGGCATAAAATCTGCCTAATAAAGGGGGTCTCATGCCTACCCTGCTGTGTTATTCCACTGTCTTTATATACCAACACTGTTGGTTTTTTTATCAAGGTAAAAGTGTATTGTATCCCTTGGCGTTTGAAAATTTATTGCCTTGACAAGTTGGTGTGGTTGCAATTGGTATGACTGCATGTATAACCTGACCAGTCACTGTGGCACTATGTATTGCCATCACAACATGCTTCCCAGGCCCAACTGGTCCCCAGGGGAATAGGAGATATGATCTCCTCTCCCTTCATGGACCGTCCAGAACAGTCCCAGAGGAAAGGGGAGAGTACTCCCCTCTTCCTCTGGGACTGCCCAGTCCTTGGGAGACGAGCAAAGGTATACTACCCTTTCCTCGAGGACCGAAAGGCACCGGCCAAAAATCCCAGAGGAAAGAGGAGATATACTCTCCCCTCTCCTCCAGGACCAAACGTTCCGAGAGGCAAGATGTGATATACACTCCCCCTACCTCCAGGACCGAACGGTCCCAGAGGAAAGTGGAGAGATACAATGCCCTTTCCTCCTCGACCAAACAGTCCTAGAGTAAAGTGGAGTGCTACTCTCCCCTTTCCTCTGGGACCGAACGGTCCTAGAGGAAAGAGGAGAGCTACTCTCCCTTTTCCTCCTGGACCAAACGGTCCTAGCGGAAAGAGGAGATCTACTCTCCCTTTTCCTCCTGGACCGAACGGTCCTAGAGGAAAGAGGAGAGCTACTCTCCCTTGTCCTCCTGGACCGAACGGTCCTAGAGGAAAGAGGAGAGCTACTCTCCCTTTTCCTCCTGGACCGAACGATCCTAGAGGAAAGAGGAGAGCTACTCTCCCTTTTCCTCCTGGACCGAACGGTCCTAGAGGAAAGAGGAGTGCTACTCTCCCCTTTCCTCTGGGACCGAACGGTCCTAGAGGAAAGAGGAGAGCTACTCTCCCTTTTCCTCCTGGACCAAACGGTCCTAGCGGAAAGAGGAGATCTACTCTCCCTTTTCCTCCTGGACCGAACGGTCCTAGAGGAAAGAGGAGAGCTACTCTCCCTTTTCCTCCTGGACCGAACGGTCCTAGAGGAAAGAGGAGAGCTACTCTCCCTTTTCCTCCTGGACCGAACGATCCTAGAGGAAAGAGGAGAGCTACTCTCCCTTTTCCTCCTGGACCGAACGGTCCTAGAGGAAAGAGGAGAGCTACTCTCCCTTTTCCTCCTGGACCGAACGGTCCTAGAGGGAAGTGGAGAGCTACTCTCCCCTTTCGTCCTGGACCGAACAGTCCTAGAGGAAAGTGGAGAGCTACTCTCCCTTTTTCTCCTGGACCGAACAGTCCTTGAGGAAAGTGGAGAGCTACTCTCCCTTTTCCTTTAGGACCAAACGGTCCCAGGAGAAAGATGAGAGCGGCTCTCCCTTTCCTTCTGGACTGAACGGCCCTAGAGGAAAGTGGAGAGCTACTAGCTCTCCACTTTCCCTTCAGACCGAACGGTCCTAGCGGAAAGAGGAGAACTACTAGCTGTCCCCTTTCCCCCCAGACCGAACGGTCCTAGAGGAAAGAGGACAGCTACTACATAGCTCTCCTATTTCCTCCTAGACCGAAAGGTCCTACAGGAAAGCGGAGAGCTACTCCCCTTTACTCCTGGACCAAAATGTTCCAAAGGAAAGCGGAGAGCTATTCTCCCCTTCTTTCCATCCAGGACCAACTGATCCCAGGGGGAAGTGGAGAGATGTTCTCCCCATCCCTCCAGGACCAACCGGTCCCAGAGGGAAGGGGAGAGATGGTCTCCCCTTCCCTCTGAGACCCAGTGTTAGAGATAAAGGGAGAGATACTCACCCCTTCCCTCTGGGACCGACCAGTCTTTGAGAGAAAGGGAGAGATCCTCTCCACTTCCCTCCGTGACCAAACTGTCTTGCAGAAAAGGGGAGAGATACTCTCCCCTTCTCTTACATATCAACTAGTCCCAAAGGGAAGGGAAATTACTCTCCCCTCCCCCCCACACCTTGAGGATCTACCAGTCCAAAATGGAAATGGAGATATTCTTTTCTCCTTGAGGATCAACTGGTCCAAAATCAAAGTGGCTTAATGATACCTTCCTCATCTCTCCTGGACCAGCTTGTTTGGTGGGAGGAGTGATAATATCCTTTCCCCTCCATGATTCAAAAGTCCAGGGAGAAGAGTAATACTTGTCTGTCATTTGTGCTCCACAAAACCAGCCGAGGCTTCAAAAATGATGTGAATAATTTTGAAATGATTGTGAGATATTGAACTCATTGGAAATGGATAAATATGAGAAGGGCTAAATAGAAAAAACTTGACAAATGCAAGTGCAGCGGCGTAGCCGCCGTAAACTCTAGTGGAAGATAATTCCACATTTTCTTCAATTAAGAATGTAAGAATTTGGATGACACAGGTTCCGGTCACACAGCTTGAGAAATTCAAATTGTGTTTTCAATTAAACACCCCCCCCCCCCTGATTCAGGGTTCACGGATGCCTTTGGCCAAACATTCCACAGAAAGTGGGTGCCTCCTAAAAGTAAAAAGAGCCCTTTGCACTTTACAGAGGCACCTGCATGAAAGAGCTACCATTTTTTTGTGGTGATTGTTCTGTTTATTTCTGATGTTTCAAAAAAAAATATTGTCCCAAACAAAGTAGGAAAGTCAGAGAATGAAGCCTAGCATGTGGCAAGAATGATAATAAATGAAATTTTAAACATGATTGGATTTCAGTTTTGTTTTTAGGATGTTGTGGAATGAGGTATTCATGAGACTCAACACACATTCTGGCACTTGAACCAAATTTAATTTCAATTTTTAGCCCATTTTGTGAAATATTAAAAAATTGAAAAATCAGACATCACTGACTCATCAGTGGTCTAATTTTTCAAATTTTCAAATTGTAACTTGTTGAATTTTTTGTCCTCACTCTTGGGACCCATTTTTTTATCATTGATCCAAGACTCATTAATTCAGGTTTATGGTTTGAGTTTCTGGAAAGCCACAAACTCCTAACTCTTGGGAGGGCACTATATATAGGTATGTATATTGAAAAAATACAAAAAATTATTTTGCTACATTTTTGTGGCACTCCCCATGGACCAGAAGTATCTCTTTGACAAAAATCTTGTTTTGCCACATGCTTCATGTGTGTGTCTAACTGAGGCTATCCAGGGTCCTCTTGTGTTGATGAGAAACTATGTGCATTAAGATTTGAGAGACTGCGTAATGAAAAATTTAAATCCATGAGAAGCTACATACAATTCATGTAGAGTTTACACAACATCTCATTTTTACATAGTATAAATTCATCTCTCTCCATCGTTTGGACACCCCAGAGAAATCCTAAATCTTTTTTATCATGTTTTCATTACTTCTGTGTCTCACTCTACAATTTAATATGCTTAAGCCAAGCTTAGCATTCAGGCTGTTATGTACCACATACTTAGGAAGTTAATCAATGGCATAAATGATCAATTAAGGTGAAAGCAAGCAAGAAGAGTATTATTACAATATAGCAACTGTCACACGGTGTCTTGTACAAGAGACAGTTGGGCACTATTTGAAGGAAGGAAAGGAAAGAGATAGCTTCATAGAGTGGACTGACTGTTTGAAGATCTTCTTTGTTTCAAAGAAGAGTCACTTATGCTCAGAGGGACTTAGAGTAGAACACTGAAAGGGTTCGCAATGAGAAGGCTCGAAGAAGGTGTAATCAAGTTATGCTTAAAAACTATAATCTTCTTTTTGATGAAGAAAGATGGAAAGCATGGAAGCAGAAAGCTTATATAGTAAATACAAGTGAGGCTAAAAAGGTATGACGTAGGTTTGAACAAGATGTGAGGTCATAGGGTCAAAGCAGAAGAAATGAAGAGGGAGGTCAAGCAACACCAAGGTAAGTCCATGACTGAAGGACCAAGCAAGGGTAAGTGCAATGGATGAAAGAGGGAGTGAAGTGAAGTTTGAAGTTTCAGGACTGTGAGTCAAAGTTCGAAAGTTCAAAGAGGGAATGCACGAATCTGGAAAAGGAAGTTAAGCACATGAAGAAGTAATGCCAAAAGTAAAGGAAGACCGGTGAGAGGGTTATTGGTCTTGCTTTTGTTCGCATAACTGGAAAGCAAACATGCTATTGAATCTTCGAAGGTTTGGAAAGTAACTTCAAGAGAGCACTGAAGATTGCTGAGGGTGCATAGTTGATTAGGGATGAAACCGGGTTGGGTTTGGGTCAGAAAACAGTGCCCAAACCCAGCCCGCCAATAATTCTGGGTCAGGGCGAGACAGGTCAGAATCTGGTTAACACTGCCCGAACCTGGCCCGGATTTTGATGTATTTGGGTACAGGGCGGGTCTCGGGTCAGGGCTCTCTTGGGTTGACCCGACCCACTTTCATGCCTAATCTATGGTGATTGGTGAATAAGTGTGAGTTGAACCGGAACGTCAACATAGAAGTTCAAAATTCTCAAGCTGTGGTGCTGGCACCCCCGCAATCATGTAACTAACTGGGTTGGCGGGTTGACCCAAAATTCAAAATGGCTTCCCAAACCCAACCCAGGAATATTGCGGGTCTGTGGTGGGTTGGGTCGCAATTCAATTTTTGAGACAAAAGCCAGCCCAAACCCGGCCCCAGACCCAACAAGAAGCGGGTTGACCCAAACCACTTTCATCCCTAATAGGTGATGTCATATGCAACCCAAGGATTAACCAAAAGCTTGAAAATTGTTGAGGCCGTAAAGCATGGTAGAAAAGCATCCTTAGCAAATGCAAGGAAGATCCTGAGTCTGTCGTATGACAGCAGAAAAGAGGACTTTTTTGAGAGAAACATAACCCACAGTGGTTCCCATAGACTGTTTTTGAGCTACCAAAAAAGACAAGAAACCAGCAGCACCATTGGGATTCAATCCTGCCCTCCAACTGTTCTTGATGATCAAGTGTCAGCACTGGATGCTTGGGATTGAGAGGGATGCAGATGCATTGAAAGGGTTTGGATGGCCTAGTGGTGGTAACCATCACCCACAGAACCTGGTGTCTCCCCTGTGACAACATAGTATGATTGCCTCAAAGAGGTCAACGAGTCTGGTATTCAAATCCCAGCAAGCCCAGACAGCTACACTCAGGGTTCATCCCACCCACCCTAGTTTCTGAAGATTTTTGTAACAATCCCCTGCCATGCACTCTGCTTTCTGTTCCAACACCCATTAGTATTGCCCAGCTGAATTCAATACCACCACTGCCTTTTGTTTAGCCACAGGTATACTTACATCCTATTAGTCCCCGGGCCCCCCTCATTACATCTTGCACCACAAAGAAAAGGGTGGTGCCTTCATGTGGATGCCTCCCTAAAGCACAAAGGGCCTTTTCTACGGGGTAGGATAATTTTGCAAAACTAGAAATTGTGCCAGTGTTTTTGTAATTTTGCAAGGCATTTGGGGAGCGCTGCAAGTGAAACTTGGGTAAAATCCAAAAACTGAATCCCAAAGACAAATTTACAATGTATTCAATACAAGGCTTGCTTGGAACATTGCAAATTCACTTCTAGTGTAATACACACATAATATTGCAACATGTCGGGTTGCAATCCTTGAAGCCCCGTGAAACAAGCGGGGCAATTCTTGGAACCAAGCCACCTAGGAGACAATTTGAACAAGCATGTTCCTGAAAAGGTCGGAGCCCTGGAAAACTCCAATTGTTTCCACCACGGTAAATAATTTTCAACAGATCCATTTCCTTTTCACCAGACTTCACTGCATAAATTCCCAACATTACAGCTTACACTCCAGCCTTCCTAAACTCTTTCAAAAAAAATTTCCTTTACTAATTCTCCTCTCAGATTTTTTTTTTGTCAAGGAACAATGTCTCACCAAAACGGCAAAACAAATTCAGTTAGTCAGCCGCATCCCGAATCAGATGCCAAATCCCAAATTGCATCATCAGATGCCAAAACCAACAGCAAAGAACAGAATAAAAGGAACAGGACCAAAGAGTGGTTCTTACCACAGGAAATGGAAAGTTATTCCACCTTCATTGATCATAGTTGCAAGCTAGACAACCATGGCTATCCTCTTTACCCAAACGGCCGGACTGTTTTTGTGAAATTACCCAACAAAGATGTTCTCAACTTCGGAACAGTTGGTTTCACCAAGAGAACAAGCTCCGAAATTCCCAAGGAGGGCGGTTGGAAAGTCTCTATTGTCTTGGTGTGATGGTGTGTGACAATCCAGATTGTGAGTGGGCTGGAAGCCAACCAACTGGATCAAATGGAATTCAATCCTTTCTTGAAAAGTGTGTGTTTCCATTTGAATCAAATCAAACGCTAACAAAAATTGACTGAATCTTTGTGAGTTAGGAATCCCACATGTAGAGGATTGGCAGGTACTTGCCCAGGAAAAGTTAGTCATAAAAAATGTAACAATACAATGACTTGCTTTGATCTGAACCTCAAGACTGGTTGGGGTTTGATGAGACATAAAGTCTTCCATTGCCATCGATGGCCAGAATCCAGGAAACCCGACCCTCTATCAAAAGCATTGCTTAGAGCGGAGGTGATGAAGAACCCGAAGGCAGGTGCCTTCAAGTTAAAGGTAATTCCCATCGAAAAAGCTCACAGATCACCGTTGACTAAAGCAAAAAAAATCTTCATCCCTGCTTAGATTGGGAACCCAGCCGGTAAGGATGTAGTCGACAGTGTGACATCTATCCATGGCTCCCTCATCAACAGCGACCGGCTAAGATACTACCGCAAGAGAGTCTTGGAAGAGATGGGATATGTAACCGAGAAGAAAGGGGCTGGACTTGGGGACAAGTTCATCACAGACATGTTCCACTGGAATGAGTATGTGTTACCTTATTTTTACCGCTATCTTTTCATCTCTCTGATTTTGCCTTATTAATATGGTGGTGTGGTTGCTTTAGATGAGGACTAGTCATCATTTATTGCTCATTCATGCAAGGTGAAGAACACTTCACATTCCAAACACCTTGGATGAAAGAGAGATTGCCCGCTCAAGGGCGTGATCGAGAGGTTTACCAAGGCGGTCTACTGTCCGACGTGACCTATCAATTCTTCGAAAATGGGTATCTATTAACCACCTCAATGTTTTGCAATGCAATACCGCGCTGGATTCCAGTTCAGCTATCTTGGATCTGTGGTTTGACCGAGAACTACTACCGGATCCACTTTTCAATTCTTTTCCGACAGTTTATGGTTCCTTCATTCATCCATTCAGAACGTGAGACACTGTCAAAAAAAGTGGTTGACTTTTCTCTGGCTCAAAGAGAAGGATTCATTCTGGCGTTTATGGAAGTATTCAAGGAGGCAGGCTGGGTGGTGGCCCTGAAAAATCTAAAGGGATGTCACAAGCACTTCCATGCTCAAGTGACACAAATAAAGAGGAATCGCAACGTAATAACTTCTGGAGAAGAGGTAAGCGCCGTTGAAGTTGCCCTCATGAACAAGATGAAGATTCTAATATGTACAGCTGCTGCACCAGTCCAGCACTTCTTTTAAAGGCTGAGAAAGACGGGTTGACTCATGAAGATAAGATCAACGAGCTTTGTCGCCATTTTCCTAAAGTAAAAAGATGGTTGGATTGGTGGTCTATGGCAGACGTCCAAGCAATGCTCTTCCCATCTTGACGTGCATTGCTTGAAGACTCACCAGACGGAGAGGATGGGTTGCCTGATACAACCAATGCACAGGTTGTACTATATGCTCAGGTTAGTCCTCTTCTCTCTTGAAAACAGCGACATAATCATGACATTATACTTTGCAAATAGTTCCAAGAAGAAGTGCATGCTCTTGGGAATGGTGGAACTGTTTGCCTTTGTCAAGGTCCTCAAAGATGACTACTTAGCCATCATGTGTGGTGTATCTATTGAATATAGATCACAAAAGAAAAGTCAGACCAATGTAGCCCAATCAATGGGCTGGGAAAAGCCCAGAAAACAAAAGCGCCATGCAGCTTCAAATGATGGCCGCGCTCTGGATACCACTAAGGCTCTTGAAGCACCTGAAGCCTACAAGCGATACAAGAAGCTTGGGAGGCCCACAGGATCCACAAACATCAATAGAAACCCATTCACATTGTATCCTTCATAAGCCGCATCAAATGACCCCCAGTGCCGTAACCGTTGTTGGATGGCGGCAGCGCTGGAGTCCCTCTATGCACTTTATAGCCCGCTATGGCTTGTGGGAACAAATAGCTCCCGAAAGGATCTTTTTACGGCTTTGGTGCAGCACTTTACCTCAAGAACAACCTACGAGCTGACTGAAGCAGGGTCCATTTGGTCCCTATTGACCAAAGGAAAAAACAAAATCTTTGCCCTTGTTCGCCAAAAGTATAAAGAAAACTTTGTTCCTGGTGATTTCTCATCTTGTGACTTCTTCTTAGAAGTCCTTTTAGATCCAGCTCGAAACCCCTCAAAAGCTTTGAAGAGTCTCTTCGTCATGGACGAAGTGCGCAAGCTGCGGTGTTCATTGCATCCTGCCGATATACAAAAGGGAGTTTGGGCCCGCAAAACTTGGCCATTTTTGACAATTCGCAAGGACAATTTTGATGCCAATGGACTATCCTACGACAATGTAGCTGGCTTGATCAAGCAGTGGACGTCCACCGGGCTCAAAATCTCGCCCGGAGTCTGCCGTCGTTCTTGTAGTTCAGCACAATCGAAAGCCGAATGCCCTTTGGAACATCAAATTTCCCCAATGACTGGGATTTCCCAGCTTGAATTCACTGGCGGTGATTCTCCGCCACACCTGTACTTCTTTATTGAGGTGACTTCAATCTTACGCGATGCGGACAGAAGATCTTTTATGTCCAAGCAAAACTGGCCTTATCGACTCGATTTTCTTGGCGATAAGTACTTGTTGATGTCTTGTGGGTACTGGTCAGGTGGTTCACAAAGTTTCAGGGACCCTTGGTTTATGGCTACAAGACGATCAAATGAATCAAGGAAATGCCCAACTGATCGACACTGACCCTGATTCTATCGGAGGTCCCGCAGCCAATACAAGCTTCGTAATGTACTCTAGAGGCTGGAAAGAAAACGAAGAGCAGGTTATAAAGGATAGTATATTGAAGATCAAACAGGACCATCTGGGTGCTAAGGGTCAACTACCATTTACACATTTCAAGGAGATCTTCAAGAGCAATTTGACTGACGACGAACTCCTGGTTGCCGATTCAGAACTGGCCGCGAAAGGTGACAGCAAGACGAGCAAAAACAAAAGTGGAGAGACTATTGGCGAGGATACTAATTGCTCGGGCAAGGATATTGATCC
Organism: Puccinia horiana; assembly: GCA_001624995.1. NCBI lineage: Eukaryota > Fungi > Basidiomycota > Pucciniomycetes > Pucciniales > Pucciniaceae > Puccinia > Puccinia horiana. The sequence continues at coordinate 530,658 of LWDY01000007.1, forward strand.
GTGGGTTATACTACCTCCAAACGACCTTCCAAAACCCATTGTTGATTCTGGTCAGTTGTGCACTTCCCTTTTTAGGGATTTGGGCTGATAGCTGTAATGTGACTTCCCTGATTGAGCCAATAGATACCACATTGAAAAAGGTGTTGACAGTTGTGAAGAAGAGGGGACATAAACCCAAGGCACAAGTAGTGTCAAAAGATGGGGGGGCGTTGGAATCAAAGAATTTGAAGGGGTCCCTCCGCTCTGCCCGGACCTCAGTGGGGGGATAGTCTTACTGTTTCTCTCTCCACTTTTTATTATTTTCTTCGGATGATTTTTTTTTTCTTTTATTGATGCTATGCAAAAAGGCATCCCTGCTTTGCAAAACTATTTTTGGAGGTATGGCAGGGATGGCTTTCACTATGTTGATTTTGGCGCTGCTTTTTCCTTGTGAAAATAAGTGTTGCAAAATTATATGCCACTTGGTAGAGCGGCTTTTTTGCAGAGTTCATCCTTGCAAGGGTTTCATGCCTTGCAAATTTCCAAAACAGGGTGCATCTCATGGGTTTTTGAGATGCTTATTTTGCAGGCCATCTTTTTGCAAACTGTGATGAGGAATTCACATTGCAAAAATGTATTTTGTGGGGGAATGTTTGTAATTTCGCAAGGCATCTGCCTTGCAAGGCAAAAGCTTTGCAGAATATACTTTGCAAAAATATGTACCCCCCTTTTCTAATTCGATATGGCACCCACATGAAGGTGGCACCTTTTTTGTGGTGTTGTAGACAGACATATACAAAATTCACAGTTACAATCCCAAGAGGAAAATTTACACTTGAAGAGAATGCATGCATTGATGAGAGAAAAGCGCCGGTCGGGCTACGACTGTTGAGAACAAGTTGTATCTGCAGGTTCCTGCATCCATATCCCCATCCTAATCGCCCGCCTCAGCCTGATCTATTCCGAGGCCGACCCGATATATCGTACCTTTCTGCCACATAATACATACTCGCGCTGAGCGAGTCTGCTGTTCGGAATGGGATTTCTGTAGTAGACGTGTGCTATGGTAGCTATGGTAGTCTTCGTGGATCGTCGTGGTTTGATTTTTGAAAGAATTGAGGCCTGAGGCCCGAGAGAGGTTTGAGTGAGCTGGGGAAAATGAAGAGCACAAGATGCTCAGGGACTCAGGACAGCAGTTCAGAAGTCTTCAGAGAAGCAAGTCTGACTACCATGGGCTCGGAACTAAGTGATTATGGTATTTCATAGAGGATGAACTGAAACAAATACTACAACAAGAGGGGCTGAGTTGTGGGTCTACAATAGCTTTAGAAAAGAATGAAATGGAATAAAAAAAGGATCAAGCCCTCTTTGGGGCATGGCTCAAAATTCTACCAGTTTTGTGTGGGTTTTGTTCAATTTTCAACTTATTTTTCGGACACTTAACTAGATCACCATTCCTCTCGTACCCTTCCCCAACAGCACCAAGGGATTCGGGATGTTTGGTGGATATGTAAAGACGACTGAACTGGCATCAATTAAAGTATTAGCATTCAGAGAGTCGATATGTCTAGCCGAGTGTTTTGGGGAGGAGGATATGAGGATGGAAAGTCATCGTCTCCTAGCCAATCAGAGAGCCTCACTCGGATATTTGCATGTCTTCCAGGATTGATGATATCCTTCATCCAGACAGAGCCTAGGAGGATTCTGGTGGAGAACCGTCTGGGGGAGTGTGTGATCGATGGCCTTTGCAGAAATAGATATTTAAGAGAGCTCTTTCAATCGACAACCCACCATCACAGGCATCTATCTCTCCTATCGTAAAAAAACGTTCTGACTTCCATAAGAAAACAAATCCATTCTGAAAATGTCTTTAATTCCAATGACCCGTCCAGCAAATGGCTTAGGCTCAAATGGAAGCTTGATCAATGTTCAGTTGAACTTATTCTCGATTGCCATGTCACCAACCAAAGACCTCTTCCACTACAACGTAGGTGGACAACATTTATTTTCTGTTGGATTTAAAGTGATGACATTAGATTTTTCTACATATCTTGCAGATTGAAATGTTTTGCTCGAAGGGTACCAGTCCACCCATTGCGCTTAAGAAAAGAATCTTCAAAGATATTCATAACTCCTTTGCAAGCAACTTGGATGGTGTGGGTCCGGTTTTTGATGGCGACAAGACCGTGTATAGCCACAAGGAGCTCACGCCTTTAGAGGGAACTGTCAGTGCAGTCAATCTTCTGGTTGTCGTTTTCTCATCGAACTCAATGTGTCATATTTTTTTGTTAAACAGGTCGCAGTGCTCAGCTTCAAACTTCCAGAGGAAAAGGAAGAGTTCAAATACATTGTAAGTGGAATTAACCAAAGGTGAATGAGATCGAGGAATGGGAGACTGATGAAGAGATGAAATTTAGCTCACCGAAGTCGAAAGGCCAACATGGAAGACCTCAGACATCTTCCATGGATTATTCGGACCTCAAGGGCCGACGATGAGAGCAAGATCAGAGGCCGAAAGAACCGGTCTACTCAACACTTCTCGTCGAGCCACGCAGGCTTTGAACGTCGCCATCAGATACTTGTTGGCCGCCGATTGTCCATCCACGTACCGAGCTTTCTTTCCAGATCAAGCTCCCTCCTTTGATATCGGTTCTGGAGTTCTCTTGAGACGTAAGAAGAATTTCAATCACCTTTTTTTATTGAATTCTTAATACTAATTCTTTTTTTTTTGTTAGGTGGTTATATCACTCACATTCGTTTCGGAAACACCACGAACTACAATCCGCCCCCGGACAATCTCTTTCTCGCGATGGACATGACTTGTGCCGCATTTCTGGATGCGCCTCCCCAAGCAAATCCGGCAAACACCCTTGCGGATCTTTGCTGTAAAATCTTAGGTGTTTCTCCACCTAAAATGTATAGCTTACGTGAGGAAGACTATCGAAAATTGCACAAGGTTCTTCGAAGATTCAAGATTGATATTAGAAGGGGAGAATCTGATAAAGGTATCACTAAATCAATCGACGTGAGTTTCTGATCTTTGCTTATTTTTGTAGTCTAGAGACTTATTTATCGGCCATCTTTTGCTTCTTGAATACAGCACTTTACATTAACAAATTCGCGAAATGAAATCTTCGAAACCGATGAAGGAAAGACCTCAGTCGAGGTAAGTTAGAAGAAACAAGAATCCCCACCTAAATCACAATACAATCATCAAGTTGAAGCTTGAGTAATTATATTTTTCGCTCTGCTTTTGAAGGCATTCTTTCTCAAAACCTGGGGGAAGAGATTATGTTTCCCCGACTTACCAAATGTAGTGACGATGGGAAAGGGTAAAAAAACTGTAAGCATTCTTGATAACTGTTAATCAAATCACATAAATTAAAAAGAAAAGAAAACATCTTCATTGACAACTTGTTTCTTGTAAGGTATATCCCATGGAGCTTTGCTCGATTAGGAAGGTAATACGATCTCTAAAAAACGTCTCTTGTTGAATTTTTCCCTCACCATATTGTTTTCAAATCATTAGGGTCAACGTTACATTTTAAAGTTAACCGGTGATCAGCAATCTGCGGCGTTGAAGTTCCAGACGATCAAGTGAGTGTTCTCATAACAAGAACATGTAAGATCCTTGGTTAACTCATCCCACAAATGTCCTGCTTGGATGAATAAACAGGCCTGCCGGTCGATTCGATCAGATCATGGTAGCTCGTCAACATGTCATGAACAGCGCCCATGAAAAATTGTTTGTGTAGTCTCTCGAAGCAGAATTAGTATCCTACCAAAAACAAAACAAAAAACACTTAGCGAATCCCGCTTGATTTCTGTAGACTCAATGCATATGGAATTCGAATCGGCAGAGAATTCGTTGCGGCTCAAGCTCGGGTCCTACCCCCTCCTGTGGTTGAATATAGGTGTGTCTAAGTATTTTAAAGCTGACTTGGTCAAACGGTTAATACATTGGAAATTGGCTAATGATCTCTACATGTTTTTTTGGAAGTTCAAATCTCAAGATTCCAGTACGAGATGGGCAATGGAACATCGCCAAGCCCAACCTCCAGCTCCTTATTCCAAAAGTCATGAAATCATGGTTAGCTTGACAAAAACAAAACAGCAACTATTCTTTCTTTCTGTGCGATGAAAAATTACTCATATAAGCGGTCCGCTTGATCCAGGGCTGTTGTTGTTTGTACTAATGCCCACTTACCAGACCCAGCGATTATGAACTTCCTGGGAGCTTTGAGATCAAAGCTAATCTAATTAGGTCAGTGAAAAAAGAGAAGAGAAATGTTTGAGAGAATTTGACAGCGAACTTTTTTTATGGATTGTCCGGGAGGATAGGTGTCCAGGTTGCCGACGCTCCCCCACCAGTGATACGACTACAACCTCCTGGACAAATTGCTCAAGTTAAAGAAGCCTTAGAAAGAGCGGGGAAAACTGCCTGGCAGAACTTCCAAAAAGCCCCCCCTCAACTCTTCCTGTGTATTACAGACAATCGTAGCTTCTTGTATAATAGCATCAAGGTTGAAGGCGATGTGAGAGTCTAAATACATCTTTCTTGTTCAAGATTCGACGAAGGTAGCTTAACCAATTGAACTCCTGTCTTTTTGTCTAGCAATTTGCAAGTCGTGGCGTCACCACCCAATGCATGGTCCTCAAGCACATGTAAGTCAAGTCATTTCTCTAAGAAAAAAGCACCGGTGGAAAAAGGTCGATAATTTACGTTTTCTTTCAAATGTTCATTCAGAAAAAATCCGAAAGACCAATACCTTTCAAAGTAAGCAAAACTCTCAGATTATCCAAGAATAAAAAAGAAGGGACAAACTCTAATCAGTCTTGTCCGATATCTACTTTTCTTTAGCTTGGCTTTAAAGATGTAAGTCATTTGCAACTGATTGACAGAAGTGATGCTAGACTAACTTTGATGGAGCAAATCACTTAAATATAACAGAAATTTAAAAATTGGAGGACTCAATCACCGATTGACGGATCTTGAGACAGCCTGCGGAGGTATACCCACGATGATTGTTGGTATGTAGACCCAAAGAATATGCATTTATACTAGAGAACAGACAGAAATTGAAGAGTTTTCTTTCTTTCTTTTTTTACAGGTGCTGATCTAACGCACAATAACTTCGGTGCAAAGATGAAACCATCGATTGCAGCCTTGGTGGGAAGCTTGGATCGTACTTTGTTGAAGTATGCTCCAGCGGTAGGGGTCCAACCTTTGTTGGAGCCAAGTGATGAAGACGGCCGACCACGATCCCAAGAAGTAAGCTCTTGATCCACTCAAACTAAGATCAAAAAGCGTTCTAAGACTTATCACTTGAACTTCTCTCTTCCATCGCATCAAGCCCATCCAACTTTTCCGGAGCTTGTTAACTGACTTACTTGAGAAATGGACCAAGAACAATCCCGGGCCGAAGTTCCCTCGAAAATTAATCATCTTCAGAGACGGTGTATCTGATGGAGAGTTCACGCAAGTTTTAGAAAGCGGTACGTATTCTCAGATCCTTCTTAATTGTCTTCTTGAAGCTCACTCCTGCTTGGTTTTTCGTCGGTTCGCATAGAATTCAAGGCCGCAAAAGGTTTGCTGTCAAACTTCATCTTTTTGGTTCCGCGTTTGAAATAAATAAAAAAGCTGATTGAGATTGGAGTTTCTTCTTCTTTAGCTGCGGTTGATAAACTCGCTGGAGTGCCTGACCAATGTAAAGTGAGCTTTGTTAACACTCTATAGTCCAAGAGAAACGAAAGCTGACGATGATGATCGATCAACAAAAACAAACCAACTCTGCTTGCACCAAACAGATAACTTACATAGTCTGTGCAAAAAAGTGATTAATCCAGAACTTGAATGAATTGCGATAAGGGAGACTAAAAATGATTGAAATATGACAGTCACCGATTACGAATGTCGCCCGATCAGAGATGCCAAGACCGTTCAGGAAACGCGCCGGCCGGGACAGTTTTTGATCACCGAATCGGCGACCAATTTCTCTTTGATTTTTTCGCACAGACCCAGGCCGGCTTGCAGGGCACATCCCGTCCGACCCGATATGTGGTCTTGAAGGACGAGAGTAACGCGTCGGCTGACCAAATTCAAGCTATCATTCAAACTAGTGTGTCCTCTCTCCTTTCACATCTCCTGCCAGTGATGTATTCATCCTCTGGCGTTTTCGATCAGTTTCATCTGGATTCCAACGCGCTACCAGGAGCGTCGGACTTGCCACGCCGGCCTACGTGAGTTCAAATTACAGACTTTTACTGAACAATCAATGATGATTTACTGAAACCGATGTAATCAAAATCAAAAATCAAAACAGTATGCAGATATAGGTAAGCAACAGAGTGATCTCAAAAGAAAAGAACAATTGAGCTGATGATAGAGAGATTTGGGTATTCAAACAGTTGCATCGCGGGCAAAGATGTGGTTAAACTTGGAAGATGATGGGGCATCGACGATATCTTCAGGAAGAGACCAGACCGCTGATGAACGTGCCCATGACCTCGAGGTCTATCAGAAACGAATTGAGGCTATGATGAATCGACTCCAGTCATTGGATCAACAAATGTGGTGGATCTGATCCTCCCCCTTTCCTTCTGCGACTCTCTAACTTTCCTGGATCATTCAGTTGTCTCACCAGCATTTCTTTTTCTCTTTTATGTTTTCTTCTCCCCAATCAGTCATCTGTATTATCATGAGTATGTCCTACTATTTTTGCTATGCGTGCTCTCTAAAATGCCCCTCTCGGGGTTCTTACTGGAAAAACGAAGCTTTTCGAGTTCGGTTACTTAAAAATATGTATTGGTATTGTAGTACCACACAAGTAGTGAAAGAAACACAAGAAGCTTTCTAATTTTTGTACTTTGGAAATGAATGAATGACTTGATATTCTTTTGGGATTGGCCCACCGGTCTGAATTGTTATGTGGCGAGTCCGCAATGCCAGGACTTCAGGACAATGATTTGTCATCAATCAAGTGGGGTTCACTACTGGAGTGAGAGGGAACTAGCTCTGCCTGAAAAGCGTCAAGGTTGAAGCAGCTTGGTACTTAACTTTTATAAGTGGCTGGGAGTTGATGTTGTCTCTAATTCGAGGAACAAATGCCCCCCCCTGAATCAAGTCGTAACAGACCAGGTTCGTTGGAATTGTATCTTAATTACGAAGAGAACATGATTGAATGTGTACGATGTGAACATTAATGCATGCACAAGGTCCAAACTACAAGAGTATAGCAAACAACAGCGGAGCCCCCAGAGTGGCAAGCTCTTTGACAAGGATGTATGTGAATCTAGATATAACCGAGGGTTGAATGCACTAAGTTGAAAAAAATGCGAAACGGATGCCCCGAAGAAGCTGAGTGGTCTGATTGAGGAAATCATGGACTGGTCTGTGAAGTCGGGGATCGGTTTATGGGGATTGCTCCGATTGGCTGTGTGGCGAGCGCGAAAGGCGAACACATGTCAGTTACGCACACTGAGAAAGTGGGATGAACTTCGGTGGGCAATTAAGGTAGTGAGAACTCACTTGCGGGCTAGTGACAAGTCCCTCTTGTCCTAAGTCTTTCTGGGTTAACTGATTCGTGGTCAGCGGCAACTACAGGGGGTGAATGGGATGAGCGTTCTGGTAACAAAGAACAAAGACGTGTTTTCGCAGAGCTCACTCACCTTCGTCCTGTTTGGGGTGGTGAGGGGTGGACCGTCTATTGGGACTTGGGTTCATACGTTTGCCTGGATGGTAATCTTGGACTCCCTGGCGCTCGGCGGCAGCTGCAGGACACGGATGCATAAGGGATGCCAAATCATCAGCATGAAGACTAATTAAACTTTGGTGGGAACTTAAGGTAGTGAGAACTCACTTGCGGGCTAGTGACGGATCCCTCTTGTCCCAAGGCTTTCTGGGTTGACTGATTAGTGGTCAGTGGCAACAACAGGGGGTGAAGGGGATAAGCGCTCTCGTAACAAAGACAAGTTTTCGGAGAGCTCACTCACCTTCGGACTGTTTGGGGTGGTGAGGGGTTGCTTGTCTCCCGGGTCGTCGGCTCTTGTCACTGGCTGGAAGGCATCTATAGATTGCCTGGCGGTCAGCGGCAGCTGCAGGGCACGGATGCATAAGGTATCCCAAATCATCAGCATGAAGACAAATGAAAATCACATCACAGAGAAAGGGCTCTCGGGGTGGTCTCAAAATCTTGTTATCGCTGAGACTCACATTCGGTCGCTGGTGGTTATTGTCACTGGGGGGTGATAACGTGACGAGCTATGGAGGTGCAAGACAAGGAGATGTGCAAACCAGGGCTTCAGTAACGAGTTTGCTGGATATTACCCCTCGAAGGAAAACCCATGGAAGGTCATCGAAGTGGGTCGGGTTTTCTGCATCTGGGTTAGCCCAAACTTACACCTGAACCGGCCGTTGAGTGCACCGAGTTCTTCTCTGTATTGGCTGGTGTAGCGCCGCCCTGTTGCGTCTGCAAGGCAAGTAGATTAATATTCCGTCAAAATCAGCAGCGGAACTTGTGAAGGATCCCCCTTCAGAGAAATGTTGATGGTGGGAAGGATTGGTTTGCTAGCCGCTCTGGATGGCTAATACTTACATTTGGGATGACCACTGATCTCTTGCTTCCCAATATACCGAATGCAGGCTTGAGGTCAAGAACCTGTAGCAGAGATGCAATGAAGGCCTTCAGGAGTGTGTGGTCTGTTTCCAACGTGGGATGATCAAGACTTACATTAGGTATGTCCACAGATCTTTTCTTTCCCAAGATACCAATGGCGGGCTTGAGGTCAATGACCTGTGGTGGATAGTGCAAGGCGGGCTATTAGGAATGGGTCGTTTGGTTAGAGCTTAGGATGGCTAATGCTTACATTGGGGATGATCACAGATCTCTTGCCTCCCACCAAACCGATGGTGGGCTTGAGGTCAACAAGTTGTGGCAGATAATTGCAAGCAAAAAAAGCCGCCTCAAAAACATTAGTGTCCACTTGGTTGAGGAAGCTTCACAGAGTGCCTAGATATACTGAGAATCCAGCCGACACTTACAGGTAAGGTCAACGCCCAGCTTGAAGAGACAAGCAAAAGGGCCAAAAACAATCGTGCGCTGGAAAACATCTTGGTGGGGCTGTTGGACTCTATGAAGGGGACATGGTTCGCAAGGATCCATGATCAGGTGTGCCATCAATCAATAATCAAGAGGAAAACAACTCAAACAAACTCACGTGTGGGTTGTGTACCGGAATTGTTGCATTCGGTAATAAATATATAAAACTCGAAAGAATGTGATTCGAAGGAATGTGACTTGAAAGAATGTGGCTTGAAGGTAAGTTGGAATGAAGAAGCACTATGGCTGCATCATAGCAGGGTATAAATACTCCATCCATTGAAGTTGTATTTGAGATTTATTTTGTGAACTACGGAATGGCCAAAGACCAAAAGGAAAATATGAGGAGCATGAGATAATCACATATGATGACATGGCAGTAACCATGACCACTTCACCCGGCTCATCCAGACTACTCTAATGCCCGGATGACCTTGATATCTTACACATACACCGTGAGGGTAAGAAAAATGAAATGGACAAATACGAAAGGAGAAAATCCCACGTAACCAAACGTGACTCTTGTCTATTTATGGCAAGCATGGCCATCACAACTGACTGCCTCGTGTCTTGTGAATTTGATAGTTTGTCATTTTCTTTTTGGTGAGGAACTCAAAGGAACAAGATTCTAGGGAGGCTAGATTCGGTAATTTGTCAAGAGGTGATCATTTTCGTAAGATTTTAAGTTGGTCTACAGCTGATTTCGAGACAACATTAGCAATTCGCTGATGCGTTGGAGGGGCTGGATAGTTTCATCGATCTTGTACAGCGGTCAAATCGACACCGTTGGTTCGTTTGGTGATGAGCCGTTTGATCTGCTGGTCGACCTCCTTGACTTTCTGGCTTCCCACCTTAACCACATTCATGATTTCATGGATGGACAGAGGAACTCCACCCGATTTGTTGACTACACAAATCTCTTTCTGAGGATTCAAGGCCACCGTGATTGTCCCTGTCGACAGTTGTTCTTCGAGGTAATTGGGATCTAGAACTACACTAGGCTTGCTGGTATTCAGTTCAAAAAAACCAAACGTTAAACAGATCGGTGTGTGGTGTAATGTTAATGGCACTGGCACTCGTTCTTGCAAAGAATGCTACTCGGTTTATGCAAGTGTTGGTTGGTATCAGCGATAATCTAGAAAAACAACAGTCGAGGATACATTATGAAGAAGGACGCTAACTGACAATGGTGATTTCCTCTCCAACAAGTGTCACATCAGGTCGCTGAAATGTCTGAAGAGCCGCAATGGCTGCAATTGATGCACAATCCAAGAGGTTTCCTTCGTCGTTTAAAAAATGAAGATCGAGACGAACCGACCATACCTGGAAAACAATAGGGACGAGGTTGCGTAGTCAATATTGGAGGTTCAACAAACTATGCATACGATAATATGGTGGAAGAATTGTAAATTGATGAATACGGAGATGTGGATACCATTTGTCCTGCCAAGATACACAGAGCTTCCTTATCGATCACGCCACTCCGACTCAGACTTTTGTCAAGCATACGCGAGATTTGGATCTCGTTATCTGACGACCTAACTTTTTGTGAATTTATGAAATCGTTTCACAGATAATTGCCACTGAAATCAGTCTTTAATTCATTCAAAATAGTAAATAAGATTTCAAAAAAAAAAGACGCCCACCTTCCTGTATCATAGAGAAAATTTGCCAGCGGATTAATTTCGCTCGAAACTTGAAATAGACCCTCGAATGGTCTGTCAGGCCAAGGTTTGGTAATCGAAGCCGAAACGTGAGCAACTACTCTAAATTTTTCATGTTGTAATAAAATGATGTGTGTTAGTATTTATTAAAGCATGAGATTTCTTTGACAAAGAGACGAACTAACCTAGTACTACCGAGTGAGCAATCTACGGAATGGCCGTCATCTGCAAAAGATAAGGACAGCGGCCGCTGTTCGAAGAGTGCCCGTTGATCGAGTCGGCTTCCCTCCTTGAGTGCTTCGATGAGGAACTCCCTCTCGATTAACGATGCCTGGGCTTCTCGGACCATCTTGGCTGCTGGTGACTTGGGTGCTGGTGACTGGGGTTAGCGGGTCTGGTGCCGCGACAGGTCGTATAGGGCGAGGCGCGCGGCCCGACGGGAGGAGTGCGCAGTGCGCACACACGCGAGCCGATCACAGCTCTGTGGTTGGTAGCAATTTGGTTCTGGAATAATATCACGATTGGTGCTAGATGGAGTCTGACAAAAAAAACAGAACATCAACCTCCATTGGCAAAGCTGTTTCAAAATCAGGAATTTAAAAAACCCTTTCAATTGAATGACATAAAATTAGACCTAGAGTAAAAAAAGAAATCAACAGATTTTACTCATCTAAGCTGAGGAATACTGTAATACAACTTCTTTATATAAAAAGCCCAGTAATGATGCTTGAAGCTTTTCATGGTGTTCACTCTGCATCCAGGTTACCTACCACTATAATTTCAGACCAGCAAAGTAAAAAAGCTACAGATTTATCCATGGGAGGTTTGTTGTGTTTGAAGTGGATAATGATGATAATTATTCCTTCTCAGTAGTTTTAGGTTTTATACTCTAGGGTCTAGTGATTTGGCGCGTAACCCAATAACTGGGTTACAACAAGGTTGAGTTATCCAGGATGGATATTGGTACATATGTGTACATACAAATGGAAGGAGAAGTTGAGAGCTGCCAGTCACACAAAAAAAATAAGTTTGATGACCTGTCAACATTGGGAGAAACTGTTTGAAATGATAAAAATGATCTTTTGCTGAATTCATAGACATACACCTCAAAGAAGAAAAAATGATGGGTCCAAGATCTCTATTCCTTTTGAGGTAAATAATTTCTTAATCTTTGAGAGAATTGATGACTGTAAATCTGAAAAAATGAAAAAATGATAAGATATCAGTGGTAATTACAGAGGAAACTGATGAGATGTAATTATTAGATCATTAAAAGTTCCAGGATTATGAATTAGGTTAGAGCCATGGATGTGATGGAATTGAATCATTAATAATATTAAAAAACTAACTCAAATGTTTTGAAGGAGTGCATCAGTATAATCTAAATCCTTTTTTTTTCTTTCAAAAAAAAAGAAAGATCTTCATGAGGGACGAAAAACTTGTTCAGGATGAAAATGAACCTGCATTTGTGATATCCAGTGTAATTCTAGTACTATACAAACGTCAAAATGAGAAGGTGAGGGAATAGATATATGGCCGAGTGGTCTAAGGCGCTTCAGGATATTCTGATCATAATTGCTAGTCTTGGGCGTGGGCTCGAATCCCACCGTGTTCACCCGGTTGCAAAGTTTTTGCCAGCGACAAGTTCATCTCCTTGCGCAGTGTGCTGACCCAGTTGAAAATTGTATCTGAAGTTGAGTACTCCATGGAGAAAAATTGAGGATATGTGTGACTTAAACAGTGACATCATTATGTAGTGCGAAAGCTCTCTTCTTTTTACTTTTGTAGTTGTCACTGGGTCTGGTCTCCAGCCATAACCTAACCCCTAAATATGTATAAAAATAAATAAAATTAAAAATGATTTCTTTTTTTTTATATAATATACATGCTTAAAACCCCGATATAAGATTGTCTAAAGAAAGAGAATGATTGTCGATTGAAGAATACACAAAAAAAGAAAAAAAGAAAAACAAAGAAACCAAAAAAACCAAAAAAACCAAAAAAAAGAACGAGATGACCCAAACAAAAAAAGTAGAGGAAGGAAGGAAGGATCTATTAATCGTTATCGATTTCTTCTTGATGTTCCAGCTCATCACCTTCTTCGATAAAAGAATCTAACAGTCTAGAAGAAGGTTGACCCGCAGTAGTAGGATGATGAAGATGATTAGTTTTCGGATCGAAATCGATCGAAGCTTTTAGTCTAGCAGCAGTAGCATCAATGACATCGTGATCAGGAACCTCGAACTAGACGCCCCAAAGAAAAAGAAGAAAAAAGCCATCAACAAAACTGTACAACGAGAAAAAAAGCAGAGAAAGAAAACTGACGCCTTCGGCAGCCATGTCTTTGAAGATAGCCGAATCGACGCCGGACTTCATCATCGCCAACATCTTGGCAGCCGCGCCGCCCACGTCGGCGGTGTTGGTTAATGTCACCCTTTCGCGCTCGCCACGGCCCCGTCGCACCGGCGCGCGACTGGACGTGCCCGTTCGGATCTTCGCGAGTAAGTCGTCCAACACCGGATCCGCATCTGAGGCTTCTTTGGCCGCCTTTCGACTTTCCTCAATCTGTCCAATTCACCCCTTCTTTCAGTATCTCCTTCCTCTCTCTCTCTTTCTCTCTGTTAGGATGGCTTACCTGTAAACGCTTTTGTCGTGCATTACGCGCCTCGCTCCATTTCCGATTCTCGTCTCGAGATTTCTTGTAAGAGGTCACAAAAGTCTTGAAGATACCAAAGAATGCCATCGAGTTCATCTGCTTACGTTCGTCGGTTTCTTCGCCGAAGTACATCAGGATATCGGTGTATGAGTTTTGGGCTAGTGTGATTTCGTCCTTGAGGATGCCCAGTTTACTGACTGCCTCTCGGACGAACTTGGGCATCCGTTGCTTGTATCCATCCGCACCCACATTCTCGAGGTCGAACTTGTTGTAGAGCGCCAGTCTGGTCTTTTCTACCTCCTGTTTCAACTCCTTAAAGTTCTTCACAATTGCTTGTAGATCGACTGGGTTTTTTTTTTTTTTTTTTTGGGGGGGGGGGGGGGGTTGTCGGAAGATTTTTTTACTCTCAGATTGTACTTCCCAGTCTGAATGTATTTTAGTCTCACAAAAAAAAAAAAAGAAAAAAAGTTATGCTTACTTCGATAGGCATTGGCAGGTTCAGCCAGCTCATCCAGAAAGGCAGCAACCTCAGGAAATGATTGCGAGACGGTCTTTTCGACAAAGTGGAGCAGGGTGAAGTCGCCCACCTGCGCGGCGCCACCACCACCTTCATCGTTCGGCGTAGCTTTCGTATCTACCAACTTCACACACGAAATCCTTATTATTATTTGGTAGGGGTAGTAAAGAGAGTGTGATCGACTTACCCGGTTGATACTACTGACTCGGAACCCAAACGCACCACCTTGAAAGTTATTCCCATTCAAAAAGTTGCCCAACAGGAGGATCAACTGTAGGAGAGAGAGAACAGCAATCAAGTCAACACCAAGCATGTTGAGTTTTCGCAAAAAAAAAATAAAGAGGACAGACGTTAAGCAAGCCAGAGAAATGTTGTGCATTCTGCAAAGCCCTAGTGGCCGCATTGAACTGGCTAGTATTAGCGTCGAGGATCGAGAAAGCTTCGTCGAAGAGGGCGCGACAGAGCATTCCTTCAATCCGTAGTTGGAGGTTATCGAACTTGATCAGCTCGACGAGGAACCGATCAGCGGCATGTAGCAGAGACAGATCCTCCTCAGAATCGGTCTTGTGTCGATTCAATAATCCAACCTACGATACACGCACACATGTTTTTTAGAGTGACAATTATCGGCAAGGGAGGGACAGGGTGAATACGTACTTGAGTAGGATCAGGTATCACTCCATTCAACTCGGTCAAGAAAGTCTGCGTACAAAACTCCTCATCGAACCGTCTGATCTTCTCAATCACCGTTGCAACTCTGACACCCATGTCAGGATCTGCTCCCGGCTTCAATAAGATCATCTCTATATCGATCGATGTGGTCAGTTTTATTAACTCCATAAATCTCTGAGGAAGTCCGACAATGGTCTTACCAATTCTTTGTCGCACTCGAGGCTCTAAGACACTCTTCAACGATTCTTTTTTCTTCGCACCTGAAGAAAGTCCAAAGTAAATCCATTAGCATTCACGGCACTCGAATCAGCTACGGTCAACAAAACGCACCACCGATAGCCTTCGCCACTTTAGCCTTGAAGTCTTTCTCGATCTCCGTGAAGACCCCATCGTCTTTCAACATTTCCAGCAGACGAGATTCGTCGATAAAGTTAGACGCCCATACGGTCTTATCGATCGAGTCTTTCCCTATCTTTTCCCACTGAAGTTGCTTCAGTTTAGCCGACGCATAGATCCCGAGTTCTTTGCGATTCTTGCTATTCATCATCCCATGAGGTGCCATGGGTATCGCTGTTTTCATCATCGATGGTGGTGGGGGTGGAGGTGGGCCGGGAGGACGAGGCGCGCCGGGCGGTTTGGGCGCTGCAGGAATCGATGGGGGTGGTGGCGGGGCCGGTGGAGGTGGAGGTGGAGGTGGAGGTGCTGGTGGTGCTGGGGTTGATTTGCTGGGCAAAGTGACTTTGACTAAATTGTTTCCAATCAAGCCCTGCAACATTTGCGAATCAGATAATTGTGAGTTAGGCAGTCGCGGAGGTGGTGGAGGTGGTGGAGGTGGTGGAGGTGGTGGAGGTGGTGGCGGTGGTGGAGGTGGGTGGTGGTGGAGGAGGAGGAGGAGCAGCGCCAGGCGGCTGGACAGTGATGACCACGGGACCAAAACCACCATTCTCATCTTTACCAGCCGCTGGGATTCGAGTATCTCCGTTGGCTGAAGGCGCGGAGAGATTGGGCGTTCTATTAGTAGATTTTTGAAGCCTGAGGATCTCAAGGTCCGGGGGAAGGTTAGAGATGGAGTTGGCTGGCGGACTCATCAGGAGTTTAGCATCGCCGGATTGGTCGGGCTCGTCGGTCGACACGTATTTCATCGTCGATCCAGACGCCGAGCGCAACTGATGCATCTTCAACTCTCCCAGATACAGCGCCGGCTTCCGACCGATTTGTGATGGGATAAGCGGCCGAGGTAGTTTGACGGTCGACTGAGAATCAGTGGATCCTCCATAGTTGCGCAGGATGTCGGTCACCCCAGGCGAGCTGGGTGTGGTGAGAAGACTGTCACCATCGGCATCCCACCTGGCCCGAGCGCCGAGGTTCGGGCTCGTCTTGGGCGTGATCCTACGCGTACTATGGCGGGGTGAAGTGGCTTCGGAGATAGGGGAAAGGCCAGCGTCTCTGGGGTAGTTAGGATTCTGGACAGTCACCGCATACAGCTCATCGTCTGAATCCGGATCCTCAAAGCGGGACTTGTCTATGGAACCTTTGACCTTGTGAGTCGGCTTGTAAGCAGCTTTTACTTTGTCACGTATCTGAGGTCCCAGTCTTCTATCATTCGGCCGATTATCACCATCGCTGCCATCTTGATCTTCTACTGAGTTTTTCCTCGCCTTTCTCCACCCTTTCTTTCCTTCGTTCTGCATCTCACCATTTTCACCGACTTGGCTTCTTCCTTCTAGTGACAAGATAGCCTTCTCTCTCTGCAGTTTCTTGTTCATGATATCCATCAACTCTCGACGATCAAGAATGCCCGTATCATCTTGGACAACATCCAGATTCTTGGATTCCTTCAACATAGTAAACAGTTCTCGGATCTGTAAATCCTGTTGGCTTAACTGAGATCTATGCTGTTTCTCCATCTCAGCAATTCTGGATTGTAATGCGTCGGATGCGGTTCGAGAGATGTTCAAGGCTCGTTCGATCTGTTCGTTGGTCTGTTTAAGTTCTTTGACTTTGCTGTCTTGGTTGGCCATCAGTTCTTCTTCCAACGTGCTCTTGTCTCGCTTCAGTCTCTCAGCCTGTCGCTTGGCCTCTTGGAGTTCAGCCATCGTGTTTTGGAGTTGATCTTGATCGGCAAACCTTGCCATGACAGCTGCAACACTGACGCCAAGCATCGAACTAAAATCACCTCCACCGCCGTCGTCCAAGGCTTTACTATCTAAAACCACCGATGTGACGAGTTGATCGATCAATTGGTAAAACCTGACTTGACCTTCTCCATCTTCCTTGATCAGTAAGAGATGCTGGAGGATCGAGATGAAAAATTCTTTGGCGCGAGAGCCTTCCAAGATATCTATGAGGGTATCAAAGAGCTGTTGTGGATTGGTCATGTCGGTCAAGAGCCGATGGTTAAAGTTTTCAAGCATCTCTTCCTCATCTTGAATGGCTTCAACTTCGATCTGATTCAATTGACGTTCGATCGAATTATGTTGAAACTTTCTCAGCTTATCAACGATTCGTTTGAGGCCGGAGCTATTCATCTGACTTCTCAGATGAACCCGAACCGTGACATCCTCAGGAATGCTGATGATAGAGGTAATGAGGAACAGGTTGGCAAGTGCATATTCGTTTAACGCACCATCCAGTCCCATCGGGTGGTTACTAGCGGAAGGTAGGCTGGAGACCACACTGCCTGCGTTATCTGTAAGTTGATTGAGGACCGAAGGAGTGACGCTGTGCCCTCTGAGACTCCTGAGTTCCTCACTGGCGCCGACTAGACTCCCCATCTTTCCTCGGCCATCAATGACCTGTTCGAACGAACCAAACCAAGCATCAAATCGGGCCATCGTCTCGCCAATCGTCTTGCCTCCAGTTGTTCTCAGATTGGCGAGTTGATCCAATCCTTTCAACACGTGTGAATGCCCTCGGGGTTTTTCCCAATGACATAAGAAGGTGAGGATATCGGCAACCGTCTTGCGTGTGGGTAGATGAGGAGAGACCAGCGAGAATAGGATTTGGTATATAGACTCGGGATGTGAGATTGCATCGTTAGCGCCTTGCTTGGAGTTCAACAAGATCTTGAGACACTTCAAAGTTTCGTACTCGGTGATCAGATCTGCCTCTTTTCGAATGATTCCCGGTGCATTGATCTTCTCCAAGGAGTTGGTTAGAACGATTTGACCTTTGAGATGAATGAATTCTTGCAGCCACCTAGATAAAAAGTTGGTTCAAGGAATGAGGATCAGAAAGATGGTTGATGTAAGGATTTTGTGTTTGAATGATTTGATGATTATTTTGGCTCTGAAAGACTTGCGTGATTTCATAAGTCCTCAGCGCAACTGCCAATGCAGCCACGACTCGATGATCAGCGGTGCGGTCCATGAATTTCTTGATATACCATTCTGGTTCTTCCCGTTTACCCCGGCCGGTGGAAGCGCCGGATTGCCGCCACATACCGTGACTAGGTGCTTTGTTGAGTTTGGAACTACCGTAGTTGGTGGATGAGCTAGAGGGTTGGCCGAGGGAGGGGGAAGATTCCATTGAACGCTTGGTTGGGGTTGGGTCTGAGTTGAGCCGCTTCTGGCGAGCCGTGTACCATTCTGTGGGTGGTAGACCATCCGGATTGGCCAGTAGATCGTGATGATGGTGGTGAGTGGTGAAGATGTCGATAAAGGATTCCGTGATGAATTCGGTGCGATGTTCAAGAGCGGAAACCGGGAATGCGAAGGGTGACATGGTTCAGAGAGAAGAAAAGAAGAGTCAGGCCAGCTGTCAGTGTCTCTCGTCCCATCAAAGTGTAATGGAAAAATAGAGGAGAAAAGATGGATTAAATGAAGGAAATAAAGTTATGAAAGTGTAGCCGGGATGGGTTTCAAGATAAAACTGAAGCTGTTATTGACAGTGCAATGTTGATGAATCCTTTGAGGCGGGTTGATCTCTTCCAAATAGAATTCAAGATTGGCCAAGAGAGATTGAATTGGTCATGAATGGCTTACCGGTGTATCTATCATTATAAATCAGCGTCCATTTTTTATCAATCGAAAAGTTGAGCATACCTTGCTGGGCACTGAGGGGTAAAGCTGTGTTTGGGTGGGTATAAAGACCAAGGGATTCAATCAGTTTTTTTTTTAAAAAAAACGGTTTTCAGTTGAATAGATGAGTGTTAATATATATAATATTTTTACATGCCAGTTCTCTTCGGTTCATCATATCGTCAAACATTTCGTTGACGATCTGTTCTGCGCATTCTTCCCTAGGTCTGAGTAATTCGAATTTTTCTTGGTTAGGGTCAGCCTTTGGCCAGAGATGTTGTAGGGTTGGTGGATGATTTTGGAGACGAGAGTTCGAGCGAGGATTGGGAGAGATGGCTGGAGGTGGCATGAGTTCATAGGATGAGTTTGTTTCGGAGACGATCGAGATCGATGGTCCGGCGATGCTTGAGGTTGAGTCGTGTCTTTTCCTGCTGCTGGTTACGCTGGTGATGGAAGCCTGTAGGATGAAGGTGTGTGAGTGGTTAGTGGTATGCTATGAGAGTGTGGCGAGTTTAGACAGACTCTTTTTGTGGAGTGGAGTCGATGGTTGTTGAGCAGGTCTTCCTGGGTGATGTATAGTCTGGCTGGGTTCTGTTCTGGGCTGAGAAGTGGGCTGGGTGAGACTGGTCGACTGTGTTCGTTGTTGGTGAGGCTGTTTGAGTGTCGATGCTTCTTGTTGTGTCGACTGAACATTTTTAATTCGTTCAGTGCTGAAAAAAACCACAACTACATAGTAGCACAACAGTGTGTTCTCGACCAAGTAACAAGTTATCCAACCTCAACCATCCCAACTGAACTCAATTATTGCCTTTTAAACACTCTTCAGAACAAGGGAACTCACACACAAAAGCCCTGCGACAAACCGCTCTTCTAAGTAAACTCAACAATCGAATTGAGAGAGAAGTCTGCCAAATTGATATTCACCACCTCCTTCAGATGTAACTGAGTTTTCAGTAGAACATATCAAACTATCCCATCATCAACATGGAGGCAGGCATGTTCAAGAGGCTATTGTCATGCAGAGAAGGGAGGTAGTCCTACTTTTTCCAAAAGCATCACACTACTGGTCAAGTCCTCAGCACCACCTAACTGAACCAAGTCCCTCCTGGGCGCGAGCGCGCCCGCCTCCGAAGGGTGTTCATTGTTAGCCATGGATCCTCAGCATATTCACCCACTAGAATCTCAGTAATCACAGTGAATAATCTCCTCCTACCATATTCAGTAGTGTTTCACATGCCTTTACCCTTTTTACCACTGGACTCGGAGTAACAGTACAGATCACTTCTTGATACCTGTTTAAACCTGTCTATTCTCCTTATCAAGCAGTTTTTTTCAAGGATACAATCTCTAGGCCAAAACAAAATCCACAAGTCTCAAGTGGGATCAATCCCACCTTCTTGCTTTGAGACGTAAAAAAAAATCATGGTACAATGTTTTTAACAGTTCAAAGTGGTGTTAACAAAGTCCAAAAAAAAAAAACCCTGGATTGGGAACCCTCCTATAATGAGGTTATTATCTTGGTTAAATGGACAACGGTTAATTTTGGCCAAGGATTCACACACTTCATTTCCTTGAACTTGGAAGCACTACTGTTTGGCTTAAGATTTTCACTGGACACATCATAAATGTTAGAGGGTTTGACACGCAACCCACCCTTTTTGAAGGTGCGGCCCATTGGAGGTCAATGGGTCGGCTGCAGATTAACAGACCCAGTCAGGATCGAGGGTCACCCCTGCAAACCCCCAAACCCAGGTCGGGGCAAAAAACCCATCAAATTAATGGATTGCAGGTTCAATTCTGCAGTTTTTTTTAAAAGAAAATACAAAGTTGATCATAACTTTTACATAACACACAGCACTGGGCCGCTGTGCTTTTTTGTAAAAAAAGTGCAGCATAGCAATTGACTCTTTAGCCTGCAAATGCCATAGCGTTAGCTTGTGGGAAGCAAAAATAAAGGTGTTACTCTTTATGTTGATGATGTGAGGGTTGAGTCAGTTTGGGACTGCTTAGGTGGAGGGAGCAGTCAGGTCGACTCGAACCTAGAGTTGAAAGATAAAAAGGAGGAAAATGTAATGAAGAAAAAGAAAGTACAATCTGGGAGCGCTGAACTAGTTACAAGATAGGTTTCACAGATCTTGCACGGCAGTGTCACACACATAAATCTTTCTGTTTCTCACAAACGGCCTCACTTATTATTCTTTCGATAAACCTTGTTGCAATGCTGACCAAGGAGAGTGGCTCAATGGAGGCTTGTTTTCCCTTCTGTGAAGTTTTTGGCTAGTAAATCGGCTTGCATTCTGTCAGTTTTAGTGTATGCTAGTGTGATGAGTTTTGAGTTGATGTGATCGTGGAAAAAAATGATACCGGAAGTTGATGGTTGGGTATTGTGGTGGTAGATTGGGTTGGAGGCAAGTGCGAGTGCACTGAGATTGTTGGTTTGTAAAAAGATCTCTGGCGTTATGTTGAGTTCTGTTAAGATATTGTTGCACCATAGCAAGTCTTGAGCAGTGTTGGTGAGGGCAATGCACTCCCCTTCACCTGAGGATAAGGCCACCGTTTGTTGTTTGTGGCTGCACCATCCCACTGTGCCGTGAAAATAGATCACAGATGCCGAGTAAGAATTCCAAGCTTTCAATCCGTTCCAATCTGCGTTGGAAAATCCGAGCACATCGTCTTGGTTTTGTCCTAGGACTAGTTGTTGTTCTTGATTTGTGCTGATGTACCGGAGAGTGTACTTAGCTGCACTAAAATGACATAGTTTTGGATTTTCCAGAAACTGAGAGAGGAAGCTGAGTGTGAAGGCCAAATCCGGGCGGGTGCACTGGACGAGCCATTGAATGAGGTCAATGACTCGCCGGTAGTTCAAGGGGGGTTGGGTTGGTGTTTCAGAAGGTGCGAACTTCAGCTGTTTCCAATTGGATTACAGCGGGATTTTTTTTTACTTGATGCTCAAAATATTAAATTTGGTGAGCATGTTTTTCATAGATTTGTCTTGAACTAATGAGATTGTACCGCCTTGCTGATTAATTCTGATCCCGAGGGTGTATTTTGCTGCGCCCAAATCTTACATGTCAAAGATTTGCGAGATTTTTTGTTTGAAGAGCTTGGGCCAAGATCCTCCAAATAGAAGGTCATCCACGTGGACGAATAGGAAGAAGGGTCTCAATTTTTCTTGGGAGACATAGAGACAGGGGTCGGAATGAGTAGGTTTTGAGAGCTATGGTCAAGGCCTTGTGCCAGAACCGTGGACTTTGTTTAAGCCCGTACAGGGCTTTGTCGAGCTTGAAGATGGTCCCCGGCTTTGCATTTAGGCCAAGAGGAGCATTGATGTACTGATTTTCTTCAGGTGTCCCGCTCAGGAAAGCACATCTGACGTCCATCTGGTGGACCTCAAACTGATGCAGGGTGCATATAGTAAGCATGAGACGTAGCAAGGTGAGCCGGCCAGTTGGAGAGAAAACGTGTTGGTAGTCTATGCCTTCCCTTTGATGGAGCAAGACGGGCTTTGCATTTTGTCAAATTTCTGTCCTGATCCGTCTTTCTCTTGAACACCCACATGGTTGACAGGGGTTGGATGCTTGGTGAAGGATCAATTTCAGACCAGACTTGGTGACGTCACATGTTATCAAGGTCTGTTTTGATGGTGTGTTCCCATTGTTTGGAGTCTGGACAGGAAATGACTTGTTGATAAGTTTTGGGGTCTTCGGTAACTAGCAGGGCAGCGTTTGCAGAGTGACAAGTTCTTGAGTTAGGGAGGATGTTTGAGACGTCTGTGTTGCTAGAAATTAGTTGGCTTGGGGGAATAGAGGCGGGGGCCCAGGTGTAATTCTGGTGAGTGATCATTACGGTGAGACAAAGCTGCAGGAAAAACATGTTCATTGAATTTCACGTGATGAGTGATATGAACATTACCTGATTCCTCATCTAACACCCAGAACAACCTGTGTCCCTCTCTGTACCCCAGGAAGATCCAGACGGCTCCACAGCTCCGAAGCTTTCCTTCTGACCTGTTGATTGAATAGATAGCTTGACATCCAAAAGGATGAAGGTAAACTAAGTTGGGTTCTCTGTCAAACCAGCGGTGGAAGGGTGAGGAAAAGCCAATGGATTTACATTGTGATATGCTCTCCAGAAACATGGCACAGTTAATGGCCTCGGCCCAGTATTCAAGGGCTAGGGCAGAGTCCTTTAGGAGGCATTGATGAGCCTTTTCCACGGTGGTCCAGTTAAGAGGGGTGTCCGGCCGCTTGATGCTTTATGCTGAGCGGGCTGAGGTTGGATTTGAGGATTGTGTACATTGCCACCAAATCTCAACAACATTTTCTTGAGATACATTGAAAGGTCACGTAATTTTTTGATTTGTGAGGAAAGAGAGATGAAAAAGATACGGGAAACCTGAAAATAGTAGTAAATGTGTGAGAACAGAATCTTTAATGTATTTTGGAAAAATCTGTACAGTTCAATCAAGATTTTTCTTGAGTTTTTATCTACAAAGAGCCCTAGGGATGTTCGCATGGCACTTGCATGCAATTGCCTTCCAGGATACAAATATTAAACTGCTTACACTTGGTTGGCAGGTTAAGTTGTTCAATAGCCCGGTTCACATAGGTGCTCGACCCCAGTTAAAAAAAGATGAGCAATGGGCTTAAATAGATTTCCCATAAATTTGCGGGAAATTGATGTCAATTTATGTTAAAACATAATCTCACAAGCATCATCCATTTTAGCAACATGCTCAAAATGGCCCTATGTGAACTGGGCTAATGAGACAGCTTGGGGTCTGATCAGACTAATTTCCCTCAACATGTTTAGATGTTTGTCAATTGGAGGGATTTCTTGTTGGTAAAACAAAGAGCTCAGATGGATGGTGGAACTACTACCTATGTAAATCTTTTAAGATAATTTGGCTAAGCTTGATCTACACCATGGGCTCCGAAGGACACCCAAGGGACAGGCAGTCGGATGGCCCAAAGCCGTCCGAAGCTTGGTGGTGGGAGACCGTCCATTGGTTGACATATAACATACCATTTTTGGACGGTTTTGCAGAAACCATCCAAAAAGCAGCCTTTGGACGTTCCAAAAGCGTCCAAAGGCTGGCCTTCAGACAGAACAGTTGGCTGGGAGGCCAGCTTGGAGGACCATAAAAAATGTGGTCCAACCCAGTGCGTCATGATGCAACTTGACTTCACTACTAGCACAGCCACCAGGCCGCTGATTGTAAATGAGACCAAAAGGAAAATCATATTGCCCAGCTGAAGGCCTGGGAGCATCCATTGGACGCCCTGCTTTGTGTCCATTGGGTGAACCCCCTTTTTTTGCGGTGGAAATCAAAGTCCTTTTTTTTGCTGTCATGCACATCTGGGAAGGTTTCAAAAAATTGACCACAGGTTTGATGCATCACGGCCTGTGTTTTGGGGGTGGCAACCCCCCTTTTTGTTGCTGACCATTGGATGCTTTACACATATGTCCAATGGTTGACTCAGACCAAAGTCGGCCATTGGACGGCTGCGTGAAGCATCCAAGGGTCGATCTGGTTCTCAATTGACCATTGAGCGCTTTGGGGGTTTGCCTCAGATTTGTCCAATAGTCAGCACAATGTGTGGTGCGTACAAGGGACACTTTTCAAAGGTCCCCTGGACATACAGCTGAAGGGGCTTTCCGAGGGCAACCGTCCAAGGGACGGAGGGTCTTTCTAAAAACCTGCCCCATGGTGTACATAGGGTTAGATTATAATTGAATGCTACAACCATGTTAGTGTGCCGGCATAGCTGCCCTGTCTTCTAGTATGTATATATATTTCAAAATTTGTAAAAAGAATATTCAACTTTTGCATGATTTTCCCAAATCTTCAATATTTGTTCAAGGGACCCAAAAAAACCACAGATTACAGATCGAAGCAAGTAAAGAATGGTAATGAATGAAAAATTTGAACAAAAATATCCTAGCAAATTCAGTGGTCAGACAAACAGTGTTCAAAGTTGGAATTTGATTTGATTCTAGTGCAAAATCAATTTTGAGACCAATTAATGTGTGTCCACACCTTTTCAAAAGTCTGTCAGTCAATTTTTTTCAAACAAAAGGCATTGGTTTTCATTCTTCTATTATGCCAATCTGCCAGCTGTGAATTTCCTGGGTCTTGTAAACAATTATCAAAGATTTTGGAAAGTCTGTTAAAAGTTAAATATTTTTTACAAATTTTGAAATCTGTTTTTTTCCATGTATTTTATCATTTTCATTCTTTAGAACTCATTTTAGATCACTTCACCAAGTGTCAGATGAAATGTCACAGACAAAGTTTCACATGCGGGGCGTTAACTCAAATTCTAGGATCTTCAGTTGAACTTGGAGGCAAGATTCCTTTTTCCATTGAATTTGGAGGACTTCCTGTGGCCATCTACAGGGGCTTTAAAGTCTAAATTACAGGTCTAAATCAAATCTTCCCTGCCGAAATTTGGTTTTACAGCCTCAAATTAAGAATCTATAGGGGCTGTAGATCCTACAGGAAGTCCTCCATTCTCTACCTAACCTCAATTTGTACCGATTCTTCCAACAACATTTCATTCGGCAAACACTCAAAAGTCATCACCAATAATCATCCCTGAAGTTCAGTGATGATTATCGAGATCATCAATTGATCTGAGGTAAAGTCAATCACCAGCTGAACTCATCGAGTTGTTCACTCACTCGTTGGTCTCATCACTAGCTCAGGATACATAGACCATTGCACAAGACAGATCTGAGACATACCTTCAGGGGGAGAATATGGGTACTTGGGATCAAAATCCTATTGAACTAGTTTTGTTTTACTTATGATAAGATTCTTTTTCATTATTTCTTATTTCCTTATTTGTCTAGCTTCTGTCTCAAGTTTCGTCAAAATATTTCTATCTGTTCTTCTCATTTCATATAACTAAATCAGGTAAACTTTGAATCAATTTCTTAATTTTATCTTGTTCTTTTTATTGATCTATGTTTCTTTATTTAAGTTGTTACTACTGGCATGCTGGTTTCTCAACCGTTTGCAATTATGCAAGACCTCTACTTCTCACACCAAGGTATTATGAATTTTAGTTTTGTGGTTCAGCTTCTGTAAAATGTGTCTGTGCTATGTGATGACCCCCGGTACTGTATATCTTTCCAGAGATGGAAAAACAGATATTTCACAGAACCATTGTCTTGTTTTGGATAAAGTGCCATGCCCAATAGGCAGGTACTTCATCTTTGAGCTGTTAATTTGGAGTTCAAGTTCACATTAGATACTTTGAGTGTCTACTCGTAGAATGTAGTATAAGGTTATATTTATCTGAACTTGAAGGAGACCCAGATCAAAATGTCCGGGTCATAATCCTAATTTAAAAGAATTGGGAAGTGGATATCCATGATAGATGTCTATTGTTTGGAATCGGTCGTCTGTGCTGTATAAATATGTGAGAGTTAAACCAGGCCATCTAGTGTGTTTCTTCGAGACAAGAACCCCTTTTCCTGTGTTTGGAGAATAGGAATTACAGCTGGGTGCGTTGAAATTTCGTTGAGCGCTTGGGAGGGATGAAATAAATTGAAAAGGAGCATGCACAGATACATCAAAACCGAGTCCAAAAGAATGGTGAAGATTTCCTTTTCCATCAGAGGTCCATCGCTGCCAAGGACGTATTCCACTAGGCGAAATATTGAGCGGATTAAGATCAGACCACACGATATAACCAGCAGTAAAAGGTGCCTTTTCCATTTTGTGTTGAGGGTTTCTGAGGTGATGGTAGGTGCTTTATGAATCTGAACATAGAAGACTACGGCGAGCATGATAAATACGCAGAATGTGGCCAGCTGAATCGTTAAACCAGTGATGATCAGGTTTCGGCCCCAGTGCTCTTGCTCTAGTGTATTAGTACTGGCATGCAATCCACCGCCTGATAGGATAAAACCGTATTAGCCAACATTGATGATGTTTATTAGGAAGCAGAAATATCAGGCCAGCGAGGGTTTCATACCAACTGCCTGCAACAAAAAAGATATCAGATCATACGCAATGAAAATCTTAGTTAGCCATTCGGCTGGTAGTAAAGAATGTTTCTGGCCATTGGTTAATCGAATGATGCGAGTGAATATCATGTACATCGAGCCAGAAAATAGCGCCGGGGCTAATAGAAGAAGGACAGTTTCTAATGTATGAAGTTCAAGTTGCCAGTGATCCGCTTGATCCACCAAGAGAGCCCTTACTACGAAGCCAATGTATTCAACTAGAGAAAAGAATTTCAGCGCCAGCCTGGTAGCTCATTCCATATTTTTCAGTCCAGTCACTTACAATACCCCCCGATTACAAACGGAAAGAAGTACCATGACCGCGTTCGAAACATTTGGAACGTGTGCAAAACCACCGTACAAAAAAAAGCCACCGAAAAGAAAACTTCAATAGGTAATGACGGCTGATACGCAAAAAATCGATTGTGCTGATTGGGGCTTCCGTGTGCTTCGGACATTGTATGCTTGACAGGTATTGTAAGGATCTGAGGCTGGGAGTCGTAATTGTTTGGGAAGTTTCAAAGGAAGGATAAAACTGTGGGAAGAAAGATAGATAAGACTGAGGGATAAGCCCGAAGGAAGGTTAGAGGAGGAATATCTCGTTTTCGAAAACAGGAGAAAGAGCATCAACACCAACACTAACAGAAGTAGCCAAGTGGATCTATGGCATGTGTCGGGGAGCGCTGGATTTCAATTCCGTTTGGGTGCCCTCCGCATCGTGGGTGTTGTTTTTGGCCACAACACTCGACGCTTGGATAGCAAGAGTCTCAAGTGTCTTTGGATACACTCGTGTACCTTACTCACAACGTTTGAGTCTCAAGTACATAGATTACATGACGGAGAATCCGGAGGAGTGAAAAACACTTGGCTTATGTAGCGGCTAGATAAACATCATGTGGAATTGCAGTCAGCCCACGTCTTATCCCGGGCTGGATTTTAATCCACCGGGAAGCATTCATGGAATTGCAGCCAAGAGTCTTCATCAACCAAACACAGTGCCAATGCGTGGGTCCCAAAATCGAAGACCAAAGGAAACTCCCCGAGTGTCATAGGAGGCTCAAATATCTGTACCAATCAGGCTAGCAAAACTGTTCGTTTGTCTATTAGATACACGGGTTCTGGATGTGACTGTTGTGAGTCGTGACCTTTATTCTTTTCCTTTTTTACTTGTAATTTCTCTCTGAGCATTGCACAATATGAACAATCAGTATCGGATTACATACATACGTGAGTAGGAAGAAAATTGAGGTTTGCGCCAGAAAGGGGGGCAATCAACCGGACCACCTTCAATCCAGGGGGGGGGGGGGGGGGGGTCGCATGTTGAAGACCCAAAAAGCTGAGAAATGAAAATCTATGAACTTCAAGTGAAGAATCTTCGGCAGCTAATCCTATATTCCTATTGGGTTCCTTTGTTGCGGTCCTTTTCTTTTTCTCCTCAATCTCTGCGCCTTTTGTCAGTGGCTCTTGTTGTCTACCGTCTTATACTCTCTGGGTGGTGCATCTCTTTCGTCATTTCTCATTTTCTGATCCTTTTGATTTATCGTGGTTTTAGTTTGATAATTCTGGTTGTCTCTTCAAAACATTTTTTGGACAAATGATGCCCCCAAATCCTGGAAAACTGATTAATAGTACAGGGAAGTCATTTCCCCATCCCATAGGAGCCACTCATCAGAGTAAAGTATGGCATGTTTCAATTCAAACTATGAGGTAGAACTAGTGGTGATACTATTGGATCTCAACTCCAAGATTCTTTGAGTTAGAGTAAGAATTCCTGTGCTGCTACACTAATGCTGCAGATTCCATCTGATTGCAGCAAAAAAAAAAACTCTTTGCTTCAGAATCAGATTCTCAGCCAAGCTATATCATCCAACTAATTGCACATAAGTTCCACTTCTTGACAAGGTTTCCTGTTTTGGGGCCAAATAAAAAGACTAGAAGATGGGAAAAGTCACCTTCATGAGTAGATTATTGAAGTTGAGCTGATATCACTTGTCTACCAGTGATCATTAATTTTTAAAGGTGATGAATGTAATATTTTTGAGCCATCAAAATATACAAATGCATATATACAAAAATAAAAATAAAAAACTGCTCCTAACCCCCTAACCCTAAACCTAACCCCCAGATTATCAGGGATTTTGAATACCCCTGATATAATCTTGTCCTGATACTTTCAAAAGAGGGCAACACAAAAACACCTGTAACATCCCCCCCCCCCCCCCTGTAATAAGAAATAGCAATACTGTTTTTATCAAAATCCATTTCATTTTTGAATAAAATCACCCTTTCTATTTTGTCATGCACCCTTTTGGCATTTTTATTCTTTTTTGCATCCAGTGTAGCTAGAAAAATTCAGTTCTTTGGTGTTGAAATATTGTAATCCACTGTGGTATGAATGGAAGACTTCCCTTTGCCATCTGCAGCCCCTGCAGATCTTAATTTGAAAGTGGAAAAGCTAAATTTTTAGCTTTTCAACTGCAATTAAGCTCTGGAATCTGGCTCTACAGGGGGGCTGTAGATCAAGGGGAAGTCATCCAATATCAGCACATCAGGCACAGGCTTGATAGCCTACACTATGGACAATCGGGTATTGAAACATGCTGCTGCAATGTCTTGTTGCAGCAAAAGGTTGTGACACCGCTGTCACAAAAAATGTTGTGACAGCCAGATGGACCACTGGGCTGTCGCAACATTTTGTTGCGACAGCGGTGTTGCAACATTTTGTTGTGACAGCAGTGTTGCAACATTTTGTTGTGACAGCGGTGTCGCAACATTTTTCTGCCGCATGTTGCGACACCAAATTGTCTGTAGTGCTAGTTGTTAAAGGCTGCACTTCTAGTATAGTGTCTTAGCTTCATGCTGAGGTTGCTGGTTCAAATGCTGCCCAAGCCAATCATTTTCTGCTAAGTGTCTGAAAAATGCATTGTTAGTTTTAACATTTGCATCACTGTGGCTGACACAACTTGGGACTCGAATTCTTGGTAAACAAATGGGATAGTTCTCAACAGTTGGTTGTAATTGACCTTACCCTCCAGTTTGTAGTGAATCCCAAAGGTCAACTACTCAGCCAGGTTGAATTCTGCAATGGACTTTCTGTTGAAGTTCATCTTGTTTTGTAACTTTCAAGATTGGTGCCATAGCCCATGAATGAATCTGAATTGTGCAAATTTAGGTGTTGGATCTGCTTCTCAATTCCTTTTTGAAAGAAGGGGGTAGGGAAAATTCAAAAAATGGTGTTTTGAACTCTTCCCACAATTTTTTGACTAGATTCTGAACCTAGTGGGTGCAGAAGGTCATCAGGTTGATCTCACTGATGAGACTTCCCACAATCATGGGTTTGGGTTTGATTGAAAGGAATATGAAGGCCTCTTCAAGCCTAAAGACAAGTTCAAATTCAGCACACCTATTTTCCTGTGCTGCTCAATGGCCCTCTTGAGCCTGGAGGGAACCTTCTTGTTGGGATCTCAGGACTGCTTGAAACCAGTCAGTTGTGGTGACTAATGTTTTCATTTAGTCACACCAAGGCAAGTGAAGCCATAGGCATTGTGGATTGGCTTCTCTCAGTGGTAGTACCCTGGGAGTAATTGGAGAATGTAACTTTTTTGAAGTTATCCCATTTTTTTATTTTTGTAATGTAACTAAAAGGTATGGTAATTTCAAGTAACGTATCTTGAAACAAATCTGGGTAACACAACTCTGTTTAAGGTGATGTCACCACAAAAAGATTGGGTGCCGCCCTCAAGTACAAAGGGCCCATTATACTTTGAGGAGGCACTCACATGAAGGTGCCCCCCTTTTTTGTGGTGTGTATTTACTGGCCAGAAAAAATAATCCATATTGCATGCACTTTAATGGTTAATCAATCCCTCCTGGAGGGTGCCAAAGTTGAGGTTCAGTGTTCAATCCTCACACTGAAGCAATTTTGACCTGGCTTGCTGTGGAGTGAACCATTGAAATTTGATTGTTTCAAATTGAGCACAATCAATCTTGCTCAAATTGAACACCTCTCCCAGAAATTTACATTTAGCTTATCCAAATTTGGAAAAAAAGTAGTGTCACCCTGGTTTTGCTGAAACAAGTACAAAATAAGGGATTTTGCACAACATATATTGTAACTGGATTATACATTTAAGTAATGGACAGATAATTTAACTGTAAAGGTTAAGTTACAGTCAGATCTCTCCATTTGGAGAACGTTTCTGCCCACCATTGCTGGGAGGGAGGGTTTGGATTGCCTTGCATCTCTAGTAGTTGTAGGGGAAGAAGTGGTAGTGGAACAATGTGTCAAGAGGTTGAGTTGGCTTTAGGCTCCTGGGCTATTCTGTCAAATTTGAAATTGGCAGTTTGGAAGATTGCCTTGGTATTTGTGGCAGAAATCAATGTGGTTGGTCCCGTTTTGTTCCTTTGAAAATGGCTGGCAAGTGTGAAAATAGGCAAGAAGTGGCAAATATAGATGGTGGGGACAGGGGGAGAAATTTCAATTGGTCAGAAGAGTTGGTGGCTGGAGCAAGGGAAAGGCGGGCTGATAACATTTGCTTTGGGTAGTTTGAGAAAAAAAGTGTAAGAGTTGGATACTCTTTGCTGATTCTGATGGAGACACATGGGGAAACAGGCAGGAACACCTGGAAGTTTATACAAAACAATTTAATTGATTTCAAAGGCTAGACAGCCACAAGAATTTGTAATGATTTTCTAAAAGAAAAAGAAAAAAAATCAAAATTAAGTGTGGTGACCTAACTCAAGATGAGAACTGATGATTTTCAAAAACTGTTATATTAACAATGGCCATCAGTAGAAAAATCTCAAGACACCAAAGAAGCAACAAGAAGCAGGGCTTGACTGCTTGGCTAGGAATTCTCCTACATTCAAACGAGGAAGGGGCTATAGGAGGAGAAATACAAAATAGTGGTTTTCAGTCCAAATCTAGACAGAGGGAATGGGCCGCCACTGGCGTGGGCAGCTCTACTGCTTGCTTCTGCTCCACGCCGTCAAGGACTGCTTGAGCCCAGGGTTGGTAGTTGCTCAAGTTTGATTGGATTGTCCTGTTGTTTTGGAGGAGCCATGAGAGAGCACTGATATGCTGCGGTGCGATCCGCCCTGATTAAGGTCGCGCAGCACGATGCCGGTCTTCCAAGACGGGCACGAGCTTCGGTTTCCTTCACTTGGACGAAATTCAGGATGCATCACTCACGACAGACCGCCAATGCTTATGTCAACATATCACCCGCGCAAGGCGTTCAGGCCGTATCAGGACTGGATGAGGAGATGAAGATCACCATGTTGGGCGCTGGTCAAGAGGTCGGACGAAGTTGTTGCGTGATCGAATACAAGTCCACTACGGTTGTTTGCGATACAGGTATTCATCCAGCCTTCAGTGGGATGGCTGCCCTGCCGTTTATCGATGAGGTAGGTATGTCCGGCCTCACTATCTATTGGATCAAAACAGACAATCGCCATGAAAATAGGACGTATTGATGCTTACATGCGTTCATTCATGATTTGCAATAGATTGACTGGAGCTCCGTCGACGCAATCCTCATCACCCAGTTAGTATTATCACTATTGAAAGCGCCTAGAAAAACTATTAATTGGACCCTTTTCTTGACCCGACCTCCAATTTTCATCGCACTTCAAGTTTTCATCTCGATCATGCGGCATCATTAACTTATATCATGGAGAACGTAAGCATCAACAAATTTTCGCCCTTTTCCAGATCCAGTACATTGCCAATCGTCTTTGTAAAAGCATGTTTATCGACTTTCTTTCTTCGACCTATCATCTCTACGACTCCGCATCAATTGATTGCAATTTTTTGGCGCCAATTAATATGACGTGTCACGGTTGGATCAATGATTCCTCCTTGTCGCTTTTTCCCCATGCACAAACCAGACCAATTTCAAGGAAGGCCACGGAAAAGTAAATTTTCGCGTTTGAATCCGCTTTTGAATACTCTATCATCTCATAACGCATCATTTTTTGGCAGGTGTTTATGACCCACCCCACGAAAGCTGTTTACAGATTTTTGATGCAAGATTTTGTCAGGATGAGGTCAGTAATATTCGTTTGTTTTCTACTAACAACTCCAGCAAAGAAAACATCCATTTGACGCGCTCTTCTTGCGACTTCAGCACAATCGGCACGGATAGTGAACTATTTAACGAGGAACAAATGATAGCCTCATATGATGTAAGTCCCTTTTCAATTTGAATCTAATGGAATAGAGCTCTTACTGCTGCTTTCTTTCACCATGGGGCAGTCGATCAATGCGATTGATTATCACCAAGAGATCTCACTTGGATCCCTCCGATTTACCTCATATCCCGCTGGGCATGTTCTGGGTGCAGCAATGTTTTTAATCGAAATCAGTGGGATCAGGGTGTTATATACTGGGGACTATTCTACCGAAGAAGATCGCCATCTTATTCCAGCCCGGGTCCCAAATTGGAATGAGAAGCCAGATGTAATGATATGCGAATCCACTTATGGCGTGCAGAGCCTCGAACCGCGATTTGAAAAAGAAGAAAGATTCACGAGTATGTTTTAGCTTGACCCTCACAATTTGCTGCCTAAGAAAGTCTGATTCGTAAATTCTAAACAATTGGTTGTCTCCTGATGGTTGTGTATTGTCACTTAGCGCTAGTGCAGAGTATTCTTAAACGAGGGGGACGAGTGTTGATGCCGGTCTTCGCGCTGGGAAGAGCCCAGGAGCTCCTGCTGATTCTGGACGAATACTGGGCCAATCATCTTGAATTGAACCAAATTCCAATCTACTACATTTCCAACTTGGCTTCCAAATGTATGAAGGTGTATCAAACCTTTATTCATGGAATGAATGATCAAATCAAGCGCAAGTTCAACCAAGGAATCAATCCTTGGACATTCTATCGCGAGGGGAAAGGTGTATTCAAGAAGGGCTACGTCACCAACTTGAAAGCCATTGACAAATTTGATGATCGAGGCCCTTGTGTAAGCATGATAGGCTCATCACTTATTCCCTCTCGTGTCACCTTGATAAAGCTAAATCATAGTATTCCGGCTCACATCTTATGCGCGCAACGGTTTGATAGGTCGTCATGGCAAGTCCAGGATTCATGCAAAGTGGTGTAAGTAGAGAACTGTTGGAGCGATGGGCGCCAGATCGCCGAAATGCCCTGTTAGTAACCGGATATTCGATTGAAGGAACCATGGCTCGAGTTGCGTTGTCATTCAGCATTAGATCCACATGTCGTTTTTTTTGTCACATGATCCGCCTTATACTGAACCGTTGTGGTCACGACTCATAGGAGATACTCAAAGAACCAAATGAAATCATCGGAATGAAGGGCAACAAAATTCCTCGCCGACTTGATGTTCATTACATATCATTTTCAGCCCACGTGGATTACACCCAAAACGCCGCATTCATTGATCAAATTATGCCCACTCATCTGGTCAAGCGCCTCTAGTCTCGATTATCAAACCTGGCATATCCATTCTGATATCAAATTTTCGGACTGTTCAGGTACTCGTACACGGGGAATTGAATAACATGACTCGATTGAAAAACGCTCTCAAGGATAAATACACTCTGAAGAAAAGTGACATCCAGATCCACACACCACGGAATGTGGAGACACTTCGGCTGACATTCCAAGCGTCAAGGATTGCACGGGTAAGTGATGATAATCCACTGATTGAGTATCCTTTATTTCTCACGAGGTCTTACTTTCTCTCACATGAATGTGTTTTCCAGGCGTGTGTGAAAAAGGTCGAACTGATTTTGCCCTATGCCCAAACTCTATCTAGGCCATCGGTTCTTTGGCTGAGGAGACCACACCTTCCGCCGGCTCAAACCTCTCTGGGATATTAGTTTCGAAAGATGCCGCGTACACTTTGCTTTCACCTGCTGATCTTAGAGAGTATACCGGACTTTCGACTAGCACGATTCTCCAGAAGCAGAAACTGGTCTTCAACGTCGGATGGGAAACTGTGCGGTGGCATTTGAATAGAATGTATGGCGGGATAATCGAAGGACTTGATGCTGAGGGTGTCCTAACGTTTCGGGTAAGGGCTTCTCTGATGTTCTTGCAAAACCGTTTGGTCGTTGCATGTATTTATGCATATTTCTTATTTCTTATTACTCGATCGGGTCTGGAGGTTATGGAAACCGTAGACATTAAACAAGTCACGGTCAACCAAATGTCCCTCGAATGGGTCGGAAGCATAGCGAATGACATGATAGCCGATTCGGTCTTAGCTCTCCTCTTGGGCATAGACCAAAGTCCAGCATCGATCAAACGTACGTGTCGAATCATTGGATCCCGAAACAAATTTACTCACCCATTCATCGGTTTTTTATCAAATTTACAATCACAGTTTCTGCGCCACATCATCACTCACATGCTCACGACTCGCACTCACTTCCAGACGAAAACAAGCAGGATATCAAACAGGTCTTTGCTTTCCAGGAGCACGGTGACAGTGATGCGCACTCGCTGCTGGCTAAAATCGATCGACTGATCGGATTCCTTAGCGTTTATTTCGGAGACGTGAAGCTTCTGGAAGCCGATGATGATCATCCACATTCCAGGGCTAAAGTGCACCTGGACGAGGTCAGCGCAGAAATCTCGTTGGATGAATTTGTGAGTGATTCTCACTCATTTCTTGGGCTGTTTCGCCGATCGATGCCTTGTACTATGGTACCGTTCTTGTGGCGATATCATCACAGAGTAACTGACTTGAGGCGAACCCTTTCAGACGGTCGAATCGGACTCGGAGAGCTTCAAGGCCAGAGTGAGTAGTGTGGTGGAGATGGCAATCGAAATCGTAGCCCCTTTGAACGAGATTTTCTCCTCGGGTGGTCATCATCATCATCACCCTTCTTCGCCGTCGACCACGGTTGACAAAAGCGCGATCTGTTCATCCTGAAAATGAAATCTATCCTTGCCCTTTGGAAATATCAATATCACGTTCTTGACGGATGTCTCTTGCTTGCTTATTGAAAATCATCCTTATCTTTACAATCATTTTTTATGCTTTTCGAGGTGAGCGGCCAGAATTGTGGTGATTATCCGGATTGAAAAATGTTTGAAGGTCTGGATCAGCAGGCCTTGTTCAAAATGTACTTACATGCTTATAGCTGTGGTATGGGATAGAAACGGCTCCACTGTAGAACAAGTCCTTGATGTTGCGGAAGTATTCATCCATCCTAGCACAATGAATTCTTTTTTGAAGTTTTTTTTTTTTTTGGTGTGGACAACCTGTAAGCGTCAACATGGCTCACAAAGAAATCCAATTTTGCTTTTTACATTACAATCAAACAATCTTTCAAAGTATGTTACAGGCTGACCGTTCTCCTCAACCATACAAAATAGATTAGCCATTGTTCTGTAATGCCAATGCACCTCCACACTATCTAGTGCTTTTCATGGTGCTTCCAACTTGTAAGATCCCACTACGCCTAGAATAAGATCATTAAAATACATCAGGCTGGACCAGTTGGAAAACTTTTCAGAGATCCAAACTTTCTGAAATCTTCACATTACATAGGCTCTCAGTATCTGCCAAAATTTTGTGTTCTGTGTGATGACTTAACATGCTCCAACGTCACCATTAGCGATCTCTTGGGAAAGGCAAGCGCGCTTCTAAACTTCATGTCAGATGTATATATCACTGTTTTTTTACTTTTTTGGTATTTTATTTTGTTATTTTGATTTTTAAAAAACTGAACGTATTCACTTGTCGGCGTGAAAACACACTTCAAGGTGGAATTTTACTCCAGACTTCCCCTCAGGTGTTCGACCAGTTAATGGCATTAAGTGGGTTCATGTTATCATCATTTTCTTGAATCTTCAATCTTGTCAAAGAGAATTTGAAGGGAAATGAAAACCAATAAATACTCTAATTCCTCATGTGTGTGTCAACAATCAGCCTCAGTAGCCCAGTGGTAGAGCGTTTGCCTAGTATGCGCTAGCAAAAGGTCCAGTGTTCGACTCACTGTTGAGGCAGATCCACTAGCAGAGTGCTTGCTTTTTTGTTGATCAGTTGTTGAAATCTCGGAAGGAGTATCATCCCACCGAGTCCCCTTGGTTATCTATGAAGATATCAAGTCTCTTTTGATTTCTGTCATGACCATCTGCGTGGCAATGGTGGCCGCAAGGAAGAGGCCGTACACTTCCCATTCATGGTTTGTTGTTGAACGTTCTCTGCCAAGGGCCGTAGTGTATCGGATGCGAACGTCCACAGATACAGCCGTGGCTGCACCACCTTTTCCTTTGTTAAATGATCTGTCTGTGAAGAGTTGATACAATCTGTTCTTCGGGACAGGGTGTGACAGGGTCCGGATCAAGTCTTGTGAGGCCTCAACAACCTTATCTTTTTTGAGGTTTAAGTGATGAAAGGATTTGGGGAGGATGGTAGAGCGGGGTTCTGTTTGGTGCAATAGCATGATATTCTCAGCGTTTGAGGAGAGGAATTCCAAGCCCGACAGTCAAGCCAGGGAGGATTGCAGGGCATTACATAGAGAATTTGGCAGCAAATCATTAACCTCTGATATTAAGTTTCCCCACAGTGGTTGATGGGGTGAGCGGACACACAATTTACGTGTGAAGAAAGGAAAGGTGGTCTTCTTAACATAATATATTAGCTGTGGCATGGAGGTTCTTGGGACATTCCATTTGATGGTTGATAACTTAAAGACCCCTAACCAGGATTTAAGGCTGGCTATCAGGTACTATGGTAGGCCTGCTGGCTATCAGGCAGGCCTGCTGGCTATCAGGCAGGCCTGCTGGCTATCAGGCAGGCCTGCTGGCT
Organism: Puccinia horiana; assembly: GCA_001624995.1. NCBI lineage: Eukaryota > Fungi > Basidiomycota > Pucciniomycetes > Pucciniales > Pucciniaceae > Puccinia > Puccinia horiana. The sequence goes on from LWDY01000007.1 coordinate 568,070, forward strand.
ATCAGGCAGGCCTGCTGGCTATCAGGCAGGCCTGCTGGCTATCAGGCAGGCCTGGGCTGCCTGAGGGCATAAAATTGATCCTCATGAAAAGACAGATTCAGACAAAGTAGTTTGGAGTTGTAAATGATCTTAATCTACATACAGAATGACTGAAAGGGGGAATCCTTGTGGCAGTCCCTGGTGAATGTCAAATGATTTGGAAGCAAAATCTTCCAAGATCTTAGTGGATCTTCCCTGTAGGAAGCAATCAATTATTCAACAGAGGTAAAGGGGGCATCCCTGGCCAATGAGTATATCTACCATTCTTTTGGGATTTGCCAAGGGATTGGCTGATTTATAACCCAGAAATAGGCATGCAAATGTTTTCCTTTCATCCCATTTCTTTTTACATGCTTGGTCAAGAAATACCATGACATCTTCTGTTCCTGATCCTCTCTGGGGCCCAAAATGGCTGTCAGCCAGGGCAGCAGACTATTCTCCCCAGATTGTTTCTCTTCTGGAGATAGTTAATTTGAAGAGCTTGCTTGTGCCAATGCTTAAAAGGTATATTGGAGACAGCCTTCAGGTATTTTTTGTGAATCCCATCTATTCCTGGTGCCTTTTTGGTGCAATTTTGTTCAACGTGCTTTGGACTTTGGCCTCTGTGACAGGCTGATACTCTATTTTGTAGTCTGAAATTGACTTTGGGGGTGCAACAATGTCAGGTATGTTTGTGGTGGCATCAACACATGAATTTCTGTGGAACAATAATTCAGACAACTTATCTTTTTTAACTTGAACAGTTCCTCTGGCGTACTTTATTGGTATCATCATGTTGGGCCTTGAGGCTGAAATGACTTGAACACCTTGAAGATGTTGTCACACGGCGTCTTGTACAAGAGATGGATGGGCACTATTTGAAGGAAGGAAAGGAAAAGAGATAGCTTCGAAGACAGGACTGACTGTTTGAAGGTCTTCTTTGTTTTGAAGAAGAGTTACTTAGGCTCAGAGGGACTTAGAGTAGAACACTGAAAGGGTTCGCAATGAGAAGGCTTGAAAAAGGCTGAATCAATTTTATGCTGAAAACTATAATCTTATTTTGATGAGGAAAGATGGAAAGCATGGAAGCAGACAGCTTATATAGTAAATACAAGTTAGGCTACAAAGGTATGACATAGGTTCAAACAAGATGTGAGGTCATAGGGTCAAAGCAGAAGAAATGAAAAGGAGGTCATAGCTTCTGAGATCAAGCAACACCAAGGTGAGTCCATGACTGAAGGACCAAGCAAGGGTAAGTGTGATGGGTGCGAGAGTGAGTGAATTGAAGTTTGGAGTTCAAGAACTGTGCGTCAAAGTTTGAGAAGTTCAAAGAGGGAATGTGCAAATCCGGAAAAGGAAATTAAGCGCATGAAGGAGTAATGCCAAAAGTAAAGGAAGACCAGTAAGAGGGTTATTGGTCTTGCTTTTGTTTGCATATCTGAAAAGCAATGTGCTATCGAATCTTTGAAGGTTTGGGAAGTAACTTCAAGAGAGTACTGAAGATTGCTGAGGGCGCATAGGTGATGTCATATGCGACCCGAGGATTAACCAAAAGCTTTAAAGTTGCTGAGGTCGTAAAGCATGGTAGAAAAGCATCCTTAGCCGAATGCAAGGAAGATCCAACTGCGAGATCCTGAGTGCTGAGTGTGAAGCTGAGTCTGTTGTATGACAGATGTCTTCTTTGAACGGAACTACCTCAAGCTTGATTGATTGAGGTGGGCCATCATCTGCCTGAAATAAGTATTCCACTTTTGGTAGCACTGAAAATACTTGTCAGTAATTGTCAGAATCATCTATTTCTAAGCCCTACTGCAAGATGAAGGATCATGATGGGATGCATACTTGTTTTGCCCCCCCCCCCCCCCATGCCTTAGATCTATCAGGTCAATTGGCAACTTCTTGTCCTAATGATTCCTGATTGTTCCAGAGAATTTCTGTTAAACAGATAGCATTTTCAATTACATTGTCTTAAGAATTCAGTGATTGATCAGAATTAGTACTAAGCTGAGCTTGGAGGGTCTTCCTGGCTGCTTCCAAATCAATAGCTTTCCATGTTGGGTGTTCCCACCATTTTTTTATGTTGAGGGGGGGGGGGGGGGGCTGGCAAGGTAAGGACTATGACAATCCCATCCATAATTTTCTACAGGCGCTTAAAAGATCTTGATGGGTTTACTGGCCAGAATTCGTCCAAATGAGATCAATGGCTGTTCCTCTGCCTGGTCAGTGGTCTGGAATAGAAATTAGGGACATGTGGAGGGTAAGAAAGACAAAAAACTGACATCCCACGTATAACATTATGAGTGAGCTGGCTTCTTTGTGGACTCGCCAGATTGCACAGGTTTCTGCATCTTGTGATGTAGATTTGAGTCCATTTTCAGGATTTGTTGATTTTAAACAGTTCAAGCCATTCCCCAAGATTAATCCCGGTGAATTATGTTGGGGGGTTGTACAGACTTAGGAGTTAGATTGCAGATGTACTTGTCTCATTTTTTACTTTCAGGAGCTGGCTGCCACCATTTAATTTGGATTGATTTGATTGGAGCAAGGAGACTTGTAAACACAAATGCAACATTTATGCCGCTCCCTCCAATTCTGTAGCATATGTTGAAAACCCACAAAAATGTGCCACCCCCTGTGTCTGGCATCAACCCAGGGATCTTGTAAACAATGTAGACAAAATTTGGAACAATTGAAAAGAAGACTCAATGTGATTTCATGGGATAAGTGACACTTTAGTTGGAGAATTTGAGACTTGAGGTGATTAGGTTATTGATGGTAGTAGAGTATCTTGGCTGAGGGAATGAGGGATGGGGTTGATGATGAGAGGGTGCCTTGATTTCTGTTTTGAGTCTCAAAGAGGTTCCAAATTGAGGAATATCTTGATGTTGTTAACTGAGACAGCAGATGATTTCATTAGCTGAGAATAAGAACATGAAGAAACAAAATGAAAAGGAAAAAGAGAAATGAATAAGGAAAATATTACAAAAATAATTGAAGAGAAACATACCTGAGACAGCAGATGAGATTGTGGAAAAGATGAAGAAGAAACTTCCACAAGTAAACTGCTTCCCAGATATAACACAGTATTTGTGTGACATGTCAGTGAAATGTGCCTGAAGGATTGTAGCAGACAACATTGATGAGAAATACTAAGGCTCTGTTTGGCAGCCCACAGCGTAATGTGGGATTGTGGGGTGCTGTGTGAAGATGCAAATATGGTTTATAAACCCTATTTGATTCCTCACGCAGCATGATGCATGAATTGTTCACTTCATGGGGCCGTTTGGAACAGCCCGTGATTTGTCAAAATCACGCCTGGCTTGTTTGGTGCCACCGGTAGTAATATCAACATGCTACCTTCAGATACCAACACTGCGGCATCGGGTTGTGATTAATGGGCGCTGGAAAAGGCAGAAGGGCCATACAACTTTTTTTGCTGTGTGGAGGAGTGGGAGGGAGAGTAGAGTTGTTGAGTACTCGCCTTTCTTTATTTTGGTGTGAACCAAAATAATCAGTTTTGCGGGGGGGATGATGGATTGTAAGTTCCCGTGAGGAACTTCAGGGCATCACTGGCAGCGGTGGGCAGATACGTTATCCATTAATTTGCCAATTTTTTGTTCAAATTTGAATTGTCCACTCAAAACTTCAATTCATCAACACAATTAAGTCAAAATGGCTTTGCATATGTTGTTTCTTGAAATTTGCCAAACAAAATCCCATTTTTATCAACTAAATATTTTTCAATAACAGATTGTGTGAATTTTTTTAGTTATCTGTAACTAGTTACTTGGGTAACTTATTTTGGTCACCAAATGAAGGATTAAAAAACAATTACTTTATAAACACATAATTTTTTTTGTTAAATTTCAAGAATAACCAGTGACAAATTCATAGTTTTTTAATCTTCATGATAAGTTGAAGTGTTTAGTGCAAAAACCAAATTTACAAATAAAATTGAAGGATTTATGGATAAAGTATCTGCCCACCGTTGTCACTGGGCATGCTAAACATGCCCAGGAGATATCATAATATCCGGGTGACCCCCAAAATAATCAAAATGAATTTAATGACAATTTGGGCTCACGCTTGGACAGCCAAACACAGCCTAAGATAAAATCAATTATGACCAGTCCCAAATTTTTAAATTAAAAGAAACAGATCAAGGTTCTTTAAAGGTAAAACTTTGTGAGTTTCTTTACACCACAGGATCAAAGATACCTTGGCTGCTTGAAGCCAACCCGCACAGCCCCACCCAGAATTTCAGCCCACTTGATAGAAGGAACTGGTCAGTTCTCGCAGGCAGCTTGACCCACCATGGGGCCCTGGCCTTGGTAGTTATTGTGGACCAGACCAAGACAGAAGGCCCAGGTGGGGTTCTCCCCTTTTCTTGACACACTGTGCTGGCCATGTGTGATGTTTTTGCCTTTGGCTTGAAGCACACCATGATTTTAATCCTGTCTGATTGACTTAACAAATGAAACAGGCCTTTTGTCAGGAAGCACACACCAAACTTGTGGGGGAAGCAATAATTGCTTGCCGCTAAGGAGTTGATGAAATGCATGACTTGTGATTGTTGTGCATATGACCCCAATGGCAGACTTTGGATGTGGCTAAAGATTTTATTCTTATTTTCAATTTTTTTGCTTGTGCTTTCAGTTTCCCTCTTCCCAAAAACTGACTAGGCTGTAATTCCAAAAAAGAGAGACACAAGAAAATTTTCTGGTTGGTCAGACAAAAAAAACACCAGGTTTTTCTCAGCAGGAAATACAAAATGGTAGCCTGATAGTGATACACACAGGGGCATTTATTGTTGCTTTATCTGCAAGTAAGTCTCTTGGCCACCAGCTGGAACACACTCCAAGGTTGTTCATTGAATCCCTTCTCCATTCAATCTGCAGTGCTTCTCATTGAATCCCTTCTCCACTCAATCTGCAGTGCTTCAATACAAAAGTTCAACTTTTTCCATCAAGATTTGCAGAAATTGGTCAATGTGGTGTTTGTTGGGTGGTCACACATGGAATGAATTGTGATTTGAAGAAATGGTGACAGGCTTATATGTAATTATTTGTATTAATACCTTGATAGACAATCGCTTAATCAAAACAAGTTATTATTGTAAACCAAGCTTTGTGAAATGTGGTGGTTGTCATTTCAAAACAAGAGCTGTCTTGTCTTCCACCATCTTTGATGATGAATGCATGAGATTTTGGAAATTATGTATTGCCTTGCTAGATTGTTTGTGAAAAAAACATTTCTGCTTGGCCCTTGAGTGCTTTGACCAAGCGGTACCAACACCAATAGTACTTTGGTGTGTGGGACCTTATGTTGTGATAAAACTGGATACAGTGTTGCAGATAGCAATGTAATAGTTGCTCATTATGGCATGGGGGTCCAACCTGGCTGCCATTTGGATCTGGCCAAGTAGTAGCTCAATGGGCTTGCTAGAGGGGGGGGGGGGGCACATTGACACCCCACTATGAGCAGGGTAGTTTTAATAACAAAACTTGTCAGATCAAGACAGGGTGGAGGGACTCACCATGCAGTGAATCCAGAAATGCCTAGGAAACAGGTGTAACTTTGCCCAAAAAGTGATGTTGAACCATGCATGGGTACAAACTGATCTTCTTGCACTTGGAAAGACAAACATTTAAGATCTTGTTTTGAGTCTTTTCAATCATGATGATTAAAAGGCCATACTTCCTCATTTTTGTTTCAGTTTCAAACTAGGCACTTCTTGATACACATTGCTCACACATACATGAGAGACTTTAACCAGCATTGGACTGGGAGGCAATACATAATCATCATCACATCACAAGCATACACCATCATGTATTCAAAATTTAAGGCAATGCTTACAATGACTGGGGCATGTATATTCAAGTTTAAAATGAAAACACATAGGGTTTCCATTTAGTTTGGATCAGCCGGAAGTACTGGGCCGAAAGGTGGGGTTGATCAAATTGTGGCCAAAGTTCCATAAAACTGTTGCTGACATGTCTGAGAGAAATCAAATTGCATTGGAGTAGGTATTTCCTGGTATGGTGAAACAATGAGGTTTTTTTGGGAAGCAAGGAGTGTGGCCAAGGATGGTAATTGGGCCGGGTGTCCAACAGGCTGCCTGAGCCTGGGCGGGCTTGGGCCGGGTGCAGACACGGACACCAGGTTTTGAAAAAAAAATCATATCTGCTCGGCCCAATCAAGTCACAATTAGGGCAGGCGGACCGTGGGCTTTAAGAAATGTGTAGGTTCTCCCCTGACTGGTTCATGATAAAAGAAAACAATAAAAAATATACTCAAGCCTCCCCATCGCTTGACTGGTGGGCTACCCGCCTGCTTGCCTGGCGGGGTGCCGCTGGACAGCCTGTGTCCATGTCATTTTGGACACAGGTTTGGGCCGGACAGAAAAATGTTGGGGTTGAGCCAGGCCCAGCCTGTCCATTAATATAGGGGATTTTGCCGGGCAGCCCGGACCCGCCTGATTATCATCCTTAAGTGTGGCCCTGGAGCTGGCATGTAATATTCAGGGATTGGGCTGATTACTGTTAAAACTAACAATGCATTTTTCAGACACTTAGCAGAAAATGATTGACTTGGGCAGGATTTGAACCAGCAACCTCAGTATGAAGCTAAGACACTATACTAGAAGTGCTGCCTTTACCAACTAGGCTACCAAGTCTGTGCCTGATGTGCTGATATTCATACCACAGTGGATTACAATATTTCAACAATTACTTCCAACACAAGGTTGAACCAGCTCTATAAAAGTCAATAGGACAAAGTTGTAGATGTTGTAAATGTAGGGATATATAGTTCCCTTTGCAGTGAGGAAACCCGTTTTACGGTTTTGATGTCATTGAGGGAAGTAGGCATCAAGGTGAATGTGGCTGACATAAGATGAGCTTGAGTGGAAGGATTTTGGAGTTGAACATGTGGCAAGTTTGGAAGATAAGATGCTTTGGTGTGACTGCCTAGAGAAAGAGGGGTATCCGTCAGGGATTGTGGCTGTAGGGATCAATTGCAAGAGTACAGGCCAAGATTAAGATGAATATATGGGAGGTTACTGTATATGGTATTTGTAGCAGTTGATTGGAAGGGTAGAGGACAAGGTTAATTTGAAATTACAGCAGGTTGTTGTTGGAGCAATGATTTGGATGGTTGAAAAATGAGATGAGTGAGTATTTGGTGGTTGTAGCAGACAATCAGATGGGTAAGTTTAGGTGGCTATGAGGTGAATTGTTGTTGAATTATTGGTCAGGACATTTGTAAAGTGAGCTGATAAAGGTAAGAAGTGGAGTTCACCAGGTAAGGTTCAGTGAAAACAGAAGTTGGAAAAAGGTTGCTGAGCAAGCTTTTTCAAATGTGGAAATCAAGTGGATCAAGTTTAGAATGGCAGCAAATTGTGCGTGAGGGGGGGATTGGGGGATGCATTTGTACATCTAGGGGGTGTCCTGTTGAGCAACAACGCGGAGGCAGTGAGTGGTTGCAGGCAAGAATTGTGAGGTGCTCATATCAAGAGGGGTGAGGTGCTTAGGGAAAGACGTCAAGGTTCCCATTGTTTTATGTCTGCAAGTCCGCGTGAACGCGGATTTAGCTATCATTAGGGTTTCTTTCAGGTTGCCGGAATTCCAAGCTAAGTCCATGGGTTTGGTTGCGGGGTAAGGAGTCTTGTTTGGGAGTTATTGCTGCTACACGGAAAAAAGTTGGGTTTTTCCAAAAGGTTGCGCGCAGGATCGGAGTTCTTATATTTTAGGGGCAGTTGGTTAGAACAGTGACTGTGAAGCACGAAGTGGATGATCGATTTGATGTGGAAGAAAAGAGGCCTGCCGATCTGAATCTGAGTTCTTTAGGAGGAAATCTTGAGTTGCCGTGCGGTGATTTTCCCTTTCCTGATTTAGATAAATGTGCGCATTTTGATTCTATTCCAAGATGGCCAGTACATGGTCAGTTGTGGCTAAAGGGTTTGGGTCGATAAGCACTTTGAGAAGGGATCGATCCCATCAAACATGTTTTCTAGATGGACACCCGTTGATTTCGGTGACCTTTGTGGAAATATAGTAAGTGCATATCATCCATACAAATGGCCCAGCTTTTCCAGCGGAAGCCGATCTCTATCTGTATCCGCTCAGAGCCGATAAGCTTGCGGGTAAGTGTCAATGGTTGGATGATAATGTTGTATGGTCCCGGATAAATAAGCCTAAAGCTGTGGTGGCGGAAAGATCCTTATCCCGTTTAGGGTGATACTCCAAGTCTCCACATTTGAAATATGTGGCTCCCTTCCTTTTCCTGGTGCAGCTGATAAAATGTACAGATATCTGAAGGAACTCCCAAATTTGGATTGTGGGGTGAGCTGGCAGTCTGGGTGCAGGGGTATGTCAGGGATTTGTAGGAGCGAAGAAGTATATTCATGTGGCCAAAAGGGTAATGCTTATGCGGCCTGCGGTAGTTTCGGTATTTATTTTTGGGTGTGGTGTGCCGAGACTTACATAAAACAGTAAGATTTGATTTCTCGACCACCACTGGAAGCCATTTTTAGCACCGGATACGAAAAACTTCTCACCCGGAGCGTACACGCTATCCTTGGACACTCCGTGAGTCGCTGGAGCCTTGCTTGCGTATTCTTTCCAGCTCAGTTAATAAACTTACTCTGAATTTCCTCCGCTGTCCTTACAGGCAGTCTTCGTTACACCCTCGTCGTCTCATTTTACTTGGCTGGAATTCGGATCGAAATGGAGTCGTTGGCCTTATTGACCACATTATCAAGCCAAGATAAAGAATCTATCCTAAGTCTTGCCACTGATTATCAGACTGGAAACGTCTTCGGTGGGAGCCAATCTGGTGATATTCATGTTAGTGTCCCTCTACCCGATTCTCTTTTTCGGTATTCGTTTTTTGCTCATATCTGATTCGTAAACTGTTAAACGGATTTCTTCGGTCAACAGGTCTGGTCCTTGCGCACGTTTTTTCCTGTTACCCGTCTAGTCGGCCACGAGTCTTCAGTTCTCTGTTTGACGATATCTATCGAGCGATCCCTACTTTTCTCTTCTTCTGGAGATAATACTGTTAGGGTATGGGACACAAATCACTTCGGAAATGCTCTCTATGTCGTCAAGCCGCCCATCGACAGCTGCGGTGACGTTTTGAGCTTGGTTTGGTGCAACCAGTTAAGCATACTCTATTTAGGATGTCAAGACACTTCAATCCAAGTGGGTACAAATTCATGGCCTATATCATCGGCTCCCAAAACTTAATTTCGGACCGTCTATAATTTCTTGATGCTCATCCTTAACAGTGGACTTGCTTACCCAAATCATTCACTGACCATGCGAGAGGTCCGAAAAAAGAAGACCTAACCTGTCGATCTCCAGCCATGATCCAATCAACATCTTCCGCCCCAGAAATGGAACACTGCCTTAGTGCACCGGCCAAAAGCTATAGTGCTTCAGCCAGTATATCGTCTCAGGAGGGCGCTCATCACATGTACAACTCAGCGAGTCTTTCGCCCAACCTACAGTCTAGCCGATCGGTGCATCACAAATTCTTCGATTCTATGTCACAATCTGAACTGCTCAAGGCTGCCAGACGGCGGGAGAATAATAACTGCCAATCACCACTCTCTCTCACACTCTCCCCTGAACTTTTTGCCAAATTTCAGGGCAAGTTACGTGACCCAGCCGAAGATACTTCCAGTCCCGACAGACAACACAAGGAAGGCCGGAGTGAAGTCCTTTTCATAGATAATAAGGACTCTGTGACTTATGCACACTTTGGTTACATATACTGCCTTCTACTCATTTACTTGAACGATCAATTGTTGCTCGTTTCCGGCTGTGAGTTCAATTTCACGCATGTGATTTACTTTGGGGATACTGAAATTTATATGTTTTGCATCTCCAGCGGGGGATTCGACTATCAAGCTATGGACGCTTGATCCCCAAACAGGCGCACTAAATCTTAACTTCAAATTACTCTCAGCTATCTCCTCCAGTCATCTTGCACCCAGTATAGTTTCCCCCGAGTCCTCCGAAGATCTCGGCGCAGTGCTCACCTTAGCTGCCTACGGATCAACACTCTACTCGGGCTACCAAGATGGGGTGATCAAAATCTGGGACCTTGATACTTTTACCTGTATTCGAACCCTCTTCCACCGGGGATCTACTGATCAACCTCATCCCAGCTCAAAGGATTCGGATGATGTGCTGACTATGACGGTACTTGACAATGGAGAGTTATTTTCGGGTTGCTCAAGTGGAGTAATAATCGTAAGTCTGGATTAATTACTCTTGAGTCAAGTTTTTGGATACAGTCTGACATCAATACAAATGATTTTTTTTTTTCATTTACAAAACTGAACAACCGGCTGTGCAGAGATGGGACTCATCCTTTCAAAGGGTTGTCAAGTGGCAATCGCACCAAGGAAGTGCACTAGCTTCTTGTTTTGTTCTATATCAAGGAAAGAGGCTTTTGTTGACGGGTGGTAGCGACAATTGTATCAAGGTTAGTGTAAAGCTTCCCTATATCCTTGTTCCAGTCGACATAATAAACCTTTGGTCCATTTTTTCAGATTTGGGATGTATACCACACCGAGGCCATCATGCCCAGACTCGTAACAGATGTCTCCTCCGAAAGTAAGGACCAAGCGGGAACAGCGATGGCTTTCCAAGGTAAAGTCGCAGATGTCTGTTTTTTTATACTCAGGATCAAGTTTCCCAACACATACAATTTAATTGGACTCATTTGAACTTTGGATTATCATTTGTTTATCGTACTAGATCGGATGTTCAGGCATCTCAGCCAGTTCGTTTCATACAGATCCATTAGCAATGACGAGCATCGTGAAGAATGTAGACAAGCTGCTCTCTACCTCAAAACGACATTGGTCAAATTGGGGTGAGCAATTTCATCATGGAAATTTTCTTTCCCAATGACAATATCACATCACCAACATACAAAAAAAGAAGCGGGATCTGCTTTAGCTAAGTTGATTTACCAATTTGGTACCTTAACTAATGAGATAATTTCTACTGTTTAAATGAACACGCAAAATACACGAAAGAGCGGACGCGCGACTGGTGAGTGTTTTGCAACTCCAAATCTTCTTCATGTTTGATTGCTGCATGTCAATTGAGTGAATTTTACTTCTACTTGTCCCTGTCGACACAGTTACCTGGTGACCCTGGGCGGAACCCACTAGTTTTAGCGACGTTCAAGGGAAAATCTTCCACCGAATCGCCCACTTCGAAAACACACAGGCGGCGAGTTTTATACTATGGGCATTATGATGTCGTCCAAGCCGGCGATGAGAAGGACTGGACGGCCCCAGCGTTTGTGATGACCGGCCAGAACGGTTGGCTCTATGGACGAGGGGTAACGGATAATAAAGTACATGACTATTTTTAATTGTTGAGAGTCTCTATCCAAATCTCATTCACTCACTCGTCACTACATCTATCTATCTTTCTTTTTTTTTTTCGCCTTCTCATCAAATCAGGGCCCCACCTTGGCGGTAGCTTACGCAGTCACCGCTTTGCTAGATCAGAGATCCTTGGACGTCGACGTAGTGATGTTGGTAGAAGGCGAAGAAGAAGCCGGAAGTGCCGGCTTCCAAAAAGCCGTCAAAGAACATAAAGTCTGTCTCAATCCCCAACGTCTAGTTTAAGTATTCCGACTTACAAATACCTGCATATTTACGGATCCTCTGACCTCAGGAACTCATTGGTCACATTGACGTCGTTTTGGTCAGGTAAATTCAGGCCTTGCTGCAGCGGTTTGTTCTCCTAGGATATCGGATTGTTGAAAAAACCCCGTCTCATTATCTAGTAATTCTTATTGGCTGGACGATGAAACGCCCTGCATGACGTTTGGATTGAGAGGTGTCATACACGCCACAGTCAAGGTGAGTCCCAAGCTTGCTGCCTGAAATATTTATATGTTCGAAGCTGATTCAGGCTTGGTGGTCGCGGATTGGCAGGTGACCAGCTCACAGCCAGACTTACATTCGGGTATGCATGGTGGTGCGGTGCATGAGCCCGTGTTGGACCTTGTTCGGATCTTGGGGGATTTGGTTGGCAAAGATGGTAAGATCCGTTTGGACGGTTTTTACAAAGGCGTCAGGCCCATCGATGCAGAGGAGCAAAAGAATTATGATCGGATTGTTGAACATACTTCCGAGTATAGTCCTTTTTCATATTTCTCTTCTCTCTGTCAAGAAGAAGGCTCCACCAATACTGATTGATCTCAATCATCCATTTTCTAGCTTCGCCAATGTTGAGTTGCTCAAACACTCCCCGATCACCAGTATTCGAGAAAACTTGATCGCCAAGTACATTCCCTTTGCTTATTTCTTTCGTCCAATTGTCATCCCATTTGCTTGCGTCGATTGGCTAACTGGTATACTCATTTTTTCTCCTTTGTTCTTCTAGGTGGCGACAGCCGTCGTTGAGCATACACAAAATCGATGTTACTGGGCCCGCCCATTCCACAGTCATACCCGCTTCAGCTCAATCGGCTGTGTCGATTCGAATCGTGCCAGATCAATCGTTAGAGGAGATTAGCAGTTCATTGGTTTCATTCTTGGAGGAAGCTTTCAAGCCTTTGAATTCAAGTAACACCCTCGAGGTAAGATTACGCACTCTTCGCAAGAATAAAAAATCGAACAGGAGAAAACCCAATAAATCAATACCAAGCCCAACTGATGTCATTCTTCGCTTTATGTGGCTTCAATCTCTACAGGTCAAGATCAACCAAACCGCAGATTGGTGGTTGGGGCATCCGCAGGATTTACATTCGATGGCTCTCGCTGAATGTGTTGAAGAGGAATGGGGAATTAAACCTTTATGGATTAGAGAAGGAGGATCAATACCGAGCATCCCATTTCTAGAACAAGAGTGTATGTCTGTTTTCTTTGCTCTAACGTCACTCAATCCGAGAAAACAACCTCACAAAATGTACTCACCTAATTCATCATGCCTATCGTGGCTCAACATTTGCGGGGAGGTTTATTTTAGTCAATGCTAAAGCTATCCACCTTCCTATGGGATCGGCTTCCGATTCAGCCCACTTGCCTAACGAACGAATCAAGATGGTCAACCTAGAGGTCCGTCCAACTCCCCCTTCATCTTTCTCTCTCCACCCCTCACGCAAAATCCATTTCGACTGATCTTCTGTTGTCTCATTCCCCACCTTTTTGTCTTCTTATATTCTTGAATATCACAGAAAGGAAATCATGTAGTTGCTAATTTCTTGAAAAAAGTGGCCTCAATTTGATCTGGTACATGATGTGGCTACTAATTTCCTGACAAAAAATTGGGCTCTCTTATTTCATAATAAGACACATTAAATAAAGTACATACATACATACATAGAAAAAAATAACTATTACCTCAACTCCATAGTGTGATTACATTTATGTACTGCATCTCGGCCATTTCTGTTATAGATGGATTGCAATTCAAGAACAAATCAAAAAGCATATATTCAATCTCCACATATTTATAGATGTTATACTAATATACTCGCACTGTCAACCTGTGTCAACTGGAGATAATGTATGTTTAACTTTATGCATATATAGATACACACAGCTTTGACAAATTTTTTGTTGTACATTATTGTCTTTCCTATTGTGTCTCTTCATAAAATGATGTCTGTAATATACACATAGAACACATAAATAAATTGTTATGCATTCATCCACACATGTTCATCTGGTAACATACAGTGGTTTCAAGTTACTTTGTTGATTATTTTATTCATTTGATTTGTAACTGTGAATCAATTACCCATAGATGTAATTTTCTGTTTTTTAAAACTCATGCACACCACAAGAAAAAGGGTGGCACTTCCATGTAGGTGCCTCCCCAAAGTACAAAGGGCCCTTTGTAGTGTACTTTAGGGAGACACCAACCTGAAGAAAATTTCTTAAAAAAACCCTTCAACTCAGTGCATGGAAATTCTCTCAAAATTTGAAGTTATTACCAACCTGAGACTATCAGATCCCAGTGAAACTTTTAGGCCAGTTGGACATGTTTTTTTTTTTTTTGCTTTTTTAGGTTGACAACTGCCAAACAAAGCTAGGATTTCCATTGGCAACTCCCAACAATTATGACATGGTTGTTGAAAGAGTTGCTCAATGAATTTCTGGGACTCATTTCAACAAGTCCTTGTAAGTTTAACAGGCCTTTTTTTGCTCTCTTTTTCTCATCCTGCTTTCCTTCTTATATCTCACTTTAGGTTTGACAGTCCATTGCTCACTTTCTCAAGCCTCACCACACTGACTGACACATCAACATCAATTGTGAGAAAACTACTGACACATCAACTTCAATTGTGAGAAAACTACTGACACATCAACATCAATTGTCACAAACACTACACCTGTTATTTCTCCATTTCACAGTGTTTCTGAAGTTCCAGAAATGAGCCAGCTGCTGCAAAGTTAGGCCTGATGTGAAAATTTTACACAAATGTACCAAAAAATGATCCAAGTTTTCCTTGTCTGCTACACTATGGGTACACTTGGGGATCACAGATCCATCCCTGGGACGGCAACATCCCACAGTGCAGTCCCAAGGAACAAAAGGGGACCACAACAGACCTGTTGTGATGGAAGATTTGATTTTTACGTGGATTTTGGACTTCTCCAAGGTGTTATTTGTGCCATCCTTAGTTCACCAAAGTGCCCTTGTTGTGTTAACTCCAAAAACTGGTGTAAACATGCTGGCTTTCTGGACAAATTTAACAACTATTCAACCACAAAGTTTACACAATCCATCATACTGAAGATACTGAATTACATTGTCAAATCCTACTCTTTATAAGCACTTGCGTCTAGTGGTTTGTGCTGAAAGGCGGCAAAGGTGTGTTTTGTATTTGACCCACTTCAACCCAATTTCTTTTACCATCAACTTTGAACAAGATTCATCCATTTTAATGAGCCAGTCGAAATGCTTTGGTCGATGTCCGTACGTTGGACTGGAGTTGGATTGGGCCAGTTAATCTTGATTTGAATTTTCGTTCACCACTTAACGGCCAAGAGCTACATGGGTTTTCTATCAATTCAAGAGTTCGGAATGATGTGAAAGTTAAGCTGACCATTCTCTCGGGTTTACATGGTCTAGTCTTGCTTACTAACCACCGTTAATACAAGATACGATGGAAAGAATGCACATAGCTTGTAGAAAACTTAGACCAAGATCTGTTAAGATAAACAAAATTGAACTTCTCGTATGTAGGTGGGGAATCCGCGGCACAGACAGCAAGCACATCCCGAGCAATCTGTCGCTAGCAAGCTGATGGACACCGATGTTGATGAGCCTCAGCTCTCTCCAGCTTGCGTAAAAGTATTAAACTTCGCGCTGAGGTTTGCGTATTTGGGCTCTGGCTCAGGCATCCAGGCGACCAGGGGGCTATTAGGGTGTTCAAAGCTGATTCTTAAAGCTCATTTCACATAAATTCATAAGTTCAAACGGTCCAACTCTTCATTTATATCAAAATTCAATGTTCCCTTCAATTGAGACCTTTCCTGAAAAACTTGCACATTTTATGATATTATGTAGAATCTTGTCTGAAAATTAACTTTGAACACCCCTTATGTGTGGTCGGCAGAACGCTGACCTGCTTGTGGGCAGACTGAGACAGAATTTGCTGAACTCCGGACCACTATTTGATTTGGATAACTTGAACTACAAGGAAGATCTCTCCGTGGGCTGGTTTAGGCTGGTTTCCTGATTTCAGGAGGTTCCATGGAGTACATATTCTATCTTCATCAACTTTGACCGGATTAATCGTTTTTCCAATCCTGTAAAAATTATCTTGCGAGGGTTTATTCCGGCTTGATTTTTTTGCCATCCTGTAAACAGCTGTATACAGACACAAACATGGGCAGGGAGATGACTTCCTCACTGGGTGCCATCCTTTCCTCTCGCTGGATCCAAGGTCGTCCACCGAGGTTTGAGCAACAACCAATTTTCAATGCCTGGACCTGCTCAAGAGTTAAGGTCATGGCTGGCAGGCGTGCCTTGGTGGAATGAATTTTGAAGTCGATGTCCGGGGATCTCCCCGAGCCTGTTTTGGTAGACGACCGAAGCTGACCGAAGTGACCGAAGTGCATACGTGGCATGAAGTGTGCAGGTGCACTGGGGTGGTGACTGCCTGGTTAGAGCGACGTGGAAGGTAATGCGTGGCGCAGCCTGGGCGCTCCAGCTGCGCATGAAGGCTGAGCTCAGGGTTAGGGTTGGGCCGAATCACTATAAAAGCCCATCCGATTTCATAGGGCCGCTGACCCACTGTTCCCCCCTCGATCTGCTCCAGAAGAACTTCCTCACCTGCTAAAGTGGTTCCCTCCAACCTGTCTCCTAATCTTGCATCCTGAAACGTCACTTGAACTTGATTCCTCCCGTTCCTTTCCTTGACTCTTTGGGTGTCTTGAAGACCCTTGTGAAGGTCCATCTTTAGCTTTCGTTCGCCTCTCCTCTCCCCCTCTATCATTACCCGACCCTCTCCGAATATCTCCCCCTCGATTAACCCCATCCTGCCCTGGAACTTCATTGTCTCTCAAGTGGCCCGCTACAGCTTTATCACTTTAGCCACCCCTCTCACACATCCCTTGCATCGACTAATTGAACTGGACAGCCTCGTTGTCTTCATTCCTTCCTGTCACACCTCTGCCGAAGTCATCTACCTGTGACAATCATCACTTGTAAATATGGCTACCTTTGTCCTCCCCGGCCCTCCCGCCTCTGCCTCTCTTCATCACAACGCTGGTTCCATCTCCCCCGACCATCGGGCTTTGTCTCAGTCGGATGTACCAGAAGCCTCTCAAGCTTCACACCACCCCGACGACCCCAAAGGTATTATCACTAATGTCCAGGGTATCGTCCCTACTCTTCAGTGAGTCATCGCTGTTGAGATGAGCAAGCCTCAATTGGCCCACGTCTTCATCGACATATCCTTCATGACTGGCCATACTAATCACTTAGGGTTTGTCTTCCACGACACATTCTTCGACTTGTCGTATAGAAACATTGTTGCAACGGTCAACCTCGAATGTCGGCTTGATCTCAAAACAATTGCCCTTCATGCCCGGAATGCGGAGTACAATCCAAAGGTGCCTTTTGTTGGTATTGCCAACTTTGTTCAGTTTCATATTAACATCCCCGTGCCCCCTTCCAATAGCGTTTTGCTGCCGTGATTATGCGGATTCGAGAGCCCAAGACAACGGCCCTGATTTTTGCGTCGGGGAAGATGGTAGTGACCGGTGCCAAGTCTGAAGACGACTCCAAATTGGCAGCCCGCAAATATGCTCGGATTGTTCAGAAGCTCGGCTTTGAAGCCAAGTTCACAGAATTCAAGATTCAAAACATTGTGGGAAGTTGTGACGTTCGGTTTCCAATTCGGCTGGAAGGTCTTGCCTACAACCACGGGCACTTCTCATCGTATGAGCCCGAGGTTAGTAATTTGAGTTTGTTAAATTGGCGGGATTCATCTGCTAAGACCTGCCCTTCAGCTGTTTCCGGGTCTTATCTATCGGATGGTCAAACCGAAGGTAGTGCTTCTGATATTCGTCTCTGGTAAAATCGTCCTCACGGGTGCTAAGGTCGGTGGTAGTCGTTTAGAAACAGTGTGGTCGAGTTGAGCTGATAGATTTCTTCTGTCCAGGTGCGCGAGGAGATTTACCAAGCCTTTAATAACATTTACCCGGTATTGTCCGAGTTCCGAAAACCTTGAGCTCGCTCACACACCATCTGAAACATGATGAGCCTATCGCAGTGGGCAGATGTGTAAATACAAATTAATTGTGCACACCATGCGGATTTGATTGAGTAATCCCGATGTTCACCGTTGTATGTACCGAGTGTCAAGGCTGTTCCCTTGTGAAAATTAGTTGAGATGGACCATTGTTGTAAATGTTTGTTGCCAGCCAAGGCGTTCTTCCTGTTGGAGTAACGAGTTTCCACTGTCCAAGCTACAAAGACCAGGAAAATTCCACAGCGCCCTCTTCCAACTTCAAGGGTCTGGCGGCAGGACTTGTCCGTCGTGAGTTGAGGATCACAGTCAGCCCTGGATGACCAGGGCGGTGATCCGGAGGGAGAGTGTGTCCAATGTATCCGTGCCGATCCGTGCCCTCAGCTGGTGCAGTGAGTATCCGCAAACTCAATATTTCAGGAAAGACCCGCTTGTTTACTCGACCGAACTACTACTCACTGATGGCTACCACAACCTTCCAAGCGTCGGCCAGCCCTTCCTACTGGACATCCTTTCTCTTCCACTTCACCATCCCATCGATCTCAGACTCATGGCGCAATTGGCTCAGCTCTCAAGAAAAACCACACCCGACGATCTTTGCGATTCTCCTGACTGTTCATCGATCGATTAAAGCAATCTATGGCCTGGTCAACTGGCTCGCTTGTTTCCGTTATTCGACTCTACATTCCAAAAAATCATCCGAACTCAGTCGGGCTCTCCAAGATGGCTTGGACTATCAGATTAGTAATGCCCGGGTTCAGAAGGTCTTTCGAGACGATGATGACTCAAACGACGATACTAGAGCCCTACTAGCATCCTCTTCCAACCAAAATGAACAGCAAGCCTTTCAGGATGATCAAGATGTCTTGAGCAATTCGATTGTGGCCAGAGTCTCGTGGATCACCAAACATTCAAAACAACTTCAGGTACTACTCTCGAACTTCCAACTTGATGGGAATTAGGTTCGATTTGATTTAACGTAATAATAAGTTTGTATCAACAGACCTCTAAATTAGCTATCAACAGCGAAGGCTCAGATCCGAAAGAACTAGCAGAAGCTATCATAGCTCTCAAATCTATTAACCCTATTGTCAGTTGAGTCGAACATGATTTCCTCATCATTCCTAAGCAGACATTCTGATGTCCTGTTTTTTTTGTGCCCTTTCTCAGTTTTGTCCCACATTGATCGAATGTATCAGACGAATTCAAGCCGCTTCAAGAACTCGTACGTTGATAGAAGAACGGTCTAAGATTGCTTACAAGGCTGAGGCCCATCAACACAAGTTCAAGGAAGTATGTTCACTTTTCTTTTCCGAGACCTTCGCGCTGTCGGGCTCTATTCAACCAACTTATCCTCAATCCGTCTTTCATAGCTGCTCAAGTTGTTGAAGCCCAGTCTGGACTACGATACCCTACCACCAAAGGGATGGCAAGAAGTGTGTCCAGTTTCATTCTTCATTTGGACACACTTGTCAAGGCTTCAAGATTATTGGCGCTGAAATTCGCAATCACACTCACGTCTTACTTAATTTGAATATTCAAAGATAGGTTTTCAAGGTACGGATCCATCGACTGATCTACGAGGTGCTGGCCTTCTTGGGTAAGTGACGAAGTACTAGCTACCAGATAATAATCACACACACACTGTAGCCTGATCCTAATTCGCTGAGGTTTTTGCTATTGTTATTACCCATACCAAAAACGATAGTCTAGATGCTTTGTTGGTGTTTGCAAGATACTACGGATCTGTCGGCCAAGAAATCGTGACCGAAGCAATCGAGGGCCAATCTTCATGGTATGGATGGACGAGCTGATTCGTACAGAAAAAGAGATTGGTCGTCTGAAACATACTTCTTTTTTTGGGGGGGTTTAGGTATCCCTGGGCACTGGCATCGATTAACATCACCTGGTGGTGTATACGAATGATACAGGCCAACCAACTCGAATACTTTTTAGTTTCACGAAGACCAGAAGGCTCAACAATCACTAATAATAATCCAAACAAAAAAGATCAATTAATGAAAGACATCCCAAAAGAACTAGAAAACTTTTTAATCTTACAAGTTAAATTAAGTTTATTATTTCATAAGTTTTGGATACATCATTCTCCTGAATTAAGTGTTATGGAATTCGAATTTGTGTTTAAGAAGTTTATGAGGAGCGTCATGGACGGGTTGGAGAAGGGCTTGGTCGGCGGTTTGGGGATAGGATGGATCTTGGATCCTGCTCATTCTGATTTCTTGTATCATCAAGTTCTTGTTCGTTTTTGATTTCTTTGTTTTCTTCTTTTTGAGTTTTGTTTGTCTCAGTGTCTTTATCTTCTTTGTCTTGCGTTCGCGAACACTTTCTCCTAGTTTGATAATCATTGCTTGATATGTCAGGTCATCCATCATATACATTTTTGGGTAAGGGGTGTTGAAGTTGTAAGAAGAGTGTTAGTGTGGGGTACAGACAGGAAGTTTCTTTGATTAAAAGGCATAAAATCAACCTTAAATTTGGTAGGGGGAGGGGTGTTGTGTTAGTTGTCCAAGGTTGGAAGTTGTAGTGGCTAGGGGGTATAGGCTTGCCGGAAGTCAAACACCAGAATTGTGCATTCAATTAATGCAGATGATAGTGTTCCTGGGATGTCACCAAGCTTCTGTAGGTGATGGTCACCACTAGGCCATCCAGGCCCTTGAGGAAAAAAATGTGGAGTTGTGGTGTTACAAAGTTTAATTTTAAGCTTAAAACTCCAGACAGTACATGAGCCCTGCTCCTCACAGGCTCAAATAAACATCTCACAAGATTACATAAGCCTGTTCTCATGTATTTAATCCAACCTTTCCCCTTTGGGTCAGCCTTTATGCACAACCAAACTTTACCTGGATGGCAGAGAGATCTTTCTCTCCTGTCTAGGTAAGTACCCTATCTTCCTTCCTTTCTCTTCCCATTTCTTTTTCTCGCTTTCATTCATTTGTAGATACTCATGAGAGATTTTTCTCTCCTGTCTAGACTGCAATTCACCCCACTTTGGTACTAGAACTTCTCCTGAGGAGCTACTGAGCTCCTTTGCTAGTGCCTATCCAACAGACATTGAAAGATTGAAAAACATTCCTTACAGGCAGTTTCTGGCAACTCAGTCAAAAGCAGTTGAACTGCTTTCAATCATAAAAATTTATTTTTCCTTTGCTTCAACTTCAATGATGATTGCCTCCAAAGAGATCCAGTGAACAAGGTAAGTAGTCTCAACTCATTCATTTTTCTAGTTGATCAAACCTTAAAACCATTTTTTACTATGGGTCCACACATCTATTTCCTGTCACCAGGGGACAGTTGGGGGCACTCCCCAGATTATGCCTTACCTGAATTTTATCCAGGTTTTGGTATGAACTCTGTCTGAAGTCAATCCCTTGTTGTTGTTGAGCTAATCCTTCCAATGAGCAGAAATAGATGCCAAATAGTGATGAATTAATATGCTACACAGTTTCAATTTATCAATAAATTTTGTGAATGAAATAAATTTAATTGATCAAGTTTCTAACGAGTCTGAGAATTTATGAATTTGATTTCTGGAACAAGAGCCAACAACCTTAAAACAAAAGAGTTAGAACAGAGATGAGAACAAAGAAAAGAAAGAAATAAAACTTAGAATGAAATTAACCAACAGTAAGTTATGAAAGGTTGAGTTGAATGAAACAAGCTGAGATGGTTTGAGACTGAATAGAAAGGAAAGAAGGGCTGAGAAAAGGAGATTAGCTGAGGAATGAAGAGTTGAGTCAAGAGAGTTGTTCAAGTCTCACCAGTGAGAAGATTTTGATCCGAGAACTTTTGAATCAAGGAAGGGGTCTGACAGAAATTGAGAGGTGACCGGAACAAGGAGCTTAATGAAAGGTAACTCAAGGAGAATTAGGCTCAAACTTGATGCTGAATTACTACTGGCACACAAACCAGTTTAAGTAGACTACTACAAGATGTTCAGACTGTGGTTGAGCTAACAAACAAGTATAAGCATATGCTAATAATGAAAGTAACATATGGAAACTGGCATTGTAACATAACAATGGATTTGAAAGAGGGCATTGTAAATTAACAATGGAAGAAAAGAGCATTACAATAAGTAATGGAAATAAAATGAGCATCATAACATCATGATGGAAGAGTAAAAAGCATCACAAAATGGTGATGGAATAGTATATGAGATTGTTTAGAAAATGATAGAGAGGATGTGAGCGGAGATGTAGACTTAAATTCTGACAACCAGGCAGGAACTATGAAGTTGATGAGGTTATGATTGAGAGGTTGTTGAGAAAGGTTGATGTGAAGTGAGGTTGAGAGTGATTGAGATGAGATGGGAAAAAGGAGTAAGAATGAAGAGGAATCATGAAAGGAAGAACAGAAGGGAGAGTAAGAGTACTAAAGAAAAGGAAATGGAAGAAAGAGAATCGGATGAAAACAAGAAAGGAACTGTGACAGGTGATATGTCACGGATAGAAACTGAATCAACTGAGAGTTTAATTTCAACAGTTTCAAGTAAGATATAGGGGAGTTGTCCATCAGAGTTCCAGAAAGAAGTTAAAGCATGCCCCTGGTGTGTTCAATTGATTTCAAGCTCCCTTATGCAAGGAGAGACAAAAAGGAAATGGTATGGAAGGCAATTACCTCCCCCAAAAACTTAAAGATTAAGTTTGACCCACATGCAACCTCTTACAAAGAATTTTAAGAAAAGGTTGGGGCTGACTGCAAAGACTGCAAATTGCAATGCTCAACACCCTGGTGCCAGAGCATCAATAAGTGATGCAACCAGAGCCAGGTCTCCACCAGTAAAATGACAACCTTACCAATTCAACTGTCATTCCTTTCTCAAATACCTCAAAACCAAGGGTGGGCCATTGCAGTACGACATGATACCAGGCTGGTTTCCTGTATTGTATTGGCCGCACAACACCCAGCACTCGGTGTTATCGTTTATCGATATGCTGCGCGGCAATAAAAAAAAAGGTGTTATCATTAACGGGTTGACCAACACCCCTTCCTACAACCACTGGATAGCTTCAGCTGTCAGTTTACACAAGGAAAATTTTAGCTCTGGATTGAAACTCATGATGAAGAACCATTGAAAATTGGAGAAGAGAGAGATAAAGCAGCTTCCAAATCTCAAACCCATGGCTTAGCTGTTGAGGCATCAAGACTCCCATCATCCGGTAACACAACAATCCTGAGCTTGATGCTACTGATTTTGAGGATACAATAGAGTTGCATATGGAGAGGCTCTACAAGGCTCATCCACCAAATTGCAAGTACAAAAATGAATTAACAGTCTTTATAAACACCAACAAATGCATCCAAATTATCACTGCAGTTATCTAGACTTGGGATGAGCCTTAGTAAGTCTTCATTTCATCTCCGTGTGACATTGTGCCTCATGACTGATTAAAACCCATATTATTCAGAATGAGGGGATATCTGATGTGACCCTCACCTTGCCGCCAACCTCTCTGTGTATCAACTGTAGCTTGAAGAAGCAAAAGTTTGATGCTGCCTCAAGTGGGACGGGCCATCTTTTAGTTTAAATGCTTGTAGTCAGGGACCAATGTCAAAGACCCACCCAGTCTGAAGCTTTGGTGGAGCTATTTAAGTCACACAAAATGGGTGTCCCTCCTGATCAGAAACAAAATCATTTAAATCTAAGATATCATTGAGAAACATACATTACCAGGAGCCAGGCAAGTATGTGGAAATGCTTGAATTCATGGCCTTGGAAGTTATCAGCTGAAGGCCTGAGTTCAAGAAGAACTGTGATTGAGACACAGGTAAAAGGAGGATGTGTACAAGGTTTTGGTTGATGACCAATTGGGTAGCCAGGACACCATGTCAATTGCTCAAAGGCTCAAAGTAAATCATGGTTGAAAATTGAACCACCTGTGTCCACCAAGTTTTTTCATTTCAACAAAAGATATTTGTCCATTATCTTCAGAAATTGGCTTGAGATCACCTCAGCTCCAGGGGAGCTGGATTGGAATAAAAAAATAGACTGAAAATTCTTTGTAGTCAAGTAGTTTGCCGCTCCAGCCTGTCACCAGGAGGGGTTTGTGTTCAATTCCCCATTGCTACATCTTACATTTAGGGGTTAAGTTTACAGGGTAGGGGGGTTCCTTTTCTCTTCATCTTATTCCCTTTCAGCAACGGTGGCCCAGCTACGCTACCCATAGCGTAATAACGGTTTTCCGCTGGCTTTTAGCGGATTTAGCGCTATTGCTACGTGCCTGGCCTCAAAAAAAGATGTCGTTACGCTGAATTGCAGCGCTTTTTAGCGGAAAACCCTGCTAAAAGCGGCGAAAAACAGCGTAGCGGCCCTACAAGGCCGCTAACACTACAGCGCTATTGGTCTTCAAAAAGGCCACTACGCTGTGCTTTTTTTCAAAAAAGCACAATGTAGCGTAGCAGCCCACCGTTGCTTTCAGGTATCATTATGCATGTTGGCATTTTTATGGCTCAGAAAGATTGAAATCAATTTTATACATTTTTTTTGGGTTTTAGTGCCCACTCCAAAATTTGGAGTGAAAACTTGCTCACTCCAAATAATTTGGAGTTGACACTTTCCCACTCCAAAAACCTGCCATTTTTGGAGTGTGAGGGTTTCCACTCCAATGTTTTTGGAGTGGAGACCTGGAACACTCCAAGTCCTTTGGAGTACATAAGATGTGCACTCCAAACGGAACAATTATATTGGAGTGCACAAAGTTCACACTCCAAATACCCCAAAAAAGATTGGCCTTGAGGGATACTACCACATTTTTCTCAGTGCAGTGGAAGCTGTCAACATGTTATGTCTGTATATGATCTCAAGAAGTGTGAGTATTAGTTGATTGAGGTTAAAGTATGAGCCTTCTGAGGGGATGTAGGTATTTCCTGGCATATCTTGTAGTGTTCAGGGTGCAAACTTCCTTCACTCCAAAAATATTGAGGGATCACGCCAAAAATATTGAGGGAGTGGAGTACCAACCTAGTCACTCCATTTTTGGGCATAATCCAGGTGTGCACTCCAGAGTCATTGGAGATCACAACATAGGGGGTTTCAAACCTCCCCCAGGAGGTCGCGCAGGTCAGCCTTTCCAGGAAAAAAGTCGCCCACCAAAAATTTTCCTGCATGGCCCCAAGTTTGAGTGCCCCACCGTTGACCAGAAATAATTCCAGGCTTCCAGGTGGGGCCGCAGAAAAACCGTTGGGAGTTTAATCCAGGTTTAAACTCAACCAACGGGGTCCCGGCTGGGAGATGGACTTATGTAGCCAAAAAAACGGTTGTTGCATGAAACAACCAAGTCGAAAAAAAATACGAAACATGTAACAGGTGCCGGGAGAGGAGCCGCCATTGTTGCCCGATGAGATTCCAAGTTTTCCCAGCCTCAGAGCCACACAAAAACGTGGAACATCTCTGGTCAGTTGACGACGAGTGGAAAAACTAGATTCTCGAGCAAATCACAAGGATTTGACAACCTCTAGCCCAAAACCTACTACTGTGCCGCTGTCGTGGCAATTTGGGCCGTGTTCCCTGTTTTTTTTTTTTCAACTCATAACATCAAATAAATAAATAATAAGCCATGGTCTGCACTTCTTTGAGGAAGCTCATGACCACTACTCTTGAGGATTCAATAGAAAAGGACTTGGTGAAGCTCGTGGTGGAATTAGCATTGAATGATGATTTTATCTAGGATGATCAAGATGATGATGATTTTGAAAACAGTTTGATGGAAATAGAAGACAAAGCTCAAGCCCTCCTAGCCATCCAACTTCAACATTATGTCAATCCTCATGCTCGAATTGAGAAAGCTCCACCAATCAATGATTTCTTGCTAAACCGCCTTGATGATAAACACTTTACCCGAGAATCTTTCTTGAAGCTATGTGATCTAGTCTCCAGCAACAATGTTTTCCAAAACAATTCAAACAATAATCAGCGTCCAGTCACCAAGCAAATGATGGTTACTTTGAAAAGGCTTGGCTGTTTTGGGAATGGGGCCTCTGTGGGAATGCTAGCTACATTTTTTCGAATTGGAGAGCGTACTGTGGAGCTTTATACAAACCTCTGTCTCATGGCAATCCTTGGCTTTCAAGAACAATTCCTCACTTGGCCAAATGCAGAAATACATGAGGAGATTCAAGATGAATTCAAATCTGTTGGGTTTGAGGGTTGTGTTGGTGTAATTGATGGAACTCTGATCATCCTGAAAGACTGCCCTGAAAAGGATGGACCTGACTACTATAACCGGAAAGGCTCCTATGGAATTACTACTCTGCTGATCTGTGACAAGAACAAGAAGATCCAATATGTCTACACTGGATGGCCTGGATGCTCTCATGACCAGCGACTGATGTCTAATTTGGCTCTGACCCAATCACCAAAAGATTTCTTTTCTGAGGGGCAATACTTGTTGGCAGACTCCCCTTTTTCACCCACAATCTATACAGTACCAGCCTTCAAAAGACAAAAGAACCGAATTCTATCTGAAGAGCAACATGATTTCAACCGACATCTTTCAGGAGAGTGGGTGGTGATTGAAAACTGCATTAGACTCTTGAAGAACAGGTTCCAAAGCTTAAAAGGTCTTTGATTACGGCAACAGTGGGTCGCTACGCTACATGGCCAATAACCGTTAGCGTAGTGGTGATTCCCCCCCCCCCTGGATTTGGTTAGCATTAGTTGAAAACCCATCCCCCTACACTATGTAGCGTATTTTTTTCACCGCTAACAAACTTTTTCCATATTAGTAGCGTAGCAGGCTTTCAAATAAAATTTAGTGTAGCAAATTCCCGCTACAAGTCAGGCTAACATGAGATAACACACCACCATGCAATAAATGGTGGGAGGTAATCAAATCATACCACAGAATGAGAAGAAAAATAACATAAAACATGGAATCAAGGAACCATCCCCCCATAAATGCAATTGTTAGTACAAGACAAGAAAATAGAATAATGTTATGATCCCCCATTGAGCCTAATCACCTTTCAATTAGACCCTGAATCCAATTCAACCCATTGGACCAAGTTTGACCTCAGACAGCTCTAAATTTCACTCCTGATATAGTATAAGACTGAAAACCTTGATGATCCAAGCTTGAAACCTGTTTGGCCCATCCATCAGTTGATTCTTTTTGTGTCATTGCTGACATAGTTGATGATTGCTTTGTTTTCTGTTAATCTTGTAATGTTTTTGGTTTTCAATTCTGTGGTATGAATTCAGTCACACATTTCTTTTACTCAAACCGTTAACTTCCTTTCCAAATTGTGACTTTACCAACTCACAGTGAAATAATCGCACGGGTAATAAAGTCACAAGGCGGTTGGGATCCAAAGAAAAGTGTCTTGCTTGTTATTTTAGCACTAATAACACCACTAACACACAAATTTCTGGTAGTGTTGGCTGTTTGTTCCTGACCCCAGCTAACGTTACGCTACCAACTAACACTGAAAAAAATCTGCTTCAACTGCCAGCAGTTGACATGCAGTAGCTGTGCGTTTACTCTGGTCTTACTCTGGTTTTACTCAAACTTGAATCAAAAGTTACTTTGGTGCACAGTGACTGTGCATCTCAATTAAAGTTTGAGGTAAGCTGCATGTCAACTGCTGGCAGTTGAAGCAGATTTTTTTCAGTGTAACCAAAAAAAATTAAAAAGTGTAGCATAGCTTTTTCCACCGCTACAACACTGCTAACACAAATTTCAGGTAGCGTTAGATTTTTTGCTGACCCCCAGCTAACACAAAAAAATTCAAAAAAAAGGTAGCGTTAGTTGGCTGAATTGTGCCGCTAACATTAGTGGTGTGTTAGCGTAGCTTAAAAAGCTAACACTACGCTACACTAACGATACATGTAGCATAGCTGACCCACTGTTGATTACGGGTATCAGGAGAGAAGGATTTGGGCAGAATCAATTCCTGGATCTTGTTGAGTACTTGACTATTATCATATGCTTGAAAACTTGTCTATGTGTTGACATATAGGGTGTAAATATAGGCATGTGCAGTGCTTCATAACTTCTTGGTTCAAGGTGGGGAAGAGGAGCCTGAAATTGGTGAAGCGGATGAGGAACAAGAATCATCACATTCTGGCATGGTATCAGGGTTAAAAAAAAGGAAGATGTAATGGAAGTGGCTTTGAAATTTAGACAGAATCAAATGTGATATATTTAACACCATATTAGTATTTAAAACATTAAGTGCTATCACATATCACTATCTGAGTCTGGAAACATACACGAGCCAAATTGCCTTCTTTCTTCTAATGTCTTCAGCACAAAAGGGTCCCTCATAGTTAGGTTCAAATCCTCAGCAATCAGCCCAAGGGCAGTTTCAGGAATCAAAACCTTCCGGACAAGATAGTCTACCCATAGAGGATGTGCTAAAACAGTTGTTTGATGGAGTGATGATTGGCTGAGGAATAGGTCTTGAAGAGTGCTGTTAATAACCTCATACCCTTGAACACCGTAGCTTAAACCAACCAAGATTGTGATGATTTATCTTCAATTGAGCTTTGGATTGACAAGTTAGGGCCTGGAGGTGACTTACTACCCAGGCTGCTCAAGCTCAAATAAACGAATGTCATAAATTATGCTTTTTGCTTTTTGAGCTCCTAACGAGTGCCATGTTGCAATGGCCCGATCCAAAAACACACAAGGAAGCACTTGGTTGATGACCAACCACAGATGATCGAATAAGTGGTGGACTCGGCTGGCATTGATGAGGAAGGAAAGATAGGATTAGCTATGATCCTTAATTCATAAACAAGTCAATGACTTTTACCCAGGTAGAAGTAGAAGATTGAATTGAATGATCTGTGGCCATCCTCATGCAAGTCCGGCAGGGATCACATGAGTTTCTGCCCAATGCATGTGACAAAAATTGGCGGTGAAGGGGAACTAAGGCCAGTGTAAATCAGCGGATTTACACAGGTTGGGATGAAGATTGACACAAACAACTCTTACCGGTAAATGTAATGCGGAGGGGTTGGCTGGCTCCCATTGCTTCCGTACCTCGCACTTAGCCATCAGCATTTTTTGAAGCTTGGCGAGTTTATTCGACGGGGGGGTTGGGCAATGACTTGTCACAGAATGGGCACAAGTTGCCTGTAGGTGAAATACATTGAGTGTTGAGTTCATTTAAAAAGTGAGATTGGAGAACTTACCAGTGTCTTTGATTGGAGACGGCTCCTCTGGGAGTTCAGGGAGGTCAGGCCAATCGATAGCACCACGTAACGAGGTGTCAAGAAAAGTACCATTGCGGAGGGCCGGGTGGATTGTTGAGTCCACATCAACTTCCGAGTAGTCGAGTCCATGCACCCTGAGTGTGCCTTTCATATCAGACAAGAGATTGACATGTTGAGTTGGCTCGATTGTTTTCTCAGCCAAAGGAGAAGCGGTGAGGGTGCCGAGGCCATCTTCATGAGGGGGGGCCTCTTCCGTTTGATCGGCCAACGGAGACCGACAGGTTTCTTCTTGAATGTCTCCCTTGGTTCTGATGATTTGATTGTTGCACGATTCAGGCGGGATGGATTTTTTTTGTCGTTTCTTCTTCTTGAGTTGGGGGGCTAGGTACTCAAACTTGTATAAAAGAGAATCCAACAGGGAGTTCCCCATGTTGGTGGATTTGTGTTTCGTCTGTTTTGAGTGATTGGGAGTGGTATAGAGTAGAAAATTGGATCTGAGAAGTTATTCAGTACATACTCGGCTCACATGTCACTTATGGTTGCTCCATACAGTTATTGCCTAGAAAAGTTTTTGAAAAGGCAGTTATATTTCAAATTATATGTTTACTCAGATATACAATAAAGCAAGAAAGACATCTGGATTGGTAGAAAGAAAGGGGGGGGGGGTTGTCAGGATGAGAAATAATAGAAAAAGCAGACAGGATTAGGAATTCTCTGAAGAGGATGAGGATGATGAGCTATCATCATTGTTATCGGGTTCGTCGTTTGATTGAGTCTCAGTTGTTTTTTCTTTGGTGGATTGATTGCCTCCACCAAACTGCTTGGCCAAGAAATCACAGATATCTTCAGGTGTCTGGCCAAGGTCTTTGAGCTGCTGAGTTAACGCCAACCGGTCCCGAACCTCTTCCATCTTGGCCTGTCAAACTTTAACCTGAGCCTCAAGCTCTGAAACTGTAATCTGTCATTGTTCAAGCTTAATCTTCTTTTTCTCGCGGGCACTATCCTTTTTTGACCTCTTTTTCTCGGCAGCTAGTGGACATTTCTCTTTTTTGTTTTCGGCAGCTAATTTCATCGACTCGCACCTCTCCCGTGCCTCAAAGACCTCTTTTCGATACTTCAGTGACTCAGTCAAGACAGCTTGTAGCCCTAGTGGATCAGTATCTGTAACAGAACCAATTACTACACCAGTACTAGTTGGAGTGAGTGAGAAGTAAATGAAGAGAAGGTAACCGACTCTTGGAAGTCATGTTCCTTTTGGAACCTTGATTCTGAACAGTCGGTGTGGATTCAACATCCTCATCATCTGCATTGTTTTCAACAGGCTCTGAGGTGATTGAGGGATCTGTAGCTGGTGTTTGCTGTTCATTGGTCTTGTTGGGGGTGGGGGGGCCGCCTAGTAAGTTTGGTATGATGATATTGACTGATTTGTTGGTCACCGGTGGGTTGGAGCAGGTTCGCGCAGCCATAATGGGATGTAATTCATCCCAATATCAGCATCACTTGGCCAGCGCAGCTATTTATTTGATCAAAGTTCAAATAATAAATCAGTGACTGTCAAAACTAGCAAGTAGATAGGAAACACGATAACTTACCCGGGACAGTAGTGGTCCCATTTTCTATGTCTTCATCTAAGAGACCTGTGCTGGACCCACAGAGAAAATTGCTCGCTTTAGAGTAAGAAGACTGAAGTTCTTGAATCTTTGTCTGTATCCCCTTACTGTCACGGTGAGTGATACCAGCATTTGTCATCTCGAGCAGGATTTCGTTCGCCAAGGCTGATTTGGTTGCCCCGCCATCGCTGGTAATTACCTTCAATGCCAAGCCAATCAAGTATGATTCGGATGCTTGATTGTCCATCATGGCTGTCTTTATCCCACAATAACAGCTTTTTTTCTTGTGTTTTGCTTTAGAGGAATCTGTCTGTGGGGGGGCTGGGGTGCATTTCTTTGGTGGCATTGTGGGGGAGGTTGTACTGTAGTGAGGGTTCAAGAATTTTGTTAAAAAAATTAGGCTCAATTAAAATTTAAGGGACAAAAAATGTGGAGGTTGGGAAATGCTCGGTAAATCGGGGATAGGGAGGCAAAAATGGTTTCGGACATGTTTCTGCCACGATTTGGGGTTCCTGCAGCCTCTTGGGCAGAAGGACTGCAGGCATGCAGGAATGTAAATCAAGAAAAAAAAATCCTGGAAAGTGCTACCTGCACAACTTCCTGGGGGAGGTTTGAAACCCCCTCATGTACACTCCTAATAATTGACAATCAAATCAGGAATTGGTGTGCAGAGGATTTGCACTCCAAGGAATTGGAGTGCATAATCTGTGTACTCCAATTATATGCTGGAATTTGGAGTGGGCTTCTGTGCACTCCATATTTGTTGAAGTGAAAAAATGTTCACTCCCATAAAGTTGGAGTGAACACTTGTTCACTCTAAAATGGAGTGCATGTAGTAAAACATTGGAGTGCATTTAGCCTGACCCTTTGACAAAAGGCAAACTTTTCCACCAGTTATTTTTGAAGATTACTGGTACCAGCCTTCTTTAGGGTTATTGAAAATTGATGAGCAAGATTCTGGTGTCCATCCTGAACAATGTGAAAGGAAAAACATAGAGGGATGAAGAATACAAGGTCCTTACCACTGAGCACTCCACTATGCTACGCAATTCTTTAAAGATTGGTTTAGTTTGTGCCAAGGCATCAAGGAATACTAATTTGTTTAGTCCACTCTACAATTGATAAAGAAGATGAAGAAAAGAAAAATCTGCTTTTAATACTAACTCCGCAACACCAGATCCTTTCTTGGCATAAGATTCTCAACACTAAATCTCTTGATTTTCCAATGCGGTTCCTTGATGAATTGATGCTCCCCTCTCCCTCTCTCCTCCCCAAATCTCTGGTCCACTCTCACACTCATCAGGCCATCTCCTCCTGAGTCCTCCACTCTGCAATTTCTGCAGTGTATTCCTAAACATTGTTTTAACTCCAGCCAACACCTGCCATTTGCAACCTCAACCAGCCTCCAAACCCTGCTTTGCATGTCATGTCATGCAACTCTCCCAACCTAGCTGAGCCTTACTCTCATACCCCTCATCCACTCTGAATGACACATCACACAACTCTTTGAGTCTAACTGAGCCTTACACCCACACCCCTCAGGAATGACTCAGCCTCCACTGAGCCTAAATCTGTGGACCACCATACACAAACACCACAACACTCAGGAGGGTTCCAACCAAGTTGTACAGATGTTCAGAAATATTTCTTAGGAATAAACCCAGTTTGTTTCAGATCAACTTGATCACAAAACTTCTTTCTTCACTGGTAAGTGTTAGGATTTCAGATCATGAGAATTGGGGAGAGGTCATGGGGGAAAATCTTGAGGGACTTAGATGGGACCAAGGAGCAAGAATAAAAGATGTGAAAATATTATAAGACTCAAACTTGATGATGGATTTCTTCTGGCTATGTGCTAGATTAAATAGACTACTATAAGAAATGTACAACTTCAAGTTGTGGTTGATCTGAACAAACAATTTAAGCATATGCTAATAATGGAAATAGTATATGGAAGATGGCATTGTAACATAACAATGGAAGACATGGGGCATTGTAAATTAACAATGGATGATGAGCATTACAAACTGTAATGGATAAAAAGATGAGCATCAGAACATACTGATGGAAGAGAGAAGCATCACAATTAAGATGGAAATAAAGCATAAAGAAAATGTTGATCAGAATGTGAGTGGAAACTTGACTGGAATTCTGACAGTAAGAATTGCTGTGCAGTCAAACATCTTTCACTTTGCTGAATCATGGATCACACACCTGTTCTGCTTGAATAATCCAATCCAGTGTTTGGATGATTTTCTGGAGATGTTCACCACAAGAAAAAAAGGGTGGCACATTCATGTGGGTGCTTCCTCAGAGTACAAAAGGCCCTTTGTACTTTAGGGTGGCACACACATGAAGGTGCCACCCCTTTTTTTGTGGTGGTTGTAACCCATAACATCACAGATAAAATATTGGGAGGTACCTTGGAGTGCCATTTGAACTGAAGCAATCTTGATTCTTAGTGCAGGGAGAATACAAACAAAAGACCATTGTCAATAAAATTTCTGATGTCAGAGTGCCAAAGCTTGTTACTCAGAGTCAAACTGGGAGACCCCATAACTCTATGACAACACCACAGCAACAAAAAACAAAATTTGTCCAAGGTTCATTAAGAATACAAAATACAAAATACACTTTCCTTGCAAGAAAAACCAGTCTTTTTCTTTCTTGATTGGTTATAGATTTATCTCTCTCTCACTCTCCAAGAAATATTGATACAATAGATCAACAAGTTACTGTTTCTGGTTCAATGCTTCCCTTGCAAAGTAGGCCCCTAGTTCAAACCAATCCACAAAGTGGAACAAGCAAATTACTTGTTTGAGCTTGATTTCAAGGGATGTACATATGGACTTGAGGGCCTTCTGTTGTTATGCCTCTGGCCTTTGCCTGATAAATCCAGCGATGTGAATGTGCGTGGAATATCTGAGCCCTCTGGCGCTCCCACTTGGTGTGCCATGAGTCAGGTTGTCAGCACCACTTTTGAAAAAGTGCGCACTGATGGGCGCCTGTTAGTCTTGCCAGAAGGTCACGCCTTTGGCTGGCGCCAGGGCACCATTTTCTTTTTTGCAACAAGTGTTATGATTGATTTCTGTCATTTGAAATATTTACAAGAGGAGGGCAGAGAGAATAAAAAAAGTAATACTTTGAGAATCAGTTCGTGCAGGTGCTGAGTCTTTTCATTTGTAACCAGCCGAAAGAAATGCTCAGTTGATTTGACGGGTCTAGATTTTTTGTGAGCAGAAACTGAGACAGAGATGGTCCGACATTCCTCGAATGGCTCTGTGTTTTCTATGCAAGCATCAGCCTTTAAAGTAGTAAACAGATAGGCTGACTTTGCTTTGGGAGGGATATTTGGACAGAAATCCTTGATGTGCAAAAATAGTAAGTGAGGCTTTCCTTGCCTAAACACCTTTTGGCAATGGTTACATTTTTCTTGGTGTCGTCTTGAATTGTCTTTCCGTAAGCCAGACATCATTAATCCATCCCATCGGGGACCATGTGATTTAGACGGCTTGATCCACTCTTGAGATGGCTGGAAGTGGTTTGGTCTTATTGGTGGCATGGAAAATTGAATGTAGTGTAAATAAACAATCTGGATGAATCAAGGTACTCGGATATGGTCAATGGCCATACGGAATTGTTGACCAATGTAAATGTACCCACGTCCCAAGATTCAAGAAGCCTCATGGAGTCATGCTACAAATTATGTACAATCTCATTATTCATACCATCTTTCAGGCTGTCAATGACTGCCTGGAAGACTCACAGCTCATTACAGACATTTGCAACAGAGTGTCCCAGCTTGCCAGGCTACCTAATAGCATCTCCACCCGAGGTGCTATCCAACTTTTAGCAACCCGAGCTGAAAATCAGTGCCCACCCATGGTGCTAAACGGGGTGCTACTCTGGCTCCGAAGCTAAAAAAAGCCAGACGGTTGCCAGATCTAGCAACCGTCTAGCACCCGTGACAGCTCGTGACAGACAGGCAACCCGGGACATAAACCAAATTTCCCGGTGAACCCTGTCTGACACCTCGCATGTCTCACGTGGCTCTGGATATAGCAACCTCGGCTGGGTACCAGTCCACGTCGGGTTGCTATCGCACAAAACCGAAGAGCTATATCTGGGTTTTAGCACCCCGATTATAGCTCCTCGGGTGGGGATGCTCTAACGTCGTTATAAGCCCTCACAGAGCAAACAATAAGGAATTAGGGTTAGAGGGTGCGCGCCACCCCACTTTTTCACGGAAAAGTGCGCGCCTGGGTGCGCGGGTGCGGGGCGGGCGCACCGTTGCGCGCCCACCCGGATGGCGCCGACAACCTGAGCCGTGAGAGGCTTGGGCTTGTTCGAGCGGTATGCACCGTGTATGACGGCGGACGCGCCAGCTCAATCACGACGCGACTGAGATTCCGCCGTCACGCGCCAAAGCTGCCTTCCTTTTTCATTGACATTCCGTTTAAGTTCTCAAACCCCTTATCCATCTACTTGGTTCCTATCTCCCTCCCCGGCATCACCTCGGAACAGACAACCCACATTTCCTCAGCCTCGCCCTCGTGAACATCCTGGCTCGCTAAAGTTCACGTCGTCCACCCGGTCTTGCCAAACCACTGCGGTTTCCTTTGAACAGTAAGCTTTTTACATCGATTCGGGCTCATCCCTTCCAAAATTCGTCGGCCTTTTTCACTCGTTATTGAGGCTTGTTGTTCTCTCCCAACTGTAGGAGCGCCCGGTGTACCATATCGAGAAACGTGCGGTCTATCATCCAACCCATCCAATTGCAATAACTTCACGATTCTCGTCAATTGACGACTGCTTGCTTTCATCGTCGTACCTTGAATACCCGCCATTTCCCCCTCGCAATTCTATGTCCGGCCGTATCCGCAGAACATCTTCCGTGCTTCCTCAGGCTCCTGCCGCGAAGACAACCGACAAAGAATCTGAAACACTTTTCCCAGTCCTCAAATCTGCTAAAGCGTTTGGCGATCTTGACATGAACCAACTTTCCCCCACTGTCTACAAGAAAGCCCTTCCTTCCCCTCCCACATCCACACCAACCCACGTACCACCAGTCAGTCCGCGTAAGAGGAAATCTGTCAACTTTCACGATCAACCACTACGTAGTGCCCGCAGTGTCCCCAATCACCGTGCTCGGGCCCGTACAATTGCTGCTATTCCGCGAACCACAACTCACACCCAGCACTCTGGCCTTGTCCAACCACCTCTATTTTCATCGCGCAGTTATGCCGATCAGCAGAAGCGAGCCCGTCTCTCCCTTGCCGCCCCTCAGCTACCGATTCCCACGTCTCCCAACGCGTCTGGCAACCGAGATTTGATCTTGAGACGGCTGGAATCCCGTGGTTCACCTCATGGCCCGAGATCTGCGACTAAGAAAAAATTGGCTCGCTTTTACTACAATCCATCTTTCCCAAATCAGCCGCCTCGTCGCTCGCCAAGTCCCACACCATCCACTGAGGCTGGCTCCAAGCAATCTGTTCGCCGTTACTCAGACCTATTGCCCACCGACAAGAACTTTGGAAGCTCAAAGTATTCTGACGAATCTTCTGACTCTGACGACGAAGTCGCATTGGCTCTCATGCATGACTCGCCAGATATCAGAAAAACCTCCTCCTGTTCACAAATCCAAATGCATCGTAACACTTTGGACGACGACCTCGTCGAGAATTTCGCTGACCTACGCCCTATTCTGAAGAAGACTCCCACAGAAATCTTGTTGGCTGAAACGGTACAGCAAGCTACTGCTGAGAATGGGCGCCCTCGGATTTCACTCGATCCGATTCCTACGTCGGCTTATCGTCGAGCACTTGCTGTTGTGGTATCAAAAGCTATGCAGAAGACAAATGCCAGCTCAAATGGCGACACCCCAAACAACACGTCCCCAGCAGATGGAATTGGTTCTTCCAAGTCAAGCCATTCAACAGACTTCCCGCCTAATAGTCAAAAGGCTGCCAATCTCCTTTCATCCAACAATTTGGCTGTTGATACTGATTGGACTGATGAAGACTCGCCTTCCCATGGGGCAAACCCACCCTCGCAACACGACCAGCCGGACTCACCCGACAGCAACGCAATCGAAGAATTTTTGCTATCATCATCGGTCCGCAGTTGCTTGCTCACTCTTCAAGCCTCTCTTCAACCCCCACCTGATCAAATGCGTCTAGATCCCGTTTCCCCCTTGGCAAAACTCACAAGCCCACAGAAACTCAAATTGAGTAAACTTGGTACTCTCGATGGCAGCCCCCGCGAGCCTCGCGGCGTGCTACCACGTGCTCTTACATCCAACCCCCGTCTTGAATCACGCAACAATCAAACTCGCACTCGTGGACGCTCGTGGCTCAGGTCCACCGCGAAACTTTCTGATTTCAGAGGCGTTCCTGATTCTCGAAGCACATCAACTCCCCCACCGGTGACGCTTCCCGCCAGTAGTCTTACCGATCCGCAAAGCGCTCCACCTCCCCCGGCCGCGACTTTTGGACCGTCCCATGCCAATCAATCTCAGACTCGTGGGCGCTCGTGGCTCAGGCCCGCTGCTGCTGCAAATTTTTTGAATTCTAGGAGCGTGCCCACACCAACACCCCCGCCCGTGACGTCTGGACCGCTCCGCACCCCTGATTCCAGCCCCGTGCGTCAGGCACAACCTCTACCAAGAGTAGCAATTACCTTGAGAGAGGTAGAAGACGCCTACATTTCTTTACATGACCATCTTGATGCCCTCTTAAGGCATTGGCAAGAAGTCGCACTGCTGCGTGACGAAGACCAACAACTAAGACTGGGGCCGCTTTTCACAGATGATGTCGGTGTTGATCTAATGAAATGTCTAGTAAGGGAGGTTGAAAATCTCTGTCGCCATGATGATACTATCTCAGAACAATCGAATTTACCATCTACCAGCAATCAAGCCCCCCAGAATCTTAGGGACGAGATTTCTCGAATGATGACACGCCAACCGACTTCGAAGGCCACATTCTCTTCTGTGCACGGCCCACCCGCGCCATCCTCAGGAATTTTGAACAAGTCTGGGGCCTCGACAAATGAGATTAGAAGACGAGTCGCTGAGATCGAAACTGGACAAGCCGCGCTGAGATGTATTGCGATCTTGTGGAGTTGGCCTAGTTGTATGGTTCATTTTGACGGTAAGTTGCCTTGTTTCAGCATACCTTTTTCGACCATCACTCATTACCGCCTTTTTAACCTTTGCCACAGACTCCTATACCCAGCGTCTATTGTCGATGCTTACTCAAATACCGAAATCTTCAATCCTTCGCCGAAAAAAGAACCTGCTTGCTGTTGGTCTTCTAAACCACATATTTAAGCTCCAACAACTCAAACCAGCTACGCTAGAGCCTCACGTCAGCTCCGTGGTCGACGCTATTGCAAGTACCTTATATTTGTCTGCTGGCAAAAGTGGTGATAAAGGCCAAAAGGTCTTGTGTCTGGGACTGTCAGCTTTACAAAAACTTACAACTCAAGTTCCACAACACATGGCACCGAAGATCGGAAAGTTTCTGGAGCCTCTCTTAGCATCCCTAACTGCCCCTGAATCTTCAGTTTTGAGACATCAAGCCAGCGCAGGCTTGGGTGCATTGGTCAATTGCACGAAACTGGAATGGGACATTTCGCCGAAAAATCCTGGTCGGGCTCTAGGTCACCAATCACGTGCCTTGCCTGATACGTTGCTTAAGGTGCAGCAAGGTCGGAAGGACGCTTTCAAAGAGAAACTATCCACATTTACCCTGGTCAGTTGTTCTGTGAATTGCCTATCAACTGATCGGAAACTGAAGTGATCTTTCGTTCATTCTTCCTCCTGAAGGCCTACTATAATGATAAAAACACATTCCTTCGTTGGGGATTGCTCGATGGACAACTCAAACGGTCTCTTAACGAGGGAGATGCCGGATGGGTGATTAGTGTGATGGCAACTATGATTGTCTTGCTCGGCAAACGCATCAGAAAACTAGACCCGCCCTTGATCCGAGTCTTTATGCCGCTCTTCAACGTGAGTATCTTTTGCGATATTGAGCTGCTTGGGCTAGCTGCTTACGTGATCCTACCCGTCTCACGTCTTACAGCACCTGCTCAGAGAAGCTCGAACTGCCCATTTAGCATCTCAGCTTTGGGATTATTATACCTGTGTTATGTTTCAATGGAGCGCCGATCATCTTGTGCCATACCCCGAGCAGGTTTGGGCTCTTGAACCGCTCCATATCCCCTTCTTGTTACAACTATTCCGTAGTGCCTACTTTGTTCCTGCCGTGGATTTACCCAGTCCAGATGCAGTTCCTTGCGAAGGTGCAACTCATACCACCAAGCGCTCTGACCCATACAAAAGCTTACTTCAACCGAACAAGAATCCAACTGGAACCGAACCACAAACCCGTAAGGTCGTCTCACAGAGCAGTCACACAAGTCCAGGAGCCTCCGAAAACCCACATTGCCAGTCTCCAAATAATCCTCAGTTATCATCACATCATATCTTCCTTCCGGCCTTCCTTTATGGGGCTATTGGCTTCGTCCAAGGTGCTTTACCCCGTCCGCCCACGCGTTTTTGCTTGCCCTCTGAGCTCCTAGCTGCGACTAGTTCCTGTTCGCGTTTCCGCTATTTAGATGTTGTTTGGGACGAAATGGTCGAACCCTACCTGCCCAGTGTTCTTGCCGGGCCACATGATGCACCTAGATTCTATGCCTATGACATCTTGGCCGCTTTGTTCAGGTCCGAGTCTGCTGAATCGTCAAACCAAAACCCGTGGACTCTTGAGCGATTTATACATCCTGTTTATCATCAGCCGCCCATGAAGCCCGACTCATCAACTCAAATCTGCCTGGAAGAATTTACAAGTGCGGCGCTTTCTTCAGCCGTGGCTCCTGTTGAAATCCCGGCCTTGGATCCCTTGTGGATTTGCTCGCGGTATGATAAGGTTTTACGGCTCATCACTTCTGCTATCAGCTCAATCCAGTACATCAAGTCCATCAAAGCCAGGAGTTGGGTAAAAAATTTGCCCGCTCATTCTCAACAGGCAGAAGACCTGAAAATAGTTGGTCCTAGGACTGTGTTTAGGGTATGGCAGGACCTTGTGAAATCTTTGGCGTCGATCTATCAAACCTGCGACTGGATATTTGATACGAAGCTTTCCGATTCTGTCTGTGCCTTGAGCGATACACTCGAGCGAAGCATTCAAACCCCAGCTCCACTGGCATCACGCGAGGGGGACCAAACCCTTCACTCCCCTAACATCTTTCTGTTTCGGAATCTTTATTGCATCCTGAGACATGGCATGGGGGTGGTGTTTATGAACCGCAAGCTAATAACGATCAGTGATGGTGAATCCCCGGAACAATCTCGGAAAATTAGTTTATTTTTCAAGACATTATCATTCCTTCTCACCTCATCAGTTTCCGAAGAAATTGCCACCACACTGGGTCCCGAGGACTGGATTGAATATGGCGTCTTAACCCAGCTTGTCACAGATGATTTCATTTTTGCTCAGAAGGTTGTGGGCTTTAATGAAAAGCTCTACGAACTCATCAACGACCTGTCCGAGGTTCTACAAGCTTGTAAGAATGAGCGACTGCAATTGTTATTCGGAAACTGCTCAATGAAGATCGTCACCGAATTCATGAAGATCGTTGAGCCTGGGGTCTTGTTGGATGAACCGTCTTTGAAGCTGGGTTCTGCTGTCTTGATCGATGCATGCTTCAAAAGTTTGCAAGGTGCGAAAACCGTTGATCCAACCACGCGGAAACAGTTCATCGATGTCTTCACCGAACTACTTTCACGGCTTACTCAGGGCAGTCTCAAAACTTTACTTGACAGCTCCCGAACGAGTCTTGTGGAATATCTCCAAGATGAGAAAAACGAAGACAGGGAGCGGGTTAGTTTATAAATTATGATTTGTTGACACGTAAGACATTGTATTCTGATCAGGATTCTTGCCTTCTTTTGGTCACACAGGTTTACAGTGCACTGCTCTCCAAACTTCGGAAAGTTGATCTCGTAGATTTGATGCCTCTTGTCGATTTATCTGCTATGATCGTTTCCCCATTTCAAAGCCAGTCAAGTCAGTCAGCAATCTCTCCGAGTGAATTCATTTCCTTTGTCCAGACTTCCATCCCCGCCTTAATTGGAGAACAAGAGGAGAATGTTCTAGCTGGGAACAGCTCAGTTTCTGCACGTTCTTCATCTCCCGTTGCTCCCCAAAAATCATCGGACTTGAGTCCATTGGCGATGCCCCCCCGTGACAATACTCAGTCGACCTCATTGACCCTGGAGAAATTGGCTGCGTTGGATGATTTGGAAGACGTTCATGAGACTGCCTCTGATTGTTCAAGCATACGGACCGAAATTTACAGTCCCGTCGAAGAAGGCCAGGCTCCTTCATCTGCTCAGGAAAATCCAGAGGAAGAAATCAGGGATTCTCGTAAGTCAGATAAGCTAAGCAGGCATATTCACTTGGGCTAATTTTATCGTTGCCTGCAGCTGAACCTTCTAGCACCTCTCCTGAATCATTGGCCTCCTCGCACCCGGATATGAGAACAGCGGCCTCGACGAAGAGTGCCTCTCAAGAGCAATCCCATTGCGCCTCCTTAGAACCAGCTCATCCAGCGATCGAATCTCGAGTTGATTCACTTGTTCAAGACAAACCAGCATCCCAAGCAAGCACCGCAGAAAGCCAAAACGTCTCTGGTAATGGTGTGTTTTCCCTTCCCTAGCTCAGCTCATTGAATCTCCACTGGGGTCTAATGTTGAACACTTGCTTTTGACTATCTCAAGGCTCTACCAAACAATCACCGAGCCTAAAAGTGACACTCGGAAAAAAGCCTACAGATAAGACCCTTTTGCAAAAGACGCCGACCACCAAGCCAGTGGACGCGCCAACGGTTCATCCAGAAGGATCTCAGTCAAGTGACGGCTTGCAGATTGAAGACAGCAACGCGAACTTGAGTTCACCACCGCAAGTGACTTCTTTCCAAGCCCCCTTAGAGACTGTTACAAATAGCGCGTGTATTTTTGAACGCATTGATCCGCGCCTGTCGTCTGAATATCCACATCAAGGTCGGTTTCTTTATCAGCGTGTTGACACATCTTCTTAGCTGATCAACGTCGCTTT
The DNA here is from genome assembly GCA_001624995.1 of Puccinia horiana. Taxonomy (NCBI): domain Eukaryota; kingdom Fungi; phylum Basidiomycota; class Pucciniomycetes; order Pucciniales; family Pucciniaceae; genus Puccinia; species Puccinia horiana. The sequence goes on from LWDY01000007.1 coordinate 609,745, forward strand.
TCGTACAGCTTCCTGGCCCCCAGCACGTCCAGCAACCGACGGGTCGCAAGGCTGCTCAGATGACGCAAATGGGCAGTCAGCTAGCCGCTCATCGCAATCAAATCATGTCCATAAATCAAATCATGTCCATAATCATGATTTAGGAAAACCCCGGTGTATTCACCCGAGTGCGGCCTTTTGTCCTAATGGTGACGATGATCTGCCGTGTTACATTGACCCACGGGTCGCCGATCCGGACAAACTTGTTATTCAATTTGGTGAGTGGCCCACCATCATGTTAAACTCGTTAACCACGCATTTTGATGGTAATTTTGTCTTCTGAACTTTATCCAGGTCAAATCAGAACACTACCCTTCTATCGACAATTACAAGAGTACACATCACAATTGGTCCAACCAGGAGGAGTTTCACCGGACCCAAGATCAGGACTTCTGAATCCCAAAAACATGAACTCAACTTCTAGGATTAATCACTCTTTGAGATTGAGAATTATCTCGAGTCCATGCTCATCATCTGCTACACAACAACATTCCCCTAAGTCTCCCTTGGTTCCCGGTGAAGCACATGATAGCCGAGGTTCGCCCATCATCACCAGCCTTGGAGCGTTAAATACCCTCGCACCGTTTGCTAAGCGGCAATCAGCGAAATCTTTATCATTTGATCCTCAGAAAGCAGCCTTGCTTGAACCTGCCCAAAGCGCCAGAGAGATCTTGCAACACATGACTACACGTAAGCCGCCGGCGACTAGCAAAGTGGCAACAGTCGACACTGGTTCAAGTGAACCCCCTTCTTCTCAAAATCACGAAGATTCACCTAGCGCATCGCAGATCTCCGCCAAATCGGTGAATCTATCGAAACGGAAACGAGATGAGCTCCACTGTAATCTAGCCGATAAACTTAACCATCCCTCGCCAGCTACTGGTACTTTTGCTGCATCCAATCTGGTCTCCAAAGACCAATCTCCAGAGTCACGTACTCGGACCAACGGCACTGCAACATATGAACTTACCTCATTGCAGTCGCCTCCGGCTAGAAAATCGCTGGCTCAATCATCTTCACTTAGGAAGTCGCCAGTCAGGCACCTGCTTCCTTCTCTTTGTAATTCTGGATTGAAAGACGATAGTGAATCTGAGCCACCACCACCTCGGAAAAAAACCAAATGCTGCGAAAGTTCAATGGGATCGCCAAAAGAGGTTAGTAACGAAGCGAGTAAACGGCCGGAACAAGCCGATTCCAGCGTGCCCCTTGCCGCGTCCTCTCAACCCGAACAGACTACTCAGTCCGAGCCCGTCAATCCACCTGCACTTGATCCACCTCCTTCCGACCAGCCTCGACGAAATGGAAAGAAAAAAGTACGGGCATCCGAAATCCAGCAGTTGATACAAGACGCCAGTCAGCCAGAGGTTAGTGTCCAAGCGTCTATCCAGTTAATCCCTCTAAAGCTTGCTTTCTCATGATTGATTCCTTCGGCTTCTTGTACTTATAGCTCCTCCTCGATTCTGTCTCTTCTAGCCAATTAGGTAGGATTACCAAAACTGCTTCTGATATCCTCGTTTCTCGCGCTCGCGTCACTCGCTCTTCTTCACGTCGATCCAGCTCCCATGAACGATTACCCAATTAAATTATTGTCTCATGCCCCCCCCCCCCCTCCTTGATCAATAACGTCTTTTTTAAATTGTTGCCTTTTTTTTGGATACACTTGTTTTTATATCCCTCTTCTCTCTCTCTTATTAGATGTCTCTTCTCTTCTTGACGCTTTAGCCTTTTTTTTTAAAATTTTGTGTGTGTGTTTGTGTTGGGAAATGTATTAAGAGCATCATTACCGGTTGAGCTAGTTAAGCGCGCGACAAACATTGAAAATAAGTTAGGCTAACTTAGCACAGCTATTTCACCCGCATCGACTTGAGGTAAATCCTCAACTGCATTAGTTAGCTTCAAGAAAAAATGTCCAACCGCATCACACCTCGACGCCGCCGCCTAGCTGAACTCTACGGCTGGGATGTGGATGATGATGAAGACGAAACGATCAACATCTTTAAGACTTAGAGCTTGAAACGGACGATAATGAAGATGATGAGAAGATACGAGCCCCTCGCCGCCCAAACAAAGAACGAGACCACAGCAAGGGACACGCACAACTGATGAAGGATTATTTTGATCCTGATTCAATTTATGACGACCAAGATTTCGAAAGGCGTTTCCGTGTCCGACGAGAGGTTTTCCTAAGGATCCTTGCTGATGTCCAGGCAGTTTGCCCTTACTTCATTCAAAAACCGGCAAGTTTTCCTTACAACTTGCGTGAACAGTCAATCAGAACAATTGAACTCCAATCGGACACTCAGCATCGGAAGCTAACGAACGATCTTATAGACTTCAACTGGGACCGTTTGGGGGCTCGGGAAAGAACATGACAGTATTTTCTTTGCTTGTATTTAGACTAATGAGGTAAATAAAAAACAAGATTTATTTCGATCGCTTTTGACTTGAGTAAAAAAATGAGTAAAACAATGATGTTCGTCTTCTTGGGAGAGCCAATTTGCTCCTCGTTTTGGAGGCATTTGCCGAGAGAGGTGTTGTAGGGTGTAGTTTGTAGTCGGAGGAGAGGGAGATTGAAGCTATCTTGACTTGATATCCCTATTTAGCTTGGTAGCTAAGTAGTGCTAGATATAGCAAGGCTTAGCTTGATTTCTAGCTTTTAGCGAACTTAGTTAAGGCTTAGCTTCACCCGGTGCGGTTGAACTTTTGAGCTAAACCCCTTAGCTCGAGCTAACTTGGTGACCGGTAATGATGCTCTAATGAAATCATTTTTTTTTTTCATTTGTGAGATTATTATTTTTCATTTTTGTTGTCGATTATATTAGGCCATTAGAGCATCTCCGGCAAAGAGCGGATGGGTAATGATTGGGTGTTTTCAACAGGCAGATCAAATCAACTTTCTCAGGGATCTCCTGCTCTCACCTGCAATTGCTTTCCCAGGTGTCTCGGAGAGCTGCAAAGTCCGAAGACCAATAGCCAGTTGGGATCAAAATATAGGAGGTCTGCTCTAACTTGACCCACCCCCTCCTGGCACAAAAGATACACCACAACCATACACATTGGTAGTTGGTTAGGTTTGAGGTCTTCTGGACCTACAAAAACCCTTACAACAGGTCAAAGTTGGCAAAATGGTGTGGTCAAAACTCTGTAAGAAATAGCCTGGCAATCCATCCCCTTTCTACTGCAGATGCTCCTAATTTGGATCACTCATGTAGACATACTTAATTGATTGATTACTTGTGATTATTTCCCCAGAACACAATCGGTAATTTTTTCTTAAGCTTCTGCACAACGGGACAAAGCCGCGCTGTTCACTGCTTATTTTCATACATAAATGCTATCTGTATGTGTAAAGCATCAATTTCTAACATCATTTGCTTTGCAGCATTGGCCATTCTATGACGCACTATCGTGGAAATATGTCGGTTGAGAAGAATGAAAGAGAAAGAAAACATTGAGAAAATGAAAGAGGAAGCAAATATGGACAGATCTGAATATTGGATAGTAAGGTCGATTTAAGGTAAGTAGGTAGATGTGTGTATGACTTTTCAACCAAATCTTTTGTTTTTCATCTGGTTACGAAGTGCATAGACCGAAACTCGTGTGCTAAGACGTCGGGAAATTTCTTCGAGGATGCGTCTATCGTGAGTAACAGTGAACGGGTATTACATCTTTGCGCTGGATCTGGTTGAATCGGTGACAAGAGGGTGATCAATAAGCCTCCGTTTTGAAATTTCTGGCTACCAAGCTTCCAGTGGGTCCGAGAATGAGTGTGGTTTACTCACCAAGTATCCTGCGCGCAAGTCTGAGGGGGCGAAGTTGCAACAATACCTTTGTTTCGTCTTGATGTTTACGCCGGCGCAAGTAAAGGCATTTTTATCATCGCTTGAACGTGTTGGAGTTGCCGGAAGCCCTGTATGGAAATGACATGTCAGCTGCGGCTTTCGAGCGGAGGTGGATACCAGATTTACTGACCGATGAGCAGGGGTTCGTACGAAAAAAAGCCAGCTTCATGAAAGGCGTCTCTCAACTTGGAGTTCTTGAAATCCCTGTGGAGGACAGCTCTGAGACAATACCCAGATTCTGAGGGCCCAGCAATCCGTGAGTTTTGTGATCGATCGTTGCATAGAAATGTCGCGTGGACAGCATGATTGTGTATCGAAAATAGCGCGACAAGGAGGATCAAGCTGGTGAATTGCATGGCTTGCTTTGAATGTTGGTATGATGGATTGAACAAGGCGGTCTTAATATCAGGATTATGGACATGCAAGGATGAGGAAACGTTGTGGAGGGTTTGATCTATTTTGAAGCCAGTTGGAAGCGCTCGTATATTCTCCCAAAGGGCAGCAAGCAAGCCACGCTGAACCCGTCTGGCAACGCTGGACTGAGCAACACAGCTCCACCAAAAAACGTGGCGGAAACGGTACAAGATACTTAAATATTTACATCAGTCCGAACTTGTCCATGATCGCGAAGCGAGGGGGACTTGAGAGCCGAGCTCCCACCATTTTGTTTGTGTTTTTTCTTTGGTCGTTTGTACCCTAGCTTAATAAAGTCCCTTCTTCGGAGGGTCTCGCACTAGCTTAACCCAATCCCCTCGATCGGAGGGACTCGCGAAGCGAGCCTTGGGACTAATGTCCCAGGTTTGGCCTGAGAGATTGAGGCTTGAGGCCGTTTTGAACTCATGTTTCAAAACAAATGCTCAGTCCTGCCCAACTAGGCGGCTTGAAGGGATGCCGCGAAGAGGCCCTGATAGGCCTCAATGCTGTGATTCCAATAGTGCCCTCACCTTCAATGGGCGGCCAATACTTCTATCCCTTCCTTGCCATCAAAGAAAGGGAGATTCAGCAATTGCCGTGGGAAGCACCCCGCATGAAAAGCTGTAGTTCAGCTGTATTTTCCTTGTACAGGCTTTCCAGGCCAGACAAGTCCCAACTTTCAATCGAATATTAAAAGGTGGTGGTGGGAAGTGGGGGATCTATTTTGGACCCGCAGGTAGGTGACATTGAGGCCTTTCCAATGGTCCAAAAGGCTGGCCAAAAATGTGGGGGAAAGGCAAGTTTCCCCCTGCCAAACTTGGTCCAGCTCTCACGCCAAACTTGAGACATTAGTCCCAAGCCCCTCCTTCAGAGGCTTGCTTCGCGAGTGGCACCCACGCCAGCCATAGGTCACCAGCCCTCTGATTGAGGGGCTTGTGATAAGCTAGGGTCTCACATTGGCCACAAGACAAAAACCGTGGTAGGCCTAATTCCTGCTCCATCTACTTTTTTGACCTCAAACAAAGAATTTTCCCCTACTCCAAAGTTTTCTTTGCCCCAGAAAATTTCTGAATCTGTGGTACCCTTTTGGCAAGCTTAACAAAGCCTCTCGTGAGAGGCCCTCCGGATGCCACGGGAAAAAAAAGCATGAGGGGGGTGGTTTGATTTCTTTCAAAAATAAATATAAAAAGAAAAGTCCTGATGATGCACTGCTGTGGAGGGCATCATTTTGTGTGCAGGATCCTAGCAATTGTTGGTCTAGGAGGGTGGGGTAAGCCATGGTTGTGACAATTAAAAAATAAAACAGTCAATAAGGTGGAAATTCTCTCAAGTGAGTATTCCGGGATAACTTAAGAGCATCTCCACCGCAGTTGCTAAACCCAATTTAGCAACCCAGAGGCCCAAACTGCCACCCACCCAAGGTGCTACCTCGAGTGCCATATAAAAAAAAATCCTCCAAAGTTGCTATAGGGGTGCCAAATCTGGCACCCCTAGAGCAACCCAAAATATGTGAAACTCATGTGTGAAATCCAGTCACCCACCCACACCTCTTGTACCAAGCGGGGCAGAGGTGTTCCACAAAAGTAGCTCCCCATTTAGCAACTAGCGCTGGCTAGTTGCTGGAGGCTTGAGTGCTACCCTATGACCTCAGTTGCTAAATGGAGGTTATAGCACCTCAAATTTAGCAACCGCGGTGGAGACTCTAAGGCATGACCACAAGAGCCGGGGTTCAGGTTTGGGATTGGCATTTGCCAAACCCCAAGGGTTCAACAGAGATGCTGAGATGACCGGTCAAACACGCTGAACAACCTGTTTGACCAGTCAAACAGCCTGAAAGCCTGTCTGATTGGTCAACCAGGCTCACCAATCAAACAGCCTGAACAACCTGTTAGACCGGCTGAACAGGTTGTTCAACCTTTTCAACCGGTCAAACTGGCTGACTGGTCAGACCAATTTTCAAACTGGCCGTTCAGCCTGGTTGACGGAAAAATAAAAAATAAAAAGTAAACCCCCGGAGTGCAGGGCTTATCCCAAGTGGGTCGGGATGACCCTCAAACCCCGGGGTCATGCCTTAGGGATGACTTGTAAGCCCCTGTGCTGACATTGTCACCACAGGGGCTTTGTTAAGCTCAACATCAGTTGTGTATGTAGTAGATGTAGAGTATGTATATTGCTTTAAGGATAGACTGGGACCCCGGTCTGGCTGTAACCATAAATATAGTCTTGGCGGGCGGGTGAGTTGTCATCATGTATAAACTAACTAGGTTAGGTTACAACAAGTCAGGCGAGTGAAAGAGTGGATGCCATCAAACTTAACCCAAGTCCTAACTCCCTGATGTGTGCGGCTGAAGCTGGTGTATGAGTGACCTCACACCACCTAGCCCCAACCACAGGGAGGATAGAGACCCTGCGGCCTCTCCACAGGGAGGCCCAGTTAGTCTTGGGATGCAATAGGATAATAGGATGCAATTTTTCTGAAGTACAAATTGAAAAATACCAGACATCTTTGTCCATCTTGGTCACTTGTGGGTCCTGTATGTGCACCACACTGGTATCTGTTTTGGCTGAGGATTTTAGACGGGATATGACAATATTAGCAGGATGTCACTCGCTCTGTAAGCCCATCCACAACCTAGAAGAGGTTATGGCCTGGTGTTATACTAATTTAATACAAGCCCTTGGGGGCTGCGGCGCTGTGTAAGCACTTGTTTCTTGTGCCCCCCTGGTGGGAGCTTTGGCACTGTGTGGCAAAGCTGTCCTCCCGCAGGGAGGGACTTGCACAATAAGTCACTTTGCCCGCAGGGACAGAAAATTCAAATAGCAGGTGGAAAGTTATTAGTGCTCATATCTCTTCCCACATGTCACCTCCAGACTTGACCCTCCACCAAATTATACATCTGTATACACCCTTTCATTTGGTGTTGGTTTCAAGCTCTCAATCTAAATGGGTTGGCCTCCATCATTTTTTGAAATTAATAAAATTTCTCAAACTTTGCTGAAGCTCTACCCATGAGTCTGCAAGTGCCTCCTTGCCTTGTGAATACAGGATCCACAAGTTGGCCAGTTATGCGCAAGCTAGGAGATCCTTTGACAATCCAAACAACAAGCTTCAGAGGTATGGTAAATCCTCCAAGAATTGGTTTTCATTCATAATCAATTTCATTGGTTAATTTTGTCAACAGTGGGACACTAGGCTACACTGCGCTTTTTTGGAAAAAAGTGCCGCGTAGAGGCCGTACTTGAAGCCCAAAAATGCTGTAGCGTTAGCAGCTTTGTAGTGCTGCTACGCTGCATTTGGCCGCTTTTAGTGCTTACCACAGGTCAAAGTTGGCAAAATGGTATGTGGTCAAAATTCTGTCAGAAATACCCTGGCAATCTATCCCCTTTCTTCTGGAGATGCTCCTAATTTGGATTACTCATGTAGACATACTTAATTGATTGATTACTTGTGATTGTTTTGTAAGAAACTGGGTTCAGCTCCCGCAGACCAACGCGCTCTCAAAGAGAGCGGGTTAGGTTCAAACCTAGTTGCGCGGAAACATGAGTTTCGTTTCCCGCAGCCCCAGATAGACAGACTGAGCAAGAGAACTAAACTTTGTTACTCATCCGGTTATAGACGCCCGAACAGACTCGACTAGAGTGGAAGGCAAAGACAGAAAGAAAGCCACTACGAACACCACATAACTCCAACAAAGATCAGACTATGAGAAGATAGGAGATAGGAACTAACCAAAGACTAAATGTCTTAGTTCCGCTCTCACTCATAGGATCACAGAACCAGAGCCAAGGAGCCTCGCCGAACTGCTAAGCAGAAAAATGGAGGATCCTGAACTAGAGGTCGAAGACCAAGGCAGAATCCCTTACCTATTGGAAGGAGCGCCGCTAGAAGAGATAGACTGTAAGCCTGGAGACTATCGTACTAAGAACGACAGAGAAGGGAAGACTGAGAGAAATGACAATTCATGTAGTCGCTGTAGGAACTGTCCCAGAGGCTTAGATATACTCGCTTCGGAAGAATTAAGCACTTGTTGCAATCAACCTTAGTAAGTTAGAATCTGGACAACCAAAGCGACTACTGCAAGCTGATAAACAGATCAGGAATCTTTTATCAGACTCAATCTCAAATGATTTAGATCTTGAATAAACCTCACTTCATCTTAATCATCTCTCTCTAGTCCAGCATCAGACGGCAGACGTGTCTCTGCTTTTAGGTTCTAGTTTCTTCCTCTCTAGTTGTCTTTCTTCATTCTCTCAATATTGGCTCTCAGAAGTAGTAATGGAAATATACTTTTTAGTTGCTCCAAACTTTTTATGTTTCCCCAGAACACATTTCATTTTCATACATAAATGCTATCTGTGTGTGTAAATCACCAATTTCTAACATCATTTTATTTGCAGCATTGGCCATTAATCCATGACGCAGTATCGTAGAGGAATGTCGGTTGAGAAGAATGAAAGAGAAAGAAAAGATTGAGAAGAATGAAAGAGAAAGCAAACATGGACAGTGAGGTCAATAAAGTTAAGCAGGTAGATGTGTGTACGACTGTTTCAACCAAATCTTTTGTTTTCCATCTGGTTTCGAAGTGCATAGACCGAAACTCGTGTGACAAGACGTCGGAAAATTTGTTCGAGGATGCGTCTATCGTTTGTAACATTGTTTGAATAAGGACTCTGGAGGATAGATCTGGTTGAATCGATGACAAGAGGGCGATCAATAAGCCTCCGTTTTGAAATTTCTGGCTACCAAGGTTCCAGTGGATCGGACGATGAGTCTGGGTTGTAAGACTCACCAAGTATCCTCTGCGCAAGTTATCGTTGTCGAAGTTGCAACAAACTTTTTGTGTCCACTTGAGGGGTACTTGGACGCAAGTAAAGGTATTTGGAACTGTTGAATTTGCCGGAACCCCTGAATGGAAAGGACATGTCAGCTGTAGCTTTCGAGCGGAGGTGGTTCCAGATTTACTGACCAACGAGCAGGGGTACATTAGAAAAATTAGCATAATAGTAGCCATATTCAAGAAAGACGTCTTTCAACTTGGGACCCTTGAAATCCTTGTCGACGACATTTCTGAGACAAAACCCAGATTCTCCGCCAGGAATTCGTGCATTTTGTGATTGATCGTTGCATAGAAATGTCGCGTGGACAGCATGATTGTGTATCGAAAATAGCGCGACAAGGAGGATCAAGCTGGTGAATTGCATGGCTTGCTTTGAATGTTGGTATGATGGATTGAACAAGGCGGTCTTAATATCAGGATTATGGACATGCAAGGATGAGGAAACGTTGTGAGTTTGTTAGTTAGGAAGACGTTGGGAATATCCGGTGTTGGAAGCGCTTTAATACATTTTTCTCCCAAAAAGGCAGCAAGCAAGCCAAGCCGAACCCGTCTGGCAACGCTGGAATGAGCAATACGTGGCGCAAGGTGGCTGGGGGACCGATGTCGCTTTCTTCGAGACGGTACACAGCGGGAAGAAAGGCGAACGAACGCCTAGGGGACAAGGGTCACCAGATGGTCGCTGGGCTCGTCGCGTTTCCCGTGATGACCTGTTATGAGCTGCCATGGTCCTTTGGGGCCCTGGTAACTGTGAAGTATGCGTCACCAGGGCGCGATTACTCTCATCGTTGACGCTGCAAGCTTGATGACGCCGCACATCGGTCTTTCATCAGCAGTTTCTTGAAAGATAGAAACTCATCTATTATCTGTGAGGATATATTTATTCGTTTGTATGTATGTATGTGTTTGTGTCTGCAGCAATATGCGTGTATTGGTTTCATTGATCAATCAGATCAGAGGATGGTTCCCATGATATATATATATCTATAAACATGTAGGAGAAGTGATATACAAAACTTGAAAAAATCCAATCAAGTCAATATGTAGAAGAAAAGAAAGAGAAAACACAAGGATCCACACCTGGGTTGAGGGATGAGGAACAGGAATAGTTGAGCGAAGATGATAAGAAAGAGGAAACAAAAGAAGGTGTGATTTGAGCTTTCAGTATCAATTGATTCTGAATGAATCAAGCGATAGGTCTCAAAGCTTTCGAGCAAACCGACCAACGATCGAACAAGAAAAGAAAAGGATACAAATGAGCAAGCGGGAACAATAGAGGAGGCGAGAAGAAGAAGAGAAGCGTACAATTGTAATGTTCACCAAGCCCGTATGATTTGCGATGGTAGGAGATCGTGAGGGCGATGTTTGCCCTGTGTGGGAGGAACTCGTCGGAGACTTTGATAGTCGGATGGAAGGCCTGTACGACATGGATAGGGAACTTGAGAGCCTTCGAGAGCGCCAAGATCTGCAAGAAATGCGACGGACAGACAGTCAGTTCTCAAGATCGACATTAGCGACAACATCCATTGAGGTGTCCACCTCGGGCTCGCCGCCCCAATAGGCCGAATCTCGTATCTGATCACAATGCTTCTCGTATTCCGACGTCGTCATCAATCCTCCTTCTAATCCATCGTCCTGTCCTGGCAGGTAATGGATAAACTCCTCCGCATGTCCGCGCATGTATTCCGAGGCTAGCTTTCGACACTTCTCGTACGTGTATTTCTCTCCCGTTCCCGTCCCACAACGAATGTTCATCTGGTCGGCAATCGCCGAAAATAAACAATGTCCATCTGGTATGATCTGTTTTTATTATTGTTGATATCATACACCCACCTCGTCAACACCTCTATTCACTCTCAAATGTTTTTTTTTTTTTTGAAGAAGAGGAAGAAATGTGGAGTGGATGACTGGCCTCAAAGATCTGTAAGTTTGAAGAGGCACAGACTCGGAGAAGAGCTTCGGCCTCCAACTTGCGATGATCGATGACGGGATGGAGGGAAGATTCGAGCTGAGCGTCGAGTTGAGCCTGGAGCTGAGCGGCCTGACGATTAGCGATTTTGAGTTTATGGCGATGAGGTTTACGTTTAGGGATAGCGAGTTTTCCTGGGGAGGAAGGGGAGATGGATGAGCTGACGGCATGGGCCACCTCCCTGATGTCCTCGCCAAGGTCGTGTAGTTTTTTAGAAATCGTGCTACTCCTGCTGGGGTTGGCCCCATTGGGCTGGTGTTCGTTCTTGGCGGTCGATGGTGTCGTCGGCTCGGAAGAGGACAGAGCGAGCTCGTTGGTCTGGGTCAAGAGTTTCTCGAGTAGTTCGTCGTTGTCGATCGGCTCCACCGGCTCAGGCCTTGGGGGTTCTTCGTTCACTGTTCTTGTCTCCTCGACCTTCGCCTTGGAGTTGGTCTTCTTGGCTTGCTTCTTGCTGGTTGTCGACAGCTTCTTCTTCGGTGGCAGTCTCGGGCGAGAGAGGATATCAGCGGCTGTCATTGTGTTTGTCTTGAGAGTATCTTCCTGGTTCGCTTCGCTGTCTCCATTCGTCGTTGGTTCTTCGTGGTTTGTTGAGTGGCTCATACTGAGCTTTGGCGATCAAAACAGTTTGCTTAATTTGAGTTTGTCAGACAAATATCGCTCTCAAACAAACCCTGGCCCAAACAGCCATCAACACACTCACCTCTCATCCAAACCCATATACTCAACCCTCACCCTCGCTCAAGCTTTGAACAGCCTCAAAAAGATGTACATGCTACTTCAATATCTCAACATGTAATTTCCATTCACAACAGAATCCAAACTTAAAAAAAAAGACAGGGGTGGGAAAATGTGATGAGTGTAAGAAAGCCATATCATGTACAGTGAACAACACAGGCTATCACAACGACCCTATCAGTTCAGGAAACAAAGTTTTGATAACCTGTTGGTATTTATTTTGGGAGAAAGAGAGAAATGAGCATGGACTACGAAAAAATACAGATCATAAAAAACACGAACCTGATCCAAGATAGTATAAATGAGATGTTTATTGAGTCTACGATTTTGGAACATGGAGAAGCATCTACGAGTGGCCAAGCGGGCGTTAGATCGGCCAAGGATACTGGCAGCATAATCTACCAAAAGTATCAAGTTAGGTGGTGAAGATAAAGAAGAAGAAAGGAGGCAAGGAAGAACGGACCAGGGATGATAGCTGACAGTTTGCGGTAAGCGCCGTCACAAGTCATCAGTTTCTCCTCGATAGATCGAGCAGGAGGACGCGGTCTGAGCCGGCCAGCTTGGGCTGAATCGGCATGATCGTCGGGGAACCAGAGCGCAGTCTCGAGCGAGCCGATCAGTTGGGAGAGGTGTTCATCGTCCAAAACCTCCGCGACCGATTCTTTGAACTTCCTACACAAACGCGCGCGCGCAAAAAAAGCAAGAATGTTAGGAGTTAACACGTGAGCCAAAGAATGATAAGTCTCAAATTTGATTAGATAAATCTCCAGGCGGAGGAACGAACCTTTCAATCGTCCCACCCAAGATCTGCTGCAGGATGAGCACGATGCCCTGTTTACGTAGCCACTGATGCTGGTCGTTTAGCTCAAAGATCTCGATCAAAAAGTTGGTGATAGGCTGAGTGAATGGCGTAAGAAGTTCGCCCTCGATCGGTCTAAAGTTATTACTGAGATCGAGCAGTGGATCATCCGACTCATACTCCTCATCCCCATCCTTCTCTTCTTCTTCTTCGTCTTCTACTTCTTCGTCATGTTCTTGTTGTTGGGTGCGCACATGGACTTGCTTAGTCTTCTTGCGAAGATCATTGATTTCAATCGAGTCACCGTTTGGATGGCGAGACTGGGAGGGAGTCTCTCTTTGATTATCATGGGGATGAGGTGGGTTGAGGCTGAGATTGTAGAGGGAGTTCTTGTTGAATCCTTTGAGGAAGCAGTCGAACAAGAACTGAGAGGAGAAGGAGAAGGACGGCGAAAGCGGTATTGACTGAGCAGTGGAGGAGGAGTGGGCAGAGAGTGGGAGGATGAATTGATCCTGTTGAGACGGTGGCTGTTCAGAAGAAGGCAGGAAAACCCGGTGAGGCCCACCCGCGAGATCGGCACTACTATCGCCGGTCGAGCTCGAGCTAGTCACGATCGACTTGTAGATCGACCGCACAAAGCCAGTTGTATTCGAGAAGAACTCAATCTGCTTCTTCAAAGTCGCTATGGAATCCATTCCGATTCCCCCTCCTGCCTTACCCATAATCTTGCCCGATCGTTCATGATTAGTGTTTGACCTTGATAAGAATTTCGCAAGTTCGGGACTTTCACAAAGTACTGGTATCTGGATTAATGCCTTTTGTTTATGGAAAGGCCAGAAGACATTCTAATTGAAATCCCACTCATGAGTCGTAAGAGGAAGAGTGGAACAAGAAACTGACCTTTAAATACCGTTCAAGGCCAAGCCGTCTCTGATCGATCAAAGTTTGATTGCGATTGGCCTTGGCAGGGGGCGCAGCTCCATTGGAATGATGAGAGACGCCGGGCAGGACGTTGACAGAAACGAAGCCGAGACCAGCTGTCGCAGGGAGGCCTAAGCCGAAGAGCTTCGCAGGAAATTCGAGCTGCCTTGAGATCGGATAAAGCTCTTTGAGGGTTTGGTTGAGCCGGTTGAATTCACTGTATCGTCGATGGACGATCCAGCCCGATCCAAAGCTCCCATCTTCGGCCAACTTGTAGACCTCAATCTTGTACAAAATGTATTCTTGCTGACTACTACGGTGACTAGTGCTATGCCCGGCCATGTGATTGTTCGACTTCAATAATCCTGTGGCCGTCTTCTTTTTTTCGGGCAAGAGTGAAGCCAGACCAGCCTGGTGATCTTCCTTGGAGGAAGTCTGTGGATTGTTACCACCGATGGTAGTGCCGGTGATCGAAAGTTTGACTCTGCCAGGGACGAGCTTGGCGCGAAAGCCTCCGAGGGCGAGTTCCTTCTGCTCGATCAAGCGACTCTTTCGATAGATCACCTCGGATAGTTCTTTACCGACGGATTCGATCGATTTCCGGACAAGCCGAATCTCCAATTTGTTCCCGGTCAACTCAGCTCTTCGCGTGAGACTCGACAACAGCGTCAGTTCGTTCTCCAGCTTCATAATCCGTTCGTCGGCTTCTGGGATGGTCGAGACTACTGTCGATCCTGATTGAACTGGGGTCGAGGCGGCGGTGATCTCTCGATGAAGGGGCGAATGTTTACGACGCTTGGATGACAACTGTTGATTAGATCCAAACGACAACAAATTATCCTCTTCATCACCCTCCTGATCATCATCATCATCATCAAAAAGACCTTTCCGTTGGGAGGGCTTTAACACTGGCGAGCTAGGGGTCGACCGGGAGAGCGGCTTGTGTTTCTCCCGTCCGTCTCGAATGTCTAGGGACCAATCCAAGGTACTCCCACTTTCGTCCCCTAGAAGGCTCGAGCACGACGAACGATACTTTCCCATGTGATGATTACTCGTGCCATATGGTTGATGATGTGCCAATTCGACAGATGCTAGGCCGGGACTCTGATCAGAAGTCGAGATGATCGATGACAGAGCCTCTTGTAAGGCCAGGTTTGCGTCGGTTGAGATTACTGGTTCGTGCTGTGTAGGCCTCGCTGCACCAGCATGGGAGTCAGACTCGAGTGCCGATTGATTGCGGCTCACAGGGCTCGTCAGATCAGCGTTGGGACTTTGTTTGATGTTAGTGGCGAGACTGGGTGGCCGGGCGGAGTTAGCATTTCTGATCGAGAAGTTCAGATCATCCCCAAAGAGGGGCGTTCGATCACCCTTGCAGGGTGAAATGAGGAAATCCAAACTAGGTGAAATCTGAAACTTTGCTGGCTGGATGGCGTGAATGGGCTGGAATTTGATCGAAGAATGGGAGGAAGGAAGATGGGCTGGGAAAGTATAGTTTGATAATGAAAGCATGTGCTGATCGTATTGAGCGCCGGTCAAGCGTTCACCTGGCAGACGTTCGTCAAATGCTTCCTGAAGGGTAACTTGGGGCGGGACGGGTGCTCGCGCGATCTTTTGATTATGCTTGCTCGCATCAGTGGCGGTGGACCGCAAGACAGAGTGGATAATACTTGAAGTAGATTGATTGGATTGGTGCATGCTAGTGCTCCCTTTTCTAGTTAGGGAGGTGGTCGAATCAAGGCCGTCGTAATTGTATTTATGGCCCGGTTGTGATTCCGTGGAAGGAAGCGAGCCATTGAAGGACTTGGCTCTGACAAATTGAGATGGCCTTTCCTTCCTACCAATCGATTCATTGAATTGGGAGCCCATGGGGTCAAAGAACAGCTTAGGACGTGATGAATCAGAATCCGAGAGATGTTGGGGTCTAGTAACAGGAGCATATTTTTGAGAGAGCGAATTTCGCAGACGGAATTTTGTATTGGGGGACTTGAGATCAATAAGATTAGGGAAAGAATCACTGGTGATAAGCCCGGAAGGTGACATAGCAGATCCACTGGATGATTTTGTACGGGAGAGGGACGCAGTAGCCCTCAGGTACAAATCACCAGCTGCAGCAAAGGCAGGAAAATCTTGAGCCAACATGAGATCAAAGACCTTCCGTTGCATCGAAAGCAGGGCGGCACGGGCCTCCGTTACAAAATAGAGTTTGTTTGGTAAGCTGGATTGGATGACGGCTGGAGTGGAGATGGTTGATCGATAGCTTTCAGCGAGCTCAGGCGAAAGGAAGTCCAGTAGCGGTAAGACTTCAGCCTCCTTAAGTCCTAATAAGTTAGTGGCTTCGACGGTGGAGAAGTTGATTTCAACGACCGCTTGAATGTCAGCCTTCATGGCGTCCAAGTCGCGTTCAGGGAGCTGATTCGCTACGACGACTGCTGCTTCGTGAGTAGAGGATGGGTAGGACTTTGTGGGAGCGGATCTACTAGGCAGCTTGACTGACTTGCTATCGACGCTTGAAACGAGGTCTTCCTCAAGTGGATTCTTTAAGCCTTCGACGGCGAGCCAAAATTGAATTAGCTTTACACGCTGACGTCGGTCCATGAACTCAGTGAAATAAGACAGTGCAGGACTTTCTCGGTCTCTTAATATTTCCTGGAGTATTTGACTTGGACTTCGACTTGGCTGAAGCTTATGTAGTGCCTCGAGCGTCCGCAGTGAGTTTGGCAAATTGAGTTCGACAGATCCTGCTGGATCAGATGGCCAGGAGTTCGTTGCTGGTCCGCTCAAGCCCCCCAATTCGGCCAGTCGATGATCTAGAATGTCTCGGGCGGCAGAAAGCCTTTCAAGAAACTTGGTGAGTTCACTTTGAGAATTGCTCGGTGGCAGAGTGAGGTTTACAGTGGACTCGGATTGCTGGGTTTTGTCCAATTGCTCGGGCTCGAAGCCACCGACTAACTCGGCCTCTGCCTTGCGAATCTGAGTTTCGACATCATTTTTTAATCGTCTCACATCAAATAGAGTGTTGCAACGCTGGATTGATCTGAAGAATTGCTCGAATTCCTTGGCAGTACTTCTGATTGAAATGCTTTCAGTGGAGGTAAACTCAAAGTCTGACATTCCATTAGGCTTCATGGCGCTGGTCTGGGCGGTGGACTGATTGGTCTTGGCGGCAGGACACGTGCCGGGCTTGACTGAAGGACCAGCACTCGAGTTACTTCCACCTGGATCCATCTTCGAAGATGAAGTGGTAACAAAAGAAAGCTGGCGATCTAAGACCTGCCTCAATTGCTCGACCATTCGCTGCTCGCGAATGACGTTCCCAGCCCTTTCTTCGATCAAATTGTTCCAAAAATCCGAATCTGAAAGCATTTCAATCACTGGTGTAATCACACAACACGCTAGCAACTCCACCACAAGCGTTTTGACGGCCGTACTCTTGGATTCCGAAGGCGGAAGGATAA
Source organism: Puccinia horiana (assembly GCA_001624995.1). Classification (NCBI taxonomy): domain Eukaryota; kingdom Fungi; phylum Basidiomycota; class Pucciniomycetes; order Pucciniales; family Pucciniaceae; genus Puccinia; species Puccinia horiana. The sequence goes on from LWDY01000007.1 coordinate 626,754, forward strand.
GAGGGAGGAGACAGTCGAGAAGCTTTCGAACATGGGCTTGTTCGGATGATTGGGAGTTGGGAGTCGGAACATCGACTGCGGGATGAAGCCGACTTGAAGCATTGAAACGCTCTTCGCCAGGGTTGGAGGGGCTGTTGAGCTCAGCATCTTGACTCTTTCGGCGCAAGACATCAGCATGAAGTCGGGAAAGAAGCAGATCGATCTCATCATTGCCTGAGCTGAAAAAGGCACGATACAGACGCCCCCTAGACTCATTTCTTGATCGGTGAGAATGGTCGTGTGCGGACAGGCCGCCTCCCCTGAGATCGTGTTCGGCTTGGCTGAACGCTTCGACGTGAGTGGTCAGGATTGGTAAGATCTTGTGAATGATCAGGTTGGCCAAGTCGATCTTTGCAAACCTATCGAATAAGACCCGAAGCGAACGCCGAATAGTTTTCTCTACGGCCAGAGGGAAGGCAGGACTTGAAAAAGTGTCGACTGGAGCAGATGATTCTGGAGAGCCAGATGATGGGTCCAGGTTAGCTTGACTGGGTGGGGAGATTTGATCATACCACTGGAGAAGAGAGATTTGTTTGTATAAAAAAAAGTCACCCAGACTCACGATCAGTCTATGAATGGAGAACAGTAACATAGGATCATGGGATGATCTGCTTGCCTTCCAAACGAAATCTTTCATGATCTTGGCGATCAGTCGGTCCAATACGACTGAAGTCTTGGGCTGAAGGGAGGAATGTAAAGGTTTCTTGCGCCATTCAGTTTGATTTTCCCAACTCGTTTTGGTCAGAGCGGCTGAATAGGCGGCTGGAGTTGAAAGGTTGAGACGATCGTAGAGTAATTTTTTCTTTTGTTCGAGGGACTGGCTTGGTGTTGGTTGAGATTGATGAAGATCTTGAGAACGAATCCAATAGGCTAAACCTAGGTTGAAGCCGATGAATAGAAGGACTAGTCCGATCGAGAAGATCGGCAAGAGTAATCCGATTAACAATAGCTTTCGATATCCGAATGTGGTGGCCAATAGAAAGAAGAACAGTCCGATTGTCCAATTTCTGGTGGGAGAGATCGGATTGTGAGGAGAGTGGTGTTGAGGTTCTGAGTTGGTGATGGTCTCATGATCGGTTGTTAAGTTGGTTGAGATCGATCTAATTTTTGTTTTGGTAGTCTTCATTCGTCTTCTTGTTCTTCGTCCTTCGATTGTCTCTGATTTTTTGAGTTGGACCATTTCTAGAAACTAGAAAGTTGAAAATCAGAAAAGAAACTCAACCGAGGGAAACCAGTGACCAACCCTTCCCCGGAGACACCGGGGATTTCGAGCCCCTCGAGCAGCACCAACCGGCTCCGGGATTGACTGAGAGCCCCGGAGACCCCGTGGGCCGTAATGACCAGCACATGATCGAACTTACAAGTTACCGGCAGGCAGCCGCAGGACCTCCCATCCTAACTTAACACAAGCCCTCTCGATCAAAGGGCACGTAACCCAAGGCTGGCGTGGGCGCCACTCGCGAAGCAAGCCTCTAAAGGAGGGGCTTGCCAGTAAAGTCATACTTTTGGCCTGAGAGTAAATGTAAGTTTTGGGGAGAAAAATTGCACCAGCCCAAAAGTCATCTTCCCAGCAAATTTTTCCAAGGCCAATTGTACCAATGGATAGGCCTGGATCTGGCACATCATATGGCCAAGCAATCATTGTATCCTCCCCATTATTCACCTTCCAATTGCCAGTTGAATTTTTGCTTTTTGGAGCGGATGGTCTCAACTTCAAGTCACCACCAGCTTTATGCAAGATTAATTGTGGCAAAAGCTGTGTTTTAGTGTATTTCCATGCCTTTGAAAAATGGTAGTCTTGGGCACAATTGCCAGGATAACATACAATTTTTGTTGATCTTGGCAAATAGATCAAGTAGACCTCAGGCCCAGGTCACAGGCTACTTAGGCCAATTTATGGCTTGTATTTTTGACAAGTGGTTGTGGAGTTATGGCCCTTGGAGTAAAAAAAGTGATGAAACACAGCGGCTCTCAGGCCAATTCTGTGACTTAAATGGCAAGCCCCTCCTTCAGAGACTCGCTTTGTGAATGGCGCACACGCCAGCCTTAGGTCACCGGCCCTCTGATTGAGGAGGCGTGTGTTAAGCTAGCCTCCCATCAAGGAGGGACTTATGTGATAAAACATGTATATGGCCTGAGTAAGAGCATCCCCACTGGTAGGTTAAAACTTGCCGGTTTGGGGAGTTTAACATGTGCGGGCATCCACATTGGGTGGGCTAACTTTTGGGTTTTTTAACCCAAAGTTTGATTTCTAGTTAAGTGCCTACAGATCTTTAGACACTTAACCTGTGGGTTAGGGAGTATCACAGTGGTTAGCTCTGATCTAACCTGTTTTAACCTCAAACCAATGCGGTTGGAGCTCTCAGGTAAGCTCAGTGTCTCTTAACCCGGGGTCAATTTAACCTGAATTCTTAGCGAGCCGTTGCGGATGCTCCCCAGTAATAGATCCTGGTAGATTTTTTGTGTAATTCTTAATGTTGTTATTGCATTTTTTGGAGAAAGAGAAATATATACAACATGATTTTATGCTCAAACCAAAGAGTCTAGCTGAGTATCATCTAAAATGGCTTTTTGGAATTTCTCAAAGGGATTTTTACTTAGTGGTTGAGTAAAGATATCAGCCAGCACCATAAAACAATTTCCTGCTCTTGTATTTCTCTGTCCACAGTGAAATCTCCCAGTGTTATCATATTCATGATGTAGTCTACTTTATGCTTTGCAGAGGATTGGAGAGGTTGTTCTCAAAACACAACTGGATGATTCAACTTTCTTACATGTGCATCCAGTAAATTATCTAGCCTGTCAACCACCACCAATGCAAACATTTTAAGTGATTCCTTGATCCACAAGATCCAGCCCTTGATGTTGTCACAGTTTTCCACCACCCTATGGTCCAGTTTTCTACTTGGACATGGACAAATCATGTTTTGCCAGACATCCTCTGCCTGTCAACCAATGGTTTAAATCCATTAAACACCTTGAAAGGTGTCACACCACCACTAGACTTTTTTAGAATCCTATTGAGGGTGTTTCAGGCCCACATAAAACTTAAAATTGAAAAGTTTTTATCTAAACAACTATTGATTGGTATCATCCATACCATTTCACTGATGTTGCAATTGAACATCTTGATTTCCCTGTTTTAATAATGGTGATATGAAAGTGCCTGCTTGGCCTTGATGCCGTTGGAAGAAAGTTAAGAAAGAAGCACCTTACTAGTATACTGAATTAACCCCCCTTGTCCATATGCACAATTCCCACCAAGTCACCTGTATTCAGCTCTTCCCACCACTTGATTGCCTGAATGAGGAGACCACTGCGGTATTCATAATTGGTCTCAAGTATCAAGTATGGTAAAAGATCAATTATTCCATTCATATATCCACAAATTTAGATTTATTATTGCATATTTTAGTTTTAAAATTGCTTTAACTCATAGTTACTTGTTGGAAACACTTGCCTATCATCATTCAATTGGATATTAAAAATGTATTATATCATATCACATAGTCTGAGTACATAGTAAATGGTAGATATAAATATATAATAGCTTCAACCAATCAGGATACAGGATTCAGCCATGACACCATGACCAATCAGCTTTCAGGATTCTGCCATCAAGTTCTGAGCAATCACAACTCATGTTCCAGCTATCATATTTTAGTCAACAAGTTCCAACCAATCATAATTCACGGTTCAGTTCACAAATATAATTGCCAAGATCTGACCAATCATCATGCAAGGTTCAGCCATCATCTGCTGACCAATCAGAAATCATGGTTCAATTCACACCAGCAAAAATGCCTCATGTTTTACTGTAAAAGGAGGGCCTCTTCCCCCTCTCAACATCCCATTCCCCATTCAGACATTCATCCACCATTCATCCAGTCATCCACCATTCAATTTCATCCAATCATCATTTAAATAGTCCTTTAGATTATCTTGAATCTTTCAAAATCTGTACTCTTAGTTCCACTATCTTCCAATAAAAATTTTTTCACTTGAGTTTATCTCTAATTATCAACCCACAACATTTACACTAGATTTGCTGTAAGATCCATGCATAAATGTTGATTGAAGTCTGATCAGATACTGCTACACATAGTTTTCTCTATCATTAGTCTGCCACAATATATAAATAAATTTGTTGTGTTAGATCTTGTGTAGTACATAGAGGGGAAGTTCTTGCAAACCACTCATATCAGTTGTAAATAGAGATGATAATTTTCTTCAAGATTGGAATAATCAGACCACTTGTGGTTTGATTCATTACATTAATTTAGTCTTAGGGCAGGAATTCAGCATATGATATTTATTATCAGTCTGTGATTCTTGTCTTGGGGCTGAAAGATTTGGCTTCACCCTCTGTACATATCACAAGCGGTTAGCAAGGGTTGGCAGTTACGTTATCCGGGTTAATCCAGGGAATTTTGGATAAAGTAACTTTTTTAGTTACCCAAAATTTCATGTTTCAATAAAGTAATTTATCTTCAGTGTAAATTATGGTAAAGTTCACTTAATTTCATCATCCAATTCTTGCCATTGGTTAAAGTAACTAATTGCTAGTCAGGATGAAAGTGGGTTGGGTTCAGGTCAAAAAAGTTGACTGGAACCCGACCCACAGAAATCAGGTGGGTCGGGTCAAATTTTGATTTTGCTGACCAAACCCAAACCCATTTGTGGATGGAAACGGGTCAGGTCGGACCGCCTGACCCAAAATCTTTCAGTGCCTGACACCTGAACAACCTCATCAACAAATCCTTCTGGCTGATGAGGTACAACAGCCTCGTCAACCAGAAGGATTCCCTTCTGGTTGTCAACCGGCAGGATTTACTTCTGGTTTTCAACTGGAAGAATTATCTTCCGGTTGATGAGAACTGGAGAAAAATCCCTTCCGGTTGACAAGGCCGTGGTACCTCTTTGATTGGAAGGACTTCCTTCCAATCGATGAGGTACAAAAACCTTGTCAGCCAGAAGTAAATCCTTCTGGTTGATGAGGTCGTTTTACCTCATCAACCGACGAGGTTTTTGTACCTCATCGACTGGAAGGAAATCCTTCTGGTTGACGGTTTGTTGTACCTCATTGACCAGAAGGAAATCATTCCGGTTGATGAGGTTGTTGTACCTCATCAACCGGAAGGAAATCCTTTGGGTTGATGAGGTATTAGGATTCTAGAAAAGTTATTTATGATTTTTTTTTTCTTTTTGTAACTAATGGGTTATCGGGTCAACCCAATTACACCACCAGCTTCCCGAACCCAACCCACAAAATAATTGGGTCAACATTTAGCAGTTTCATCTAGAACACTGCCCGAACCCGACCCACTAACAGTCGGCTCATGGGTAACCCATAGGTCGACCCGACCCACTTTCATCCTGAATTGCTAGTTATCCAGGAATGTAACTAAAAAAGTTACTTTATCATAGTGACCAAGATCTTTCTAGGTTTTTTAAACACAATGTTTTGGAGTAATACAGTGAAACCTGCCTAACTGCATACCTGTACAAGAGCATAACCTACCATACCACATAGATATTTTCTTCCACCAAATCTTGATTTTTTCCCTAATTGAGACCTTGTAACTGCATAATCCCCCTAACTACATAGCAAGTTCTGTCCACCAAGGGGTATGTGGTTAGACAGGTTTGACTGTGCATGGTTTTTGACCAATCTCCTACTAAATTGAATCATGTTCTTGTTGATGAGTTGATCTCAAAACACTCAGAAAGAGAATGTATCTCATAAAAGTTTGATCTAGAGAGGTTTTACTGTTATGTTATTGTCAGTTTGAGTTATGGTAACTGATAAAGTAGCTTATTTCTAGCTATCCATTTTGTTGAATTGGATAAATTAACTTGAATCAAGTTATAAGGAACTGGAAGGTAAATTAACTTCAAAAGTCATCTTGCAGCCATAGTTATCCATTTGGATAAAGTAACTTCCCACCGCTGTGGTTAGTTTTTTTTTGGCCACGATTGAAAGTACAGTTGTAGATGGCAAAAACCTGCACTGTTCTTTGGCCGTGCTTTCAACACCAAACATCAGGAAAAGCTCAAATTTTGAGGTTTTAAACCCACCAAACCAGCTGTAGAAGACTGAGATATTGCCTTCAGAGCTTGATTTTATTCCAAATATCCAGAAAGCTGACTTAGATTTTTGTAAATTAAAAACCTTAGAAATATTTGTATGGGATGAAGTATAGCTTTGAGGAGCCTTCTCCAGAATTGAAGCTGCCAAAAAAGAATGAAAGAAACTACTGGGAAAAATCCTTAGCCCTTTCAATTTTGAGCTCTGCAAATCTGTATAATTCCCAAAAGGTAATAAAATGTGTGTTTGAATAATTGGATCCTGGGGTTAGGCCTCTCATCTAAAATGGTTGTTTTGTCCATGGGCCCCTATGGGTCTATGCCATCTGCAACTGTAGGCACTTGGAGTGGTCCAATGAGATCAGCAGTGATAATACCCAAAAAGCTGGTAGAGTGGTAAGCAGATTAAATTTTATTCTTAAGAAGACTTTTGCTAATGACACATTTGTGGCATTTGCTCTAGCCAGCCATTAGTTTCTCATGCAGGTTAATTGCCAGTTTACTCTGGCACATATGGCTGATCCTTTGAAGGCTTGTTTGTCCAAAAAGTTGATTCCAGTTCAAAAGGTACTTCTCATCTGCAGTCAGATATTTTTCAAGATCATCATATTTCTTATTGGGGACATCAAGGCCAAGGGGAACAAAAACAGTATTAAAATGCCCGGTAGACACAGCACAAAAAGAGAGATGTCTACGCAGGGAGAGGAGCTAGGAGGACTACAGATGAGGACCAGATTTGAAATAGTCTGTGGTAAGATGCATTTCTTAATCCTCTTCCAGAAAAAAGGAAAAGAAAATCAATGTGGGTCTTCAACACAGGATCCCCAATCATTGAAGGTGCAACCCCCCAACCGTCGCAAGGACTTCAGGGGGGGTCGCACCTTCAAACCCCCTGTTGAGATGGGGGGTCGCAGGTCAGATTCTCGACCCTCCACCAATAAAGGCTCCTTGGTGAAAGGTACAGAAAGTACCTTTTGACTGAGGAGGGACCCTCCTTGGCCGACAGGTACTTTCTGTACCTTCTGCCGGGGAGGATTTCTCTTCAGTCGGCTGGTTCAGACTGTACTGGTTGGCCAAGGAGAAATCCTCCCCGACGGATGTTACCAATAGTACCTGTCCGCCGAGGAGGAACCCTCCTTTTTGGCAAGGTACTCTCTGTACCTCCTGCCAAGGAGGAACCTCAGCGGAAGGTACAGCATGTACCTGTCCGCCAAAAACCTCAGCGGAAGGTACAGCATTTACCTGTTCACCAAAGAAGAGTACCTTGCCACTGAGGAGGGGCCCTCCTTGGTAGACCGGTACTGTCTGTACCATCCTCCGGGGAGGATTCCTCTATTGAACTATGTGAAAAGATAACTCCGAGTGACGTGAGGGTTGAACTCACAACCTCGTGTACTTGTCATACGACAGACTCAGCTTCACACTCAGCACTCAGGATCTCGCAGTTGGATCTTCCTTGCATTTGGCTAAGGATGCTTTTCGCCATCAGCATTTTTCAAGCTTTTGGTTAATCCTTGGGTTGCATATGACATCACCTATGCACCCTCAGCAATCTTCAGTGCTCTCTTGAAGTTACTTTCCAAACCTTCGAAGATTCAATAGCACATTGCTTTTCAGTTATGCGAACAAAATCAAGACCATTAACCCTCTCACCGGTCTTCCTTTCTTTTCGGCATTACTCCTTCATGCGCTTAACTTCCATATCCGGATTTGTGCATTCTCTCTTTGAACTTTTCAAACTTTGACGCACAGTCCTCGAACTTCAAACTTCAATTTCTTTACTCTCGCACCCATTGCAGTTACCCCTGCTTGGTCCTCCAGTCTTGGAATCCTCGCCTTGGTGTTGCTTGACCACAGAAGCTTTTACCTCCTTTCATTTCTTCTGCTTTGACCATATGACCTCACATCTTGTTCGAAGCTATGTCATACCTTTGTAGCCTCACTTGTATTTACTATATAAGCTGTTTTCTTCTATGCTTTCCATCTTTCCTCATCAAAATAAGATTATAGTTTTTTAGCATAACTTGATTCAGCTTTCTTCGAGCCTTCTCATTGCGAACCCTTTCAGTGTTCTACTCTAAGTACCTCTGAGCCTAAGTAACTCTTATTTGAAACAAAGAAGACCTTCGAACAGTCAGTCCTCTCTTCAAAGCTATCTCTTTTCCTTTCCTTCCTTCAAATAGTGCCCACCCATCTCTTGTTCAAGATGTCGTGTGACAGTACTGAAGGACTTGAACCCCTGACCTCAGCCTTCATGAGTGATGCTCTAACTAATTGAGCTAAGCAAACATTGTTGATAATGATGATGATGAGAATGGAGTGACAACACACAATGTGATGACCAGAGGTATTATAATATGGCATTGTGGTACACTGCAACTGAGGCAGACAATCTACTTCCAATACTCCTCGGCTGAACGGTACAGTCTGTACCAGCCGACCAAGGAGATATCCTCCCTGGCAGAACTTCAAGGCACAGAAAGTACCTGTTGGCCGAGGAGAAATCCTCCCCGGCAGAAGGTAAAGAAAGCACCTGTTGGCCAAGGAGGGCCCCTCCTCAGTGGAAAGGTAATTTATGTACCTCCCACTGAGGAGGAGCCTTTGTCAGCAGAGGGTTGAAAACTCAACCTGTGACCCCCCATCTTGACAGGGGGTTTGAAGGTGCGACCCCCCCTGACGTCCTTGCAACGTTTGGGGGGTTGCACCTTTAAAGGTTGGGGGTTGCGTGTCAAAGACCCAGTGATGTTCCTAAAAATTCCTATAATTATTCTATTCATTCTGAAACATTTCATGGTTGATCCAACAATTGGATTTCACTATAGCAGCTAATGAGAGCAAGCTTACAACATAACTTCATGTTATGTATTACCACTTTATGGGTATTAAAAACATATTGCATTTCTTACACCAAGTAAAACCTAGGCCTTTTTTCAAAGCATTATATGAAGGCTGTAATATTATTACACTTTTTGTGTGAAATGCTAGGTGACATCTGCTCAATTTCACCAAAATTGGACCAGATGTCACAAGAGTCCTTGATATTCCGCATCCAAAAGGGGCCCTAGATTTCAAAACACCAAGTTCAATACAACTTTTCCCTTTTGATCTTTATTGAATATTTGGTCTAACATTATGAAATAAGTACTATTTTAATTCTTTTTCCAAGAGAGTTTAGTACCTTTTTGAAGTATCTTTAATTTACTCCCCTTTTTTTTACAGGATCAGTTATAATTGGGGTCCTAGGCTCTAAGTTATAACTAATTTGAAATGGCAAAACCTTCTGTGTTTCTTACATTATCATCATATTAAAATGTTCAAAGGAGGGCACTTCTGATGGAATTGCTCCTGAGATATCACTCTAAGAGCAGCTCCACCAGGGGAGCTTTCCCAGGTTTAGCACCCCAATCCCCAAAACAGCCAGCCACCGGGGACGCTAACTGAGCAGCTAGTTGCCTCGGGAGGGTTAGGGCTGCCACATCTGGCAACCCTATCCCACCTTGTGGGTTAAATCCATTCCTCTTGGGATACCTCCTCCCGGTAACCGCCGCAGCACACTGCAATGGCAAATTTATGTGGCCAGGAGCTATTCAAGACTTTTTAACTCCCGCGGTGGAGTTGCTCTAACCAAGCTGTAAGCACTGTCAAAGTGTCCAAGGATTGGATCAGTCGTAAAATGATGCTTAAGTTCTTCAAACTCTTTGTGCGCTTGCTCAGTAAAGATGTAAGGGATATCTTTCTTCACAAGTGCGGTTAGGTTTGTGATGGTACTAGCATGATCCTGAATGAATCTGCGGTACAAGTTGGCAAGGCCAAGGAAAGATTGAACAGCTTTCACGGAAGTTGGGTTGGGCCAATCCAGAATATGCTGAACTTTGTCCTAGTCCATGGTGAGACCGGAAGGGTTAAGAACATAACCAAGGAAGGTAACTTCTGTGGCATGGAAAACACACTTGGTGCCTTTCGCATATAGATTGGTCTTATGAAGTCTTTGAAGGACTTCTTTGACATGATCTACATGTTTGGTGCGAGAGCGTGAATAGATGAGGGTGTCGTCCAGATAAACAACAACACACACGTTGACTAACTAAGTCTCCCAATATTTTATTCATCAAGGCTTGGAAAGTGGAAGGAGCATTAGTTAGGCCAAAAGGCACGACCAAGTACTCAAAATCACCATGACGGGTATTAAACGCTGTTAAATATTCATGACCTTTAGCTATCCTGATTAAGTGATAGGCACCTCGAAGGTCAATTTTGGAGAAGACTTGAGTGTCAACGAAAGTGGTGAGAAAATGGAACATCAGAGGAATGGGATAAGAGTTCTTTCTGGTAACCGCATTCAGTCTGTGGTAATCCACACAAAGACAAAGAGAACCATCAGCTTTGGGGACCAAGATAACAGGAAAACCAGTTGATAAAGAACTGGGTTGAATGAAACCTTTTGCTACATTCTCTGAAATGTAGTCTCAACAAACTTTGTCTTTGGTTTCCGACAGGCGGTAAATAGTACCATTTTTAGGAACTGGCCCAATGAGATCAATGCAATGATCACATTTTCTTTGAGGAGGAAGTTTGTTGGCCAGAATGGAAGAGAACACTGATGCAAATTGGTGATACTCAGAAGGGATTGTTGGGAAAATGGTTTCAAGATCTTCTGGTTCTTTGTTGAAGAAGTTGCCTTCAAAGACTTCTTGACAGGATCCGGTGGTAATGCTTTGAAGCAAAGCTTCTTGAGTTTCAAAGAGAAACAAGTCAAGAGGAGCATCATACACTACAGATGATAAGAAGGTTGTGGGGTTTCCGGATGAATGCATATCATCAGGAAGAGAGCCATGGCTTGACAAGGCAATGAGAGATTTCAGGCTGAAGTGGTACTGAAGGAAAGAATAATAAGTTTCACTAGAACTGGGCAAAGTTTTAGTTCGAGGGTTAATTACTCCCTTAGACCAATCAATGTCTGGGTTCCAGTGAGAAAGAAAATCATGACCAAGGATGGTGTCATCCTGCCCGGTTGCATCTATGATTAAACATTCCCAATCAAATGTTTGATAGGAAGAAATGGTGAAGGCCCATGTAATTTTCTTTGAAAGAAATTGCATGGGCTTTGAAGAAGAATGATAAGTAAAAAGAGGAATGGGCTTCTCCAAAGCAGTAGTAGAAAGAGAAAAGGAATCTATCAAACTCTGGCTGACAAAGGAACGTGTAGCTCCAGAATCAATAAGAACAGAGTAAGGTGAATTGTCTTGAAACAGAATCAATCTGAGTTGATTCGAGACAACTGTTCTTAAAAAACAGATTTTGGGCTCAGAAGAAGGAGGAAAGATTGGGTCAATAGGTTCCATGGCACTTGGGTTCATTGTAGTTGTTATTACCATCAAAGCAACAACTACTCAAACTTTTCCCAACTGACAAGTATGTTTAGTACAATCATCTACCTTGTGTGGGCCACCACAATACAAGCACAAACCATTCTTCATCCTTCTTTCCTTCTCGCCGGACTGAAGGTGTCCATCCGTCAGAATTTTGTTGAGTTTGGAGGGAAGTTTGCTCTTCAGGAGCTGTTTAGGAGTAGAGGAGTAGGGTTTTGAAGAAGGTTGCCAGGGTTTGTTGGAGGTCCAAGGTGGGTGAGAGCCTTCTTTCTTTTGTTGAGAGGGTGAGAGTTTTTGTGTCGTCTTTCCTTCTGACGTTTGTGGTATCGCACATCGATGCAAAGTGTCGCATCAATGAGATGCCTGAGATTGATGATCTTGTTGGCATTGTTCTGGGAGAGGAGGTCAAGGATGCGAGAAGGGAGGCCTTTGCCCAAATGGAACATCAAAGGACAGTCACCCCAACCCGAGAGACAAGATTGGAGTACTCGGAAACTAGCAATGTAGTTTGAAGCATGGTCCGACTCCTTCATCAACAGGTTGTCAAGTCAATTCTCGGTGGCTAAAAGTTCATTGGGGTCACCAAACAAGGTAACGATTTGAGCTTCAAACACAGCCCAAGAATTCATGAGGGAGTCTGGGGAAAGGTCCTCAAGAACCTTTAAGTAGGGTTGAACCAAGTCAAATGCCTTGCCTGTCAAGTAAGAGAAGGCATAGATGGTGCGGGAACAGTCATTGGGGAAGGTGCAAGGGTCATTCAAGAAGATGAGTTTGCATTGCTGCAGGAAGATGCGAAGTTTGGCAGGGGCTGCACCGTCAAAGGAGTCAGGCTTCTTCATCTCCGGAGTATGGAAAGCCGGTTGAGGGGAACTGCATTTCAGGCCAAAAGCTGGATGGCTTGGGCCAAGGATTCATTGGTAACAGGGGCCAAAGTGTTAGCAGGAGGGTTTCCGGGACCAAGGGTGTCAAGGTCCTCATTATACGGTAGTTCTCTGTTGTCCTCCTCATTGCGGCCAGATTGGCTGCGAGAACCGGAGGAAGGTTCTGGCTTTCAGGGCGACAGCCGCAGCCAGGGTTGACATTGGGAAGATCCAGAACAGGAGCACCAGGGTTAATGTTGGAGCTGGGGGTCTGGTCGAGTCTTTGTCAAAAAGAGAACTGTCTGTTTGAAGAGTGAGGAATGTTGGGCATCTTGAATGGAGAAGTGTACAGGGAAAGAGAGGGTTTACGACTTAAGTAAGGAAGTAAAGCCTGATCAAAATAAGATACTGTCACACAGCGTCTTGTACAAGAGCCGGGCGGGCACTATTGAAGGAAGAAAAGGGAAGAAGATAGTTCGAAGAAGGGACTGACTGTCCAAAGATCTTCTTTGTTTCAAAGAAGAGTTACTAGGCTCAGAGGGACTTAAAGTAGAACACTGAAAGGGTTAGCAATGGCAAGGCTCAAAGAAGGTGGAATCAATCTATGCTGAAAACTGTAATCTTATTTTGATAAGGAAAGATGGAAAGCATAGAAGTAGACAGCTTATATAGTAAATACAAGTGATACTACAAAGGTATGACATAGGTTCAAACAAGAGATGCGGTCATAGGGTCAAGATAGAAGAAGTGAGAGAGGGAAGTCATAGCTTCTGAGATCAATCAACCAAGGCGAGTCCATGACTGAAGGACCAAGCAGGGGTAAGTTCAATGGGTGTAAGAGAGATTGAATGGGAGTTCAAAGTTTGAGGACTGTGCAAGTCAAAGTTTGAAAGTTTGAAGAGGAAATGTGTGAATCCGGAAAAGGAAGTTTAAGCACATGAAGAAGTAATGCCGAAACAAGGAAGACCGGTAAGAGGTTATTGGTCTTGCTTTTGTTTGCATAACTGGAAAGCAACATGCTATTGAATCTTAAAAGGTTTGGAAAGTAACTTCAAAGAGAGCACTGAAGATTGCTGAGGGTGCATATACATGTGATTCAATATGCAACCCAAGGATTAACCAAAAGCTTGAAAGTTGCTGAGGTTGTAAAGTATGGTAAAAAAGAATCCTTAGTAGATGAAAGGAAGATCCAACTGCAAGATCCTGAGTGCTGAGTGTGATGCTGAGTCTGTCGTATGACACTTATAAACAACAAGTCCCATCTGATGGAAATCATCCGGCACCAGTCTTTTTTTCTTTTACACTTTCCTCCCTCTCTCTTGTCTATAAATTGGCTCTGAAACCTCACCTCACCTACTCACATCTCCAAAACTGGCAAGATTCACAGTGACACCAACCAAAATTCTTTCAATTCCACGGAAATAAATCAAAAAGAAAAAAGACTCTAACCTTCAACTGTGAAACATGAACACAAGTAGTAAAAGCCCAAGGGCAAGGACTTGAAATTCAATTGACTCACTGCTTGCAATTACCTCTATGAGAGCCCTTTTGGCATACAAAAAACTCAGTATTACTATCACACAAACAACTTTGTCATCAAACAAACACTCGTATCTCCTAGCTTTTCTTTGCAAATTCTGAGAAAGTATCCTCACTCATCTTGTGAATCACACCCTTTTTTGATGATATGAAAGATGGAAGTAGCTAAGCCTGAGGCTTTGGGAAGCACAAAATTAACAGAAACCTGACCAGTGGGTAGATAAAGATCAAATGTTGGTACTGGCAGAGCAAGGGATTGAAAAATTCCCGCTCTTGGAGATATTTTTTTTGTTTGATTCCAATTATGGGTTTCAAAGCTACATAAACTAAACAATAACTTGAATTCATAACGACATAAAATACCATATTTGGCAGGGACCTGCCATCATACATAAAACTCAATTTGACAGGTCCCTGCAAATTGTGGGACTTATGTTTTTATGTGACACTTAGTTGATGTAGCTTTGAAAACCACTACTAATAGGACAGTTCGCATTGGCTAATTTTAGCAAATATGTAACCAAACATCAGTAGACTTCCCCAGCCAAATTGGCTGGAAGAATGGGTTATAGCTTGCTGACAGGCTGCTGATTTCAGCCCTAAGGCTATGTGAACCATCCTAATTGTCCGTGGTGGAAAACTTAACTAAACTCCGTCTTGAATCATTTTTTTTGCCTGAGAGGTTTGGCTTCTTTAATGGGCCCAAATGCTTAGACTTGAATGGTTTGATAAACCATTAAGAGAAATGTCAATGAGCTTGACCTGAGTTTCTATCCCTTGACATACTTGTGAAACTTTCTGGCTGTTTCAAAAAAAATTGCCGGTTCAGGAGATGACTTCCACTTCACTGGCCAGCTCTGTCAATTTACACTTAGTGCATACATGATTTACCACAACAAAAGAAATATACATTGATGTCGGACTCTGCTGATGTTTATTGGCACGGAATTGAGGGACATGTTCAAAACTAAAGCAGTACAACAAGAAAGTTTGCCAAACCGTCTCAACAAAAAAAATGTCCGTTTTTTTTCCATAGTATTAGCAATAAGACCCTCTGGAGTAGGCGCAGGAGTAAGTTAAGTTTGAGTGTGGTGTACTTTTTAGCGCCCAGCGTTGATGTACATCTTATGTGTATGTGTGGGTGATCTCCCGTGATTGAACCTGCGGGTAAGGACATGGCTTTTGACAGCTTGCTCCTGGCCTCTTTTTAGTTGTATGGAGCAGGAAATTTGTGAATCGAATCAGGCCCACAATTGATATCCGATTTGGCATTTATGGTGTTCAAATATCAAATTCGAAGAAATTGCACAAGTTCATAAAACTATTTTCACACAACTTGAGCAGTGTTGAGATTTTAAGATTTTAAGAAACACACTCCACATCCGCCCTTCCCCGATCATGCCTCGCCTATCAGATCGCAAGTCACTCATACGTGACTTGCAATTTCTCCTCATCACTTGTTTTACCAACTCCCACCGGCATACACAAAGAACCTACTACCCAGCATTCATCGGCACCTTACTGGTCACAGTCTTCAAGCATCTCAATGTCTCGGACCGCCACATTGCTTTTCAATTGCTCCTCTCAATGCTTCAGTTCCGCTCCAAAAAAAGACTCCAATCCCTGATTCGATTTCGACAGCAATCCGATCTTCAAGCAACCCAATCGCAGGCAATCAGAATTTTACAGCTCGTCAAGATAGTCTGCTGCAGACGATATCTACATAGCAGAGTTCCTCGGCCCCGGATTGCTACCATCGCACGAACATTTGAAGTCTTCTCACAAAATGAGGTGGTGTTCCTCAGATGGGCAAGTAGTGTAATTCTATTGAATACAAATGCCCTAGTATATTGATAAATGTCTTCTTTTTTCAGGCACGCATGACTCGAGACAGCTTTGATCGACTGCTGGGTGAAATTCAAGACCACCTGGTATTTTCAAATAATTCTCATTACATGCAGGCGCCTTGTGAATTTCAGCTGCTGGTTACTTTGGCTCACCTGGGTCTGAGTGGGAATGGAGGCTCACCACATATGCTTGCCCAAGTTTTCAACATTGCAGGTAGGTACATTTCTTATTCACATCTCATTTTTTTATTTGACCTACAGCTTTGCTCACTCGTTGCAACATTGCTTGATTATGTGCAGAAGGGACTGTGGAGAAGTTCACCGAAAGATGTCTCCCAGCGATTGTTGATTTGGAAGACCGATACGTATATTGGCTCTCTGCAGCCAAACGACTCGAGTATTGTAACAATACACCTCACGATTTCTTTGAAAAAGCAATTGGATTGGTTGATGGGACCATCTTCCCGCTAGCATTTGCCCCCAAAAACCACAAGGAGGATTATTGGATGCGAAAAAGCTTATATGGATTGAACTCGATGATTGTTTGTGATTGGAATCGACGGGTCATGTTTGCTTTGCATGGCTGGTGTGGGAGTGCTCATGATCAACGGGTGTACAAAAATTCTGAGGTAATTGATTGTTTTTTTATTTTCATCTCGTATTCACTCTCCAGATTTTAGCAGTCACTGACTCATGGATTTTGTGTAGCTGTACCTGAATGATAGTAAATAGTTCAGCTCAGGCGAGTATTTATTGGCCAACTCTGGATACACCGCTTCGAAGACCGTTATTCCAGCATTCAAACAATCCCCCAACAAACCTTTACCGACAGAAAAACAGAAATTCAACTTCTCTTTGAGTCATCAGCGGGTGGAGGTCGAGCACTGCATTGGCATGATAAAGAACAGATGGCAATCCCTCAAGTTGCTCCGACAGAAAATTACCGATGTGTGATTGGCTCGCAGGGTAAACAGGTGGATTCAGGTGTGCATTGTGTTGCACAATTTCCTACTCCATCACCGTTGTGATTGAAGAATCTTGAATGCAGCGCACCCTTCTGGATCTGAAGAGACCTCGATGGTTCATGGCGAAGATGATCTGGAGCCGACTGGATCCGTTGAGGATACAAGAAAAGGGGATGAGCTTTTTAATAGCTTCCGCGCCAAACACATGTGACATTGGCTCATTGTCTCATCTCTTTCCTCTACCAATCCTGTTATTTTTTTTAGCTTTTCTCTTAGCAATTGGCTCCCAACCTATCAAAAGTAGCATGTTATTGTTTCATTTTCTATACCATCATTTAACTCTTGGTAACTTTTGGCACTGGAAAATGTAAGTCGATCTCAATCCAAACATCGAATAGACTGAGCAAGAAAAGACAATAAATAAAAGAAAAGATGAGAAGAAACGAGCAAACAAGTTAGGCTTCATCATCATTGTGAGTGGCAGGACCAAGGAAGTGAATGGTGGCCTTCATTGCTTGATTGTATGGCAAGCCGAACTTCAAGAAGTCCTGCATCATCTTGGCGCGCTCAAAAGCACCACCCTTGGAACCTTTGGGGGGTCAATTCGTCCTGCCTTTGGGCAACCTCGGCTTCGGATCATCGAATATCAATTTGTTTTTGTTTGGTATCTGCTCGAGTGTGTTCAATTTCCGCTTCACGTTGCTCAACCTCTGCACAGGCTCGCTTAATTTCCACCTTGGCCAGATCGATTCGGAGTCGTTTCTCACGTCTATCCAAGTTCTGATCTTCGGGATCTCTATCTGTGGAGAGCTTGGCTCTTCCACAACATGTTGGACATGTTGCACGCCATGTCCACCACTCGTTCATCTGTACGCAACATCTGCCGAGTATCTCGTTATTAGCTTGTCGATCTGTGGCCAAGTCCTTCTTTGAAGGGAGGAATTGGCTGGAAATCTGCTCTGCGTAAGTCTTACGCTTGCGGGCAGATGATCCCTTTGCCGACTTGTTTGGGGTTGTTGATTGAGGCAGGCGCTTGTGAGTTGGGTGCGGAAGGAACTGTTGCACGCTGCGACTCTTTTCCAGTTGGCGGCTCTGGTCGTCCAGGCCTGACAATGGTGATAAATTGCTGTCGCCATTCTTCTTCTGTTGATGTTCATCTGTTTCTTCATTGCCTTCAGAGTCTGGGGATACCTCGCAGCCAACACCTTGTTGAGACACTGCCATAGGAGCCACAGATAGGTGATCACCCATTACTGGCTCCAACTCGTAATAATAGGGGCATCGCTTTCTTATTGCGGCTACGTCTTACAAACAAACCAAATGTGAGATGATAGCCTCATTTGCTACAGCTGAGAAAATAATCAAATATGTACCTTCTGTTTTTGTTTGTGCTTGTTGAATGAAGTCCTCCCCTTCGCCATCACCATCATCGCTACCCTGCTGCCTTTGTAGCTCTTCCGCCTCTTCCATTATTCCTTGACCTGTCTGTTCTTTAAAGGCCAATGTGTCACGGAATTTTTTCTCAAGTCGGGTGATCTGGGCCAAAGAGTGACAATTCCAGCTCATTTTCATGACTAGGAGTGAATTGATGGTGAGTACATTGCCATACCTGTTGTTCTACACCCTTCCAATCACGACCATGATTTTCGAAACCATTCATTACCAAGTAAATCAGCACGAGCTCACAGACATCTCGTTTGCTCATGACTTCCGATTGTCTCCACATCTGGTAGTTCCCTTCGACTGTCAGCCAATCCACAATCAATTCAAGTTCAGATTTCCCATCTTCGTTTTTTTCGCGAGTCCATGATCGAGGTCT
The DNA here is from genome assembly GCA_001624995.1 of Puccinia horiana. NCBI lineage: Eukaryota > Fungi > Basidiomycota > Pucciniomycetes > Pucciniales > Pucciniaceae > Puccinia > Puccinia horiana. Next base: position 645,279 of record LWDY01000007.1, read on the forward strand.
CTTTGTTGACAGTTGCATGCTTTTGGCCGCGACCTCTACCACCCCCTCTGGTGGGTCTTTTTTCGGTGTCTCGATCCATGGTCTGGTTTCTCCTTTGTTCACCTGTGTTTTGATTGATGGGTGTCTGAGAAGGTACAGGGGTCTCAAGCGGTTCTTGAGATCCCGAAAGCAACGGTTGCTGAGATTGGGGTTGACTAGACACAGCAGAGACACCTCCTTGAATCTGAGGAAAGATAGAAGTTGGCAGAACAAAACTGCCTGCCCCCGGAGACATCGATGGAATTTGAGTTCTTTGAAAGAGACTTTGGTCAGCAATGGGACGACTGGAGCTGAGATAAATGAATTTTGACACTGACACGATGAGGGAACATTAATTCCAGGTGATATTTGAAGTGGAGCTGTTGATTGGCTTTGTGATATAGGTTGACTGGCCATCGTGCCATTGAAGAAGTTGAGAGTTTGAACTATCTTAAGATGAAGGCGCCGGGAGATGCCGGGGCATACATAAGTTTTTTCGGGGGGAAGCTCGGGGAATAAGTGGAATTTCAAATTATGAATTTATGCAATTTTTTGCGGTTTTTGTATTTGAACACCATAATTGAAATCAAGTCGATTGGGATAATGGTGAAAACCGCTGAGCCTGGCGCTGCCCCATCGGAATCCAGTGCGCTCCTACAATCGGCAGGAGAAGCGATCTTAAGTGGCCGTGGTGTGATCGTAAATCCGAGTATCAGTAGGATATGTTTAAGAACACTAGTCTGTATGTACAGCATTCAGCACGACATCTGGCTGGACCCATCGGGCCTCGGCCCGCCCACTCTCGATCGCTTCACCACACTTAAAGCAAGCTTCAGTCAGAAAAACCCCCAATCAAACTCATCTACTCCCAAAATAATGGCTCAGCAACCATCCTCCTCCTCTTACTATCCAGCCAAGCAGATTCATGAATGGCTTCCTCCAACCAAGCCGCCCAAGAAGTCTGGCTCTCGGAGCACCATTGCCTGCAATCTATGTCGCGCCCAGAAGGTATGAATCTGATGATCCCTATTATTTTTTTCTACAAGATGCTCTTCGCAATACCATTTCTATCAGATGCCTGTTGGCTATCCTCAGAGACTGCACTGTCCACTGTACAATGGGATGGATAGAAAAGCTCACGATAATCTTCTTGCTCTGGTAGCCTCTATCAGTAGCTAAGACCAAATTCTCTGAATTATATGCATCAATATAATTTTTATTCTTATCGGTTCTTTCTTCTCTGTATATATCTTTCCCTTGCTATAATCACACTTTGTGTAAGCTGTATACTTGCTAGTCTCAGACAGCGGTGGCCCTGACATATCTTGCCACGATTGATTTGTTAAAAAAAAAGGAATTGGATACTTTCCGTCTCTCCAGCACAATTTATCTTTCCCATCCCGGCGGAATTGATGCTGACCCAGACTGACCCCATCCTTCCATCCACGATGTCTCCAGATGAAATGCGAAGGCCCCTCATGTCAGCCGTGCAGTAGGTCAGTAACTCCATTCTATCTCCCCTCCCTTGCCTTCTTTACCACTCCACTGGTCCTCTTCTTCGGCCCTTCGCGCAGTACATCTTTAGAATTTTGTACACCCTCACCCCAGATTTACCGGTTTACATGAGCAGCAAGGTTCACTTTTCAAGCCGCATCAACCCCTATCACTATCCTGAAAATTTGTATGGCATGGTTGATGAATGGCAAGTTGTCCATGTAACCCGGCCGAGTCATTCCAGATCGGCGGACCGTCAAAGATATACATCTTCAGCCCCTTTGAACTGATACACACTATGACTAACCTGGAGAAACATCCACAAGCAGAAGCTTGTGGATCTGAGAGGGTCTTCGTTGCTCATCGTTTGTAATCCTCTCCCCATCAAACAGGTGTAAGCGGCTCAAACATCCTTGTGTGTTTGGGGAAAGTCCGGGTAGAGGTCGACAGATAGTGTGTGGTAAGTGGAACTTGCTGTCCACTCTGGACAAAGACGGATGGGCACCAGTTTTCAAAAATGGTGACGGATTTCTCGTTCATTTTTCGGTAGCAAAACGGACGGAAGAGCTCGAGTCTCGAGTGTCTAAACTTGAAGAGGAGCTCTCAGAAACTAAAGCTCGAGTTTCTCGAGTAGAGGTCGTGGGTACCTGTTCCATACTCTTCAAGAATACATATCTAAATCCGCTTCTTGTCTGGGCCCAAAAGTGTCTATTTGGTCCAGGGAGGAGGGACACTATCACCAGAACCACCAGTAAGGGATAATTGAGCCTGTCTTAACTCCCTTTATACAGTGTGTTGCGAACCTGCAATCTGCCGCCAAACAGCAGTCAAGGAAGCGCAAGCCTTCATCCGACACCCCTCTACAAGATCCTCTACAAGATGACCCCCAGCCAAGCCAGTCAGTGAGTGACATGATGGTAGAAGGGCCCAAGACCAGTAAGGTAAATATCCCATCTTTTCCTTGATTGGCCCTAAAAACATTTATATATAAAAAAGAGAAAAGAGTGCGAAATTGCAGTAGGAGAAAAACAACCTGGGGGCGCATTGCTGATCTAACCAATGGTCGGTCCGCATGTGTTGTGCGTTGGTACGTGAAGCTGAGTTAGTTGATTTCGGCCGTATGAATTTACCAGGCCATCCAAGCCGCCCAATTTGGTCCGCGGAGGTCGGACCTGATCGAGCGAGGGCTGCTGAGCCCGGAGATGGCCAGACGGCTGTTCGAGATGTGAGTTGTCGGTCCGCTGGCACGAAGGACGGTACTGATCCGATTTCAAGTGGATAGTCCCGTGTGTGCTGACTTTGCCCGGCCAACCCACATCCAATCCCCCAATCATTATCAACTGTTTATCTGCTGCTTCCCAAAGCCATCAAACCCATTGGGCACCTCAGATCCCCTGGTTAAATGTCGTGAGTGTTCTCTTAATCTCAGACCGGCCGACAGCTACTGATAGCCTCCTTGCGGAACCCCAGCCCGATACTTTCGATAATGTCAGATGGCACTCTCCATTAATGCTGGCCGTCGCTTGCAGTGCTGGGGCAAGAGGATGTGGGGAAGTGGGAATTTATCAGAGGACGAAAGCCCACGCTCTCGAGCTGATTCTGGATGTAAATCATCCCAGCTCTCTTTCTTGTCACTTCTCAAGAGGGACGCGACACTAACTTTTTGGCGTGATGATATCCGAACTTCTCCAGGTAGTGTTCTATCGGGTCTTTCCTCACGATCGACCCCAGTCCTACCAGGATCTGATTGCAGTTATCGGATGCATCATCCATTGCGGACTGTATATCGACCCAGTCCTAGTCGTCGACCATGCCGAATATCTTCGAGTTGAGCATCCTTCTCGTCCCAGTCATCCCAGCCCCAGAACTTCAGTCCTTACCATTTCTTCATTCACCTTCGCTTAGCTCAGAGATGTCTTCGACCAGATCCCCGAACCCCACTGGCAGTCCGAATTCGACCAGTGCCAATTGCTCTCCGTTGCCCGGACATTCTTCGGCGTCTACATTCATTCTGTTTTATATAGGTGAGAATTAATGAGAGAATACCATCCGCGATTTTTCTACCTTCATACTCTTGGTTTTTGTAATCGGCTTGATAGGCCTGTATCACGAAGGAAAGTTGACTGATTTCTTTCATCGATTGGTTGGCTGTTGTTGTAGTACATTAACAGGTATGTCCCAGCTCGGAAATTAATCGAATTTCGCTCGACCTTCCATGCCTTGATTCACCGGGCATCCATGCAACCACTTAATACATCAACTTATTATTGTGAGGTTTGGATTTACTGAGGTCCTGTTTGTTTTGACGCTAGGTAAACCGTGTGTGATGCGGATTGAGAGATCAGGTAAGTAATCATATCAAAACTATCAAGTTGCGCCTACTTACACCTTGTTCTTGATTGTAATCACATCTAATGATTATGTGGTACAAACGAGTCACTAGTCTTGATAATGTACTGTGAGATCATTTGCAACTCGCCATATAGTGTTTCAGAATGGGACGGCAATTTGAAATAGTAAGCTTTTATAGATTTGTCTGCCCGCCCCCCATGGTTGATTTGATTGTTTGGGAGCTCACTACTTTTCGATGATGGTCGGCCAGCTTTGTTGAATATTATGTGTTGATGCAAGAGGCTCAAGAAAACCTGGATAGTCATTACCGTTTGGGCTCGATTGACATTCCGCAACGACTTGCCGTTGTCGAAAAATATATCGCTAAGGTGAACCATTGGAAACAAGATCTTGACCGTCAGTCTTTTTTTTTCTCAGAATCTCAAGAAAAAAGTCATCCGATGGGTGTGCTAAATTATTTCACTTATCTAGGCAATAATCGGAACCTTCTTCCGGCTGCTGCTAGTGAATTCAAGCACTTGTACCATCGGGTGCGTCCATGTTTGATTATTATTTTTTTTAGACTTTCTCTTAAGTTCATTTACGTTTTATCTGGCGTCTACACACTAGCTTCCTGAAAGATTTACTGACAAAGCCGAACTTCCCCAGGCATTCGCGTACTTCGCATGTTTCGTGACTCATGACCTGAGGAACTCCTTGCGTACGAACGAACGTAAGTGGTAGTACACCTAAGTATTCTTCTACAAAACACGTTCGACTTTCCTATATGCTGACCACAATCTCAATTTATTGCTTATGTGTCGGTTGAAACCCTTTTCTTCGAGGATTCCCCTTTTCTCAGAAGGATTGAGGTTGGCTAAAGAAGGTGTCGCACATGCACTTGAAGTTCTGAAGCAATTTATTGATTCAAGAAGGGCTGAGCCCGGTGTCCCCTGCGTTCACGTAAATAGAAACTGCTTTCTTTCGATATTATTTAGACTGCTTGTGGGAGACCCTTAATGCTCATTACATCTTTTTTCTTTACAAAATCCATGGAAAGCATAGTTGGAGTACAGAAAGTCAACGAACGCGATCGCCACGGCGTGCATCCTGGAAGGATGTCTATTGATACCGGAACATGTAGAGTTTGATCACTGTCGAAAGGTCATCAAAGCGTTCGCGGATGAGCTAGCCAAAGAAGGTGGAGAATGGGGAAGGGGAACGGAGGACAAATATGTGAAAAGATTGCGGATAGTCCTAGAAGAGTTGGACAGTCGACCGATCCCTCAGTCAGTCAAGACTGAATCCGACGTAAAACCCCAAGAAGGCATACCCGCCGTCGAGACAAACGAGGTCCAATGGTACGCAAGTCCTGGCGGGACAGCCGGCGAACCACCCTTGTGTTTTTTGTTGTATGTCTTTGGGTGCAATACGTAGCGTACAAACCAAGTGCATACCCTCATGCGTGGATTTTTTTTGTTTCTTCTTCCTACAATTGAAAAAAAAAAACGCATGACACCTTGCGCACAATTTCTATCACCAAGGGCAGAACATCTTACAGATCTAGCAGATGGGGAGCAAGGCAAAGACGGATTCCAAACAAAGGGCGACATACAAACTTCCAGACCCACGAGCTAGCCCACCCACACTTAACCAAATGTGTAGCACGTTATACATTCATACCACAAGAGAAGCTGCTCGATGCTTCCCATTTCTACTGCTGTAAATCAAGGGCAAGAAGTGATCAGCCAGGCCCCAAATTTTTCCGAAAATGTTTAAACTTGATGGGTTTGGACCTTAACTCACCCTTCCTTTTCAGCTTCAGCTTTTGCATTTTGTACTTGATCATCATCCTAAATGTAATCCCACCCTTCAATTTGGACTCCTGTCAACCTGAACCGACCCACTTTGCATTCCAAAAACTGACTCTACAACCACTGCCTCTCACACCTCAATTTATCTTTTTTTGGCTGGAACTATTATTACTCATTTTTAGTCCAATACTTGATTATATGAACATCAAAACATAAAAAACTCATTTTCCTTCAGGATCTCTATTGAAAAAAGTGAGAGTGGTACTCCTTCAAAATCCTCATAAAAATTTAAAAAAATCATCAAGCCTATTCTTAACAATGCGTGATGGCTGTTGAAGAGTATTGTTTCTGTTTCTTTTCAACACCAACCAGAGGCCTGGTCCGGCCGAGCCATTTGAAATGTGGTTGCACAAAGAGGCAGCTCACAACACTCCTAACTCTGGAGCCAAGCTTTCCATACAATGATATCATGTGAGTAGAAAGAAGAGTAAATGAGAGGCAGAAAGTAGAAACAATTGAGAGTGTAATTAGAGATCACAAATGAATCTGAGAAATCCCAGGAAAAAGAGAAAAAAACTCTTAAGAAAAGAAAGATTAGCTACCCTGATTGAATTCATCCCACATCTTCTTGAAAAAATCAGGGAGAAGTGCTTTTGCGAACACATCAGCCAATTGTTCCATAGTGAGAACCCACTTCAGTCTTTCTATTGGACCTTTGAATAAAGCATCATTTGTGATGTAGAAGTCAAAATCATTGTGATGTGCCATCAGTGCTGAAATCAACAGCTGTCTGATGGCTACAGTGCATCAATCCTATAAAGTCTTTATCTATCAAGAAATTATTTCAGAAAATGACGTACTGAGAGAGTGTGGCAAGCCACTTCCCCCAGTGCCATGTACTCAGTATGGCCAGTGGAAGCTGAAACAGATTGTTGTCTCTGAACTACCCATTTGTATATCAGACATACCATGAGTTTCACAAGCACACTGTAGGATGACCTGGATTAGGATAATTTGCCCCTTCCCATGACATATCAGAATGCTTTTTCAGGATATGGCTGCTCTTCTTGGGGTGGAGACATAACCTGTTTTTATGCCCATGTATTGTAGTTGATCCAATACCATAGACTGTTCAAGTGCTGTACTGCTGTTTTAGCTAAGGAAATAGAACAGGAAATTTACTGAAAATGTGTTACTTGGCCATGTCCCTAGGTACCACTATAGAGAAAACAGAGGGTCCCACAAATTTCAAAGTAATCAGTTGATGTGTTGAAGTTTCCCTCATCTATCACGATGGTATTGAGACCTAGTGGCAGTAGAGTCTTGGACACTTAGACTCCATACCATTCTTACAGTAAAATTCTGTTGATAAACTTTGGTTGGGTAAGCACCAAATTTTTATTTATTTATCTCAATTCTAACCCCAACTAGAATAGATTCCAAATAATCTGACTGTTTAATCTTCAGCACCTTCAACAGGTCCTGTTACAGCTTCTTGAGGAGTGCTGTACTTGAGGCTGTGATTGCCACACCCTTTTCCACATAAACCCAGACTACACCATGGAATTCCTTCTTTTGTAGGATGTACAGACACTTTTCATACTTAGCAAGCTATCAGATCACCCAGTCTTGATACCACCACTATTCATAATTGTCTTTCAAGCCCTCAAATGACGAAAGTTTTGTCATAAAGGTCCTACCACCCTAGGACACCTCAACAGACCAACATTCATTCTGTTAATCATACAAAAAGATTGATGCCATTGCAAAACAGATCTCAATGGTATGAGCAATACATGGTCCCTGGTTTCTGTTTCTGGTTAATCTTTCCTCATTTTTTGATTTCATTTGAAGTTTTGTTTTTATTTCACCTTATGAATAAGAACTTCATGACCATGGACCTCTAAGCCTGAACAAAAAAATCAGCTTGGAAGAGCCCTTATAAACAACTTTTCAATCAACATAAATCCTGATGGAAACTGCTAAATCAACATAAATCCAGATGGATGGATTCTTTCCCAACAAATTAACTTCAAGGATTTTGATTTCAGCTTAGCCTCTAGTGACACAGCAATCTCACTTCTCTGAAAGCTCATATCACTGCCAACATAATTGGCAATGTTGATGGTATCCTAGTTGAACTAGAATGCACTCAATCAAGTTAGCTTTGGTTGAGTTCATCCCAGCTTAACTGGGGTACCATCAACATTATGTTTGCAGCGCATGGATGTCAATTGTAATCATGTTCTCATGGATTTGTGTCTTAATTTGAGACATTTTAATAATGAATTTTATCAGAAACATTGATATAAATACGACGGTCCCTACAATGTGCATACTCAAGAATATGCATTTACACCAACTTCCTAATTCGCAAAGCAGTTGCCGACTTGCTTTCATGTTATTCTCTTTGTTCTATTACGACAGATTACAACACATCTTCATCGTCCCTGTACAACAATCTGTTTTTTTTTTGTTCTACTGTCCTTAGGATTATTCCCATTTCCAAGGCCTTGGTCATATGTGCTTTCACATATCCCGCCGGTTCATGGTCACTGAGTCTATTGCGCGTCGCCTTGTTCTCATTCTAATTCCCTTTTTGTTGCACATCCAACGAATCAATTCCCTGAAACACTTTCAATCTCTAGAAAATTTCTCATTCTCACCCAGTTAAAGATACACTGCCCTATTGTATACCGCTAGCCCAACTCCTCGCCAAATATCACCCAATACCCCGTTATTAAACCAAATGCAAAGCCTGTTCAACTCACCAGAACGGGAATACTTCAGCAATATTTATAGCCAGCCAATATTCGCATTCACCGAATCCACATCCCTTCCACCAATCTCTATTCATATCCCACCACCAACCTTTAAATCATAACCCAACACGCGCCAGTCCACTAAGGTACGTATTCGCCCCCCCCTCCCACCATCGAATCCTGCTTCATTATTGAAGGACAATCTGCATTTGTTTTGGATGACTGTCGCCACATGCTTGAAACAAAGTCAAATGTTGTTCAAGCGTCAGAAGAGCAATGTTACGCCCTATAGGAATGTTCCTGATTCACAACTTGGTCAAGAAGGACTCGAAATCAGCCAAAAGCGTTGGGTTAGATCCTTTGGACTCCGATACAATACAACTTTGCCAGCAATTACCGGTTTCGATATTAAATGGAAATCAAACAGGGACAGACAAAGACATCTGGTCTCAACAATTGAACCGCGATCAAGGCAACATCTATGCTTATGTAGAGTCACAAATCAAGTCGAATAACCCGTGTCAGATCTTTATCGATGGGCCTGCTGGATGCGGAAAGTCGTATCTATTAAACAGAATCATTGCGTTGTACAAATGTGCTGTTGCCTGCCCGGTGGTGGTAGCTTCGTCGGGGGTTTCGGCGTTGGTCCTTGACGGTGGAAGTACAGCTCATTCAGTATTTAGGATTTCATTAACTTTAACAGAACAATCAATATGTTCTTGGATGCTGAGGTCAGCGCTGGGCCAACTGTTGTTAGCCAATAATCCTATAATATGGGGCGAAATCAGTATGACCAACACGATGGCACTCGATGCATCGCTGTCAATCGGTCTTTGTGCTGTCTTTATGAAAATGAAAGTCCCTTTGGTGGAATCAGTATTATTTTTGGAGGATATTTTCGACAAACACTACCGGTGGGTCCGGGGGCAGATATATTTCAACAAGGAAACACTACAGTAATCAGGTGCTGTTCCTGGGCTGTTTTCAAGACAATGCATCTGGCTCAAAATATGAGATTACTGTCAAATGACGACGCTGAATCATCTCAGGCTTTATTTTCAAGATGGTTTTTGACGGTGGGAAATGGCGGTGTTCAATCTTCATTTATGAAAGATATAACACTAGAGCACGGGACCATTTACAATAATTCTTCAGAAGAGTCGGTCATGGCAAAAGTAATTGATCATTGCTATGCAAAACTCTACGACTCGACCACAGGATTCAAGCCTATCAAAACTAGCCAATATTACCGGCAAAGGTGCATGTTAACACCTTGGAATGCCTGTTTCAATGCCTTCAACTCAAGATGTATCGCCCTGGTCAACGTGACAATACTACGCTCAGTTTCATTGTATGAGTGTCCCAATGATCAAGATGACTCAGTACCAGCAGAAGTTTTGAGCGGGGTCAAGATCCCTGGATTTCCAAAACATATACTATGTTTGAACGAAGGTATACCAATTTTTTGCTTGAGAAATTTCAACTTTGGCTCTGGACTATCAAATGGTACCCGATCGTTGGTCATACTAAAATGCATTATTATGACTGGCCCTCAAGCAGAACAAACAGTGTTTATTCCAAAGATAAATTTGATACATGAACCGGACAGCATTTTTACAACACGCTTTTGCTGGTACCAATTCCCTGTGGCAGTTGGTTTTGCGTTGACAATTAATAAAGCGCAGGGTAAATCACTTGACACTGTTGGATTGTTTTTGCCCAGACCTGTCTTTTTGCATGGACAATTTTACGTGGCTTTGTCAAGAGCTTTACTCAGGGGGAATGCCTACGACTAGGAATTCATTCAAAAATGTGAACTGAATATTTCCATTTCCTTGTTTTGTTTGCGGCGAAGCCGCACTGTTCCCTAGTGAATCAATAAATAAGTCAGTAAATTACCGTTTAAGACAAGCACTAGCAGAAAAAGTTAAGTAAACAAAAAATGGCAGCAAAAAAACAACAAAGTTGAAATGAAGAATGAAGATATTAAACAAAGATTGAATTTTGAGTTAATTAGAATGACCCAGGAATGACAGAGACATCACATAAAACCTGAGATACAATTTGAATTGGATGAAGGGTGATATGCTTGATTGTTGCAACAAAGATTTGATGTTGGTAAGTGAGGGAACCTAGTCACTGAAAGTGTTTATCAAGAGAGACTGTTGATGAGCTTTGTTGAGTTGGGCTGTTCATCAAAAACTCTGCCAGACTACTGCAACTGCGCCCCACAGGAGACTCCAACCACCTTTCATAATCATTTTCTGACCCCCCCCTCTTACTCTTGTTTTTTATTATTCTCCTCTTCTCTCACCTTGTGTACTAGATCACCTTTTCCCTTTCTCCGTTATGATCAGACTGTTTGATTCTTCCTCAGAGTCTCGCCCCGGATAAATTGTTAAGTTGAATATTCATAGTGCGCAGTGTCAAATCAAAACTGAAGTGAAGACAACTGTGAACTGATTCGGGCAAAGAAGCCCACCAACTCCGCCGAGAACTCCGACAGCCGACAGCAGCAGTCAACTGATAACGCCGATGGCCTCTCAGACATACATCCTCATCTTCGCCCAAGGTAACCACTCGCCCAATCTCCTCTCTGTCCATCTGCCCCGAACTCGTTCGGATCTTTATTGTTGCCCCAATCAATCGATCTCTTTCCTTCGCGTTGTCACTCTTGACGTGTATGATCAGGATATCACAGATCTCAGGAGGAGCCTTTGATCAGCTTGTCAGCTTGTCTTACCTTCCACAGAGCCCATCAACGCGTGTCCAAAAATCTGCTCTATCGCGAGCCCGTACCATCTAGTCTCGCTTCATGCACCATTCTTTGAACAGTTCTTTTTCTTTTTTTTCAGTGAGCGAGCAAACATGGTGACCGACCGTCTTGACTCTCCGATCGTTACTTCCCCCTTTCTTCTCCCTCTACATTGGTCCCCGCTTTCTCTCGGTTCTCTACACACATCCAGCATACGAGGAATTCCGATTGCCTGAATTGGAATCGATAGATGTCTTGTTTAACCTCGGGATTGATTATCTTGGACTGGAACTTGATATTTATGTATGTTTCAATACGGCTCTTTCTTTCTACCTAAATTCCTACTTCCTTGTTTTCTTTTTCTTTGTGACTATTTTTCTTGATAATAACAATAATTATAATACAACAGTCTATATCACCTTTTTTTTTCTCGTCTTGTGGTCATGCTGATGTGTAGCTTTCCCTTTGCACCATCTAGCGTCCTTACATGAAGATTGGTTTAGAAAATGACCAAAAGGCAAAACTGTTGGGTTCGAGGGCTATCTTGATTAAACACATCTTAAGACATTGGGCAGATGGTAAGGTTCTTTTCTTCATTCGCTATCCTGCATCCACATTTTTTTTTTCTTTCAAATTCCCCTCTGATGTTTCTTGTGGAATAAGATAATTCATCCTTTTGAAAATGTATTTCATTTACTGTAGAGAAAGTTAATGCTTTGTATTTTTTTCCATACTTTTTGATTGAAATTGATTGATTAACCAGCGCCTTCGTACCCCGAGCTTCACCGACTGAACCGAGAAAACGCAGCGCTTTGGGTAAGAAATACCTAAGATCTATCCAAGAAGTTTATGTCTACTGACAGGTGAATTTTGAATGTGAATGAGATAGAGTAGATATGCAGCCAGTCACACGTTCAAGGTGAGCGTGAACAGTTACAAGGCCACGATAGCCCAAACAAGGAAGAAAAAAATTATCGAGTCACTATCATACATGGATTTCCAAGGCCCGATAATCCTTCAAGACCCACAGGTGGAGATCATGCTCAGCGAAGAACACTATAGCGCAGACGAATCAGATAATCTTTCTGCCGCAATTGGGATCGATCAGGTCCTTAGAATGACTAACATTAGAATCAGGAGGATTTGGCTGGGCGAGAAGATTTGTGATGGTCAGCGAAGCTTAGTCGATAAATTCGACCTCAAGAAACGCATGTCAGTTTCTTTCTCCTCAAATTTATTCGACTAATAACCACGTCTCTGAATTACCTTCTTTTTTTTTTTTGATGACAGATACATCGGGAACACGTCCATGGAAGCTGGATTGTCTTTATTGGTACGAGAGCCCCGCCTTTTCTTTTCTTTTTTGTTTTGTTTAAAAGCTGAAGCTATCTGACCGCAATCTCTCTCTGTGAGTCTATGTGTTGGTAGATGGCAAACCAAGGATTAGTCAGAGCGGGAAGCTTAGTCAACGATCCATTCACTGGAACTGGCTCGATGTTGTATGCAGCCGCCTGGTACGGGGCCTACGTTTTTGGAAGCGATATCGATGGTCGACCCATGCGAGGCAAAGGTCTTTCTTTCCCTGTTTTTTTTATTGTTATTATTACTGTTTCTCTGGAAATCTGTTTGGTCACTCTCTTTTATTCAAGAACTCTGTACTGAAAAATCTATCCATCGTCGTCAGAACACTCAATACACGATAGCGCCAGACAATATGGCGTCTCTTCAAACTTGTTGGATTGTGTGAGTGCCATCGATCTTCCTACCCTATATATAGAACCTCCCAAAAATCAAAAGCCCCCCCCTCGAGTGCAACCTTCTCTGATTTCTGTCTTAATTTCTTCTTTGCCATCATCCAGGCAGTGTTCGATATGACAGTTGGTATCCGAGAATATTTCATTGCACAAGTCAGTAAGTAGATGAGACTCAATTGATGAGAGGATCATTTCCTTCTTTACATAGCAAAACCCATGGCGAACGGATGAGATATTTGAAGCAATCATATGCGACCGTGAGTGGTTTAGATGTAGAACCAGATGAATCAATCAAGAGCTGATGACTTTGTTGAGAGTAGCGCCGTAGGTCGCCCCGTTTGCCCAATCAACTTGGCTCTCTTAGGGATTGCGGTAGGAGGAGACAGGATTGCTTACTGTTCTTCTTTTTTGCATCTAGCTACGGTGTCCGGGCCGGGGCCAAACGTCTGGGACGAAAGGACCAATCGAAGATCCGAAACGAGCCATACAAGCTACCCGACGGAACCTGGTCTCACGAGCAAGTTGATCGCCCCGCTCTATCCCATCCATTCAATCATGTTCTTCTTACCTCCACTACTCTTTTTTTTTCTTGCTCAGGAAACCGGACTATGTGCCCCCTTCTAAGCCCTGGGAAATGAGCGAGGTCTTGGATGGACTCTTGGAGTTTGCTGTTCGGATGCTGAAACCCAATGGAAGACTCGTTTAGTCCCCCCTCCCAATACATCTTTCTACAAATAACAACCCCGACTTTTCTTTCTTTCGTATAGATTGCCATTATTAAATTACAGGATTTTGTTTTCGTCTTACTTATTTTCGTATTCAGGTTTATTGGCTACCCACCGCTAGTCAGGACTATAGTCACTCGGATGTACCTCAAAGGAAAGGCTTGCGATTGGTTGCCAATTCATGTCAAGATTTTGGAAAATGGCAAAGGAGAGTACGTAACAATATTTCAGATCTCAATAAACAAGAATTTCCTAGGCATTGATTATCGTCCGATTCCCACTTGCTCACAAAAAAAAACCCTGGTGTAGTTGATTACAATGCAGAAAGATCGTGCTCTGAATGATGATGACTTGCAGCTTGGTTCAAGCAAGGAGGATGTAGAGGGATCCCTTCCTGGACATCGACATTTCAGAGAGAAATATATGAAGGGATTTTCTACTTAGTACTCATCTTTCCTCTCTTGTCAATTCTTTACTATGCTTTCCCCATTGTCCATCTTGGAAAGGAATTAAACCTCAACATGGGTGCAATAGTTAATGGTCCTCCTAACAGTCGATTGAAGCTTGGCAGTTCATTTGTGCGCATGCATTCAGACTGCGCATGAATATGCAATATGGGGTTTATTCAATATGGGCCGAGATCTGCCCAGGTTTTTTGACAAGGAGACCAGGGAAAAGCGGTGACAGCCAAGACCAACGAGAAAAACCTCAAACTTAAGCTACTCTCGACAATCGATGGAAGAGCAAAACCCAAAGGAACTTGAGCTGCTCAAGGTCGGTCTTAGATTCAAGCGATTCGACTGTTCGAATGCTGTTACTGACTCACAGCTTGGTTGTGTTGTTTGTCAGACTTCGATCTTGGCTCATGACCAGCAGTTCCAAGAGCTCTTGCGGATGATCCCAGCGAAATACTACATCGCACAACACCAGTTCTTGCTTACTTCCCTTCAAAACAACTCTCAGAAATCCGGCAAGAAAAACAAGAAAAACCATCCTCCCATTGATCCCGAGGTCAAGCGACGCCAGAAACGCGCCAAGGTTCGTCTCCCCACAAGTCCCATTGGATTAGTCAACATACTAATCCACCAACCCATTTCTCATCTGTAGTATGACCCCGAAACACTACCTACGATCCCACAAATTCAAGGGTTGAATAAGAGCGGCGGTGATAAATCTGAATCGATCCCTGGTCAACAAACAACAACAGAAAACTCTCAAGAGGCTGATGAAGAGAATCCAACAACTAAAGAGTCTGCCACTCCAGCTCCTCAACTATCTCGGGCCGAGTTACAAGCCAAACTTCAGAAACGGATCGAAACCCTCCAAGGATCCTCTCAACGAAGCACCTTGACATCGGCAAACACCGAAACTGCCGGAGTGACCGGGAAAGACGCTCTTCTAGATCTCGAGAGAAAGAAACGAGGCGAGATGCGTGATCGGAGACGAAAGGAGAGGAAGGAGGCACGCTCAAAGGAGAAACAACTGAAACTAGAACAAAGCTTACTCATGAAGAAAAAATCCTTAGGCTCATCTTCCAAGCCCTCTAATGCTTCCACTGGCTCCGGTAACCAACAAAAGGGAGGAAAGATTAGCCAGGATGGCAAAAATAAAAAGGATATTCCGACCGGTCCTGAAACGCCATCGAAATCAAACCAGCCTATCCCCTCCCCCTCGAAACTTGAGAAGCCTAGCGGATGTCCTGCGCCTGCAGAAGGCTCAAAATCGTCCACTCAAAACAACGCTTCCACTCAGGAGCCCGATCTAGCTTTCTCAGCCCTATCGTTTGATGTTAAACAGTCAACTGGACCGGATGGAGCACATTCGCATGGCCCGAGGAACCCATCATGGACGTCGAAGAAACCACAAGAGGCGAAGGCAGCGTTGGATAGACGAGAGGGATATCTATCGAAACTAACACCGGAAGCTAGGGAAAGAGCGGAAGTGAAAAAGAAATGGGAAAAGGCTACATTACAAGCTTCGGGAACCAAAGTGATGGACGATAGAAGGAAGATCGAAAAAGCAATTAAAAAACAAACTAAAGAAAAGAAAAAGAAGAAAAATCAATGGGATGAAAGGATTAAAGTAGTCGAAAAACTTAAAGAAGATAAACAGAAAAAACGAAATGATAATATTCAAACTCGGAAAGATTTAATTCGTGATAAAAAAAATGGCGTTAAAGCTAAAGGTAATCAGCATTCTAATAAGAGCTCTAAAAAAAGCTCTGGTAGTAAGAAGTCTGTTAAGGGTTTTTGAACTCATTATCATCTATCCTCCGCTTTTGTCATTCATCCTTATCTTCTTTATTCATACATATTTCTTTTGTAATTCCTTCCTACCCCTCCTTTTTTATCTTGGTTTTATGAATAAAAAATAAACAAATTTATTCCGATCTCACTGGCATTTTTTTTTACTACTACTACTACTACAATATCTGCAATAAAAACATGGTAAATTTAAAAAGGGAATTGGGTTGATAAATTAATATGCAAGATCAATTTCGAGTACCAATGGTGTAACCGCTTTACTCAATGTGGCTAGCCGGAGGGGAAGTATTTCTGGGCGCTGTGGTATGTTGTGCAGAGCATAGTTAAGTTCGCAAACCGAGCCACTGCGACTTGGGAAATCCCGCCCGTGGTGCAGAAATCTTATCCCTTCGGATTGATTTTGTAGAGCGAGTAAAATAGTAGTGCAGAAAGGGGATTCGAACCCACATCTTCCACCGCATGACAACCTAATTTAAAAAACTCCACCCTGTGCGGTTGATAGCTGGGAGGAGTGGCTGAGCTTTGTGCCCCCGCCCACCGCAGTGAGGGACTTGCAGCTAAAGTCCGCTTGGTCGCGTGAGACCATGGACCCGAAGTTTTGAAAAATTTGTTTTTGAATTTTCATGATCACAACTCTGATGCTGTGCTCCCAAGGTAAAGAAACCAAGATTTTATGAGATCTTGCCGATTTTTTGAACTCACACTCACCCAACCTAGACTCCCCTCCCTTTTTTGATTTATTTTCTTAGATTTTCAAGGCTCTGGTGGAAAATCCGTAAGTGTATAATCCTCTTTTTTTTCAATTCAGCTGTTGTCCTTCTCCTCTTTTTATTCTCTCTTGCCATCTCTCTCGATCACCTCCCTCCAAATTTTCATTAACCACGTTAGGTTCCTCATCATAGTATTTTCTTGAATTTTTTATAATGTAGTTTTCGAGTTGTTCATCCTTGAGCTTCAGGATATCTTCATGCAAGGTCATTTTTGTTTTGCTTCGATCCTTCGGTAAGTTAGTTGTTGGCACATGCCCTTCAGACACATCGCCAACCGATAGTGCCGACGACGGTCTTTCCATCCTTAAAGCGATTTTCTTTCTCAAGAGAGTCGGTCGTCTTTAAAGAAGGTAGACTCGAAGACCTTCTTAAACCGATTGCTTTGCAATCAAGATCCACCCCAAAGTACATGCCTGATCGGAGCTAGTAAGAAGCGGTTGAGCTATGTGTTCCTTTACTTCAACAGCTTCATCAATCTCAGGTACTTTTCTTTTTACAGGGAAACTCGAAATAATGTCAAAATGACATTTCTTCATGTTAAGCAAAAACAAAAAAAATAAAACACAGAAAATAAGTCAAGAGAAAGGAAGACGGGATGCAAGCGCATCTTTTCTTCCGCGGAAATATGTGTGTAGCGATTAATCCGACCGAGCTACAGGCGATGGAAAAGTCACCCTTTTTCCTCAGATCGTCTCACGCGAGCAAGGGGACTCAGGGTGCAAGTCCCTCCCTGCGGTCGGCGCCAAATCTGTCACAGTGCCTCTTAGACCGCAGTGGGAGGGACTTTGTTAAGTTAGCATAACAACAGGGGACGCTTTTTGAAAAGCGTCACCTGATGACTTGAGCTGGCACGCGGGCCGCGACCAGGCGCGACGTCCCAGCCTGGTCAACGACCCCCTCTCGACGTTGAACTTGGGTCGCGCGACACAGCTCATGTCACCGGGTGACGCTTTTCAAAAAGCACCCGCAGTCTTCATGAGGTGTTCCCGATCCATGCTGGGTTGCTCTACCATTGAGCTATTCCCACGGTGGGAGGTGCAAACAGTTGCGCGCGCCAAATTACTGTACGTGATTCAGGGGGTGTCCGGATGGTCTGGACAAAAAATGAAGAAAAAAACAGCCAAAACAGCTCTCCAAAGCCCATAATATGGCCTTAGAGGGCAGTTTGCAGGGTTCTTGCACGGCCTAAACCCGTAGAAAATGGGTTCAAAAGCCGCATGAACCCATATTTATGCACTATGGGGATGCCATAAACCCATATGTCCGAATACGTGAGAAAAAAAAGTTTTTTTTTTGGCTGGGCCAATTGCTTAGCCACCACCCCAAGGACTCCAAAAGTGTGGTCCTTGAGTGTGCTGGACCCCCGTTGGGGGTCTCGTGTCAGCCCGCAGGCAATTTCAAGCTTTGCAGGCAACTGCATACAGTGATATGCCCCGCGCAACTGTACAACTATATACACCCCCGTACACCAACCACCAGGTCATATAGACCCACTCCCAATACTTGCTGGGTTGCTCTACCATTGATCAGCTATTCCCACGGTGGGAGGTGTATACTGTTGGAACCTAGGGTTAGGTTAAGGTGACTTGCCAATACTCCCGAACACACATGGAATAGAATATCATTATCTTCTCCAAAAACAAACCCCAAACTCAGAGCTTATTAATCATTAGGTTATGAGTGCCTTATAAAGATTATCTCGCTACTCAACTTGTCTGGTGTAGGACAACAATCATTACCAAAAATCATCAAGCTCGGTGTAGAGCTTATATCTTTGCTCAGAGTAGAGCTCGAACTCTCTTTCTCCTGTTTGTACTCGGTGTAGGGTTCATACCATCTGACTAGAAGCTTGATTAAGCTGCCAGGGACTAGCTATCTCTGAGTATATCCTGGTTGGGACGCCACTGGGAGGCTGCAAATCTTTGCATCTTGTGGATTGGATCCAGAGACCATTGAACCAAAAATCTATTTTCTATTTTCTAACTATCTTACCTGAAAAATCTTCCATTTTCTACATCCTTTCCCCTCCTTCTCCCCAACCGCTAAAGATCCTAATTTCTCCCTTTCCATTTCTTTTCTTTCATCTATATCCCCTTTTCCTTCTCTTCCGTTCATCTCAATCTATCCAATCATTCCATTCCAATTTACCACTTCTCCTTTTCCGACACCCTCTCCATCTTCATCCTCCCGAGCAAACACTCCGACCAACAATGGCCGCGGCTCCAACGGCATCAAACTTCAAGTCGGCAGACATGACCCACCTCCTCACACCAATTCCCCTGGAGTTGTAATGAGTGAGGAAATGATCACAAGGATAATTCGTGCGGTCACTGAATCCTCTAGATCATTGTCTGAAAGCACACAGAAACTCAATCTCGCGGTATCAAGAATCAAATTTTGGTGTCTGGCGCGAATTCATCTCTGAACAGTTGCGTGTGATGTTTGGCGACTCCAAATGGTTCACAAAGGCCATCAACTCATCCGACAAAGAAAAAATTGGTCAGGCGATGCTGTTCGCGGCGGTTGATCAAAGTTTACACAGATCCCTCAGTAGACTTCCTGACTCGAAGGCCGCTGACCTTTATTTGCATCTTCAACAGAGATTCTGGTTTGCTAGCCGAGCCAAACAACAAGCCCTCTGGCGAAAGATTTTTGGTTTTAAAGTCGCGGATTACACGAATACCTCGGCAGCAGTGGATGTGCTCGAAGAGCTCGAAGGCAGCAGTTTCTGCTGGACTCAAGACAAAATGGTCGCCATGATCCTTCAAAATGGTTTGGACGACGGGTCTCAACTCCAGCAAGAAGTGGATCGGAGAGTCAAGAATTGGTTCTTGACCATGTCAACGTTTGATGTGGATTTCCCTCGTGTACTGGTCTCCACTGAGACTGTTGTGTGAAACATCAACGCTGTTAAAAGCCAGCTGACTTTCTCTAGTCGCCGAGAGTCTGCCATCCTCCCCAACACGGCTGGGATAAATGCAGTTGTTGATCACTCCGCCAATCAAGCGGATTTCGGTCCTGAAGAAGAAGAACCGGTGGGAGTGGTGGCTCGACCAAGGCTTTTCTGGGAGTGTCGCTTGCCGGAAAATTTTGCAGATGCATGCCCTACACTCTAGAATCAAGTGATGCATCAACCAAATCCGACGAGGACTTTCAACAGCTCACCTGGTTTTCAATACCAGGGTTTTTATCCGGTTTTGGCCCCAGCAGGTTTGGTTGCAACATACCCTACAGTGAACTGTCAAGACCGTTCCTTCCCACCACAACAGCAGTCTCACCGACACCAGCAAACACAGGGCAATAAGCCATCTTACCGATCAGCAGGTGGCTATCAAAAGCCAGCCATTGGGCCGTATGGTTGAACTCGGAGAGGGTGAGGAAGACCTTGTGAGCATGCTGTTCTGGAAGGGTTCTCAGGGGAAAATCCAATTGTTGATACAGGTGTGTCGCACCACATTACCGGCTCTCTGTCATACAACAGACTCAGCTTCACACTCAGCACTCAGGATCTCGCAGTTGGATCTTCCTTGCATTTGGCTAAGGATGCTTTGCTACCATGCTTTTTGACCTCAGCAACTTTCAAGCTTTTGGTTAATCCTTGGGCTGCATATGACATCACCTATGCACCCTCAGCAATCTTAAGTGATCTCTCAAAGTTACTTTCTAAACCTTCGAAGATTCAATAGCACATTTGCTTTTCAGTTATGCAAACAAAAGCAAGACCATTAACCCTCTCACCGGTCTTCCTTTCTTTTTGGCATTACTCCTTCATGCACTTAACTTCCTTATCCATATTTGCGCATTCTCTCTTTGAACTTTCAAACTTTGACACACAGCCCTCGAACTTCGAACTTCAATTCCCTCACTCTTGCACCCATCACACTTACCCTTGCTTGGTCCTCCAGTCACGGACTTGCCTTGGTGTTGCTTGACCTCTTTTCATTTCCTCTGTTTTGACCCTATGACCTCACATCTTGTTTGAACCTATGTCATACCTTTGTAGCCTCACTTGTATATACTATATAAGCTGTCTGCTTCCATGCTTTCCATCTTTCCTCATCAAAATAAGATTATAGTTTTTAGCATAACTTGATTCCTCCTTCTTCGAGCCTTCTCATCACAAAGCCTTTCAGTGTTCTACTCTAAGTAACTCTTCTTTGAAACAAAGAAGATCTCTGAACAGTCAGTCCTCTCTTTGAAGCTATCTTTTTTCCTTTCTTTCCTTAAAATAGTGCCCACCCGTCTCTTGTACAAGACGCCGTGTGACACTCTCTTTCCTCTCTCACTTCTTTCAAAAAAGTCAGAGTACCCATTCCCCTGAAAACAGCCACTAATGTTGGCCGGGCGTTTGTAGTGGGCGCTGGGAATCTGACCTTTGAGGGTCAAGACGGCAATGACATCATCTACTGTGAGCACGCTAGAGCTACTCTGATCTCTCTTGCCGCTCTTTGTAAAGCTCACACAAGGTTTGGTTATAATCATGACCAGGAAACCTTCAATATCTACTCTTCCAATGGTCGTCTTTTATTTCGCAGCCCTTTTATGTCCAATAAAAACAAGTAGATTTTTCCTCGACCCAAACTATGCTCACCAATTTCCCCTGTCACACTTCATGTTTTTTCTGCTTCCCGCAATGATACCTCCCTTCAACCAAAAAGTGGTGCTTCTGAATCAATTTTTAAGACTGAAGTGGATGATGGACCCACCTTTAAGTGGTGTCCAGAGGAGTTAAATAACAATGAAAAGTTTCCTCTCAGGTGGCACAGGGTTTTGGGTTATTGAATCTTGCCAAAGATCTTCCACCGGGGGAACTCCAATGCTCTGTTTGTGTGACCAGCAAGGCGGTGAGAGCATCCAAACTGACCTCATTAAATAGGTCCCCGGAGCGGCTAGAGATAGTGGCCATTGACCTGATTGGTCCAATGGAGGTTGAGTCCATAAATAAAAGTAAATATGTTCTAACAATTTGTGATTCGGCATCTGGATATGGGGAGGCCCATCTTTTAGCTAACAAGTCAGACACGACACAAGTTATTATTGCTACTTTTAACAAACAAGTCTGAAGATTAAGACAGTCCGTAGTGATAACGGGGGGGAGTTTACTAACCAGACACTTTCCACTTATCTTCAGTCCAAAGGGATCAAAGCAGAAAATTCGCTCCCATATCATCACTTCCAAAACAGTTTGGTTGAGTGCTACAACCACTACCAGAAAAAGTCAGGCAACTGACAGCAGTTGACATGCAAGAAGCTCCAACCATACTACAGTTTAAGCATTGGACTTACTCCCTTGGTGGAACAATTGAGTGGTGCACTATGCACAAGCCCTTTGAACCACCTCACCTCTGTCTTATTGCACAAAGGTCACTAGGACAGTGGAGGTGAGTGGGCTACCCCACTCGGTCATGGAGGTACTGAGCTACATACCTCCATGACTTGGTCATGGAGGTAATGAGCTACCCCCATGACTTGGTCATGAAAGTAGTGAGCTACCCCCATGACTCGGTCATGGTGGTGGCTTGCTACCTCCATGACTGAGTCATGGGGGTAGCTCACTACCATGGAGTTAGCAAGCTACCACCATGACCAGGTCATGGAGGCAGTGAGCTACCCCCATGACCAAGTCATGGGGGTAGCCACTTGGTTCTGAGCCTCCATGACCATTTCTGAGTCATGGGCTTTTACCATGACCAATTTGCTTAGGTCTTTCTGCCTTGGAGGTAGCAAGCCACATCTACAAGCCCAAAGGGGTAGTTTTCTATCTCTGTGACCAAGTCATGGAGGTCTTTGTGCCTCCATGACCAAAACATGAGGGTTGTTCATCAGGGGGGTACCAAGCCCTCCATGACTGATTCATGGAGGTGTTGCCTTGGTTGAGCTAGTATAAAGGAGCATGCAGAGTGGGTGCACAAAGGGGAATGTTGAGAAATTTATATGCATACCTGAATTGAGTGTGATATGGAAAAATGAAGTAAAACTTGAGTAACAGGAATAGTATCAACGGTGGGCCAGTTACACTAACAGCATTGTTAGTTTTTTTAGATACACTAACAAAAAGATACTGTTAGCTGCAATTTTGGCCAACTAACACTACAGAATTTATTGGTGAAAAAAAATGCTGTTAGTGTATTGTTATTTTTATCCAGGAAAACAAAACTAACAATAACCAAATCCATTGTTAGTGTTACTGTAACTATGTTAGCAGAAAAAAAAGATACACTAACTGTTAGTGTATTGCTTTCAAAAAATACACTAACTTTTAGTTTAGTGTTTTCAATACTACACTAACTGTTAGTGTAGTGTTTTCAATACTACACTAACTGTTAGTGTAGTGTTTTCAAAACTATACTAACTGTTAGTGTAGTGGCAGAATTATTAATAGATAATCAAAAAAATCACCAATTCAATGTTCATATCCATCCATTGACCAATCTTCAATCTCATTTAACACTCAATTTATTAGTTTCATGCTGTTCTGAAACCAAAAAAACAAATCATGTATTTTTATCCTCTATGTCTTACAGATTTACTTTCTTCCTTTGACTATTTCTAATAGGATAATGAAATGATTCATCTCAAGGGTGAAACCACCTGGGGAATTGAAATTACTTTTCACCGCTATCATAAAAGAATGAAAAGAGCCCAAGAAAACGAACAACAATAAACCACATCATTTTCTTGTTTTTCAGTATTTCTTTCAGACTGAATTTTCTGCATTTTTAGCTGTTTCTATTCTTTGAAATTCAGCATAACTTGTATTAAGTTACACTAAATGTTATCCCAGAAACCTGTTATTGAAAAAAAGTTACGATATTTATTAGCATAGTGTTGATTATTTCCAACTAACAATAACAATATTTTGAAACAAAAACATTTCACTACACTAACAGTTAGTTTATCAAAATAAAAATCTGAATAAAAATACATAATTCTGTGATAAAAAATAAACCAATACACTAACAGTTATCGTTCATTTATTGTAGTGTAGCGTAGCAGCCCACCATTGATAGTATGACTGAAGTTATCGCATGTCAACTGTAGGCAGTTGCTTGACTTTTTCTGGTAGTGAACAGGACACTCGGCGACATGGCACAGTCTGTCCTTACAGACAGTGGTCTAGGGAAGATTTTCTGGGGATTTGTCTATGTCTGGGCGTGTCATCTGCTGAACAGAATACCCAACAAAGCAAGCGGTGATCGGTCCCCATTCAAAATCCTTTTCAACGCCAAACCAAATTTTGATCAGATGCGGCTCTTCCGTGATTGGGCTTGGATTCTTGTCCTTCCAGAAAGATGGCGAAAATTGGATGAACGTGCAATAGAGGGGAGGGTAGTATGCCACCTTGATGAAAGAAAGGGGTGGATGTTCTGGCTAACACATATATCAGTTCTGTCTGGGCAACCTTTGACTCAGACAATCCCAAGATGACACCTTTGACATCGGAAATCACAACCCTACCCCCTGACTTTGCTGATTTTCCCCAGCCCAAAAATACTGATGTTATTGATCCACAATTAATAAAAACTCATGACAAATTACAGCACAGTCAACAGGTAGTCCCGGACACTTTGCGGATCCAACCCCCTCCTGCAGTGGACACCAATCATCTAAGATTAGGAGACTTCATGGACAAAGTGGAGTTTCAAAATCAAGAAATGCTGATAGACTCTGTCCTCAGAGATTGTTCCTTTTTCTCTGTTTTGGTTCCAAAAACCTATCTACAGGCCTTGAAATCAAAGAACTCTGCAAAGTGGGTGGAGGTGATGAAGGAAGAACTTTGAAATCTAGCCAGGATGGATGTTTGGAGTGTTCAGCGCCTTCTGGAAGGGAAAAAGCCCATGGAGGGGGGTGGGTTTTTGTGGTCAAACCACCCACCGTATCCATGGAAGAAAGATACAAAGCTAGGTTTGTAGCAAAAGGCTACACTCAAAAGGCTGGTGAGGATTTAAATCTCACTTATGCTCTGACTGCAACCTTTGTTTCTTTGCGCCTACTTTTATCAATTGCCGCAAGATTCCAGTGGCCAGTACACTCTTTTGACTTTGTAGAAGCATATCTCAACTCACCTATTGAAGTAGAAATCTGGCTTAAGCCTCCGGAAGGCATGACGGTACCGGAGGGGCATGGTTTGCGGCTCAAGAAGGCATTGTATGGAACGAGGCAAGCTGCCAGATGTTGGTGGATTTACCTTAAAAAAGTTTTAGGCGCTTTAGGTTTTGCAGTTAGTCAGTACGATAATGGTTTGTATATCCTCAAACACTCGACCCAGCTCGGTATCATCTGGGTACATGTGGATGACGGGGTCGTAACAGCCTTGGATGAAGCTTTATTACAAAGTCTTGAAACATCCCTAAAAGGTTTGTTGCAGATCAAATGGTCGGACAAACTGGACTCTATCATAGGAGTGACAATTCAACAAGGTCCTCAAGGTTTTGTTCTATCTCAACCAAATTTGGTAAACTTGATCCTTGGTAATAATTGGGATGGAGTAAGTAATACTTCAGTGCCAATGGCTCCTAACTCTGATTTAGTTACCGATCCACAAGGGAAACAGGAGGATTCCAAAAAGTTTCTGTCCATCATAGGAAGTCTCAGTTATTTGGCAGTAGGCACACACCCTAATTTGGCTTATGCCGTTAACTTTCTAGCTCCTTTTGCAGCCAAGCCTGGAGTTTTACACTGGAAGGCAATTAACCATCTCAGATCCACGAGGGATTTGACTCTCAACATTTTTCCAACACTGGCTGGTTCCCCCCTTAAAGGTTTCAGTGATGCTTCCTGGGGGGGGAATTTGCCAAATCAATGTATGGAACATTGATAACATTTTTTAATTGTCCAGTTTTGTGGGTCTCCAGAAGGTTAGCTACCGTGGCAGCATTGACTTGTCAGGCCAAATATGTGGCTCTTGCACACAGCACGCGACAGGTGCTGTGGGTAAGACACCTTTTAAAAGATATTCTTTGGCAATATTTCACTGGGCTCATGTATTGTGACAATGAGGCCACAATTAAAGTCTCCACCGATGACTCTTCTAATAAAAGAACTCGTCATTCTGACAGAGAATTTTATATAACCAATCAGGCTCTGTTTGACAAGAAGATTGAGCTGCGGTGGGTATCTACAAAGGAACAGTTGGCTGAAATACTGACCAAAGTGCTGACTAGAGATCCTTTTAGCCAGCTATGGGAAAAAATCCTTGGAAATTGATATTTATTTGTTTTCTGTTCATTTTCCTCGACTTATTGACTTATTTCTCTTCATATTTTCCCTCATCCAATAATCTGTTTTTTTCTTTCCTTTTCTTCTTCATCTTCCCATTTGTCAGAGTCTTGGCAAGGGGGGGGGGGGGGTTGGAACATAGGGTTAGGTTAATGTGACTCGCCAAGACTCCCGAATGTTGTAACCTAGGGTTAGGTTATGGTTTTCTCACCAAGACTCACGGTCTTCTATGTATATAGAGGACTCCCTCTCTCTCTGAAAATATCATCATCTTGATTAAGAATACCAAAAACACAAGTCATCTTCATTAGGTTATGAGCACCTGGAAAATCATCTCGCTTAAACTCAATCTCTAAAAAATTTCACTTACCGTCCAGAGTAGGACATATTATTCATATACTTGGCGTAGAGTTATTTCCAACACTTGGTGTAGAGTGTTTCCTAAATCCTCAGTTTCTATTCTATCTCTATATTATCTTGTGAATCTGGTGTAGGGTTCCTTTGCTGCTTGTCAATCCTTATTGATTAGGTTAAATACAAGTCTAGCTAACTCTGTGTGTATTGTTTATTCGGGACGCCGATAAGGAGGCCAAAAGATTTCTTGAGACCTGTGGATAAGTCCCAAAGACCATCAAACAACTTTATTTGTTTTCTCATTCTTTCCCTCTTCCTTTTTCTACATTCTACTCTTCAACATCTTCCCAAACTTTTCCCCTCTCATTTTCATCAACCTCCGGTTTTCTTTTCTCTCCACTTTCCTAAATATCCTATCAACCATTTCCCCTTTCAACTTCACAAAATATCCCTTTCCGACTCCCTCATCAACCTCCAACATGGCCTCCTCAAGAGCGAACACTCCAACGCACCCAGAGCGGCAACCATGAAGCTCCTCCTCACATCAATTCCTCGCCGGTTTTTGGGCTGAGTGAAGATGCAATAACCCGCATCATACAAGCCGTGGCTGACTCATCTAGGTCTTCATCTGATAGCAACCAGAAAGTGAACACCGCCATGGCTTGGATCAAACTTTGGCGTGTGGAGGAAATTCTTGTCCGAACGAGCTCATGAATTGCTTGGTGACAGTCGGTGGTTCTTAAAAGAAAATGCGTCCTCTGAGAAAGAGAAGATTGGCAGGGCAATCCTTTTCTCTTCTTTGGATCGAAGTTTCCATTGTTCTCTCAGTTTTCTCCTGGAATCAAAAACCGCTGACCTCTATCTGCATCTTCAAACCAGGTTCTGGGTTGCAAGCAGGGCCAAACAACAATCTCTCTGGTGTAAAATCTTTGCGTTCAAGGTGGCTGACTTTGCAAACACTTTGTCGGCTGTTGGGGCTGCGGTGGATCTGCTTGAAGAGATCGAAGGCAGCAGGATGGGATTGTTGGTATGATGCTGCAGAATGGTTTGGAAGACAGTTCCCAACTACAACTCCAAGTCGACAGACACGTTGAAAACTGGTTCTCCACCATGAGTACTTTTGGTGAAGAGGGCGGTCAGGTTCTTGTTTCCTCTTCTACGGTCCTTCGGAACATCAACGCAGTCAAATCTCAACTGACTTTTTTGGCCCGAGCCAACGGATCCTCTCTACCTAAGTCAGGCATGGTCAGCACCCAATCCCTTGGCCATTCTGTCAACCAAGCAGAAATTGATGACAATATCAACCCTACTGGCATGGCAGCACAACCTCGCCTCTTCTGGGAGTGCTGATCCCCCGACCACCTTGCCGACTCTTGTCCAGACCAACTGTGAGTCACCCCAACAAGCAGTTCCGACCCTTGCCCATTACCAAGGATTCTACCCAGTACTGGCCCTGGTGGGCACTGTCGCGTCCTATCCCTCTTTTGGCCGCCATGAACAATCCTCCAACTTGAATCATGTTTCCAACAAACCCGCTTTCTTGACTCAAGGGAAGGCGAACAGGAAACCCAGTTTCAACCAACATCGCCACCAAATGCCACGAGAGGCAGGCCAACTGGAAGGATGGTTGAGCTTGGTGAGGCAATCAAGGAGATTGGGGATCCCACCTGCAAACATGCAGCACTGGAGTCTTTCCATGGGGAAAATCCAATTGTTGATACTGGTGCGTCCCATCAAATAACTGGAAAAATCTCTCTACTCTCTTCTTATGTCCCTTTCAAAGTCCCTATCCCTCTCTGAACCGCCACTAATGTGGGCCCCGCTTTTGTAGTAGGCGCTGGCCTATCCCTCTCTGAACCGCCACTAATGTGGGCCCTGCTTTTGTAGTAGGCGCTGGCAACCTTAATTTTGAAGGAGTGAATGGGGATGATGTTATCCTGAAGGGAGTTCTCTACTGTGAGCACGCTACTGCTACACTTATTTCTCTTTCTGCCCTCAGAAAAGCTAAAGCCT
Organism: Puccinia horiana; assembly: GCA_001624995.1. Lineage (NCBI taxonomy): Eukaryota > Fungi > Basidiomycota > Pucciniomycetes > Pucciniales > Pucciniaceae > Puccinia > Puccinia horiana. The sequence continues at coordinate 673,552 of LWDY01000007.1, forward strand.
TTTTTGGATACGATCATGTCCAGGAGGCTTTCAACATATACTCACCACACAAGGTGTTACTTTTTTGATGCCCATTTGTGCACTAGAAGAACAAATGGATTTTTCCTCCTCCAAAACTCTCTCAACCTCATGTTTCCTCTTCTGTTTCTTTACCTTCTGCCTGCAATGTCAAACCTCTTAAGAAATCCTCCAACAATGTGTTCCTGACACCAATTGATGATGTCCCTGAATTCAAGTGGAGACCTGAGGAATTAACTAATAATGAAAAGACTCTCCTAAGATGGCACAGGACTTTCGGACAATGCAGTTTGAGAACTCTCCGAAAAATGATTTCAACCAACGTGGGACTGCATCTTCTGAAGGAATTGCCATCAGAACTCCAATGCCCGGTGTGTATCATGAGAAAGTTGGTTTGCTTTTCCAAACTGACTAGCACAGAAAGCGCCCCGGGAAAGCTTGATATTGTGGCCATTGACCTCATCGGGCCCATGGGAGTTGAGTCAATCAATAAGGCCAAATATATATTGACATTTAGAGACTCGGCTACAGGCTATGGTGAAGCCCATCTTCTATCAGAGAAGTCGGAGGCACAAAAAATTCTTATTGACATTTTCTCCAGGCTTGAAACCCAAACAGGATCAAAATTCAAGATGCTTAGGTCAGACAATGGGGGAGAGTTCTCCAATGCTACTCTCTCGACATACTTACATTCTAAAGGTATCCCAGAAGAGAAGTCTCTCCAGTATCATCATTTTCAGAACAGTCTGGTCAAACGGTTCAACAGAACCCTAGGTGACATGGCGAGATCAGTTCTTACTGACAGTGGTCTAGGTAAATCCTTCTGGGGTTTTGTGTATCTGTGGGCTTGTTATTTACTCAACAGGATTCCCAATCAAGCAAGCGGTAATCAATCGCTGGTGGAAGCCATGTTTGGGGTTAAACCAAATTTAGACAGAATGAAGCTTTTTGGCAATCGGGCATGGATCCACATCCTCTGGGAAAAAAGGAAGAAACTGGATGAACGCGCTGAGGAGGGTCGAGTGGTCTGCCACCTTGAGGAAAGAAAGGGGTGGCTGTTCTGGTTACCCCACTCTAACAAGTATATCAGCTCTTCATGGGTAACTTTTGCCTCGGACAGAGTTGACTCTACAGAAAACTACTGTTCCGAAGTCTTTCACTAATTTTCCTATTCCAGATCCCGACTCACACGTCAATCCTATACTAATGAATCCGCCTAAACATTTTCCACTACAGACCGCTGTATCTATTAACAAACAGTTGACTCTCCCTGCCCCGTTTGAAGCCAACCTTTTTTGTTTAGGAGAATTCACAGATGAAAATGAGTTTCAGAACCAAGAGATGCTAATTGACTCCATTCTACAGGAATGTGAATATTTTTCTGTCTCGGTTCCAAAGACTTACAAGCAGGCGATCAAATCCACAGACTCTACCAAGTGGCTCGAGGCAATGAAAAAGGAGCTGGAAAATCTGGACTGTTCGGAAGGTCCCATCGGATAAACGCCTGATGGACGGAAGATGGGTTTTTACTGGCAAGCCACCAACCGCATCAACTCCCGCTATGTTTCCAAGGGCTGGCGAGGACTACAACCTGACCTATGCACCAACAGCAACGTTTGTGTCACTGCGGCTTCTGCTGTCCATTGCCGCACGTTTTAATTGGCCAGTACATTCTTTTGATTTTGTTGCCACATACCTGAATTCACCCATTGAGGAAGAAATCTGGGTGAAGCCTCCTGATGGGCATGGCCTGTTACTGAAAAAGGCCCTTTATGGCACCAGAAAAGCGGCGCGCTGCTGGTGGCTATACCTAAAAAATGTTCTGAAAAATCTAGGTTTTACTGCAAGTCAATACGATAACAGCCTGTAAACCCTCAAACACTCAACCTATTTAGGAATCATGTGGGTACATGTTGATGATGGCGTGGTAACCGCATCTTCTGAAACCCTCCTAAGAAAGTTGGAGACAGACCTAAAGGGTATACTTCAAATTAAATGGGCCGCTAACCTGGACTATATAGTTGGGGTATCAATTTCTAGGACCAAGGCTGGTTTTGTGTTATGTCAACCCAATCTGATTAATTTGATTCTTCCTGAGCACTGGGACGGGACCAGCACTACTAATGTCCCTATGGCGCCAAAATCCAGCCTTGTTACTGATCCTGAAGGGAAAGAATGTGACTCCAAGAAGTATTTGTCTGTTATAGTCAGCCTGACTTATTTGGCAGTGGGGACGCGCCTGGACATGGCTTACTCCGTTTTGCAGCAAAACCAGGAATTTTCCATTGGAAGGTGATCTGCCATCTCATCAATTACCTTGGAACAACATGCAATATCACCCTGAATCTTTTCCTGTTGGACAGCGGCCCACCCCTGAAAGGTTTCAGTGATGCTTCCTGGGGGGGGGAGTTTGCTAAATAAACTTATGGAACCTTGATTACCTTCTTCAGCTGCCCAGTTCTGTGGGTATTGAGGCGGCTTTGACCTGTCATGCAGAATATATGGCGCTTGGCCACAGCACCAGGCAGATTCTTTGGGTACGACACCTTCTAAAAGATGTTCTTCGCTGTGATTTTGTGGGACTCATGTGCTGCAACAACAAGGCGAGTATTAAAGTATCCACGGATGATTCTGCAAATAAGCGGATCAGACATACTGACAGAGAATTTTATATAACTAATCAAGCTCTGTTTGAGCATAAGATTGACCTGATTTGGGTGTCTACCAAACAGCAACTTGCGGATATACTGACTAAAGCGCTAACCAAAGAACCTTTTGAGCAGCTTCATCCTCAACTGATGGGTTCTTAATTAAAAAAAAAAGAAAAAAGAGTTGTTTCCTGCACTTAATTCCCTTATTTCTTCTATGTCCTTTTTATTTCAGATCATGTTCTCTCATTTGTTTTTTTACTTAATATATGTTAGAGTTTTGGTGAGGGGGGGGGGTGTTGTGGTTATGGTTTTCTCACCAAGACTCACGGTCTTCTATGTATATAGAGGACTCCCGCTCTCTCTGAAAATATCATCATCTTAACACAAGTCATCTTCATTACCGAACACACATGTATATAACTGTGACACATGGAATAGAATATCATTATCTTCTCCAAACAAAAACCACGAACTCAGAGCTTATAAATCATTATATACAACCTTATAGATTTTCCATTCTCAAATAAACACAAGGTTACTATAAAGACTCAGGACTAGATAAAACCAGTCCAATGTGGGTAAGCTCTCCATGCACCAAAATCTGATCACCTATCTCGATCATATTGCATAAAGTCATGAGGCTAACCTAGATAAAACCAGTCCCATGTGGGTAAGCTCTCCATGCGCCAAAGTTTGATCACCTATCTCAATGAGGAAAGAGAAAGGTGACCGGGACGGGTGGAGCATAGACTAAGTACATGATAGTTAGGGTTGAACACATCCGGTATAACAAGGTTAGGTTTGACTCTCTAACCCATAGTCTATGTATCTAGGTTATGACCATAATCTAAGTAAATAATCTTGACTACACTCTAACACCCCCTCCCAAGATTATGTCACTTAGCCGATGAGATGGAGTTTTCTTGACACTGCAAATGTTATCTAATTCCCGGTAGTGGAAAATAATTCCACCAACAGAGTAAAGATATTGTCAATTTTATCTTTTTCCCAACATGTGGTTATTGATTGGATAATATTTAAATAATTTTCCACTGCCTGTTAATAAATTCAGCTGTGTCGAAAATATGTACTTGAGATTTTCCCATGTGTATTATGATAATAGTTAATTATTATTTTTCCATGATGCTGCACTGTATTGTAATCAAAGCTTCTTGGAACTGGTCTGAGAATGGGTTGGGAACACTTGTCCTGAAACATTCTGAACCCTTCCTACACCATACAGTTAGAAAATTATTTCCTTTGATGGGTTGTACATACAATACATTCCCACAACATTTCAAATTTGATTTTTTCCCATGTATGCATAATATCTTACTGCTAGAAGATTTTCCCAAAAATGAACACTGAGTATGCTTAATCCCCCTGAACAGCCCATAGCTGAGCAAAAACATTCTTTAGTTTGAATTGGGCTGAGCATCCTGAGCTTTTCTTAATTTTAGTTCTGTGACATTTTAATGCAGAAGATTAATCTTTCCCACCAAAAAGATTGGATTTCTTTTTCTGGAAAATCTTCATGAGCAATAGTTTTTCCCATGTTTTCCCAACATGGAATACAATTTTTTTTCCTGTCTCCATCTACCGTTTATTTCCCTTCTTTCTTCTTCCCTTGTCATTTCGATGTCCAACGGTCACTGATTGTACCAACTTCTGTATGCATCATTTTCTTTCCATTATTTCCTCTTCACTTGTCATATTTCTGTGCACATCACCCAAGTCACCATGTAATTTCTAACTCTACCCATCAGTTCTTATCTCCCTCAATTTTATAAAATATAAAATATAAAATATAAAATATAAAATATGAAATATAAAATATAAAATATAAAATATAAAATATGAAATATAAAATATAAAATATAAAATATAAAATATAAAATATAAAATATAAAATATAAAATCCAAGTATAATAAAGACACAAACTCGGCTTTGCCTGGGATGCAATTGCAACTAAGCCCCCCTTCCTGTGGATCAGCCCCAAAATGACAATCACTTTGGAGGTTCACCTGAGGCCACCCATCGTGCTAACAGCAACAACGTTTTTCGGCGACCTGGGGGGAGGGTCCTCAATTACTTCACCCATTTTATAGTTGACTCCCAAGGAGCTTCTTCTGTTGGATGCACATATTTGACACATTTCGTCTATCCCTCGCAAGCCACCTCCCGCATCCAATGTTTTTGGGGAGGTTCCTTTGTACCGTTTCATGATGTATGCAATCCCGTTCTTCACACATATTCCTCAACTTTTGGCTGTTTACCCTCTTACCCTCTAGTTTTTTGGCCTGGTTGTCATCACCAAGCAACCACCATTGCTTTTGATGACGTCCAGTCAGGTGCCTTGCGGAGTGTTCCGTCTCATTTTAATACTAATCCCTCTAACAATATTCTTTTTGTCCATTCAGCAAAATCACTGCCGCGGCCATGTTTCTATTCACATACGACCCTTATCCCAAAACAGTGATTGGACGAGGTGTTTCACCCAGTAGCGACCTGATTCAGTCCAGACCTAATATTCCAAGCATTGAAATCGGACAACCCAACCAATCATTGACAATCCCTTTGGGGTGTCAAACACTTGTCCGCCTCGGCACGCATGTCGACCCTCCTACTGAGGCCACCAGTGAAGCCAGGTGGGGATAACAACAACCCTTTTGCGCCAGTCTAGGGACCTATCTACCAACAAGGCCAGTCAAACCTCAATTGTGATAAAAGCCCCAGAACGAAAACAGTCTGAACGTCTGCGGGTCAATTTTGTATACAGGTTTGCCTATTCAAGTGGCTATATAATTGGGTCAAATCCGAAAGGAATCCTCTCCATCCAACATTTCACAACATCACCTCTCTCTATATTCTTGAATATCCGCCATCTTCTATTAGAAAGTGTCAATTATGTCAGCTGCAAGAAACCCCAACCATCCCATGATCATCAGGGGTCTCTTTGAGACACTCTCTGAGGTAAGTTCCTCTTCATCACTTAGGCTGCAGATTGACTGACGAGTCATTTGTTCAGTCAACAACCAACACGCCACAGGGAAACCTTTACGGAGTATTAAACACTCAAAGTTTTGTTCAATGCAGAGGGGTGTGCGGCACAAAAGAAAATGACTTTGAAATAAATCTTAGTTCAAATATGGCCTTGAACAATACCCTAGAAACGGGCACGATTTATAGTCTTAGCGGAAATTTCTTACTTGATGATGAGGGAGCCACCCCAATCCTCAACTACTCAGATGTATCTATCGTCAAAGCTCGGGAGGCATACGATACACCATTCAACACTATAAACAAGACTGTCATCACTGGGCTTGGCCATGTCACCAACCGAACTGAAGTTAACACCCCTGGCCAGGATGGAGGTTACCATTTCCCATAACAACTGGGACGCTGTCGTAATAAGGTCCACTTCAATCCTAATTTAGACCCTACTGATGAAGTTTTTTTTTTCACTTTGATGCCCCAGCAACGTATCCACAAAAGATTTTTGGATAAGTACATCGTGCCTGGCACAAAAAACTACCAGAAGACTCACACCTTATACCAGATTGGAAGAGAGGTTCAGGTTGTCAGAACGCTTGTCAACTTCAATGAGAAGACAAACCTGCCAGTCGTAATGGTAAGTAGCCTTTGACTCGCCTTCTGTCCAGTTGTTGACCCTTTTTTGGTAGGTCTCGTCTGTCAGTGTGACATCAGGGCATCAAGGGGTCAAGACCGGTTCTGTTTCAGCTTCCCCTGGAGGTTCTAGCCCTTGGAAAGGAAGGAATTTGTGAGCTTATTTCTTGTTGGACACGTGACGACATCTAACCCTTTCGCAGTGTTACATTAGGAAAGAGGACAACAACTAGCTCTCCACCTGGGGCAGGCTCGTTGAGTTCAAAGACACCCTTCATGGACGCGGAGAAAAATGTCAAGACATCTGCAAAAGTTGACAAGGGTAAAGGATGCGAGTTACCGACTAGCAATGAGGAGGAGAGCAAGTCAGACGACTCTGAGGAATAAGAAGAGGAGGTGGATGCACATGTGACACCTGTGAAGAAGAGCTGTGGCCGTCCCCGGAAGGACGACGTTGCTCGAGCTGCGAAGATGATGAAATCTATCTGAAGGTTTGTGAGGAACTCGTGGTGAAACCATTCCTACTCCTAGCTTAACCTGTTTTTTATGGAGCCCCCCTGTTCCAATCAATTCCATTTCTCCCTTATGTCAAATTGAAACTAAACGGATAAAAATGATTGTGATTGTCTCAAACTTCATTGGAGAATTGACATGAAAAAGTTCTGAGTGGCAATGAGAAGCTTGAGTAGTCAGTGGAGTGACATGAATTTTAGGTACTACTGGTTGAAGGAAAGTCGCGACAAGAGGAAATTGAGGAGTGTATGGATTTTGAGTCAAGGTTAACTTAACAATACTTTAACCTTTAGTCTCACTTGAGCCGCACAGTTAGTCCGAAAGCGGTGGGTGAAGGTGATAGTTGTTCGGTCGGGTTCCCAACAGGAACGAGGTGAAGCCATTTTGACCAATCATTTGAACAAACACAAAAGACATTAATTCCAATTTTTCCGTTTTCCTATATTTGAAGATTTTGATAATGGCCAACATCAGGTGTGAGGCCCTTTCTCAACCATGCGACAACAAGGAGATTAAGCTCACAAAGACCGCGAATTGGATAGTCCCTCACTGTCTGAAGGAATGCCGAGTACTGTGTGCTTTCTGTGGAGCCCGTCACTGAGGAGATGAGCTCACTGGAACTGATAGAAGCAAGGAGAAGCCTTCCTTTACCCAATGTTGTCAGAAGAACAAAGTGATGATTCCAGGATTCCATCCTTCAGCCCCGGACTTTCCTCTTCTTCTGAAGAATTTGATCACAAAGGAAGATATCAGTAAGTTTAATCACCCCTTGAAGTTAAACCAATGAAGATTTGAAGTGATGAGCTTGCAGTCTCAAAGAATTTTCAGGCTCTAACAAGAACATACAACAACTCAATCAGCTTTACCTCCCTCGGGGCAAGCATCGACCGTTCCATGAGAGGACAGAAGGGAATCAATGTTTTTCAAATTTCTGGGGGTTTAACCCATCAGATATCTAGCATAGAACCTCTAGACACTACCAACCCCAGCTATTCTCAAATTTTTGTTGTTGGTACAGGTGTGACGGAACAGGCTGAATATCGGAAGTCAAAAGCAATTGGGGGAAGCAACGGGAGCGGCCTGGTGCTCAAATTAATGACGGCGACCGTGAAGGATTTAATGGACCTGATGTACAAGGTTAATCGATATGCAAAAATGTACAAGCTTACATTGACGGTCCTCAAAGGTGGTGGCAACAAGACCCTCGCTTTGAAGGGTATCCCAAAACCTGGCGCCAATCCAAAAAGGTACAATGTACTCATGATCGACAAAGTTGCTGGCGTAATTGAGGGTGAAGGGACAGATATACCTGAAAGACAAATTGTACTTCATCGAACTGACGGGAAACTTGACCTCATAACCGACGATCATTCCGCTTACTTCCCCCTTTGATATCCCATTTTCTTTCCATTCGGCTCGCAGCAGTGGGACAACCTCTACAAGGCATGGACTGACAGAGGTGAGCTTTGTTTTTTTATCATTCAAGTTCCCAAGTTAACCCAATATATAGTTCACGGCAGACAGTTCTGCTTACTGGAGTGGTTTGCCTATTTACTTTTTGATCACAAAAAATTCTCGCCTATCTTGCAAGGCCGGTCACTTTTACAAGAGTTTGTGGTAGAACACTCGCAACTTTCATTCATCAGAAACAACCAGACTAAGATGAAGGCTCAGAATTATACCAAACTTGTGATCTCGATTGAGAATGAAACACCAAGCGGAGGACGAAGAGTTATACTGCCAGCAACATTTGTAGGAGGGCCGTGGTCAATGAGTCAATGGTGATTTGAAAGAAATTTGGGCCCCCCTCACTCTTCATCACAAAGACAGCAAATCCACATTGGCCTGAAATCTTGGAGGAAATCCCAAACGGCAATGCCGCGTTCAACCATCCAACGGTGACAGCTCGAGTTTTTCACCTGAAAGTAAAAGAACTATTATTCCAACTGGTCAACATGCGGCGCTTGGGGACGGTGATTGCGTACTTCTACACAATCAAATTCCAAAAAAGAGGCCTCCCGCATATACACTTAATGTTGACGCTTGAAGAATGAGATTGTCCTGACACTCCCAAAAAGATCAACCTAATTGTCTCAGCGGAGATACCTGATAAGGTTACCTCACCCACCCTTCATGCCTTAATCACAAAATTCATGTTGCATGGTCCATGCGGAGGGCATGCTTGCTGGGATGGTGAAAAGTGAAAGTTGGGATATCCACGGACCATCATTGTGGATGGGGCTTATCCGGCCTATTTACGAAGGGATGAGGGAAGGAAAATTACAAAGTTTACGACGGACTTCCCCACTCAGGACGTGGTACCCTTTAACAATTTCCTAACCTTGATGCTCGAGTGCCACATTAACATGGAGATTCCAGTCAACTCAATGGCAATCAAGTACTTGTATGAGTACATTACGAAAGGACATGACCGCTTGTACATGAAACTCAAGCGTACTTGGATGCCCGCTATGTTAGCGCACCGGAAGGCATGTCAATTCACTTTTCTTTTTTCACCTTTGCTTACTATTTCCTTGTAGCTGCCTGGTGGTTGTTCAAGTACCCTCTCTCGGTCCGTGATCCCTCCATAACAAGACTCGCGCTCCATGATGACGGAGAACAAATGGTTTATTTCAACACCGACGAGAGTGCGGTCAGACAGATTGACTCGGGTAAAGCGTCACAAAAGACATTAAATGGCTTTTTTCTACTGAATTCTGGGAATGCAGTAGGAGCAGATAAGATGAAAGCAAGGAACCTCTATTATGAGGATATCCCAACCTACTTTTGGTGGAATAAAGGGAAGAAGTCCAGGCTCCCGAGGTTAAATAAAGATTCAGCAATTGGTCGGATATTCAAAGTGTCCTATTTGCCTGGTAAGAAGTTCTATTTACAAGTTCTTCTACTCCACAGGAAAAATATCCAAAGTTTTGAAGAGTTAAAGAAGTTTGAAGGTGTTGACTACGACACTTATCAAGATGCATGCAACACCCTTCGCCTTCTTGTCAACAACCACCTCTACAATGAAGCACTTAAAGAGGCCTCAATAACTCGTCCAGGCCAACAAGTTTGTGAGCTATTTGCCATGATTTGCGTGAACACACCTCCATCATCGCCAAGGGAACTTTTGGACAACCATTTTGAAGACTTCACCAATGATCTCGTAAGAGTTCACATGAAGGACCAATACAGTAAGATGTTCACGTCTGATGAAAGACGAGCGATGGCATTAATACGACTTGAACGGATGCTCATTAACATGAACAGTTCCTTGGTCAAATGCGGGTTGAAGCCAACAACAAACAACCGCCAGATGATTGACGAGCTTGCTTCATTGGGAAACGTGGATAAAAGCCCGGATTTGATTGAATTAAGGCTAGCAAGATTGATCCGATTGTTCAATTGAAAGCAAAGAAATTCCTTTGAAAGCATGAGAGAAAAACTCAATAAAGATGGCAACAGAATGTTTTATCTAGATGGTCCAGGGGGTATGGGGAAGACCTTTCTCTTGAACACACTCATCAACCTAGCAATTTCAAGAAGAATCACCCAAACCATCTGCGCCTTGTCAGGGGTGGCATATTTGCTTTTGAAGGGTGGGCGCACCGTGCATTTGACCTTCAAGATTTCAATTCCCTGTGAGGCGTCATCGAATTGCTTCGTAGACCACGACTTGATTCTTGGGAAGAGTTTGAAGTCAACCAATTTGATCATTTGGGACGAGGTAGTGACTGTACATATGAATGCTATAAAACACTTCGAAACCTTTGCAAAAGCAAGAAGCCCTTTGGGGGAAAGGTAGTGGTTTTTGCTGGTGACTTCAGAAAAATACTTCCTATAGTGAAGTACAAGTTCCCCCAATCAAATCTTCAAAGATCTGGACAACTGCAGTCAACCACCAAAGTGCTCTCGCTGGTAAAGATGAATCGCGGAACAAAAAATTTGCCGCTTGCCTTCTCAGGATTGGCGAAGGTGTCAACCAAGAGGATGACTTTGGGTTGACAAAGTTGAAGAGAATTAATGTTAAAGTGTCGGTGAATGAGGAAGAAAGTTATGCTGTTCTGTTGGACTTCGTCTATAAGGATTTGAAGGAGAAGTTTGGGGTGTCGTGATTAGTCAACTCGGACTATCTTGACGGGAGGTGCATCCTAGCGCCGCTGAACAAGGATGTCCGGTACCTGATTGATAAGATTACCATGAGTTTGCCAGGAAAACTACATGAATCTAGATCAATTGACCAACCTGATCCGGAGGGGTACAACAGTCTACCTGAAGAATGTCTGAACAAAATCTTGGTATCAAGCCTTCCGGAACACCTTATCAAGCTCAAAGTGGGTATGCCGGTAGTTATCACTCAAAAACTCTACCCAAACAAGGGTTTCTGTAACAGATCAAGACTTCTCATTGTTGATATCAGAAAGGGATTCATCCTTGGGCAATTACTTTTGGGTCCTTGTCAAGGAAAGGAGGTCATGATACAAAAAATAAAACTGCATCACAAGGGAAGTGCAGCATACTGATTGAGCTTTTACTGGTATCAAACCCTTAGTCGAGTAGGAATTCTTTTGGAAACTGATGTTTTCACCCACGGCCAACTTTACGTAGCTGTTTCTTGGGTCTCAAACTGGAGGAATTTGCTTGTTGTTTGCCCCCAAGGTATCCCTGTGGTTGTAAATGTTGCCCACAAGTCGATTTTTGAAGAAGAAAAAGGCTAGGAGTCAAGGTGCAGATATCTGTAAGCTTTTGTCATGTCCAGAGATTGAGACTTTGGTTAACATTATTTGTTTCAAACTGGTTAAGGCGATGGCAAGGGGGTCAATCTCGATGGTTGAAACAAATTAGATGGTTAATTTTTAAGTTGAAGAACATAAGTTGAAAGGACCCTTGGAATGCTGGACAATTTCCTTGAGTTTCCGCCTCTTTGTAAAGGTTGGGCTTTGAGATTGATCTTTGTTGCATACAGTGTGGAAAGAAGAATAATTTGAACATTTTAGGCTTGAAATTTCCATGAGTAAAAGAGATTTGGCAATATTGACTTGATGAATTACTGTTGTTGAGGGTTGAAGGAAAAGTATAACTTCAGAAGCAAAATTAAGAGGTTTGAGGGGAATGGTTTAGGAAGGGGTTGATAGTAGAACATTGATGCCTCAAATGGTGAGCAACAAGATAAGGGGATGAAGTTTAGGTAAAAGCAAAATGATAAAGGTGAATATTGAAGTAAAGAACCCTCTTGAGAAGTCTTGTTAGACTTCAATAGCAGTGAAAAGGGATCCAAATGGTTGGTAAGAAGGGGTTGTTGGGTACATTTTATATGAAAATATAAAATATAAGGCCGCGTTTGGGAGCAATATATGCCGGCCGGTATAATCACTTCAAAAGCTGTGGAGTGAAATATGATTCACTCCAAAGGTTTTGGAGTAAAGTATGAACCACTCCAAATATTTTTGGAGCGAATCATATTTCACTCCAGAAAAGGAGAGCTCAGATTATGACTTGGTGTGCATGGCCTTGCACACCAAACATTTTGGAGTGCAGGCTTGAGCACTCCAAAGAAAAATCAACTTTGATGTGTGCAGCTGTGCACACCAAGAATTTTGGTGTGCAAGTCCATGCACACCAAAAAAGGTGTGCATGGCCGTGCAAAACAAAATTCTTGGTGTGCATGGCCATGCACACCTTTTTTGGTATGCATGTGGTAAAATTTGGTTGTGCATAAAGGCTGAACCTTAAACTAGAGGCCAAGGCAGCTTCGCCGCTGTAAATCCAAGTTACGAGTCAAGTCAGATGTCTGTAATGGTCATGTCTATCATGGAACCAACCTTAATACCAGTGTTGTGGATCTTGAAAGCCACCAGGAAAAAAAATGTCAGTTTGATTCTCTTTTGCCTTTCTCGCCTTTGCTTAGACCATCAGTCCCATTTTGATAACAGACATGCAATTCAATTCTTTAAGTTCAAATTATGTGGCCATGATTTTTAACCGCATGGCAATCTTACTGAAAATCATGATAACCAAATTGCAAAAAATCAAATGAATTTCAAGCCATAGACCTTCACAAATATAAATTCTCATTGATCATAAATCTTTCCTTTGAATGCAAATACAACAACCTATTGGTTCAAACACCACACTTTTTTCCTTGATTCAATTGTACCACTAAGCAATCTGTGGAAGACAAGTGTCATCAATCAACATTAAATGACTATTAAGCATTTCACATTAAACATACACACTTGTGCAGGGTGGTCAGTTGTTTTTCTTAGTAAATAGTAATAATATTGCGGGTGGCAATTCCTATCAGTAGGATTCATTGGAACTGAATACTAACAGTGGCTCAGGGAATTTGCATTAGCCAAACAAAATCAATGATCAAGATTTCATTGGACATACACCTTTATGCCTTCAGTGATTGCAAGTCCAGATTAAAGACCAAGAAGCTATACCTCGTAAGATGTCAGTGGATATTGAAGCCAAATGCTTCAGAACCTCCAGACCCTATGCTCAATCTCAAAATAGATCATGCTTTAGGACTTGGCCCAGTATCATTGCTTAACTTAGGAGCATTTCCGTAAGCATTAATTTTTGGATTTGGAGTTGTATGGTCTCTAGTCCTGCCTAATGGTGTGACACAGTGTCAGGTAGTTTTCAAGACTTGATTTTCATCATTGACCTGACGTAATTTGGCAGTTTTGTGGGTATGGTTGCTATTTTTTGCACTCGACTTTTGCTACTCTTGATGTCAGCTTGCTACTATGCAGAGACAAGCTTACATAGTAACCAATAAAATATAAAATAAATAATAATACTAAAGCACTCCAATATCTTGAGATCCATGAAGAATACCTTGAATGTTATTGTAAAAATGAAATTTACATACAAAATAACCTAGGGTCACCCAGCGGAATGACCCTTAAAATCCTACTCCTTCATAACCTTTCTCTTAGAAGAAAGACGGACTGATCAAAATCATTACAAAGCATGTTACACATGTTAAACATGTTACATAAACATCACAGAAATGTAACAAGCCTTATAAACGAAAATAAAAAGTTTATAACCAATGTACATACACTATAATAAGTATAAAGTAAAGTAACAATTCTATAACATAATAAAATGGCTAAAAGTAGTAGAACTTTCTAGAAATTAATAATCAACTAGAGGCCAAGGCGGCTAAGCCGCTTTAAGGCACTTTCATAAAATCCACCATTACTCTCACATGTAAGCCCCTCCACACCATACCATTTCTTACCTCAACCTTTAATAATCATTTCATGTACAAGTTAATCACTATTAGTATAATTTACTGGAGGACTTCCTGTTGGTCTGGAAGTCCCCATAAATTCAAATCTGAAAGATCAGCACCTAGAAACCCAAAGGTTTCTAAAACAGCGCTCCCACCGCTCAACCAACCAACCAGATCCCAGAACCTAGGCGGTACCAAGGCCAGCCCACACATCCCCACACCCATGGCCAATCCCCAATCCAACAACAACTGCAAGTTGCAGGTCGGCCAGAAGGGCCTTAAGGAAGAGGGGAGCTTCTAATACTATACCTGGCCCCTAGAAAAATTGTCTTCCCCCCAACAACCACATCATGGAAGACACCCCTTACACCCCCTATCCTCTTATCACCAATAGGCTGAGCTCCCCCCAAGGCTCCACCAATTGTGATGGCCCGGAGTGCATTCACAAGGTCAGAATTCCTCCAATTCCCTGTTCACTGGGTTGTCTTGGTGAGCAGGTTGACCCTGCTCACCCTGTCTTTCTCCCGCACAGTCAACTTGACCACAAAATATCTCCCGCATGGTCAACTTGATCACACAATAGTATCCCAACCAATTGCCTGTTTTCCCCTTCAAAAGTAACACTTGAATTGTTTGCCTTGAGTTGACTTGAGCTTCGACATCCAAAGGTCTGGCAAGATTCTGACATTTCAAATTTCTGGGAAGATGTTCCTTGGGGCTGCCTTGATATGAATCTGCACTGGCCTTTCTGTTCAAATCACAACAATGAACTATGGTTATCTCTCATTGTCTTCTTATCAGACTTTGCCACTTGACAGTTTGTGATTTCAACGGCTCATCAAGTCCATCAGAATTTATTTATGTTAGATCTTCTCTGAAGGAGAAACAATTCATTATGGCACATGAATAGAGGACTGTATGGTCTATCTTCCAAGAGTAAGGGAGAATGGACAAGATGGATTAAAAATTAACAATGATGTAAGGACTTTTTCTGAGGTGAGCTCAGGGCTTCTTCTGTTTCTTCGGGGGAGGCAATTTGGACCTATTCAGAAGGAAAGAGCAGGAGATGGATGTGATTTGGACAAGAAAAAGTGAGTGCTTACCTGCTTCCAGAAGATTTTTTCTTTTTCGAGGGTGGTGGGGCGGCGGCATCGCCCCCATCATCATTGGAATGTGAGGAATCAGACCCTAGGTCACCGGCCCTACAATTGAGGGGCTGGTGTTAAGCTAGGTTTTGTTTGGCTCCCAGAGCCTATTTCCTCATGTTCATAGTAGATAGTGGGTTGGGGAGAGCTGTTGCCCACTACAATAGAAAATAGTCTAGTTGTGTGGTGCCTATTTTGCCACCCCACAGTGCATTTACAATTCCAAGCCAACACAGTCAAACTTTCAATGCTGGAAAGAAGTAGACAGGAGATTGTGCATGCATTGAGGAACATGTCAGATTTAGTGAATTTTTTTGGTAGATGTCTTTAGGTATAATCAAAAAACAGTGCACATATTGCTCAAAAAAGGAATGACTGGTTCTTGAAAGTTGGTGCTTTGTTGGGTTTTTTGCTGGTATGATGACGAGAAGAATAAGATTGGGAGGTAGTTACATTTGAGAAAATCTTTTCCCCTATTGAGGTCTTCTGAGGATAGCAGCATGTTGGGTAGCCTTTTGCTTGTAAGCCGACTGATCTCTTAGCCATTTGCAATACTCCTGCAAGCTTCCGATCCGTTCTACATGCCAATCTGGTAAAGGGTTGTTGACAATCAACCTGATGCTGTTTGATGTGATTGTAGAATTGGGTGTTCCTCTCTCGGATCACTCGGAGGGTTGGTGTGCTGACGCGTAGACGGAAGAAGGCACGGCCTACTGATAGGCCGATTAGGTATCCGAGAAACCCACAACTCAGTGTCGCCAGTCTGTATCTGCCAATGCCGTCGAAAGGGTTAAAATCTACAAGAGCATGTTGCAAATGTTTCAAGAGATCTAGAATTTGGTGGGGATATGACTCACGTAGGTGCGGCTTCAATTGTTGCAAAATAGTTAACACCAAGGGTCAAGCCAAGAGTAGTGATTGGAATGGTAGCAAAAAGTGAATATTGTCGTTTCTGTTTCCTCAGAGACAGGTGAGTCAACTGGTCATGTCGGATTTGAAAAACTATCATGTTTTTCTTTTGGTTGTGGAGACTGTTGTTGTGAGTATGTGGTTTGATTCAAATTTTCAGTCAAAAAAAACCTCCATAATTCGCATTGAACTCCTCTGCAACATCCAAGTCATCCAACCCGCCATGGAAACTCTCGACATCTACAATTCCAAAACACAGTGAGATGTTTTTATTTGAATAGGTGATAGATCAATGTGCGCGCCAAAATCTTCAAACTAAAAAGGCTAAGCACCATAAATAATGAGGAGGAAGATTACCAGATTCATCATCATTATCCCAGCCTTGGCAGCCGCCACAGGTTTTGGTTTTGATTTGCCTGTTGGATCTCTACCACCATCAAAATCATCATCATCGTCGTTGACAACGTCATCATCATAGTCGGACAAGGCACTGACGGCGGCGCTCAAGATATCCTCAGTTGATAACCCCTGGCCACTCTACACATTTTTTTTCCGCACAAAGCCCGCCAAAGAAATGAGTGGAAATATTCTGAATTGAGGTTTGAGTGTGGGTATTTTTGACTGAATTCATCCACTGTGCCCAGTATGATTTGGAGAGGAGGTTCTGGTTAGTGGCAATGTGGCCATGAGGATTTTTCAACTGGGAGATTGTGGTATGATTTGGTGATGGGGAGTGGAAAAGCGAATAAAACCATGCAAGTTGATGAAATATTGTGGTGTGGAAAGAATGAATGGCAAGGCAGCAGTTTAATTGGTTTGTCACCTGGCTGGTTTGGTGGGAGATTTGTACTGTTGCTCGTGGTTTCCGGCGAGTGGCGGGCCCTGGCTGCACAGTGGCACCATGAATGGGACCTGTATTTAAGGCTGAATGGCGGTTGGGATAAGGCGAATCATAAGAATAGGCACGGCGTGGCTGGGGCGTGTGGGGTGATGGGGTTAAGGGTTTTTGTATCAGTGTGACAGATAAATGAATTGGGAATGTGACTGCGGTGGCGTCAAGTATTGTAGTGTTGGATGTGGGGCGTGGGTAAAGCTCAGGCAAACAAAGTCATGGTGAGAAAAGGGGGAGTTTGGGATGAACTGGTATGGTGTCGAGATTATAAATAAGGTGGGGGTTTGGTGTCAGCATTGAGCCAGCCATTTTCTCTGATGTAATTCCATTGGGAGAGTGGCCAGACCTCATTCTGCTGTTGCACTTGCACAATTTAAAGCGTTACACTTGTTTGTCCTCCTGCAGCGCGCTGAGGGTAAACTGCCTGCTTTTTTTAACCCTGCTAGACAGGGAAAGACTGTAGGCTTGGCATGATGGTGGTGGTGGAGGCAAAGATGGAGGAAATGCTCGAGGTCTAGTGAAAAAGTGTTGAGGGGGAACCTTTGATTTTTTTTGGTAGATTTGTCTGTCTTTAATAAACTTGGATTGAATGTAAATAAATATTGCATTCTTGATTCATAATCTTGAACATTATAAATATATAATGACAGAATGTTCCAGAACATTCCACCAATACAATTGGTTTTGAATAAGCAAAAATACCTCTATTCAGTCCTGAGAAGAACCTGTCAGAAGATCAGAAAAATGCCTCAGAACCCTTTTAACTAATACAGGGTCCCTGATTTCGTCCCCAAGGCCTCTGAAAGGTATAAATAGACCACATACCTCCCCCTCAAAGGCCTTTCCCCAGTATTGTTCAACAGTAATTCCCTACAGCTTTTATACTCATCATTCAAACCCTTATTGAACAGTGATTATCAATTTGTAGGACTTCCTGTGTCCTTGAATTTCGCCTCAAACCACCCACTGAAGCCTTCCTGAACTCATCACCACCTTATTCCCCCTTCATCCAGGTATTGGCTCCATAAGGGCTCCAAAACAGTAAGTCTTATTCTGTTTTAGAGCCACTAAACATTCAATTTACTGGGTACTCCCAAGACTCCTGTTTTAACAGGCCCCAGAAGATCAGGTGACCCCAAAAACCCCTGTCATTACAGGAGCCTGATCCCCTTACAAGGGAATATTCAAACCTCTAGCCTTTTGGCTTTATCCAAAACAAATCTCCAATTCTTCTTATAACCCTTACTCCTTTTTCACCGCACCAAACCACATAAAAATAATCTTTATATTTCTTCATAGATTATTTTTATCATCATTATTTGCAGGAGGTGTAGCTAGAAGTACTAGCCTTGGCATCACCTATCCTGACACTTGAATCTTTGAACATGACTCAATTTTGCTTACTGTTTAATATTTGGAAAGATGTTCAATGTATGTTACATTGTGTCAGCAGGGATAAAGTTGAGGCAGGCCTTCAACATTGTTCAAATTGGAAGGGCATACCGACCAAACAGGGATATTGTTATATATTGGTGATTCTCTGTTCATGTTTCAATATCCTTAACCCAAGGCTTGACCCTGACCAATGAGGAAACCTCATTGGTCTGGGTACAGCCTTACCCCAACCAACGAGAATCCTAATTGGTCAGGGTGATGCCTTAGAGCATCTCCAACGGTCCGGGGGTGGATCAGGCTGGCTTTAGTGACCCACAAGCTCATGCACAAAGATGTCATAACATTTTCACCAACACACCTAAAATGGACTGTCGATCCAGGCAGAGGTGGATCACCTTGGACCAAACAGCTCCATCAAGATTTGGTCATTGCAACACCCGGCCCTCCAAGTGAAGTACATACCACACCACCAACTCTTTTTCTTCTTCTTTTTTTAAAAATACAGCATGGATCCTGTCAAAGAAATGGGATGCTCGTTTTTGCTGATTCCAGTATGTTTATCCAGTATTTTTTTGTTCCTGCTGAATGTTTTAACGATCTATCAATCAATTCTTTCTTTTTTTCTTCTTGTGGAATGTTTTAATGATCAATTATTCCTTTTTTATGGGCTCGTTTTTTTGCCATGACAATTAGAAATTGATAGTGAAAAATAAAGGATAAAATTTTTTCTCCAGTTCAGTATGTTTTTGTTCCTGCTTAATGTTTCAACAATCAATCGATCGATTCTTTCTTTTTTTCCTCTTGCGGAATGCTTTAACGATCAATTTTTTTTATGTGCTAGTTTGTTTGCCATGATGATTAGAAATTGATAACAAAAAATAAAGGATAACAAGAAGGTCATGTGCTCGTTTGTTTGCCATTGGATTTGTTTTTCTTCATTGATCAACCAGTTTGGGCTCTTTGTTTTTGTCTCCATTGGCTGGATATGAGTTTGTGTTTGAAAAAAGGAAGAAGACAAAAAACATATATACCTCTGGGGACGACGAGTCCACGAGGGCCTGGATCTGGAAGCTTGTGGAGGTGGATGCCAAAGCTGCCAAGAGTAGCAGCCTGTGGCAGTTTGGATCCACCCCCGGAAGGTTTAGCAGGTTGTGTAGCGGCTCCGTTGGACCCCGTAAAACGGTTGTGGCCCGCCAAAGTTCATCTCAGGCCCCGCAATAGCAGCTCCGCTGGAGATGCTCTTACCCTGACCAATGAGGCTTCTTCATCAGTCAGGGTAAGGCTAGACTCAGACCGATGAGGTTTCCTCATTGGTCAGGGTAAGGCTGTACCCAGACCAATGAGGAAGCTTGGTCAGGGTAAGCTCTTACCCCGACCAATGAGATCCTCATTGGTCAGGGTGATGCCTTACCCTGACCAATGAGGCTTTCTCATTTGTCTGGGTATAGCCTTACCATGACCAATGAGGAAACCTCCTTGGTGAGGGTATAGCCTTACCCAGACCGATGAAGAAGCCCCATTGGTCTGAATGTAGCCTTACCCTGACTGATGAGGCTTCCTCATTGTTGAGGGTAACACATTACCCTGACCAATGAGCCTTCCTCACCAGTGCGGTGAAGGCATTACCCTTGCCAATGAAGAAGGCTCATTGGTCAGGGTAAGCCGTTACCCCAACCAATGAGGAAAGCTCCTCTGTCAGGGTAAGGCAACACCCTGACTGATGAGCCTTCCTCATTGGCTAGGGTAAGGCATTGAGCCTTCTTCATCAGCAAGGGTAATACATTACCCTCAACAATGAGGAAGGTTTCCTCATTGGTTTGGGACAGCCTTACCCTGACTGATGAGGAAGGCTTGTTGGTTAGGGCAAGGCATCACCCTCACCGATGAGACTCCTAAAAGATTTTATTGTCATTCATAATGTTAAGATGAAACAATAATAAAGATATGAGATTAGAAAATAAGAAAGAACAATTACCTAAAAGCAGGTGTAATTGGTAACTGAGAAATGAAGGAAAGGAAGGAGGCAGATGCGGAATGAAGAAGAGATCTAAGGGTAGCTTTAGAGAGCTGAGTATGATATCCATCAGTCTCTTATTCCAATTGCTTCTTCAGCAGGTGTAGTCACTGCTCACTGCTTGGGTAGAGGTTGTTTGCAGTTTGTCTGCACTTCTAGTTCTCCTGCCTGTTGAGCGCGGATTCTGTTGGTATTGTTGCAGAGACTCTCATCAGATCCAGCTCTCAAGAGGTGGTTTCAGTTAATCCTGTCCTCACTTACAAGATGTGCTGTAGTTATACTCAGCGTCTATTTTGTATGGGATGTGACTGTAAGGTTCTTGTTCTGTCATTCAGTAATTGAGTAAGCTTTTGCTTCTCTTCTTTGGTTCATTGACCTAGGATATGGCTCACCAGGGAATTCCTCCTGGTTGATTCTGTCCAGTAGCATCTCAAGCTCCTTTGGTTCTTTTGCCGTTATGCGATGCAAGAGTGCGGACATTCTGGTAGAATGGAAAGACTCAAGATCAGTTAATCCTTTTCTTCTCAGTCATGCTGGCTTTTATCTAAGTTTACTCACCTTGGTGTCGTAGCTGATTTAGGCTCTTGGTTGTTCTTTGCTGAGGATAATTTTACTTCTCTAGTGGGACCTGACTCTGAATATGCATGCGGGATAAACTCTACCGTCAGTGGTAGCTCTAATCATCTAGCTGCGGGCATTGTGGGACTCACTTTGCTCAGCAGTTAGGTTTGGCTTGTTTGAACTCAATCCTTCCCTTGCCAGGTAAGGTTGGTTTGGGTGGCCAGAGGCCGGTTTCTTAGAACTCCGTCATTGGGTAGGATAATGTCTCAACCAGACCAGTGAGGCTTGGCTAAGACATTGTCCTGTCCAGTGAGGAAACCTCCTTGGTAAAAGACACAAAGCGTGACGCTTAATGACAACAAAGAGTTGTGAGTTACAACAAACAGTCTGAGACTGGAATGAGACGAGCAGCAAACCTTAATGACAACAAAGGGTCGTGAGTTACAGTGAACAGTCTGAAACTGGAATGAGACTAGCAGTACACCTGTGGTTGATGAAGTTAGTTTTTCATTTTCAATAAGAAAATGAGAAACAATGATGGAAAAGTTAAAAAGAAAACAAGACTTCAAACCTTCATGACAACAAAGAGTCATGAGTTAAAACAAACAGCCTGAGACTGGAATGAGACAATAAGCACACCTGATAGAACAGAAACAAAGATGAGTCAGAGATAGAAAGAATTGAAGGGGATGATACAAGGCATACCTGTGATTGATGGTGAGTGAATTGATGAAGCAAGTTGAGTTTTGCATTCTTAATTCTTTGGTTCCAAACCAACCATAAATCTGGCAAAATGGTTGGTTTGGGGCTGGATGAGCTCCACCAAAATACAGCTCACCCAATTGCTTTGAAAAAGAATTTTTTACTGGAAAAGGGCAGATCTTGCAGCTCTTCCAACAAGGAGTACACACAGCTCTGGCAGATAAAATCAGGATCACACAGCACCTTTTGGAAGGTGAAATACATCTCATCCAGCTCCTTTTGGCAGGTGAAAATCCAGCTCACCCAGCTCATTTTTGAAGTTAATTCAGCTCACCCAGCTCATTTGGGAGGTGAAACACATCTCAGCCAGCTCCTTTTGGCAGGTGAAATCCAGCTCACTCAGCCCTTTTTGGCAGGAGAATTCCAGCTCACCCAGCTACTTATTTTGGGTGAAATTCAGCTCACACAGCTCTTTTTGGCAGGAGAATTCCAGCTCACCCAGCTCCTTTGCACAGGTGAAACTCAGCTCACCCAGCTTCTTTTGGCAGGTGAATTCCAGCTCACCCAGCTCTTGTTGGCAGGAGAATTCCAGCTCACCCAGATCCTTTTGTCTGGTGAAATTCAGCTCACACAGCTCCTTTTGGAAGGAGAAATACAGCTCACCCAGTTCTTTTTGGCAGGAGAATTCCAGCTCACCCAGCTCCTTTTGTTGGGTGAAATTCAGTTCACAAAGCTCCTTTTGTTGGGTGAAAATCTAGCTCACCCAGCTCTTTTGGCTGTTGAATTCCAGCTCACCCAGCTCCATTTGTCAGGTGAAATTCAGCTCATACAGCTCCTTTTGGCAGGTGAAATTCAGCTCAACAAGCTTCTTTTGGCAGCTGAAAATACAGCTCACCCAGCTCATTTTTGCAGGAGAAATTCAGCCACTACATACAATAGTTGATTTTCCGTGGGAACATTGAAGAAAAAACACAGGACATCTGGAACATTAACAAGTTTTTTTTTCTTGTCCATTTTTTTTTTGCTTTATAATATAACCAATTAGTCATATTATACTTTCATAATTACACATGATGTTATGAAAAACTGAAAATCATGGCACTGAGGATTAAAACCCCAAAAAAAACAAGAAAAAAAAGATCAGGCACAAGTAGAAAAAAAAACCGGTCAATGTTCCACATGTCCTGTGTTTTTTATTCAATATTCCAGGCAGAAAATAAACTAATGTTTGTATTGTGCTCAGGCAGGTTAAAATCCAGCTCACCCCTCTCCTTGTGGCTGGTAAAGTTCAGACCAGCTAGATACTTTTAGCAGGTGAAAATCCAGCTCAACCAGATGTATCTTGCAAGAGAAATCCAGCTCCCCCAGCTCTTTTTGGCATGAGAAATTCAGCTCACCCAGCTCCTTTTGAAAGGGGAAAATTAAGATCACCCTGCTCTTTGTAGCAGGTGAAATTCAGCTGAGCCGGCTCCTTTTGTCAGGTGAAAATCCAGCTCACCCATCTCTTGTTGGCAGGAGAAATTTAGATCAGCCAGCTCTTTTTGCCAGGTGAAAATACAGCTCACCCAGCTCCTTTTGGAGGTGAATATCCAGATCACGCAGAGCTTTTTGGCAGGTTAAATGTCTTCTCACCCATTTCTGTTTGGCAAAATAACCAGCTCACTCAGCTCTTTATTCCAGGTTAAAATCTAGCACTTCTGGCTTCTCTTGCAGTGGGAAACCTAGCTCATCAAGCTCTCTTTGTCACAAGAAGTTCAGCTCACCCAACTACTGTTGGCGGGAGAAATTTAGTGAATCTAGCACTTCGGGCTTCTCTTGCAGTGGGAAATCCAGCTCACCAAGCTCTCTTTGGCACAAGAAGTTCAGCTCACCCAACTACTGTTGGCAGGAAAAATTTAACACACCCTCCTTGTCAAAGCTGGAATGCTACCCTACCCGTAGCGGGTAGATTAGCGCAGCGTAGCAATAATTGCTAACAGCTAACGGCTTTTGCCTTGCCTGTTAGCAGTTTAAGCGCTGGCGACCCTAAAAGGGCACCGCTATGCTGCGCTACAGCCCTTGTTAGAGGTAAAAACCCACCAGAAAGGGCTGTAGCGCAGCTTAGCGGCCCCTAGGACCGCTAAAAAAGCGCTGGAGGCGAAAAATAAAATCGCTACACTACGCTATTTTTGGCAAATAGCGTAATGACCCAGCGCTGTCCTTGTGGAAGATGATATTCAGCTCAGCCAGCTCCTTTTCACAGGGAAATCCAGCGCACCCATCTTTCTTTGGCAGGAGAAATTCAGCTCACCTGGCTCTTTTTACAGGTAAATAACCAACACACCAACTCTTTATGGCAGGTGAAAATCCAACTCAACCAGCTCTTTGGGAAGTCAAATATCCAGCTTGCCCAGCTATTTGGAAGGTATATCCCAGCACTTTCAGCTACTCTTGCAGTGGGAAATACAGCTCACCCAGATCTCATTAGCAGGAGAAAGCAAGGTCTGTCAACCCCTGGCCAGAGTAAACAATAGCTCACCCAGCTGCTTTTGGAAGGTGAATTCCAGCTTACCCAGCCCTTTTGGTAGGTGAAAATAAAGCTCACCCAGCTCCCTTGGAAGGTAAGTATCCAGCTCACCCAGCTATTTTGGAAGGTAAATATCCAGATCACCCAAGGCAGGTAATACCCAGCTCACCCAACCTCTCTTTCCAATTGGATGTACTGGATGCTGAAAGGCCTCCCTCTGCCAGGGTTTCAGCCACCGTGCTGTCAAGGTGGGTGCTATTTTGGCCACACAAGGTGATGAAAAGTTTGATAAGCAATGGTAGACTAAAAATAACAGTAAAAACAGAGAAAAAGTGTAGAATAAAGAATGATAATTTATCTTCCAGCTTACTCAGCTCTTTTGGGCAGATAAATCACCAGTAATCAGTTTGGCAGGAGAAAACCAACCAGCCACTGGCTGGTTTTTACCAGGGGAGCTCTATCTCATGAACCTCTTTTGAAAAGTAATTATCCAGCTCAGCCAGATTCCATGGCTGTGTGAAGCCCAGCTGACCAAGATCCACTGACCAGATATTTTAGGGTCAGGCTAAATGCACTCCAATGTTTTACTATGTGCACTCCATTTTGGAGTGAACAAGTTTTCACTCCAATTTTATTGTAGTGAACTAATGTTTACTCCAAGAAATATGGAGTCGACAGAAGTGCACTCCAAACTGCAGCATATGGTTGGAGTACATAGATTGTGCACTCAAATTCCTTGGAGTGAAAATCCTCTGCACACCAATTCCTAATTAGCTTTTCAATTTTTAGGAGTGTACATTTTGCACTCCAATGAATTTGGATTGCACACCTGGAGTATAACCATAAAATGGAGTGACTAGGTGGGCACTCCACTCACTCAATATTTTTGGAGTGAAGGGAGTGTGCACCATAATCCCTAAAAGATAATCCAGGAAATATCTACATCCTCTCATAGACCCAATACATTCACCTTATAATCACACTTTTAAGATCACTAGAGGCCAGGGTGGCTACGCCGCCATAATGACATGGCTGTAGAATTTGTGTATTTTATAACTATCTAAAGATCAAGCATAGCCAAATTATGTGAAAATTTTACACAGGTAGTAGCTTCACCATCAATCTGAGCTATTTGTTTTACAAACAAGAAATACTTCCACTTGAAATAGACCTAAACATGTTGAGGGTAATTAATCTGCTCACCACGCTTTCCCATTGAGAAAATTGAAAGTCACAGAGCAGCCTAGTCTTCTCACTGACTGATCTTGGGGACCATGTCAATCTGCCTGTGACCATTTCAATCTTCTCTTGAGCAGGTGTCAACCTTCTCATGGAATGAAACCTAATTTTAAGATTTGATCTCCAGGCTCCCATGATCCCAAAAGGCATAAAGCTGCAGAAACAGGCTTTTATGCACAGCAATGTAATCCCCATATTAACTGAACGTCAGATAAGCCACTGACAACAAATCTCATTGACAACTTTCTTGTCCAAATCACATCCAGCCAACAAATAAAACAATCAAGACAAAAAGCAAGCCACCAATGTCAAAGTACATGCAAAAGCTAACATGAACACTGAAAAAGGGAGAAAATAATTCTGTAAATAGCCTCCTGTCTCCCAGAGATAAAATCCTCAGGAGCCAACAAAGAAAAAAATCAAGACAAAAAGCAAGCCCTCAATGTCAATATACATGAACACTGCATGCAGTTTATAAATATCCTCCTTTCTTCCAGAGAAGAATACCGAAGACTCCCTTCTATGGACAAGCTAATACATTTGACAAGTAAGCAGACTGACTTCGTCGTCTGTGTCTAGCAGTGACCCACCCCTTGACCATCAAACTGGTCCGACATTTTCAGTTCAGGCACTTTTCAGACTGGTATGTCTGACAAGATAGTTTATGAAGTGCTTGTCACTCCATTTGCACACAAAAATATTTCTTGTATCATTCATCCACCAGCAGTGGATCTATTTACCATAATTAGTCCAGAAATCTCCATGTAGATCTCAGACACTAAAACCTTGTAGACCATTATGATGTAATGCTTCAATGCATCTCAACAAGATGTTGTTGAAATTTGGTGGAAATGAACATAATTTGGCACAAGATATTACATTTTATCTTTTTCCTGCTTGTAAATATTTTGCTTACAAATTATTCTGAGGCTTGTATCTTTTGTATGCCTCAATTTTACGGAATAAAAATTCACAATTAAGCTTCCATATAAATCAAGAGGTCACCACTCAAATTTGGTGGCACTTTACACAGTCTTCCAAAAGATATGTTGTTGGATTTCATCCCAAGCTACAAGAGTCCGCGCGACAAGCAAAGGCAAGTCGTGCACATTAGAACAAGACCTAACCGGATAGAAATTCGTTTCTGCTTAACAGGCAAAAATGAACCCAGCAGTCCAGACTACTCAAAACAGACAAGACAAACCAGACTTGTTGACAGAATAAGCGAAGGAAAGACGAGTAAGCTATTTTGTCTAGCATTTCAAGAGAATAGAAAAGAAATAAGATTAGAAAGAACAGACAGACTAACATCAATAATGATTGAATGTAGACAAAAAGAACGGAGAAATCAAGCGAACGTTCAATGGTGAATAAAAGAATAGTGACCGAAGTCATCAGGCAAATCCCAAGAGGATCAGAACAGATAGATAGACAAAAAGAACAGGCAGAACAGACAGCTAATAGGAACTGCATGTTGCCAAATCAGACAGTCACCCCAATCAAGAAGACTCATAGGCTCACCTAATTGAGACCAGCAAAACCATTCCTATACCAGACAAGGAATTACTCCTTCCTGATCTTAGGTGAATAGAACATTTCAGTTTATAATTGACAAGAAGATTAGACACAATATTACTTTATAATTCATTTCACTCTGTTCTTAGCTACATTGTAAATAGGAGACAAACATATACTGAGCAGTAACAATCTTAGTTGGTTGATTTCTTACATATGTTTATCTTTTTCCTAATTTAATTAATATTTCTCTTTGCATCTCCTATTCTTCAACCATGAAAATTCTATATAAATTTTTAGGATAGCTTACAAGAATCTGTAATTTTTTCTTTGCTCTGTGTGGTCCTGGAGGCAAAGAGAAGGGAGTCATATCTTCTTTCCCCTCTGAGAAAAGTTGGTCTGGAGGAAAGGGAAGGAGGTCACACTGTCCTCTCCCCTCTGGGACCGTTTGGTCCTGGAGGGAAGGAAAGAGAGTACATGCTCTTCTCTACCCTCAGGGACCTGTCGGTCCTGGATGGAAGGGAAGAGAGTACACTCTTTTCTCTCCCCTCAGGGGACTGTCGGTTCTGGAGGGAAAGGAAGAGAGTAAACTCTCTTATCTCCCCTCAGGGACCGGTCGGTCATGGAGGGAAGGGAAGAGCGTAAACTCTCTTCTCTCCCCTCAGGGACTGGTTGGTCCTGGAGGGAAGGGAAGAGATTAAATCTCTTCTCTCCCCTCAGGGACTGGTTGGTCCTGGAGGGAAGGGAAGAGAGTAAACTCTCTTCTCTCCCCTTCAGGGACCGGTTGGTCCTGGAGGTAAACTCTCTTCTCTCCCCTCAGGGACCAGTTGGTCCTGGAGGGAAAGGAAGAGAGTACACTCTCTTCTCTCCCCTCAGGGACCGGTCGGCCTCGGAGGGAAGGTAAGCTACAGTTGTGCTTGGTGAGCAGGTATCAATCTGCTCACTGAGAATTTTTCTCTCCGTTACCATGTTGAAACCTGCTTGCCAAGAGAAAACCTCTTGATGAGTATGTTGACAGCTGCTCCCAAAGCAGAATCCTCTCCATGAGCAGGTTGACACTTGCCCACCGGGCAGATTCCTCCCCCGCTCACTGTGACGGTGATAAAGTCAATCTGCTCGCCGAGACAGCTTGATGAGCAGGTCAATCTGCTTGCCGAGACAGCTTGGTGAGCAGGTTAATCTGCTCACCGAGCTGTCTTGGTGAGCGGGTTAATAATGATACAGAAAAAGCTGGTCAATCTGCTCACCGAGCTGTCTTGGTGAGCAGCTGGTTGATATGCTCACCGAGCTGTCTCGGTGAACAGCCAGACATTGAGGAGTCTGCCAAGGAGGTTGGACCGCTGGTTACACCCAGCCGTGGATGACATTGCCTCCTTAATGGCTGGGTATACCCTGCTGTTGAGGAGGTTGCCTTAATGGTGGCTTGGTATACCCAGCCATTGAGAAGACTGCCTTGCCAATAGTTGGGTAGAGCCCCAGCTGACTTGACTTGCTTTTGGTGTAGGTCACATATAAAGTTCCCAGGGAAGTCCTTGTGCATCCCTCCACAGAGAACTTGGCAAGAGATGCTAGAGGGTTCACAACGGAATTGCCAGTGACATGCTTGTGTGACTGGCAAGGTCCACAGATTTAAAGTAATTTGGAGTGATTAAACTCCAGATGAAATATCTCTGGCTTGAAAAGGGGGCTTGTCAGCATAAATCTTGGCTTTTGACTGGGAAACCTTCAACTGCACATCAAGTTCTGACCACAAGGGGGGATTTTTTTTTTTTTTGAAAACAATGTACAGTAAGAAACCTGTGATCATGGTTTTTTGAAATCAAGGATTTACTAAACTTTGATATACATGCACAATATATTCTTTTTGGCTTCCACTGCACTGACAAACACATTGTAGTATCCCTCAAGGCCTATCATTTTTTGGGGTGTTTGGAGTGCACACTTTGTGCACTCCAATATATCTGCTCTGCCTGGAGTGCACATCTTATGAACTCCAAAGGGCTTGGAGTGTTCCGGGTCTCCACTCCAAAAACTTTGGAGTGGACACCCTCACACTCCAAAAATGGAAGGTTTTTGGAGCGGGAAAGTGTCCACTCCAAATTATTTGTAGTGAACAAGTGTCCACTCCAAATATTTTGGAGTGGGCAAGTGCCCACTCCAAAAAGTGGTAGTGCATGTAGTAAAATATTGGAGTGCATTTAGCCTGGCCCATATTTTAAGCTCAATCAGCTTGTTTGGGCCAGTAACCTTACTTACACAGCGGATTCATTGTTTTCTCACCTCAGGCTGAATTTTCTTCTGTGTAGCCTTGAACAAATACAAAAAAGTCCTACTGGATTCACGTGAGCAGGTACAAACAGTCTCACCAAAGTTGGATCACTCGAGTTGAATGCTGACCTGCACTATCAAACAACAGAATTGCCTGGCAGATTCAATTGTTTATCACAACTCGCGATGGCTTTGAATCATTCATCAACTTGCAATGGTTTTTATATGAATATCAATAACTTTATTCTTTAAAAAGCTTGATTTTTTCACAGCCAAACTACCCAAAGTACCTCTCAAATAAATCTTACCGGAATACACATCTGGGAATGATGTTAATAAGGCCGAAAAATACATCGAGTGAAGATTTAATCAGTTGAAGAGGGCTAGACTCAGTGTCATTCCTTAGTCAGTCTGCCCTGCCTTCATCTCTCTCGGATTTTTTTTCCCTCTCAATCTCTCTCACCTCTACTATAATATACTAATATTATTCCTATCTTTTACAGTCCAACACAGGCTAAGGATACATCCAATATTAGACTGGTACATTTCTTGCAGCAGCCAAATAAACAGTTGAGTTGATTACAATGAAATGGAATCAGTGAGTAATTGGTTTACTTACTACTTTGATTGTAAAACAGAAACTACAGAATGCTCTACAGATAATCAAATGTGTCCTTTGTTTGGAGTCTGTGGGGAATTCCTTCCCGTGAAGCGTGTACCAGGCCTGTATAGCGTAGACGTATTTCCTAAGAGTCGGAGCCATTACCCCGTTCGCCTCTTTGCTGAATCTCCTTGTTAAGTGAAGACAAAAGTCCCAGATGTCCTCCTTTGTGAGGGGTATGGAGGTCCATTGAGCCGAATCTCGTAAAACAAAATCACGCTCTTTACGGCACTGTTGTAACTCAGGAGTGTTGTGAAATTCCACCCATACAGCATGTGGAGTGTATCTTAATCGGTTTTGTGGGTAAGGGTGTTGATCAAGAGAAAGAATTTCAATGATTGTATTTGACCGCGAGTCAACGTATTTCCTTACAATCTATGATTTGGAAGAGAGATTCAAGAGCAAATAGTTTTACAAAGAGGACAGGAAATTGTCATATAATATCCAACACACAATAATTACTCGTGAGTACAAAAATGAGCCACCTTCAGGTTTGCACAAACATACCAGCCATGTCGATTGGCATGCAAAACAACACTTTATCTAACAACCTTCTATTCTCAAGGGATATTAATACACCCAAAACTGCCGTGGGCACGATTACTAGGTTTCTATTTGCCCTTTTCTCTTCCAAAAAACCATGATACCGTACTACATCTTCCTTCCTATTTGAATACAAGTCTTAGTAGACAGTCAATGGGTGCTACTGTCAGTTGGGGTAAGCTTGGGCGATGATGGGCAGGGGGAGAGCAGACCTTAGTTGACAGTCAATGGGTGATACTTTCATTTGGGGTAAGCTTGGGTGATTACGGGCAGGGGGAGAGTAGACCTTAGTTGACACTCAATGGGTGCTACTGTCAGTTGGGGTAAGCTTGGGCGACAACGGGAAGGGGGAGAGCAGACCTATGGATGTTAAGAGCAGAAAACAGGATGAGTTGATTACAATGAGACTGAGATAAAGGAAGTAGAATTGACAAGAGATGATGAGAATGATAATAAGAAACAATGATAAACTTAGTTGACAGTCAATGGGTGCTACTGTCAGTTGGGGTAAGCTTGGGCGACAACGGGCAAGGGGAGAGGAGACCTATGGATGTTAAAAGCAGAAAAAAGGATAAGGAAGAAAGAGGAAAACAGACAACAGTAGAGAATTAAATAAGAAAGGAAATACAACTGTCACAGATCATTCTTATCATTCCAATACTTCCTCCACCATCATCCAGATTGATCACTACACACATTCCACTGGGGCCTCTGTTTGACTAACTGACTGGCTCCTTGTGTGGATTGTTAAACCAACTCGCAAATAACAAGTACAGTCAGATAAATCCTGCTCTACAACAGCAGGCCCCTAATCTCTCTTCTTTTTCTGTCATTCCTAAACATCCTCAGTTGATGCAACAGATGTTGACTCAACACCATTGGATGAATGAGGATTTTATTTCTCCTTTCCTCTATACTTAATTTCCATAATTACAACCTTGATAGGATAAGTAACTCATTTGACTTGAAATATATGGCCCAGATCAATTGTGTTGACAAATATTTTGTCACCATTTTCTTTTTAGTTATTTATTTATTTGTTGGAAAGCTTCCTACCAAAATCTTTTTAGTATATATAACTATCTTGCATGGAAGAGCTGTTTAAAGGGAAGTCGAGTGCTCCACCAACAGTTAGCCTAACAGCATGTCCCACAGCAATCATTTGGACTGAACCTGCTGGCTGAAATTTTTGTGCAACCCTTTATCAGTTGATTAAAAATTGTCAACAGCTTATATTAGTGATGTTTTTGATCTCAAAATAATTCTTGAAATCCAAGAGGTGGGAAAAAGGATGAGGATGACTCTTCAATGAAAGCTTCAATTCCCTGCCTTGTATTAGAGGTCAATAAATTAAGAGGCCAGCTAAATGCACACCACCCTTTTGCTAAAAGGATGCCTTGAGTGAGGCATCCTTACCAATGAACACCACATTTGAGGCCTCCATTGGGCATGGAGGCCCTAAATGGGGCGTACCCGCCTTCCACGTCCCCAATGGGATGCGCAAGGTTGGGCACACCCCACTCATGAGACGTGCAAGACCATGCAGGCCCCAGAGGACTTTTTCGTCCTCAATCGAAGGGCGTACCATGGTTCGCACACCCTCAATTTGTGGTGTGCATGTTGATGCATGCCACCTGTCGTCCAAGTCCCCCTTGGAGGAAGTGGACGGGGGTAGCAGCCCAACCCAAGGGCATGCGGGATGATACAGGCCCCTCATCCCTCCAAGACCAGTCAGTCTTGGAGGGAATGGGAGAGAGCACACTCTCCTCCCTTCCCTCCAAGACCAGTTGGTATTGGAGGAAAGGGAGGAGAGAGTGCACTCCCTCCTTCCTTCCTTCCAAGACCAATCGGTCCTGGAAGGAAGGAAGGAGAGATACATTCTCTCCTCCCTTTCCTCCAAGACCGATCAGTCCTGGAGGGAAGGGAGGAGAGAGGATATCCACTTGTCCCTTCTCTCCAAGACCAATTGGTCCTGGGGGGAGGGGAGGAGAGAGTACACTCTCTCCTCCCTTCCCTCCAAAACCAATAGGTCCTGGAGGGAAGGGAGGAGAGTGTGCTCTCTCCCATTCCCTCCAAGGCCGATTGGTCCCGGGTGGAAGGGAGGAGAAAGAGTACATTCTCTCCTCCCTTCCCTCCAAAACAAATTGGTCCTGGAGGGAAGGGAGGAGAGAGTACACTCCCTCCTCCCTAGCTTCCAAGACAGGTCGTTCCTGGAGGGATGAGGAGAGTGTACTCTCTCCTTATCCCTCCAAGACTGACCGGTCCTGGAGGGATGAGGAGAGAGTGTACTCTCCTCTCATCCCTCCAAGACCGACTGGTCCTGGAGGGATGAGGAGATATTGCCTTCTCCAATTCCCTCCAAGACTGAAAGCAGGCTTGAACGCCTCGGCTTGGACAAGCCGAGGCGTCCTTGGGGAATGCACACCTCAAATCAAGGCGTGCATCCACCAAGCAGGACCCAGTGGCGGGTCGCTGAGCCACTCAGGGCATGCAAGCCTCCAACCAAGGTGTTCATCCCTCTGCATGCCACATTTTGGGTGTGCAAGGGTTACACACCCCCAAATGGGGCGTGCAGAGGTGGCACGCCAAAGGATGCCGTGCGGGGCGTCCTTTTAGCAAATTTGGGGTGTGGTTTTAGACGGCCCCTAACTTAAAGGTGTGAGTTGAAAAAGGACCCTTAAGTCCCTGCTTGCTAGTTGAAAGTGGACCCAAGCCTACCCTTGTCTTGTATTGAAGCTACAACACTTAAAAGTGTGGGGCAGCCTTGTCCTCTAGTTAAAGATAAAAAAAGAAGGAAAAAAGTGCAATTAAAGAGAAAAAAAGGAGGAAAAAGAGATTGAACAGTACTTACCTGATTGAAATAAAACAATATGAGCAGAAAAAAGCGCAAAAAAAATCAAAATCAGTATCTGGAAATCAATTAAAGAGAAAAAAAGAATGAAAAAAGCAGAAAAATAGGTTGAAAAATACATACCTGGGTGATTTTAAAAGGGCAGAGAAGTTATAAAACATAAAGGAAAAATCATGATCAGTATCTTGAAATAACTAGAACTTAAAGAGACAAAAAAAAAGCAGAAATGAAGCTCACCTGTCACATTTGAAGGTGATGCTTTTGCCAGGGACACTTCTTTTAACAACAATAGCGTAGCCGTGGAGTATCGCGAGTTCCTTAATTGATGTCTTCATTTCTTCAGGATCAGTGTAGATTCCATCTGGAGGAGCAGGAATATCTTGATTTTCTTCATGGTTGGATTCTACTTTCTCAGAAATTTTTTGATTGTTTTCTTGATTATTTTGTTTCTTTTCTTGATTATCTTGATTTTTTTCTTTGTTTTGTTCATTTTCTTCTAGTATATTCACACAAGCTTCTATTATATTCTTCTTATCATCTTCAGACTCTTATTCTTTCTCTTCTTGGTTATTCTCAGCTTCACTCTCTTCTTTATATTGTTTTTGTTTTTGTTCTTCTTCATTTTCATTTTTTTCGAGTTTTTCTTTTTTGTTTGAGGATTTCTTGTGTAAGCTGATGGAGAATGGGGTCTAGGGTTTCTGATGGCTTTCTGGAGGTGTTGGAGGACATTTTGGGGGTTCTGGGTGGTTTGTGATGGTTGTGTTGGGTGGGTGTGACGTGGTTGAGGGCAGTCAGTTGGTTAGAATTCGGCTTCCGATGGAAAAAGTTTGACGCGACTCCCCCAGTCGAACTTTTTCCATCAACTCCTGAATATCCAAGCGGGTTTAGGGGGAAGACTCCCCCGTCCCGCATTTTTCTTTTTTTTTCACGCGCAACTCCCAATCCTCAGCCCACTTTTGGAGTTGCGACTCCCAAAAACTATTTTTTATTTTTATTTTTTTATCTATTACTAGAGTCCAGGGAGGCTGCGCCACCACATTCACAATGAGAACAATTTATCCCCTATTTTGGCTTTGCCTAAAGGCATTCTCCATTGTAATTGGGGTAAATGTTTTCCAGTGACATCTTCAAGTCCCTTCTTACAAGGATGGTGGCTACATTCCTCCCAAGATTTCTGAATCTAATTACTTGATAGATGTTTAACTGTGTCACCATAAAGTTTTCTCCCTTGTTTCTTTCAATATTGTTTTTTTGTTCATCATAGTTCCATATTTCCTTGAAACCTGGGGCTCAAAATTATTCGTGAATGCTCTTGCTCAATGGACATCTCATTGAATAAAATCACCCACTCTACTATACTGAACAAGTTTAACCCACAGCCTACTATCAAACTACTCTTTTCATTCAACATCCAGTCAATTATATACTTGATACCTGAAAAACTTTGTAGCTGAGCCATTCATTGAGGAGGATTTATCCTCAACTAACAGTTTACATCCCTGCCCACAGAGGAAGATTCTTTTTTTATTAATTACCCAGCCATCATGGAGGTTTCCTCATTGATTCCTAGGTATGAGGAGCCAAAACCACTGAAAAGGGGTTCCATGGGTGTATTGTAAGCCAAAACTGTAAAAAATTGGTGAACTGAAATCATGGATTGAAGGCTTGAAAATTGCTGATTCAATGTCTTTGGAAGAATTATGGTGTATTTAAAAATACTTTTCATAAACAAACTTAGTTCTAGTAACATAAAATCAACATTTCAGAGCCACATGTTATGGAGGAGAGGCTGAGTTAAGCATGTGGGTAACCAACCATCAAGGAGGAACCCTCTTCAACTGATAGTTACTTTTTTCCTGTTAATTGTCTAATTTCCCATCTCATTGATTTTTTTTTCCAGAAGCCATAGCCTAATCTAGTTACACAAATCTCCAAAAAGCTTGTAGTTTGCAGGGTTTTCATTTTTTGAAGCTCATGCAGGCCCAGCACAGAGGCACCAAAGGCTGGTCTGGAAGCCAAGGTGGGCAGTTATTAGTAAAAGCACTTGTTGAAAGACAAACCAGTGTAACTTGACCTGAGGAGTTTAATAGGACAAGTCCCATATTCATCAATGTTTTTCTCTTTTTCTAATAGGTCTGTTTTGTTATCATTTTTGTTCCCTTCTATTTCTTATTCAAGCAGTTTCTCATGAAATTCTCTGGCCATCTGTTAGTGGCGGAAAATTTTTAATGAATATTTTTCTCTTTCTTTAATAGAGTACCCAGCTATCTAAAAAGTTTATTTCTTTGTTAATAACTATCTAAATGTGAGAGAAAGGAAAAAAACTAATATCTAAAAGCAGAAGTATGATAGGTCTTTCTTTGGATGAGATAGAGTAGAGAAATAGAGAGAGAGAAATGAGATTGTTCTAGAAGATGTGACTGATTCAGTCGAGTCTAAGCAAAGACAAAGTTTCTTTCCTTAGTACTATTTCTCTTCCTCTCTTTCTTATTCGAACTCACTATGTTCTTTCTTTTTATAGTTGTTATGAATCTTGTTGGATACGAGACATATTCGTTCCTTTTTCTCCTGAGACAAGATCTAATCATGTCAATGACATTTGATTTAGATTCTTTGTCTACACTTCTGTGCCTCAGCTTAACTGACTTATGTTCAGTCTCCTCAAGCTCAAAGGCTTCCGAGTTTTACAGGATTCTCCCACTGTCCTCAAGATCTTGCTCCTTGCTATCCGCAATACGGTGTAGCAGTGATGCTAGATCTTTTGGTTCAGGTGGCCTGATCCTCTGAGTGAGCGCTTCAGTGTTCCTGCTAGAATACAGTCCAGTCAGCTCCTGGCCTGTCTCTCTTATCTAATATACACCTTTGGTTAAACTTACGTTGTCTTTGTAGTTTCCTGGGTTGTACTATCTATGGGTGTTATCCTCTTTGCGAGCGTTGCTGTTATTCTGTTTGAGACAAAAGGCTTCTTAGCTATCTTGTTTATTTCTAGTCTATTCTATTCCAGTGGATTGACTTACGTGTGCTTTGCCGTGTCCTTGGTAGTCTTTTGTCTTGCTGCTGGTGCAATGCCTAGTCGTGCATCTGGGAGCGTCTGAGTAATAGATTTTAGTTCTCGTCAGCCTAGGTTCTAAGTTTTCTGCGGAATACATAAGACTCACATTTCCGCGCATTAGGTTTGGAACTCAACTCGCTCTTGCTGAGAGCTTGTTGGTCTGCGGGAGCTGAACCCAGATTCTTACACTATCTAGGAAATTTAATCTTGATGGCCTGGCAGGTTTCCTCCTTGACAGCTGGGTAAGTGGCCATACATTGAGGAGGAAATGTTTTCAATGGCTGAGTAATGTACCCAGCCATCAAAGATAAGTCCTCATCAATGGCCAGGTTCTGTATGCAACCATTGAGGAAGAAACTCCTTTGAAACCTTGGTTGATTACTCAGTCATTGAGGTGGTTTTCTCCTTGGTGAAGGGGTACAATACCCCACCATTCAGGAGGTTTTCTCCTTGGTGTCTGTTCAGAGTACACAACCATCAAGAAATTTTGCTCCTTGAAGGCTGGTTAGCATACCCAGCCATCAAGGGGGAATTCTCCTTGATGGCTGGGTACGTTACCCAACCATTGAGGAAGAAACCTCCTCAACGCCTTGGTATATTGCCCAGCCATTGAGGAGGAAAAAATCCTTGATGGCTGGGTGCAATGCGCAGTTGTTAAGGCGGTTTCCTTGTTGGTGGCTGGTTAGAGTACCCGACCACCAATAAAGTTTGCTCCTCAATGGCCAGGTTTCGTAACCAGCCATCAGGAGGCTCCCTCTATGATGGTCGGGCAATGTACTCAGCTGTCAACGATGAATCATCCTTGATGGCCGGGTACTGTACCCAACAATTGAGCATGAAACTTTCTCAAGGGCTGGGTTTATCACCTGGCTTTTATCAAGGAGCATACATCCTTGATCGCCGGGCTGTACCCAGCTGTCAAGGATGTTCCCTTCTTGATGGCTGAGTATGTACTGTACCCAGACCAATTAGGGTTCCTCATCAGTTCGGGTACAGGCCTTACCCTGACCGATGAGGAAGCTTCATTGGTCTGGGTAAAGAATCACTGTCAGCCTGCTACTATTCAGAGACAACCTGAACAAAGCATAAAAATATTAAATAAAATAAAAACAATATTAAAATTACATTAACCAAACTAATTCTCATGTACATGAAAGAAAGAGACATTATTACATGGTTTTAAAGAGACATTATTACATATAAATAAGCATTATTATTGTAGAGATATTATTAAATGTATAACCCATATATATATTTACTTAAATGTGCTCAAATTAAAATAAACCTTATTTTACATATGTAACATGTTAAAATATGTGGAACCATTAAAATCAGTTGTTTCAACATAAAATAAATAATAAAAAATGCAAATGTTAATAACTTTCAAACCTTGAAGAAAAATTAGAATATTATTGCATATTCTTAATCTACACTAAAAATTAACTAGGGTACCTCACTCATGGTACCCCTTCATTCTTACTCCTTCACCCACTTTGTAGTAACTCACATGTACTCAGTTATCACAGCACATGTCCACATTACACCAGTACATGAACCATCAGGTATATCAATACTGACTGGTACATGACCAAAAGTACACATCAAATTGAGGTGTTGTGTAAACTGACCAAGTTAGACCCAACTGTGTCGTGAGGAATCCAACCCCGCGCCCCAGTTCAGAAATTAGGAATTGGGCCGCAGACCCTCCCAGAATACACATACCCCAGGTTAGAAGGGTTGAAAAATTATAAGAAAAATACAGGGGGATTCAGAGCGCCCCAAAAATATGGGAACAACTCCCCAGACCCCCAAAACCTTGTTGCATCACTTGTATCATGGCACTCAAAGGTTTGAACAGGCTGAATTGGGCCACAAACTGCCTCATAGCGCTGTAGCTGGCCCAGGACAAAGGTTACAAGGGGTCCAGGAACCAACAAGGCTTGTTACCAACCAAGTAGAAAACCCCCAGACCCCTTGGTGAGCGCCTCCAGCCTCCTGGGCCAAGTGTACATAGCTACATTTAGCCCAGACCAGCCAAAGTTGCACTACTCCACCAAATTGAGAGATTGTGGGCGCTTCTGAGGCTCTAAAATTACTATTTAAGAGACCCAGAACTCCCCCCCCAATGTAGAAATCATCTTCATTCCATTTAACAGCATTTTTACCGCCCTTTAACCAGCCTTTAAACTAGTTACTTTAGCTTAAATCCTGCTGTTTTGCCTTGAATATCAACCAACAACCACCTATCCTGCCTTCAGCCTTAAAATACCACCAACCAACCACCTTTTTGAGCGCCTCAATACAGCCTTAGTCCCTCTGAACACCCTTGGATATACTTGGAAGCACTAGTGAGTACTTCTTTCATCCTTCTTCAGTAGCAGACACTTTCTGGGCGTACTCTTTCTTAATTGAGAGACCAGATATAATCAGGTCTTAAAAACCAACCTGAAAACCAGGTCCTGATTAACAGAGGGCACAGTAAACCACCCCTGCTTGCAGGCCCCTCTGTAATAAAAAATAGTAATATTTTTTATTGTCTTTTCTTTCGTTACTTTTTTACAAAGTTCCACCACTTTTTAGCGCATTACCACGCCTGAACCACTCCTGTTTATTAATTTCAGGCAGTGTAGCTAGAAGTTTTTAAGAACTTGGAATCACTGATCCTGACAATCATGCTGACCGATGAGGAAGCCTCATCGGTCAAAGTAAGGAATCACTCTTGCTGATGAAGAAACCACACCGGTCAGGGTGATGCCTTACTCTGACCGATGAGGAAGCTTTAACGGTCTGGGTAAGGCATCACCCTAGCCAATGAAGAAGCCTCATGGGTAAGGGTGATGCCTCACCCAGACCAATGAGGCTTCCTCATCGGTCATCTGATGCCTTACTCAGACCGATGAGGCATTCTCATTGGTCCGGTAAGGCTTTTGCCTGAACCAATGAGGACCCCTCATTGGTCAGGGTAAGGCATAACCCTGATCCATGAGGCTTCTTCATTGGCTAGGTTGATTCCTTACTTATACTAATGAGGCTTCCTCATTGGTCAGAGTAAGGCTGTACCCAAACCAATGAGGAGCCTCCTTGGTCAGGGTAAGGCATCACCATGACCAATGAGGTTTCCTTATTGGTCGGGGTAAAGGTTTAGCCTGACCGAGTGGGTATAGCCTTACCCTGACGGTGAGGCTTCCTCATTGGTCGGGGTAAAGGCTAACCCAGACCGATGAGGCGTCCTCATTGGTCAGGGTCAAGCCTTGAAACTTGGTGTGCAGGCAGGGTTAAGTGCAATGTCCAGGAAGAAATATTACTATTTATAGAGGAATGGTTTCTTGAACCTCAAGAAGGCTTCCGCCCCTTAGGACCTCCGGGTTAGGGTGTTGCTTCTGGGGTGAAACCCGTAGCCCTTTGCCAGTGTCTTAGTAGACTGGTCGGGGCAAGCTGAGGTTCTTTCTGGGAGACTGAGAACACCAGCTGGATTGCAGCAAAAAAACTGGTCCTAGGGAAACCTCGGATCTTGTTTTTGTGAAACACTATGTTTATTAGACTTGGATTTTGGGTCAACAACTCCCAAATCCTCTCACTGGATTGGAGTTGCGACTCCCAAACTGGACGTCAAGTGGGTCCTGGGAGTTGCAACTCCAATTCCCGGGAGTCATTTAACCAACACCCTTTCTTTATGACCTGAATATTTGAATATTCTCAATATACATACAAAAAAAGATATGCAAAATAAGGATTTTGGCTTGAAAACTGTGTTTGGAGGGCTCACAACCAGGCTTAACTTTTGGGATCAGCTGTGAGTGAACAGCATGAAAAGCAAATAGACATGAATTGAATTTCATTACAATCTTGAATTCAAATTGAGATATTTATTTACTGCTATCAAATGTAAACTTAGGATCAAGAAGGGTTTGTTTTAAAATTTCAAAGGAAAATGGAAAATTACTGTCCTTTCTGAATACCTGTTTTTTATAACAATCCCATTTCAATCCATTGGTGTGAAGTTTTACTGTTAAAATTGTTTCAATTGAAGAAAAGTTCAGCTCAAGTTACAAATATGTTGTGGATCTATTTTATATGCAGATCCATCTGAATTCCAGTCAAATTCCAGATGAGTTCACAATGACTTCAGAGTCACTTGATCAAGTCTCAATTAAGATATAGGGGAGGTATCCATCGGAGTTACAGAGAGAGATCAAGGTATGGCACTTCCTGTAGAGTGCCCCCTCGGTTCCCCTGGTGAATGAGGTGTAAGAGTCCGCTTTTGACTCTTCACTTTCTGTTCCAGAGGGACCAATACAAGGCTCAATAGCCAGGGAGAGAACTTCTAGGACCAACGGTGGGATGGATTGCTAGCACTGGAGAGGGAAGAACTCTCGTGAGTACAACTAGTAGGGATAAAAGAAACAACAGAAAGGAAGACCTACCTAGCACCGGAGAGGGAAGAACTCTACCAAGCTAGAAGGGGAGGGAATGGTTGAACTAAATACAGTCTTTCTGGGGATTACATAATACTTGACAGACTTGTGAAGTCTACAAGAGGGGGCTTCACATGAGGCTTCCTCATTGGTTAGGGTAAAGGCTTCCTCTGTCAGCCTCTATGTTACTAAACTGGATGATTCCTGGTTGTACTATGAGTGTTGAGTAAGGTTTGGATAGAAAAAGTGTGGTTTGAGTACAGGATTCCTGTATTTAAACAGAAGAATCAAAGTGTTAATATTCTAGCCTTGACCAGGACAGTAGAATCTTCTTGACCAATGTAATTGGGAGGGAAATCTAGAGTCTTCCCTCTGATTCTTCCTGCTGCCTTTAAAGCCAGGGAATGGTTTGGGACTTACCACGGGGTGAGTGCTAAGATCCTAGAACAAGAATGAACTAACAATAGGGGTACTGCTTCCAGAATTTTTCAAGACCTTATGGGCCACCACTACAAGGATATTCAGCGCAATAAATGAAGATTGTGGACTTATAGGTATTTGTATATAAGAGAACAAGGTTGATTTTTGCTATGTAGGTTGAGTGTAACTGTGGAGGGTTAACTAATCTAGTTCTGCTGAATATGTGACGGTGTAATGGGTTGGGGGACAATGATAGAATATCCATGGTCCTTATATATTCTTCATTCCCAAGGAAGGAGCTTCTTACAGCGCACAGAGGGATCAAAGAATCAGTTGATCAATTGATGTGCAGGGCATAGCATGATTCAACAAGTATAAGTCTATCAATTCAGATTTACATTGATGTGATCAAGATCAGCTATTGTGATCACTGTCAGATCTTAATGACATCATGTACATTGATTTTGTTCTAAGCAGATCTAGTGTACATGTGTTTACCGTTACGTGGAATACTTGCAAATATCAAGTATAATTAATTATAAGCATGTTTCAGCGTGAAAATATGCTAATAATTAAATAATAAAGTATTTAAATAAATACAAGTAAAGTCTCTTAATTATTATTAAGGCAAGGTTTTGGTTGTGATAATTTAAGTGATTGAAAAATAATAATGAAACAAAACCAGATAAAACTAAACAATACTAAAAAATACTAAAAAAAACTGTACAAGGTAAAACAAAACTATGTAGAGGGTTTATGAGGCTTGCTAGCACGTGGTAAATACTAGGTATGCTTGTATTTACTCAGTGGTTGAGATCCTCATTGGTTAGGGTAAAGGCTTACCCTGACCAATGAGGCTTCTGTTGTAATTACAGACTTCATGAGGGATTGACCGAGGAGCTTGAGGAAGGGGGTCTCACAAATATTTGTTATGAAGTTTGTGCTAAGACTCGATGGGGTTTATTACTTGGAAGGGGGTCAACATATATAGGAGGAGCAACTTGTGACAGGACCACTAAGTGACAGGAGACTAGGACTGGACTGGATGACGGGACAGGTGACAGGACAGGGATAGGTTTACAGGTTGAAAGGACAGGGACTGGTTGACTGGACAGGTTGACAGGTTGACAGAAAGACAAGACAGGACTGGTGGACTAGACAGTGACATATGGAAGGGCAGGAAGGAGAAGGATCTGAGGAGACTGGGAGTGGACATTCTGAAATCCTGACATGCCCCCGCGCGAACAGGCAACTGACAATTAGGACACTGGACAATTGATTATAACATGCTGACCTAGGATTAGTGACCGTCAAGATTGGAGGGGAGATGATCAAATGATGCAATGAGCTTGTTCATAGCGTTGGATTGAGTGGGATTTGCTTCAAAGTTGAAGAGACTAGGGGAAGTGATGGTGGTGTAATGAGCTTCAGCAGCAGCTCGTTTTTCTTTTTGTTGTTTACGAAAGCCTTCTAGGAGTTTGGGATGAAGAGAGAAACACTTATCGGCAGTGTGAGAGGAGCTGTTTGGAAGGTGATGGCCCTTAGGACAGGTGTAAAAGGCTTTGACCCCATTGTTTTGAGTGTCGGTGGTTTCAGCGGTTGGCTTGGAAGTATCAGCCTTGATTTGGCTGTCGAGCATTTCCAGGACAGTTTTGTATGTGAATTTTACTGTGGAAGTGGTGCCTGACACAATGATGGTGTTTTGAACATGACTGAGATTGTTCGGGATCTTCATAATAATGATGTGGCCGAGAATAGTTTTGTCAACCGTAGCACCAAGGGATTGAAGGAAGGCCATGCTGTCCCAGAACTTCAAGATGAAATTGGATACGTTGTTCGATCAAAGGGGAAGGTGCATGAGCTGATACCAGGCTTTAAAAATGTTTTCTTCCTTCTTGTACGCTCCAAATTTGAGGATATTCTCCCAGGGAATCTT
This sequence comes from Puccinia horiana, assembly GCA_001624995.1. NCBI lineage: Eukaryota > Fungi > Basidiomycota > Pucciniomycetes > Pucciniales > Pucciniaceae > Puccinia > Puccinia horiana. The sequence continues at coordinate 716,632 of LWDY01000007.1, forward strand.
GGGGCAGTCATAGCCAACGTTTTTACACACATAACCTGAGATTGAGGAATGAATGTGAGTGATGATAAGGGCATGAGACTTGTTGAGTCAAAGGGATTGATCAATTTTGATCAATTTGTTATCATCACCATGGATGCAAGTGGGTTCCTTGCCAAGTACTAGTTGGTAAAGCTCTTTTGCTTTGAGCACCGATTTCATTTTGAAGATCCAATCGACATAGTTGTCCGAGGTGAGTTCTGGAATTGAATATTTCTCAGAGGAGCTCATGTTTGACAGGAGATGGTGAAAGGAAAGGAAAGAGAAAGATTGGAGAGTGGAGAGAGAGAGAGGTTTATCAGGGTAGAGCGAGACTGTAAATCTGTTGTAATTACAGACTTGATGAGGGATTGACCGAGGAGCTTGATGAAAGGGGTCTCACAAATATTTGTTATGAAGTTTGTGCTCAGACTCAATGGGGTTTATTACTTGGAAGGGGCGCAACATATATAGGAGGAGCAACTTCTGACAGGACCACTAAGTGACAGGAGACTAGGACAATTGGACAGGACAGGACTGGATGACAGGACAGGTGACAGCACAGGGACAGGTTGACAGGACAGGGACAGGTTGACAGGTTTACAGGACAGGGACTGGTTGACTGGACAGGTTGACAGGTTGACAGAAAGACAAGACAGGACTGGTAGACTAGAAAGGGACATATTTAAGGGCAGGAAGGAGAAGATGAGAGTCGAGGAGAAGGATCTGAGGAGACTGGGAGCAGACATTCTGAAATCCCAACAGCTTCCTCATTGGTTAGGGTAATGGCTTACCCTGACCAATGAGGCTTCCTCATTGGTTAGGGTAAAGGCTTTCCCTGACCAATGAGGCTTCCTCATTGGTCTGGGTAATAAGGCATCACCCAGACAAGCCTCAATGGTCTGTATAAGGCATCACCCTATCCAATGATCATTCTTTATAGGCTAGGGTAAAGCATGAACCAGGCCTCATTGGCCGGGGTGAAGCATTCCCTTGACCAGCTTGAACAAGGCTTCTTCATTGTTCAGGGTGTTCATGGTGAGATTTGACCCTGACTGATGAGGGAATCTCATTGAAGTGGGGCCTTGGAGGACCAATGAGCCAGCTCATTCAGGCAAACAATCTCAAGGAAAAAGAAATCAAACTTAAACCTTGAAAATTGAACAAATTAATTCAAAAAAACTAAAAAACTGAAAGATTTGCAACAACTAGAAGTTTTGTATTGCATTACTCAAGTAGTTCTACTTGAATGAGAATGAAAAAACAACAAGTAAATAATTAAAGTGTACCTAGAAGCAGCAGAAAATGAAATTATTTGTGTTGAAGTCGGTGATCCCATCTACATGTATTTTGTTAGTTTAAGAAAAAGAATTAAAATTCATCTAACTTCAACAAAAAAGAAAATCAAATCCTATACAAAAAAAAGGAAAATAAAAACAGAAATAACATCATACATTCAAAAGAAAGGAAGGAAGAAGCCAGACAAAGAGTGAGCAGAAGAGCATGGGGAAAAAGATAAAAAAAATTCAAATAAGATGTTATTCAGGATCGCCACCAAGTTTTGTAATCAAGTGTTCAATCTCATTTTGCAGATCTGCACAGATATAGTCGAGTGGTAAGTTGGGCTGATCGACTCTAAATGGATCCCCACATCCTCATGCTAGAGATTTGATTCCTATCAAGTGAAGCAAATGGTGTAGTGTGAGTTTGAACTGATAGGCATCTGATAGTTGAACTTTGCTCCCAAGGTGAATATTACATCCGGAAAAATGAATCGGTCAATGAATGAAATAAGGCAGGGGGGATTAAATTATGATAGCAAACAGCTTTTAGTTCACTCCAACATTGACAGCAGTGAGAGCAGGTGAGCCAATAGGAATGCTTATGAGATGATCAGCGATGAAAAAAAATTTGTTTGTGTGTGTTTTCTACATTGCACTCAATTCTCCTGACTGTGACTGCAAGGATACTAACCAGAAACTTCTGTTGATTGTCCACAGTTTTTGTCCGGGTTTTCTTTTTTTAGACTGGTTACACACTTGGTCAAATTATGCCTTGGGTTCTGATCATCCAGTCCCATGTCGTGTCTGGCTATGTAGGTCAGACTACCAAATCTTTGTGTCCAGAACGTCGACAGCACATGGCTAATCCTTCTTCTCTTCTCACTCGACCCGACAAAATCTTTGATCTATGGACTTGATCAATGTCTGTATCCATAGGAAACAAATCGGCCACATTTCCTCTACAACTGCTTGGTTGGGACATTGATGCTTTAAACACTGTTCAATTCTTCAATCATCTGGGTTGGTTGTCATCCAAAATGCCACCGCATTGGAAAGGGTCTTTGACAGGCAACCCCCTGGGATTGAAGGTGCAACCCACCCTATGTCCTCAGGACGGTCAAGGTGGGTCGCACCTTCAATCCCCCTGTCAAAATGGGGGGTCTCAGGTTGAATTATCGACCCTCCGCCAAGGAGGAGCCTCGGCAAAGGGTACAGGACGTACCTACCCGCCAAGGAGGTTTCATCCTTGGCGGGTGGGTACGGCCTGTACCCTTTGCTGGGGCTCCTCCTTGGCGGAGGGTCAATAATTCAACCTGCGACCCTCCATTTCAACAGGGGGATTGAAGGTGCGACCCACCCCGACCATCCTGAGGACATAGGGAGGGTTGCACCTTCAATCTCAGGGGGTCGCGTGTCAAAGACCCTTGTAAAAAGTTAGGTGTCTTGACGAAACCATATTGATTTGCCGGAACTGTTTTGAATGTTGACTGAAAGATTATAAGATTCAGTAAGATTGATAAAAGGTCAAAATATGTGTGTATTATATAAGTTGTTCAGCAGTTTAAAGTGATCACAAAATGACACGGGATGATTGACGGTTCTCAAAGAGGCCATATTGAGTTGTTGAGAGATCAGGTTGATGGTAAAAAAGGTTTAATGCTGGTTACAAAGATGTGTTGAGTATAGGGTGTGTGGTTAGAAAACGGATTGAGAGAGGAAGAAGATGAAGGCTAAGGAGCCCGCGTGTTTATCAGGCTGCCGTTGTTGGTGGTGGAGGACGCTCAGGTAAAGTCAAATCAACAGGTTGAGTGCAATTGAATAGAGTTCGCGGTCAGTGCGTAGTGGGTAAACCAACATGTTGGGAACCCTATAAATAGTAAGGTTGGATTGGCAGGTAGGAGAAGGGTCGTGGCTGAAGGTCGGCTTAGGTGGTTTCGAAAGCTGTTTCAATGAGCGCATGGATGTGGTTGAAGGCCAGGGCGAGAGAAACGTCCAAGTTGATGGTGATGGGCAAGTATGCATTGGAGGTGGCTTGGTTACAATTAGGTACAAAGTTTGGATGGCATGTTAAGTGCCCAGCTGTTTGGTGAGGCGTATGTGGAAACGTGACCAGATGGTTGCGGTGACGATAAGCCTAGAGATACTGTGTGTGTAGGACAACAGAGTCAGGGTTGGATAAAACATACAGTACAGACATAGGGAAAAATGTACCAGTCGGCTTGAGCACCACAGTAGGGAGTGAGTGGTGAGGGGAGACAGGGTCGTGGGTATAAGTAGGGCAGGGAAAATGTGGGGGGGAGAAAGTGTTGTCACACACGTGTGACATACCTGTAAGACTCTCCAAAGCCTACCACTTTAGGTACACCTCGGGACAACTCCCGAGGTGGAAGTTAGAGGGACTGAATCAATTATCCCTAACTATCGAACCATAGCCTCTAAAAATTATGAGCCTATAATCTTGAAAATTCATTCACCAAACAATCAATCCAATAGCACCTACTTCGTGTAGAGACTGTGAAAAGTAAGATGTGTCTGATGGGATTTGAACCCATGACCTCAGCAATGCTGAGACACATAATAGAGTACTGCCCTTAACAACTAGGCTACAGACGCTTGTGGATGCCAGAGTAGTTGGGTGGTAGTAGATATGGTTCAACTCATAAGAGGAGTGATACATCATAATAGCACACTAACAGACACCTCAACACTTTGCACTATGAATCTACTCCAACATCACGGTTGTAAAATTCATCCTGTGTCACACATGTGACATCTCTCTTCTGATTGAACAGACGACTTTGAGTTCACTCATCTTCTATTTTCATTCTTCTTCTCCTCTGTCTCCTTCTCTATTCTTTCCTTCTCTTCACACATCAATCCCAAATCAACAACTCAACTCATCTCATCACTCAATTCACTTCAACTCTCATACCACTTTTTCTTCACTTCATCATTCTAATTCTCTTCTTCATTCCAACCAAACTCAATCTTGTCTGTCTGGTAAGATTTGACCTCAACATCTCAAACAATCTTAAACTCAACTAATCCTGTCACTTCAGATCGTACTCTCTTGTTCTGTTTCTTTAGTCTTTCATATCAGGCCTTCTCATTATTCTCCTTGTGCTCCAATGTTGGTTATTTCATTCATTCCTTTTCATTCCTTTTCTCATTTCTTTAATTTCTAATTTGTTCTTTTTCCTCAGTGTGTTGGTTTCAGTTTAGGCAATTCAATCTTCAATCTAAAAGCTTTTACAGTTAAAAGCCTCCAACCAATGCATTGAAACTGAAGCCAACGCGGGACCACAAGGAACATTTTCAAGGTCAAATAGAACCTTGCTGACAATCACGGCAATGGGCTCATCACAAAATGACGGCTTTCAACAAGCCATGTTGAAATCCGCACTTGATACAATCCCTCAGGTCACTGAGGAGAACTATTTGATAAGGTAAGACAAGATGTCCACTCTCCTAGAGCTATGGGGAGCACTCTCTAATCTCAAATCAAATGACTCGTCAGCTCTAGAACCGGACACCAACACAGAACTCATACTTCTAATCATCTCAAAAATTGACAGTGTTACACACAACAATGTTGTGACAGAAGACAATCCAAACTCTGCCAAGGGCCTTTGGAATGCAATCCGGGAAAGATTCGCATTGTCCCAAGCTTCCAACCGAGCCAGAATCTTCAATGAATTCCTTTAAATCATGTTCAGAGAAGATTCCGTCGAAAGCTTTGTCACGGATGTCAAAGTCTCAATCAAAAAGCTAGTCAATGTTGGTATAGATCTTCCACAAGACATACTCGCATATCTGATTTTATTCAAATTTCCTGACAGATTACAATCACTCAAGAGGCAAATCATGCACTCCGACAAAGAATTGTCTGTTGAATTTGTCTGTAATCACCTTAGTCAATTAAATAATGAAAATAGAGCAGAAGCAAGAAAAACGACAACCAGCACTCAAGGAGCTGCTCTATATTCAAACAAAGGAAAATGATTCAACAATCAAAATTCAGAGAATTCAAATCAAATCAAGTGATGTACCATGGGATATCACAACCCACGGCAAGACCAAAATCATGATTCTAAATTGTGCTGGCACCTTCATCCTGAAAAGGCTCCCAAGTGGTGGCGAGAAGCACAATTCAAATTGGAAGCATCTAAGAAAACTAGTCACTTCATGTCACTATTTACTCTCTGGGTCAAAAGAGGGGAAAGCAAATCCAAAATCATCCTGGATAGCGGCTCCACCTCTCATGTATTCAACAACAAACTTTTCTTTGAAGATCTGGAACTTGGAAAGTTTGATGCTATCTGCACTGGGAAAGAAGGCGCTAGTCTACCTATTAAGGTAAAAGGAACGGTCTCATTGAAATGGGGAAAAATGAAAGTTTCTTTAGAGAATTGCATGTATGTCCTGGACATTTTCGTCAATCTTATCAGCCCAGGACTCTTGGATAAGAAGGGTTGCAAGGTCAAAGCAGAATGTGGCCATTCTCAATCTTGAAGGGAAGTCTTGAATTGTTTCGTGGAAGGATCAACAACAATCTATACCCAGTTCAAAATCCAGACAAAATTGGACTTGATCAATCCTATTCCTTCTACAATCATGCTTTGCATCAAACCCTTCAAGAAATACACAAGAATTACGGACATGCATCTCTGCAAAGAATCAACACGCTCATTCCGAACTACATCTCAAAATCTGAAAAAGATAACTTTGAATGTAAGGCTTGTATCTTGGAGAAGATTGCTAAAGAACCCTTCAATCAAGTCTCAAGGCCCACGACAAGAGTCTTTCAATGCCTTCATCTGGATCTTATTGGTCCAATAACTCCTCAATCTAAGATAAAATCAAACTTCATTCTCATGGTTGTCAACAACTTCTCAGGCTACTGGGCCAGATTTCCAATATGCCGAAAAGACAACATGACCGATGTTCTGATCAATCTATTAGAAGGTGAAAAGAAATGACTCAGCTACTTACCGGGTCTAATCTGTTCAGATGGTGGAGGTTAATTCACTGGGATCAGGTTAGTCAAGTACCTGAAGGAGAATCACATTCAAAGGCTGATATCCGGAACATAACAGTAGAGCCAAGCGGGCAAATTGGACCATAGTCGAATCCATGTGGGCGACTTTCCGGATGTCCAGTATGCCCAAAGCGTACTGGCATGAACTAGTAAAATCATGCTGCCTTTCACTAAATCAAATCCCAAGAAAAGGCGAGACAAAATCCTCCATGGTCACCCACTTCCTGAAGATTTTCTCAAGCCAATGGGTACCCCAACAATTGTGCTTTCAATGAACAGAGTCAAAGGAAAGAAATTCAATGTCAAGGGACAGGAAGGTGTTCTGGTGGGCTTCAACGTCTTACTACAAACATACCACGTCTTGCTGAAATCAAGTGCTGTTGTGGATTCTAAACATGTCCAATTTTTGAAGACCAAGAACCCTGTAGAGTGCTCAGACACTGATTTTTTACCTGAAGAATTACCTCAAACTGGGGGGAAAATTCCAATCGACGAGCGCACAAGTGGAAATGTGTAGTAATTTGAGGTTAATTTACTTTATTGCAGCTAATCAATAAATGCTAATAGTAGTAAACTAGAAAAAAGAAAGAAAAAGAAAAGGTAAGAAACAATAAAAATTTGGAAAAAGAAAAGGATTGATCAACATAAATGAGAGAGATGAGCAATACCTTCTTAAAGTTCAAAACCTAGCAACAACTTCTTTGAGAAAAATCAGAAACCCTTAGGAATGGGAACAGAAATTTAATGATCAAGCCTGAGAGGAAAGAATCAAAAGAAGTCAATAATGAACAGAAAAGAAAGAAAGATAAAAATGAAATCGGTGATTTGAGATTGAGATGGGATTCGGGGTATACCTCCACTTGAGTTAAATCCTAGCTCCTCCTGAGTCTCTATTTTCTTTGTCAAGTTGAGGTGTTTGGTTCTGAACGGACAATTAGGACGTATTCGGACAGTGGATTGAGGGACAAGATGTTTGACAGAGTGAGAAAAACTTAAATGATCTGTTTTTCTTCTCAATGCAGGGTGCGAGTTCAACTAAAGGGATTGATATTGCATATGGGTTATGCAATTTGACTTGGGCTTGTGATTATTTGTCGACAAAATGCTCAAGAAACTCCTTGAGATGACAAGGAGCCTCAAGGGATCATCAAAAATGAAGGCAAAGATGACAACTCTGATGAAGAAATTGAAGAGTTGCTAGTCCCTGAGCAAGAAGCTCCCGTGCAACCTTGGGTTCTTCGAGATCAATCCACCTTGAAACCACCAATAAGGTATGGTTTTCATCATTATTACGAGCCGAACTCTTTTTAATTGGCCATCAGAAGCAGCGACAGAAAGTACTGGCATGAAGCAATAGAAAAAGAAGTCAATTCCATCGAGAGCCATGGGGTGTGGAAAACTAATACGATGAACCGGCAAATCCCTTACACACTTCCTGGATGTTCTAGATTAAAGACAACTGCCACAGGGATCCCATCAAGTACAAAGGGAGACTCTGTGTCCAGGGCTTTGATCAGATTGAAGTTCTTGACTACAATGAGACCTTTTCGCCGACACTTTGTATGATTCTTCTTTACTCTCTTCATCAAAATCTTGAAGTCACACAGTTTGACATTTAAGGTGCCTTCTTGAACGCACCACTCTCGGAAGAAGTCTACATCAAAACCCCTAAGGGAGTTAACAGGTACTCTCCTTAATTAACACTCAACAAGGTACTATATGGCTTAAAGCAGGCGCTGAAGAATTGGTATGAAACCTTGGTGCTATGGTTGGAATTGATCGGGTTTGAAGAATCAAGCTGAGATCCCTGCCTGTATCTCTGTGACAACAAATTCTTGTGGGTGTTCTTTCATGTAGATGATCTAGTGCTGGTCGGTCTGGGGAAAAACTTCAAGAAGCAATTTGAAGAAAGATTCAAAAACTCATCTTGTCCCGCACCCAATACCATCCTCGGCATGAAGTACGAACACCTTGGTCACAAAATCCTTCTCTCTCAACCGAAGAACATAGATCATGGACTCGAGGAGCTAGGAATTCAACAATGCAAACCTTCTCAGACTCCGCTTACGTCCAACCTCAAACTCTGTGAAGCCACTGATGAAGAAAACAAAATCTTCAAGAAAGAAAACATCAATTATTGCTCGGCCATTGGACTCATGAATTACATAGCCGGGTAAACTTGACCCGACATAATTTACGCAGTCTCTAGCCTTGCTAAGTTCTCGGTTAAGCCTGGAATTCAACATTGGCATAAAGTCAAGAAGGTATGGCAATACCTACAGTCGACAAGAGACTTAAAACTCACTCTTGAAGTACGTCAACCCCTCCAAATGATCAACATCTTGAGGCAATGACCCAAAACATTGCACTTCTCAATCCAGCTACCTCTCCTACTTGTTTGGAGCACTTGTCTCTTGGAACAGCTCGCAACAATGCAATGTCACCTACTCATCCACAGAAGCCAAACTCAACCCTCTCGTTGATGCCTTCCATGAGGGCACCTGGCTCAAAGCACTTCCCTCTGACGTCTGGGGCATTCAGCTCAACGCTGCCAACCACTACATCAATGACAATGAGTTAAACAAATGTCTCTTGATGACCGATGAACAATTCTACAAAAATTTTCCAAACAAGAACTATATTGACAACACATGGAAGAATTTTGGCTCCCATCCCAAGACCAGACACATTGACTTGAAGACTAAAGGCATATGCCAAGAAGTTTGACACAAAAATATCAACATCATTCTTATCAGAACTTTCGACATGCTGGCCGACTCACTCACCAAAGCAGCTCTGAGATTGTCCATACACAATCTCGTCAAGACAATTGATCCTCAGTTCCCAATCAACAACTTCCCAGCCACAGGGAGTGTAAAATTTATCCTGTGTCACACATGAGACACAGGATGAATTTTACAGCAGTATCCCAGTTTAGGGTGTAATTGACCAGATTCGCTTGTTTTTACCTTGCTTTGCCACAACGTTGTGGATTGATCTTGGTGATTTTCTTTCAACTTTTCCCTTCTGTTTTCTGGCTTTTTAAGCATGTGCATCAGTGATTAAGATAAGCGGATTAGCTACCTGTGTATTACAAAACTATTAGCCATAGTTTTGGTGCCGAAAGCTTTTCAGTGTTTGTACTGTCCTACTCCCTCTCACTACTCCTAATCTCTCTCCCCTTGATTGACTCACTTGTTGTGGTGAGTAACGTTTCTCCTTTCATATCTCTTCATCTCATATATCCCTTTCGAGATTGAAAACTGGTCATACCCCTCTTTGCGCTATGCAGATTCTGGTTCCAAAATCAATGATGATGGTGTTCCCCTTGGACGCAGCAGAATGGAGGCGCTTTTCAACTCTGTACTGAACAATACGGCCTGACGACACAATCAGAGCCTCAAACAACAACCGATATACTACCCCGGGATCTAGTGGCATGAGGGCTGCAGGTCAAGGGGGGAGGTATAGAGAGGCGCCGGCGCATCAAAATCTGATGAACAATGGTAACCCCACGCCGGCGTCAGCGTCAACGCAGGACACGACTCAGCCGCAAGTAAATTTTGCCCGTACGCAAGCGATCAGCGGAGAAGAACAAGATTTTCTCCAGGCAGAGTTTCAGCTCAAGCAGGCAAAGATTGTGTCCATCACAGTTGCTGCAATTAATTGAGGTTGGACAACTGAGAATGTTCTGAAATCTGATGGGAAAAATTTCGGACAATGGACCTGAGAACTGAAGGAGTTTGGGTCAGCAAACTTCTCAGATTTGGATTTCTTCTTCAACCCTTGCGAAAATCTCACTTTTGAAAAGATCAGCCGTCAAGTTATACTAGCAAGTGTGGCGAATGCACTAGTATCAGATCTACAAGGGGCAACGACGAATTTTGGCATGTATGAAATATTGAAGAAAAAAATTACTTTGGTTTCCAGAGCAGCACAGATGAACATCTGGTACCGCTGAAAGGTGTTCCATGTAAACCCTGAAGAGACACCTGCGGGCATTGACACGTTGTTCAAAGATGTTTACGCGGAGTGGAAGATTCTGAATGTTCTACTGAACTCTGATACAGTATTTGGCTTTATTTTCCAATCCGCCGAAGCAAAATCCTCGGCTCATTCAGGAAGGACTTCGAACAGAGAATTGAGAATGGTGTACAAAACGTTCTGGCACACAAAGTCCCAAAGCTGGAAACCCTTCTCTTGGCCTATGATTTTTGTAGGACTCAACACCTTCACACCTTTGGTAAGACTCCAAAAAATGACGGCAGATATACCTCAACAGCTTTGTTGACTGGACCTGCCAAAGAAACTGGTAGTTTTGATTTCGACACCTACTTGCCGATGTGCTGGAGGAAAATTGGCCGGATGCGCTTGATTTCTATGCTGCAATGGCTAAAAAATGTTGGCATTGTGGAAATCCAAACCACTACCTCCGAGATTGCCCTATGAGGGTAAAATCAAATCAAATCAACCAGAGAATCCATGGTCCAGGCGGGAACAATTTCAATCCACCAGTCGGCTTTCAAAAAAAACTTGGAAATCCGACTCAGGAGACTTTTGTTGGGTCGCTTTACACCCAACCAAATGGTAGAAATCAGACCTCAAACTACAACAGCCGAGCTCCCCTCCCCCCCCCACCTGTTTTCAGATGCAAGCCAAAAGAATGGCTGATCTTTACCGACCAAGATACTCAAACCCCTCATCAGACAAATGACAATCCGGCGCACAACAGTCACAATCATCCGGGGGGGAGGGGCATCTGCTCAAATTGTGGAGATCGGGGACATCCCAGATGATCTGGATGACCTGGTTTTCCAGAACATGTCGCTTGGTGAAGACCTGGTAAGTCCAGCAGCCATTTTTGACACCGGTGATCGTCATTTCCGCTCTCTATCTAAGACCTTGCCTCTGTCGGTAGCTACCGCCAACAGCCGATCCTATGTTACCGGAATCGGGAAGTTACATTTCCACGGAAAGGACAGGCAAATAACCATCCTTAGAGGTGTGTTGTTTTGTGATCAAGCAAGATCCACGCTGATATCCATGGCGGCCTTAAAAAAGACTTATGCTTGTGTTGGTTATAACAACGGCAGGAATGTCTTCGGAATTTTTAATAAATCTGGTCAACTTGCTTTCAAGTGTGATTTTGATTCCAAGCAAAATAGGTGGTGTGTCTGAGGTGCTATGGTCAAGCAAGGCAAAACTGTACCAACAAATGTCTTCCCTTCTGTCTCAATTTTCTCTGCAGATATTCCAAAAAATTCCAACATCTCTCTTACAACTTTTCCGAATGGGGCCGGCTAAAACCACACCCCCAAATTGCTAAAAGGACCCCTCTGGTGAGGTGTCCTTTGGTGTGCACGCCCCATTTGGGGCCTCCATCGACCATGGAGGCCCCAAATGGGTTGTACAAGCCCTCCACGCCCCCGATGGGACGTGCACGACCATGCACACCCCAAGGGTGGGACGTGCATGGTCGTGCACGTCCCGGAGGATGACTTGGTGCCGGATCAAAGGGCGTGCATTGGCATGCACGCCACGGGTCGTCCCTGTCTGGCTTGGAGGACGTGGATGGTGTAAGGTTGTCAGAGCCACCGGTGTGTGCGCGCCAAGTGCACCCGCCACGCCTGCGCACCAAAATGGTCGTAAAGAGGGGGTGGCGCGCCCTGCTAACCCTAATTTTGGAGGGAGAGTTGTCAGACTCTGACAGCTTTCTCTGTTGAATCCAATGGGTGAAAAATGTTGCACAACTGTTCTGGCAGGTTGCCAGAACTGTCAGGAAAACAAATTCACATTTCAAAACAATTTAGCTGGCACTCTCGCCAACTTTTTGCTATGAAAAATACTATTGTAATTTTATTTTTCAACCTGATTGGTCAAAACCAGTCAACTTTGTTAGGACCTGTCCTATTGAATGGGAAAATGTTTTGAAAATATTTTTGAAACATTCTGGTGGGCCTGTGGTGTACTAACTAACACTCGGGGTTTACTGGATAATTTCTGGATTTTTGATTGGGTGAAGCCTCCTGCAGCTCATGGTCCACAATGGACAGGATTTCTAATGCCTGATCTTTGCACAGAACCATCTCAAAGGCAACAACTTGCAATGAAAGTGCTAATCTCCGAAAAAAAAATGGTGCCTGGGCGCACCGTCCTTGCGCGCCCCAGTGAGGTCCCATCTTGGTGCGCACTTCCTCAGGGGTAGTGTCGACAACCTGAGGACGGAGTTACATGCCAAGCTGTGGGGTGTGCGGGATGATGCACGCCTGAAGGGGCGTGAGAGCAATCACTCCTCATCCCTCCAGGACCGATCGGTCTTGGAGGGATGAAGAGAGAGTTCTCTCCTCTCATCCCTCCAAGACCAACCGGTCCTGGAGGGATGAGGAGAGAGTACTCCCCTCTCATCCCTCCAAGACCGATCGGTCCTGGAGGGATGAGGAGAGAGTACTCTCCTCTCATCCCTCCAAGACCATTTGGTCCTGGAGGGATGAGGAGCAATTGCTCTCACGCCCCTTCAGGCTTGCTGTGGGGCATGCATCATCCCATCCATATCCTCCAAGCCAAAGGGGGACAACCTGTAGCATGCATGCCGATGCACGCCACGGACCGGGGGCGTGCCAACTTGGGCACGCCCTTTGATCCGGCACCAAGTAGTCCTCTGGGACGTGCATGCCCCAAGGATGGGGCGTGCATGGTTGTGCATGTCCCATCGGGGACGTGGGGGGCTGGTACACACCATTTGGGGCCTCCATGATAGATGGACGCCCCAAATAGGGCACGCACCCCAAAGGACCGGAGGCGTCCTGTTAGCAAATCGGGGGTGTGGTTTTAGCCGGCCCCAAAATTTTCTGTGCCTTTAGGGCCTGTACCATACCGGGTTGGATATTGATTTTCAACCCAGAAATCCACATTTTTTTACAAAAACTGGTTTCGCCAAAAAACATGTACCATAGTACCTGTTTTTTGGGAAATCTCAAAAGTCCATGATTATCAATACACATCTTCGCACATGGCCCATCTCATTGCGAGCCTAACAAAACCTCTCTGCAACGGCAGAGAGGCTTACACCCAATCCCAACCCACACGCCTGAGACAGGATGGTGACAAGGCATAAAAATTGCTTTTTTTGAACCTTTTTATTAGTACAACCATCAAGCAAGACACTACTTCTCCTTAGAATTCAAGCAGAAGTACACTTGGATCCTGCACATATAATGATGCATTAACATTTATGAAATGTCCACTGTAGCACCTATGCTGAGCCTTTGCGCAAAAAAACAAAATATTTCCTTGGGACCAAATTATCAAATTACGGATATGTGTGGCTTGCTGTATCCGCCCGATTGGTATAGTCAAAACAAATCAGCCAAAATTAAAACTCATATGACCATAAAACCTCCCTCGGGTTCATGAGTTTGAGGGAGTGTGGCCTGTATCTGGTGTATTGTACAGGCACTCTGCATATGGCCCAGAGGTCCAACTTATAAATTTATTTCAAAAACCTTTCCGTCGCAATTATCTAGGGGAAGTGATGACACGCTGGTTATTGGCCATATCACCTCCTTATTTCTCATGGCAATACTTTATATCTTGTACATAAATGTGGAAAGCATTCAAATTTGAAAAAAAAAATCTTAAAATGAAGCTTGTTACAAAGAGAGAGAGTCCATCAAATCATCAAACTCTTTTGTAGTTAAGTTCTTTTTTCATTTATATGTAGTAAGTTTTTATATTTATAGCTAGCTCTGAGATAGTCAAATAGAACTGATTCACATTTTTAATGTTTCTTTTTTGGGGGAATGGGGGGGTTATAAGGGGTAAGAGAGAGAGGGGGTAATCTTGACATAAGAGAAGAAAGAAACAGTAGCCCGATGATCTACTAATGCTATATATGTATAAGTAAGACCTAGGAAGACGAGACTGTTTTAGAGACCTGAACCTTAACCGAGCCCTTAGAAGGTTGAGGGGCATTACTCAAAGCAAGAGCATGATGATGGATGATAGCCGATGCTTGAGGAGGAAAGCTGAATGAGCCAAGATGGGCGGGAAAAGGGGCGAGAAGTTGTGTAGGATGATTGGAGGTAGAGAGCGAGCTATCAAGCGTATTACCGGGGTCCACGGACGGGCGCGGTTTGGTATGGTCGAACTTGTGGATATACGAGATCTGTTCTTGGGTCGTTAAGGAGTTAGTGGGGTCCTTCTTCGACGGCCTAGGTTGATTACGATCAGCCGATTTTTTCGGTTTGGTCGATTTGTCTACCTGGTGGGATGCTTTGGTATGATTATTGGGTTGAGGACAACTGATGAGGGTAGGCATACAAGGAGGCCCAGCAATCCTGTGCTCGTCCTTATTCTTAGCAATCTCTTTAGACGAGCCAGCAAGGAGATTGTTCTTTTTGTGGTGGTTGACTTTCTTCTGATCGGTCTTGTTATCAGTCTTGGGTTGTCGTTTTGGTTGTTCGTGATCGTTTCTGGTTTGAGTGACGATAACTCGAGTGGAAACAGAAGTAGTCGAGCCAGTCTTCGGATCCGAATACTCTGATTGACTCGTCATTTTAAATTTCTCAACCACTTTTTGGTTGGTCTGGCCATCTGCATTCATAAAACACAACATTTAATCGATCAATTTGTTGGTTGTTTACATAACGCTTTTTTATTCGAGACATGACACTCACCACCTGGTTGTTGTTGGTGAAATCGTTGTACTTGCTGAGGATTTTTTGAGATATGATTTCCGACCTGATCATTAGTCTTGGAGGGTTTGTCTTCGTTATTTACTTTCTTTTTCTGGCCCCGAGTAGCAGCAGTCTTTGGTTTGGGTTGGGTGGGTTGATTCATGTTCGACCAGACTGTTCTGGTTTGAGTTTGGTTGAGTTCCCAAACACTTTTCAAGTCAGTCAGAAGTTGGCAAGCAAGCCCCGAAACCCCCGATCGGAAACAACAACATCCTCTGTTTATTTTCCATTCAAGTGAAAAAAAAACAATCTGATCATTTCTTTTTCTTGGGAGCTTCTTTAACAAATGGCAAGAACTCTCGACCTTGCATGTAAGGTCTCAGAACAGCTGGGATCACCAAGCCCTACAAACATCCATAATACAACAAGATGTGAAATTGTAGAAAAACAAAAGGATATTTTCAAGAGGAAAGTTTGTGAAAGAAGATTATGGTCAGTCAATCGAATATCAGCGTCCTGAGAATGGTTAAAAGATGAACAGACCTCGGGAGTCTGATAGTTTTCGACCAAGCAACAAAGCGCTCGTTCGGTCGCACAAAGTGTACCGTTGAGCATATGCACATAAACCTTCTGAGTGTCGCCCTGTTTTTTGACCCCACATCTGACCTCGAGACTCCTTGACTCTGATGAACAAATAAGATGAATGATGGGTGATCGTAAAAAAGAAGAGGGTGAGGAAAGATGCTTACGATAATCCGTACAATTACTGACTGAAACCAGTTCCTTAAACTCGCCCATCGACGGGAACCAGGCCTCCAAGTCAGCTTTTTTAGCCGCCGCATTATTCAACGCCCCACTGACGATCCCGACCAGCCGATATCCAATCCCTAAGGACTGGTAAAACTCTTCCGAGTTCGCCACCATCTCTTCAAACATCTCCCATGACGTCGATGGGTCCGTAATACAGAATTGTTCCACTTTTTCAAACTGATGTACCCGGAATATACCCCATGTATCCCGTCCATGAGAACCTGCCTCTTTCCTAAAACATGTCGAATATCCTGCGTATCTGCCAAAAAAAAACCAGCCATTACTGTTTAGTGTTGAAGAAATTTACTCAAGATGAAACTGTGGTGAGGGGGAACAAAAAGGAACCTGAGAGGGAGTTGCTCTTTTGGTCTGTCGAACCATTCATCGGAATGAAAGGCTGAAATGGGTTGTTCGGAAGTTGCGATTAGATATTTATCATCTTCTCCATCGCCGGATAACTGTATGCGGCCAGAGGTCAACTCACCACTTTGGTGGACAGATGCTGACGGAATTTTGAATGGAGGGGGAGACGTACACGATAAAGAGCCTCATCGAATTCCTCGAGTTGAGCGGTCATAGCCATCAAAGTTTTTCTCATCATGAACGGAGCCATCGTTTTCCTGAAACCCTTCAGACGCAAGAAGTCTAGCCCATAGTTGATCATAGCCTGGTTAAGATCTACTCCATCATTGATCAGAAAGAAGCCCCGATGTCCGGCCACTTTCGCTCCCCGCTCTAGATCCACCGCGTCCAGTCTGTGCATCACCACGTCGTGCGATAGATAATCCGGTCGTTTTTCGAACGGTCGATTCGGCTCGGGACTCCACGTTTTAAGAACCACATTGTCATCCTACAAAATCGAAATCTTGATCTGCAGTACTACAAAAAAAAAACCTTGATGTTGGGCTGACGTACCTCCGACATGCTAACTGGGACACTCTCATGTACAATGTTCCCAATACTACTCGCCCGAGCTTTGAGCAACTTTTCAGCATCCGCTTCCTCCTTTTCCAACACTTTAATTTTCTGATCCAATTCTTCTTTCGAGCTCCACAACTCGGCTTCAGGTTCTTTCTTGGCCTACATCACCAACACACAACACAAAATTTGAATCAGATATCAACCCAAGATGACGCAAGAATGGAAAAAAAAGGGAGAATTGTTTTTTTTTGTTGTTGTTGGGGAGGGGGTTGTGCACACTTTTTTAGCCTCGCCGATTTTCTTCTTGATAACGTTAGCTTCAGTACGAGCCTCTTTCAAACTAAACCCGACTATAAAAAAACAAGGCCAAATAAAAAGGGGGCGAGCGATAAAATTCACCTCAAAAAAACCCCCACATTCAAAAGAGAAGCAATCTCTAAAACTAGACCAGAAGAGAAAAAAAGACCTTTGGTCCATGAGGTGTATAGTTCTAACACTTCATCAACGATCGTCGCCGCTTGATCTCCTCCTCGCTTCCGTTGAGACGTTTTTACAAGCTCCGGGTTTCCGCCTTTACCGGTCTGTAAAACAATTTGGATGTCCGGGCGGTCGAAGAGGATGGTGATAATAAAAAAATCAGTTTTTTTGCTTATCGCTTTGGGATATTTGAGGGTATGTAAGGACACTTGCCTGTAACAGTTGTAGCTCGATCATTTTCTTCTGTCGTTGACTTGGTTGAGTAAAGTAATTTCAGTTCGATCGATGGACCTTTACTATTTCTTTTTTTTTTCGGGGGTCTTATGTTGTGGTAGTTTCCGACCCCCGGGGACCCGAGTCGATCGTCGCCAGTGTCCCCGAGGAGTTGACGGGGGCGGGGAATGAAAACTTCGAAAAAGAGAATTTCGAGTCAACATTAATGGAGCATAAGAGATCTGTTCCTCATGACCCCAGTTAATGAGTTAATATTCTTTGTATCTATTAATCTATGATAACATTTTTTGGAGATAAGATATATAAAAAGAAAATAATTTCTGAACACATTAACTCCTAGATTCTCATTTGGTTCTGGAGGTACTATGTACTGGCCTGAGACTTTGATCAGATGAGTGAGAACAACATGAAAGTGAATAAATACAAAGCATCCTGACAAAATTATAGTCCCAATTTTTCTAAAACCTTATTTGTGAATTCAATTCAACCATGTATTTTTTTGCCTCAGTAATCTGTTCAACTTCAAATCTTTGGATGACAGACAAAAGTTTTGAATAAGAGAATGAGGTTTTTGATTGTGGAAACGGAGGAGGAAATAAATATCTCATAGGAAGGGCTCGTTCCTTCCTATCTATGCACTCTGCAGTGCTACTGGCTGCTTTGAACCCCCTCATTCTTGCTTTGATTTTAACTGTGGTAAAGTTATTCTCCCTGGTTATGAATATGGTATCAACTTTATGATTATCAACATGGTATTTTCAAGTTGCTTTGGAAATAAACATTGTACTCTTCCCCATTCCTCTTATTCTACTTTCTATTGGCTTGCCATTCCTCTTCAGGTTTCTACCCTTGCTAATTCTTGTCACAAGAGTCAGCAAGGTGATTAGGCAGATCCTTGTAATTAACTTAGTCATCACTTCTTTTCTATGTTTCTTATTTGAGGGAAAGGTACTTTATGAGCAGCCTTGTTTTTTATCACTAGGATTTTGTCTTCTTTTTGATTTTATATTTGTGTAACATCTGAATCTGATTTATTATTGATTTGAAAATGATCTAGATCATTTCCTGTTATATGTGTGCATCAGCTCACCCCAATTAATTTTTTTGTTTTGTGAAAAAACAAGCCACAAGATATATAGCATGTCATTTTGGTGCACCCTTTTTGGACCACAAATCTTTTGTATTCTAAGGGGGAAAAACAAAATTATGCATATACAGGAGTGGGAAATTGTCTCAGAGAGAAGTAGACTGAGTGAGAGCAAATTCCCAAGAGGATTAGACTGTCCATAATTCCCTCTCAAAAAATCATACAACAATCCTGAATCCTATCAAATCCAATCAACTTCTCAAAATGCCAGCCAACAAGCCAATTTGTCAGCCTCAGTGATGCCAAGTACTTAACCTTCTAGCTACACTAGGTGCAAGGGCGTGATTTCTAGCAATAAATGCAAGAAAAGAGTGTAAAAAATAAGGAGAAATCCTTAAGGAATTTTTTTAATAAAGTTTTTAATTTTACTAAAAAAGGAGGGGCCTGTAAAACAGGGGTTTTTACGTGCCCTCCAAAAAAAAGTAGTCTGGACCTGGGTAGCAGGGGTGGTGCAGATTCCTGGTGTTCTGATCCAATTAAGGTACTCAGAGTAGGAGAAGAATAGTGGAAAAAAGGACTCACTTTGACTATAACAGCTCCAGTAGGTGGGTAAATGGTAAGAACAAGGTTGAGAGCGCTCAAAGTATTGTGGATGACGTGGTGGAAGAGTGCTGGGGTTCTTGGAAGGGTTTTTAGGGAAGATTCTGCAGTGAAACAACTTATTACTGGTTTATTGCTAGTACTACTAAAGGACTAGTAATAAAGGTAATAATAAATTGTGATATCTTAGAATGCTGACCTTTTCTTCGCGGTAAGAAGGGAGGGAGTCTTTATATATTTTTCCAGGGAGCTAAGCAGTGCTGAACTGTGGTTCAATACAAGTAAGGTAGAGCTATTTACCTGTGTACACTTCTATTGAACTAGGGCAGTGCAAGTATGACCCAACCACGCTTGTCAGAATATTTTAAATAGTTCTTCTGTCGTGTAAATAAGTGTTTTGGGAAGTATATCACAGTTCATTTGTACTTATTACAGGGTTTTAAACAGGGGATCATTTCAATTGTAGTTGAGTAAAAGGTGCCACACGGTGTGCTGTTGCTTAGTGAGACATGTGATGGTCTTCTACTCTAATCTAGCAGTAATTTCGAAATTTTCTAGACCCATTTTAACTATGAATATTCATATTTGATGTATATTCATATGTAATGTGGTTGTAATCACGGTGAAAATAATGTTTGTTGAGAATAGGCAAACTCATTGAAGGAGTCATATTTCAGGGGTAGTGTGAGTGGGATACCCTAGTTTATTTTGTTTAAAAATAAATAATCTGAAATAATATTCAAGGTTTTTACATGGGTTAAGAAGTTATGATGGTTTTTTGGATAAAGTAGTATTTACAAGGTGGTTTATTTTACTTTATACTAAGATTTTTTATAGTTTTTATTATTTTAATATTTTTATATATTTTATTTATTTTATGTTTCTACTCAGGTTGGCTCTGAATAGTAGCAGGCTGATACAATTCAAGAGTTTTTTTTTTAAAAATTCTTACCATATCTCCAATCCCTCAAGCTGCAAGGGATGGCACAATTTATCAACAATATTCTTTGACACGCAACCCACAATTATTGAATGTGTGTACTTACTTTGGACAGTCCAGGTAGGTCTCACACTTCAATTTTTGCACCAGAATTATGGGCCCCAGGTTCAATTTTGAAAAAAAGCAAAGACCTACAACTTGTAAATTTAATGACATGACAACACAAGAATCATGCCAGATTAATGATAATACATTTTGAAAGAGCATAAAAGAATAATTGAAGATTATGAAAATTGTAATTTACAATAGTAAGAGCATCTCCACCGCGGGGTGGAATTGGCGATTGAAACACTCGTGTGATGCATTCTGAATTTTTACTTTTAAGGTTAAAACCTTGTGTGCTGTGCACCGGTGGAGTGTAAACCGGCCGCATGCAGATGGTTGTGAACCTTGGTTGATCTGGTGTGAATCACAGGATGAGTAGTGTGGGTTTCACACAGGGAGGGGCATTTCACAGGATGTATAGGGGAGCTAGAACTACACTCGTGTTGATGTTTTTTACACTCGCGGGAAATCTAGGTTCGCATTTTCACCCCCGGTGGGATGCAATTTTTCAATCGCGAGGTGGTAACCGAGTTTCCACTTGCACTTTCCACCCCGCGGTGGAGATGCTCTAATTATTGTGTAACAACAAAATTTACATCACAAATCACATTTCAGGCTTTATGACCATCTTTGATCCCTAAGAGCTCAGCCATAGGGATTATTATTGCTGTTTTATGTTCTTTTGCAGATGGAAAAATATACTATGATTAATTTGGCATAATTTTTGTTTTGTAATGCTGTGAACTTTAGTATAGAAGTTGTAAGCCTTCCCCTTTTTTTTTGGTTTTTTGCAGAAATTGGACCTGTGACTCATATAAATTCCAGCACAAAGATTGAATGTGAAGTTAAACCCATCTGGACCAACCAAAATCATTCGAGTTTGTTGCACATTCAATAAGGTGGGTCAGACTGGCGAGTGAAAGCCGAGAGTTTTATTATTCTTTTTATCTTTGTGAAAGATCAAACTGGTCATCTGAGAAGTCTGCCTAATCTTGCACTGACATTTTGAAATCCATAAAGGGAGGCACAGGTGTCACATAAAAAGTCGGATGCGGAAGCGTTTTGCAGTGATTTGACACTATTTACGTGTAAGATGAGGTGGATGTCAGCGATCTTTCTGTTAGCCTCCACAGCCAAGGGTTTTCCGCGATGAGAATTGACGAGCTGAGAAGCCATGGATAGAACCGGGCTTGGGGGTTTCTAATTAGTGCAGTCGATAAAACCGCAGACTCAAATCTCCCAGAGAAGTCTTGGCTCAGTCGAGCCACCCGAATGAAGAACAGCAGAATCGGGATTAATCAGCCACTGATCGGCTCGTTCGCGGGTGAAATAAGTAATTTTATTAACCGTTTTGAGTGGTCGAATGACGTCATCGTTGAGAACTCACTCGAGCTCCGTGGTCAACAACGCATACAGTTGCCCACTCCAACAAGCACCTTTTTATCCTCCACTCCATCTTCTCTTATCATTCACTCCTGCTGAGCTTGATATCTGCAAGAATAGTAAATAAATCTATTAGAATTAGAAATGTCTTCACCCGACGCACTCCGAGATCCCAAAGATCCCAGCTCATCTATTGATGCTGTATGTTATTATTAAATTCTCTCTATTACAAAAACTTAAAAGTTTAGTGGGTAGGACGCTGCTGACCGCTTCTATTTCTCTGTTACTTATCTGACCATTATGGTTGGCGATCCCAATAAAAAAAATGAAAGGTGATAGAGGACTACCAATCGTCTGGGATTCCCGACAAACAATCCAACCGATGGTTCTCTTATGTTTCGTCGATCTATCTCACCTTGCTCTCGCTTCCGCTGATCGCCTTCCCAAGGTTCCTGGTCATGCTCTTGGGACCCTGGTTGGTCAACAAGGATGAATCGCCCGAAGATGGCGGGATCATCGAAGCTTACAGACCATTGAATGAATTGGAAACTTATCTTGCGGTTAGTTACACTCAGTACATCAACAATCTTGCCGTTTATGAATTGTCTCTTTTTGGGGGACTCAAAATGATATATTTTTTAAAAACAAAAATGTCAGCGATTGGTCGGACTTAGTTTCCTCACCTTAGCGTCGCTCATCGTTCTCCAAACCGGTGCGATTCCGGTCTCATCCTCGATGGCCCATGGGTCTGAGCTGCCAGCCAGTACCGCGCCTTACCGCCAACCTACGATCTTCTTGTCCACCCTTTTTTTCTCACTCTTTGGGTTTTCCTCTTGGAACATTGGTTTGAAAGTCATCGGCGCTCCCGGTCTGGTGCTTGGTGCTGGAGGCCTTTGGATTTTGTTGTTTGCTGGTGATGTAAATCTGTGGTTTTCTTCAACTCATCATATCCGTCTATCTAATGTTACTGATTGTTTCTTGTCTTTCGGAATGTAATTATGCAGCCATTAGCTCATGGGAAGAAAAGCCATGCAAGTTTTGGGGACTAGAAATCCGCCTAAACAAGCGTAGACCTCAAAATGTACGCTTTGGTTTTTATAAAACCAGAGACGTTCCGGTCTTCCTGGGAGCTTCATTCAAATTTCTTTTTGTATCACTTCTATGTCGAAAACAACCGTGACATGGCCCATCAAAAGACTGGCTTTGTCCCTATGTGAAAGAGTGCTTTATAAATTAACCTGAGCAATGTACATATAATTCTCTGGCTGTTTTGCTATCATCACATCAGGATTGCTCATGAAAAAACATCCTATAATTCAATTCCACACTTCTCAACCATTTCCGTTTTGATCATCGAATCACTCCCATCTGACCTTGTACATTTTGCCACTGTGAGTACATCTTGCGTTTTCTAACATGTACCAAATATCTTAAGAACAAAAAAAAAACAGAAAACTTTTTAGGCCCTGTTGGGCACAGTCATAAAGTTTAATTGGTGTAATATTGAAAATCCAAGTTTATTAAGGGCCTGTACCGTACGAAAACAGTTTTTTGTGGGGGGAGGAAAACGATTTCTTTTTTTCAATATTTGGGTTTTCCATAAACATGTACCACCACCGTCCTGATCCTCCACCCCTCCCATTCCTATTCTCAACCTTTCCACCATCCACTCATCAACACATCACCATCCAAGCATGATACCCTAGATTGCACCTACATGAAGTTTGGCCTGATTTATTTCGCAAAATGATCAGCAACGCCGGGATCGACTTGCAACCAAGCTCTGGGATCACTATCAAACCTAAACAATTTCTTTTTCACATTTATCTTTATCTTTTTTTTGGTGCGCTCGCTCCCATGCTTATCTATCTATTTTTGGAATTCTTTTGGTGTGCTCACCCTCTTGCTTATCTCTTTGTATGTACATATGTATCTTTTGGTGTGCTCGCTCTCAGGGTTATTTCTTTTAGATTTGACAAAGTAAACCATTAGCAGGTTTGAGAGAAATGCGAGATTGATTGCATGCAAGGCTGAAAAAAGTTGAGAGAAAAGCGAGAGGAATGAACAAAGAAAACTGATTGTACATAAGGCAAAAAAAAAGATGAGAGACAGGCAAGAGCGATTTTCAGAATGAACAATCAACAAGCATAACAGAATGCATGTCTGGCAGAAAAAGGAAAGAGAAGTGAGATCGTTGGTGTAGTCAAATTTGAGTTGCTATCTCTTCAAGGAGGGTGCATTGTTGCTCGTTCGTCGAGATGTGCAGTGATTTTGAGTCGGTGTTTTCTTCCTTCAGTTTTTTTGTTCCTTTCTTCGGCACGGGGTTTTTTTGAAGATGGCATCGTAGCAGGTGTGACAGGAGCAGGTACCGAAGAGAGTTGAGCAGGAGGTGGAGGTGTGTCCATGAGAACAGCAGGATCAATGAGACCAAACTTAACTCAATTCCCTCGCCGGGCGTTGAGCACGCAGCAAGCTGTGGGCTCCCCCGACCGCCAGGAGGGACTTGGTCCCAATCCCCTCATTTTGGTGTGAGACGGGACACATATTTTGCGGGCAAGTTACTCAGCCGCAAATATGCACCCCTTCTTGTGATAATCTTAGATTATTCTCAACGGCATCAGATTGCCACAAATCTCGCGCTTTTTTTTCCATGGCTGGTTTTTTTTCTCGTGTCATCACTTAAAAGAAATAGTAAAGGTCCATCGATCGAACTGAAATTACTTTACTCAACCAAGTCAACGACAGAAGAAAATGATCGAGCTACAACTGTTACAGGCAAGTGTCCTTACATACCCTCAAATATCCCAAAGCGATAAGCAAAAAAACTGATTTTTTTATTATCACCATCCTCTTCGACCGCCCGGACATCCAAATTGTTTTACAGACCGGTAAAGGCGGAAACCCGGAGCTTGTAAAAACGTCTCAACGGAAGCGAGGAGGAGATCAAGCGGCGACGATCGTTGATGAAGTGTTAGAACTATACACCTCATGGACCAAAGGTCTTTTTTTCTCTTCTGGTCTAGTTTTAGAGATTGCTTCTCTTTTGAATGTGGGGGTTTTTTTGAGGTGAATTTTATCGCTCGCCCCCTTTTTATTTGGCCTTGTTTTTTTATAGTCGGGTTTAGTTTGAAAGAGGCTCGTACTGAAGCTAACGTTATCAAGAAGAAAATCGGCGAGGCTAAAAAAGTGTGCACAACCCCCTCCCCAACAACAACAAAAAAAAACAATTCTCCCTTTTTTTTCCATTCTTGCGTCATCTTGGGTTGATATCTGATTCAAATTTTGTGTTGTGTGTTGGTGATGTAGGCCAAGAAAGAACCTGAAGCCGAGTTGTGGAGCTCGAAAGAAGAATTGGATCAGAAAATTAAAGTGTTGGAAAAGGAGGAAGCGGATGCTGAAAAGTTGCTCAAAGCTCGGGCGAGTAGTATTGGGAACATTGTACATGAGAGTGTCCCAGTTAGCATGTCGGAGGTACGTCAGCCCAACATCAAGGTTTTTTTTTTGTAGTACTGCAGATCAAGATTTCGATTTTGTAGGATGACAATGTGGTTCTTAAAACGTGGAGTCCCGAGCCGAATCGACCGTTCGAAAAACGACCGGATTATCTATCGCACGACGTGGTGATGCACAGACTGGACGCGGTGGATCTAGAGCGGGGAGCGAAAGTGGCCGGACATCGGGGCTTCTTTCTGATCAATGATGGAGTAGATCTTAACCAGGCTATGATCAACTATGGGCTAGACTTCTTGCGTCTGAAGGGTTTCAGGAAAACGATGGCTCCGTTCATGATGAGAAAAACTTTGATGGCTATGACCGCTCAACTCGAGGAATTCGATGAGGCTCTTTATCGTGTACGTCTCCCCCTCCATTCAAAATTCCGTCAGCATCTGTCCACCAAAGTGGTGAGTTGACCTCTGGCCGCATACAGTTATCCGGCGATGGAGATGATGATAAATATCTCATCGCCACTTCTGAACAACCTTTATCTGCCTATCATTCAGACGAGTGGTTCGAAAAACCAAAAGAGCAACTCCCTCTCAGGTTCCTTTTTGTTCCCCCTCACCACAGTTTCATCTTGAGTAAATTTCTTCAACACTAAACAGTAATGGCTGGTTTTTTTTTGGCAGATACGCAGGATATTCGACATGTTTTAGGAAAGAGGCAGGTTCTCATGGACGGGATACATGGGGTATATTCCGGGTACATCAGTTTGAAAAAGTGGA
The DNA here is from genome assembly GCA_001624995.1 of Puccinia horiana. Classification (NCBI taxonomy): domain Eukaryota; kingdom Fungi; phylum Basidiomycota; class Pucciniomycetes; order Pucciniales; family Pucciniaceae; genus Puccinia; species Puccinia horiana. Next base: position 742,423 of record LWDY01000007.1, read on the forward strand.
ACAATTCTGTATTACGGACCCATCGACGTCATGGGAGATGTTTGAAGAGATGGTGGCGAACTCGGAAGAGTTTTACCAGTCCTTAGGGATTGGATATCGGCTGGTCGGGATCGTCAGTGGGGCGTTGAATAATGCGGCGGCTAAAAAAGCTGACTTGGAGGCCTGGTTCCCGTCGATGGGCGAGTTTAAGGAACTGGTTTCAGTCAGTAATTGTACGGATTATCGTAAGCATCTTTCCTCACCCTCTTCTTTTTTACGATCACCCATCATTCATCTTATTTGTTCATCAGAGTCAAGGAGTCTCGAGGTCAGATGTGGGGTCAAAAAACAGGGCGACACTCAGAAGGTTTATGTGCATATGCTCAACGGTACACTTTGTGCGACCGAACGAGCGCTTTGTTGCTTGGTCGAAAACTATCAGACTCCCGAGGTCTGTTCATCTTTTAACCATTCTCAGGACGCTGATATTCGATTGACTGACCATAATCTTCTTTCACAAACTTTCCTCTTGAAAATATCCTTTTGTTTTTCTACAATTTCACATCTTGTTGTATTATGGATGTTTGTAGGGCTTGGTGATCCCAGCTGTTCTGAGACCTTACATGCAAGGTCGAGAGTTCTTGCCATTTGTTAAAGAAGCTCCCAAGAAAAAGAAATGATCAGATTGTTTTTTTTTCACTTGAATGGAAAATAAACAGAGGATGTTGTTGTTTCCGATCGGGGGTTTCGGGGCTTGCTTGCCAACTTCTGACTGACTTGAAAAGTGTTTGGGAACTCAACCAAACTCAAACCAGAACAGTCTGGTCGAACATGAATCAACCCACCCAACCCAAACCAAAGACTGCTGCTACTCGGGGCCAGAAAAAGAAAGTAAATAACGAAGACAAACCCTCCAAGACTAATGATCAGGTCGGAAATCATATCTCAAAAAATCCTCAGCAAGTACAACGATTTCACCAACAACAACCAGGTGGTGAGTGTCATGTCTCGAATAAAAAAGCGTTATGTAAACAACCAACAAATTGATCGATTAAATGTTGTGTTTTATGAATGCAGATGGCCAGACCAACCAAAAAGTGGTTGAGAAATTTAAAATGACGAGTCAATCAGAGTATTCGGATCCGAAGACTGGCTCGACTACTTCTGTTTCCACTCGAGTTATCGTCACTCAAACCAGAAACGATCACGAACAACCAAAACGACAACCCAAGACTGATAACAAGACCGATCAGAAGAAAGTCAACCACCACAAAAAGAACAATCTCCTTGCTGGCTCGTCTAAAGAGATTGCTAAGAATAAGGACGAGCACAGGATTGCTGGGCCTCCTTGTATGCCTACCCTCATCAGTTGTCCTCAACCCAATAATCATACCAAAGCATCCCACCAGGTAGACAAATCGACCAAACCGAAAAAATCGGCTGATCGTAATCAACCTAGGCCGTCGAAGAAGGACCCCACTAACTCCTTAACGACCCAAGAACAGATCTCGTATATCCACAAGTTCGACCATACCAAACCGCGCCCGTCCGTGGACCCCGGTAATACGCTTGATAGCTCGCTCTCTACCTCCAATCATCCTACACAACTTCTCGCCCCTTTTCCCGCCCATCTTGGCTCATTCAGCTTTCCTCCTCAAGCATCGGCTATCATCCATCATCATGCTCTTGCTTTGAGTAATGCCCCTCAACCTTCTAAGGGCTCGGTTAAGGTTCAGGTCTCTAAAACAGTCTCGTCTTCCTAGGTCTTACTTATACATATATAGCATTAGTAGATCATCGGGCTACTGTTTCTTTCTTCTCTTATGTCAAGATTACCCCCTCTCTCTCTTACCCCTTATAACCCCCCCATTCCCCCAAAAAAGAAACATTAAAAATGTGAATCAGTTCTATTTGACTATCTCAGAGCTAGCTATAAATATAAAAACTTACTACATATAAATGAAAAAAGAACTTAACTACAAAAGAGTTTGATGATTTGATGGACTCTCTCTCTTTGTAACAAGCTTCATTTTAAGATTTTTTTTTTTCAAATTTGAATGCTTTCCACATTTATGTACAAGATATAAAGTATTGCCATGAGAAATAAGGAGGTGATAAGGCTAATAACCAGTTAGAATCAAAAGTTATACAAAGGGCGGCCCATTGGTCTGTATGATGTTATGGGTCAGACAGGCTACTAAATATCTTCCTTGTTTTCCTCCTTATGGTCTGTATCATTATATCCACTAGAGGACAAGGCAGCTTCACCGCCCAACACTTTCAAGGCTAAAAGTACAAGCACCTTAACCATTTAAACCCTCACAGTTGGCTACTTCATATTTGAGTTGAAGGGAAAATGTGTGATTTCAACCTTCCTCGCCAATGCCCCAGCCCTACCTTTTTAACTAAAAAGCTCACACAAAAGACCAAAATACTTTTTTTTCACATCCACTTTACCCTGCTCTTAGGTATGGTAGTATTTTCTTATCGCACATTGTATTATCTTTTCTTTCCATGTTTTTACGGAGTCTGATGAAATCAATCTCGTAGTTCTCTGAAATCTTGCAAATAAAGGACTATCACCTAGTTCCCTTCCCTCCCGTTCCGAGCGTTGATTTGGAATACAAGGACTAGGTCCATTCACTCGTTTGCGATTAACGCACTCTGCATGTTGTTACCCCTCGCCGCCTTAAACTGCGAGCCTTCCCGGGCAGTCAGGCGAGGGTGCGTATTTGAGTCACAGAAGCAAAACTCGCCCTCTCAGTATGCGCGCAATGTCTGAACAACCCATGGGTCCCAGCGTCAGATGACTTCATGAGTTCAACTACATAGACAACACCTTGGCGGTAGCGGACTTTTGCTATTATGTCATGATTCCAACCACATGATGGAGTTTCAGCCTATTCGTTGAGCGGTCTTGAAACAGATTTATCGCCAGGGACCAGCGTGACTCTGACGCTTCCATGTACATATTCCATGGCTTCCGGCACTGTCACTGTGGCAGGCGACCACTGGCTGGGATTCGGCCCCGTCCTGTACAGTCCCAGCCCCATGGCCAGGAGCCAGCACATGGCCAAGAGCCAGCACACGGCCAGGAGCCAGCACACGGCCAGGAGCCAGCACACGGCCAGGCGCCAACACAATATGTTTCGATAATGTCCGTCCCAGTAGGAAGCACAGACACAACCTTCGAATGCCATCATGAACGGTACCGCGGAGCTATCTACGTATGAATTTCCTTTCGCAAGTTCCATTCGCAGCGTACAGCCATGTTGATTGGATTTGAAACTGACTAGACAGAAGTTTGCGAACTCAAACACAGGCGCGTGTCTGTTGCCGTTCCGTCCCGGCTTCTTAAATGGACTCCGTGCGTCATTGTATCAGTATGACAAATGTCTTACCCTCCAGGTGCCAGCAGTCCATCACACGTTATCCTCTTCATTTCTTTTCCAACAGTGTAATCCAGTTGCTATGCGATGTGTAGCAGAGCAATCAGACCTAATCGAAAGAGAGAGAAAGACACAGGACAGATTTTTTTGTATAAATAGTGCAAGTTTGCACTGGTAGGAATCATCAACAATCCACCACCACTTTGCTGTCACTGGATCCCAGGACAAATTCATTCCATGACATATTTACACACGTGGGTAGTAAATAACCACATTGTTTGAGTTTATACCTGGCAAGGGTAAGCTTTCATTTGACCGCGCAAGGATGTGATTTATGCCGTCCAATCTAAGCTGATATATTTTTTTGTATGGATCCTGGAAGATGTTGACAGACTGCGTAGTACCACGAAGTCGGCACCATCGACCTCTTTCAAAGAAAATCAAGGCTATTCAGGTGACTCCGCCGTCTCCAATTATCATTCCCCTCTATTAAGAATAAATTTTCAATGGTTGTGTTTGCTTCTCGATAAAAATACGATATCGAGAACAGAAGATAAAATAGAAGAAGCACGAAAATGAAGAATAATTCCTTTGGTCTGTTTTTGATCATCTCGGCCACCTTTGTGGTTTCGGGAAGCGTAGCTTTCGGCACGGAGAAGTATGCGGAGCTCACGGAAGCCATTAACCAACGCATTGGCCAAGATTTATTGTCTACTATTAATAATAAGGCCGCCTCAGTGTCACCCTCGGAATCAGTTGCACCTCCGAGCAACTTTGGCCGGCTTGATGGCGAAGATTTGATTTGGAGTCCCGACGGACCGTCCCAACCTAGTTCCTCTAGATCTATGCCTCGCGTAGGAAAACGAGGGCCGCGAAGGGCAAATGTTCCCTCTCCAGGTGGGCCCTATAGGACCACTAGGCTACAAATGGGTCGCGGTGAAATTCCTGTCCAAGACGGAAAATACGCATTCTTCAAACGACTAAGCATTCCTGCCAGGAACGGGGTAGATTATCTTGACCACAGGCAGGTTGCTCAAGTTAGTGTGTTCTTTGGCCAGCGTAAACGCTCTGTCCTCTGAGATGTACATGTTCGCAACCTCTCCCAGTCTCGTTCATACACATATACATTGGCCCATCCGGAAACTAATCAGGTTGTCAAAAAAGTCATCTTGCCCGGGGCCGAAGACAAGATCTCATGTCCATATCAGGACGAAGACTTAATTTTCATTTTTCACTGATCAAGAAACACATAGGTCAGAAGTTGTCAGTTCACCTTCAAAAAATTCCAGATCAAGATACTCTAAAGATTGAAATCCCGACTTCCAACCATACCGGTTGCCCATTATGGCACCCACAGTTTTTTCTCTCCTGACCAGACCGCTCTCGGTCTCTCAACCTTAACTCTTGCTGCTCTTGGCTTACTGTCATAAACCAAAATAGATGTGCACTACGGGAATTCTTCCCATGACCCCAAACTTCATGAGTGATGCTTTTAACCACTAAGCTAAGTGAGCTGATGCTTGCTGGGCTCATTTAATCTAGACATGATCCGCCGTTATGCTTGTATTTCCTGGGATGATATGTCTTATTTATTTACATTGCTTATCACTATATCAGACTGTATGAGATTGACAAGGGTTAAGATGAGGATGAGTTGTCGAGGGGTTTATGCTTATGTTGTATCTAGTTTACTTAGATCTTTCCCCTGTGTTCCCCTTTCTTTTTTCTCATCGCTTCTTGTTTCCTTTCATCCAGGTCCGCTGTTCCCCCATCTCCAATCCATCCCAGGACGCTGACAGCAATCATCATCACACCAAAGGTTATTATCCAATGTTCAATATTGTTGTGTCTCTTGTTCTATTTCTCTTTCATCATGCTAATAAATCTCATCGCTTCTTGATTCCTTTCATCCAGGTCCGCTGCTCCCCCATCTCCAATCCATCGAGATTTGTCAACTGGATTCTTTGGTTCCAAACCAAAGAAGAAACCGGCAGCATTTCAAGTTTGGAACCGAAGGGACTGCGAGCTGGATGAGTTCAGCTCATGTCCAGCTCACCCAACTCACCACCCCTAACTTTGGAAGGAACCCATGACCCCTTGGTTTGCATGGGCCCCACAGTATGGCATTTGGCTGACTAGTACGCTGCACCTCCTGCCATACAGCTCCTTAGTAAATTGAGCTGGGTGAGCTGGAATTTGAGCTGAATGAGCTGGATGAGCTGCCATTTGAGCTGGATGAGCTGGATGAGCTGACTGAGCTGGAATTTGAGCTGGAATTTGAGCTGGATGAGCTGCATAATCTGTAATCCATAATACATAATCCCCAAACCTAATCCACTAAACCCAGTCCCCTAAAACTCCCCCTAACCCCCATTTGGGGATGGGGGCAGAGGGGATTGGACCCACAACCTGATGGGTGGTCAGATTTGGAGCCAGATGCATACTGTTGAGCTATGAAGACTTTGTCTCCATTTCTTTTTTGAAGGACTAGTCCCCTTTGAGAGCCAACTCAGCGGTCCATACGGTTCCAAACCAAAAAAAAGTGACATGTTTTTCTTTGGTTTGGAACCAAAGAAATTTGATTGACACAGGTGAATCCATCACAGGGCGCTGACAGCAATCACCATCACACCAAAGTTTTGCTGCTCCCCCATCTCCAATCCATCCCAGGGCTCTGACAGCAATCATCATCATACCAAAGGTTATCATTGTGCTTCTTACCTTTCACAGATTATGATACCGGAGTCCTGAAAACCCCTGTTTGAACTCAATCCCCAAAACCTCTGACATCCATCCCTTCTAGCTCCATCAACTTACTACTCCCCGCTTGCAATGATGGTAGAGCTCACTGTCGAATTACCTGCCAAGGAAAAATTCAATGGAACAAACTTTCTCCACTGGAAAGCCCGCATGAAAAGCATCCTACAGCTGAGAGGGCTGTATCTACTAGTCACTCGGGAAGAAAACGGAGAACTTTCCTCCGAACTCAATGAGAAAGATCCTTTTCTTTGGTTGGACACAATGGCTATCCTCACACTGAACTGTGATGTCAAAATTGTATCCCAATTTGCCGACAAGGCCGAAGACAATCCCTGCAAGTTTTGGGAACCATTAGAAAATTTCTATCCACCCAAGACTATTCAAAACCAATCAACCTACCTCAATAGTATTTTAACCACTATCCTCTCCTCTGAAAAGCTTGAGGCCAACCTCACTACCCTGCACAAGAACTCACACATTCTGTGCAGCCTTATTGACGACAAGAAAACCAAGCTGTCCACACTCCTAGACTCTGTTATTACCACCTGGGCAATCATTAACCTTCTTGAAGACTTCAAGATGGCAGGCGAGCTGATCAAAAAAGCCACACCTTCCCTCAAGAAAACCATTGAAGAGCTTTGACTCTACATCCAGTGGAAATATTCCTTGCAGGAGGCAGCCACGTTGCGAGCTCTTGCTGTGTCTTCAAGACAACCAACCTACAATTCTAAAGGCCCCAGAAGACCAACCTACAATACCGATGGCCCCAAATGCACTAACAAGCAACAAAACCCTCTCACCCAACACAGAGAAGCCAACTGCTACCAAATAAAGTACAAAAATTGACTTCAACATGAAGAGAAGATCAAAAAGGTCCTTCTGTCAGCCTTCAGCATCAAGTCCGGTGAATTTATACTAGACTCTGGCACATTGTCTCCCATGTTCAATTCCCCAGATTTCTTCACCCACATCAAGGACCACCACAATACTGTGTACCAAGCTAATGGATCCACTCTAGAGTGCACAGGGATTGGTACCATCAAATTAGATTTTCCCTACATGATCCTTCACCTCAGAAAGCTCTTCTGGTTCCAAAACTCTCATCAAATCTGATTAGTCAGTCTACTTTTGGTTGGTCTGGTTACTCAATCATACCTCTCGGGAAGGACGGGTATTCTGTCATAGATGATCAAAAGAGAACTGTCTTGGACGGGTCGTACACATTTGTTAAGCTCATCATCAGAAAATCACTGCCAACTGCTCAGGTTGCGATTGAACTTGCTGTTTCTCGGTCCATCCTGGCACTCCACCAAGCCGTCGGACACCCCTCAATTGAATATTTGAATAAAATGTACCCGCTTATGAAGATCAACAACTTCAACTGCTTAGAATGTGATCTAAGCAAGAAACACAAGGACCCGTTCCCAAGTTCCTTTCCCCAAGCTACACTTTGTCTTGAATAAATCCATCTCAATCTCTGCGGCCCAATTTACCCTCCATCCAAGTCAGGCCATCAATATTTCTTACCTATTGTTGACGGATTCTTGCACTACATCTGGATTCACTTTATCTCTTCAAAAACCAAAACCAACAAGATAATCAAAAATCATTTCAATCAAATTGAAAATGAGGCAGGTGAACACATTGTTTCCTTGTATCCAACAACAACACAGAATTTAAGAACAAAGACCTGTTGGCTTCCTATGAAGAAAAAGGTATCAAAAACCTTCCCACAGCCCCATACACCCCTGAGAACAACCCCCTTGCCGAGCGCTGTAACCAAACGAACATCAACAAAGCGCAATGTTTCTTGAAATAAAGCGGTCTCAGTCAAAGGTACTGGGCTAAGACGTGTAACACAGCCATCTACCTGGAAAACCACACCGTTTTGAAATCAATTAATTTCCTTACCCCTCATTAATTTTTAGCCAGCTACTATTCAGAGCTATACTGACTAGAAGCATATAAATATAAAATACATAAAAAATATGAAAACTAAATAAACAATGAATAAAAATCTTAGAATAAAGTAAAAACAAACAGATAATTAATTAAAACCACATCTAAGTATAATAAAGACACACTTTCATGCTTTTCAAGTGCATGAGTTCCCCCTTTGCCTGGTGAGGCCCAAAAAAAAGCCCAAGTCAAGCCCCCCTGCGCATCACGCAACAGATATGGGGCTTTCCTGGTGGACTGTCAGAACAGGTGGTTTGGTCTCTATTTATAGTCAAGAGGAGAGCCTCATTGCTCATGGAAAGTCTGGTACCCAGACTAGACTGAGGCTCTCCTTGTTGGCTTGGGTACGGCCTGTACCCATACCAATGACGGTCTCATTGCTTGGGTATGGCCTTTACCCAAACCTATGAGGGTCTTGTTGGCTTGGGTATGGCCTGTACACAAGCCTATGAGGATCTCGTCAGGTTGGGTACGGCCTTTACCCAACCTGATCAGGTCCCCAGTTTGGTCCTTGGAAACACCCTCTTCAATGACCAATCAGCCATTGGGGGTAGTGAACACTCCTTCTGATGACTGATTGGTCATGATAAGAAGTGAACACTCCTTTTGATGACCAACCAGTTGTAAGAGAGAGTAAAAACTCCCTCCCTGATTGACCAGTCATGACGGGGAGTCAACACTGTCAGATTGAAAATCAAACACATTAAATTACGTAATCGAGTGATTAAGTCAGGTCCGCGCATTGGGTCAATTCTGGATTCACAGTTTTTCTCTTCTTATCTTATTCGTCGATAACATTCCGATCTTCCAAGCCGTATTTCTTTCTTCTTCTTCAAATCATCATCAATCAATCAAAAGTCATTTGATAATTAGTCTCATTGAATCACAATCAAACTCTGATTCGTTCAGTAATCAAGTCAAAGAACAACGATCATACAATCAATAACTACACACTTTCAGGAGGAGCTAGAGATAGCTTCTGGGCAGGTTGTTATTCTTTTCTTCATCACTCATGTTGTGCTGTTTCATTGACTCTTTATTATCTCACTTCAGGCTTTTCTCGTTGTGATATTCCTGTCAGTCTTAAGTCGTCAAAATTGTGGTTGTGTTACGACCTTGTTTTTTCTTTTTATCTATCAAAAAGAGGTATTTCATTATCATTTTATTTCTTATTGATCTTTTGTTTTTCTTCAGTTTTACTTCTATTGATTCTTTATACTATACTGTTTCAACAAAGTAAAAAACTCTCATATTATTACAAACACTCCCTCCAAGGACCGATTGGTCATGGAGGGAGTGTTTACTTGCTCTCATGACCGGCCGGTCATTGAAGGGAATGATAACTTCCTCTAATGCCTGAAGAGTCACGAGAGGGAGTAAACACTCCCTCCATGACCAATCGGTCCTTTAAGGGAGTAAGCACTCCCCTCCTCCCTCTCATGACTGGTTGGTCATTAGAGGGAGTAAGCATAGTGAGAATTGAAAGGACTAAGAGCAGGGTAGTGCAGGCAAGAATGGCAACAAGAAAGGAAGAAATAAGGTATCCAAGATGACAAGACAACAAAGAAGTGTGAATGAGAGTAATTGACAAAGCAGGATAGTGATTTTGCTGTGTTGGTGTAAGTTGTTTTGAGTGAGGAATGTGATAATCAAGATTGAGTCAAAGTGGTAGAAGCGGTGGGACTAGTGGATAAAGTCAATATAATTCAAAAAGGTTTATCACTCTCTTTTGTAAGCAGAGGTTAATGCCATGTACATGCTTACGTGGTTGCAGGAAAAGTGGCCATATTGTCAAAGCTGAGCTGGCCATGGTAGTATGGGCTGGTTGTTTGCATCCATCATCTGTATGTCACCTGCTGTGATCTATCAGGTACGGGTATTGATTTGTTGTCAGGTTTAAGTGATCCCTCATCATTTTTTTGGTTGGTAAGAATGTTTTGATGTGGCTTACTGGCATTGTCAACTGAGTTACAAAAAGTTGTGGCTGATCCAGTTTCAACTGAAATCCAACAGCCCCCCATGCTCAAGCACTGAGAATGAGAGCAGAAGATACGGTGAAAGTTGAAACGAAGGATGCAAGAGGGCAGGTGGATTTGCTTTGACCAACCTGCTTGGTGAGGAAATATGTGATCTTGTTTTGGTTGGCAATGTAATGCAATTTTGAGTTTCTTTTCCTTGTTTGTCTGGGGGCAGGATCAATTTGTCAACGAGGATTGTTGGAGTGGTCTGAGGATGATCAGGGAGGACTTCCGAAATAAGTTGAGATTGGATAAAAACTTGTAATTGGCTTCAGTGGAGGATAAAGACACTGTGGTCTGTTTTTGGTGTATATGGTAGATCATGCATGAGTTCATGTTGGGAATGTAGCCAGTGTGTGAGTGTCAGGTTCCTGAGTAGTGGGCCCAATTGGCGTCAACCAAGACAGAGATTCAAGACTGAGGATTTTTATCATGTCCAGGTACCAAAGAAAGCACAGGATATTGCAGGGAAAGTGAGGACACTGTGGTTGAGAGAACCAGAGATTTCCCTGAAGCTAGGTGTGAAGGATCAAAAGTATGCAATGTTCTAAGGGCTGGCTTCTCGGGGGTGTATGCTAGAATTGATTGGACAAAAGGCTGGGGGCAGGTTGACAGAGCAAAATACAATCACTTTCCTCTCAATGTCTTGGTTGAGTAGATAACAAGCAAAGGTTATTTTGACAAAGATTATTTGAAGTGCATGATCATGCTGATTGATTGTTGATCATTTGACCGGTTTGGTGAGGAAAACAGGTTTATTTGTGTTTCGTATTTGCATATTGAAGAGTCTTCATGGTAAGGTTTTGACATAAAGCTGGTTCGATGGCACCTCTGTTATCAATGTATGTTGTTGAGATTTCTCATATTCAGCCTCTGTGGAGGACAAGGAGGCCTTGAGGTTTTTGGCTTCCAGGAAACAATGAAGGTGAGAGGAGAGTTGAGTTACACGAGCGGCTGAAAACTTGTGGGAACCAATAAGACATATGGCAGAGAATGGGTCAGTTTGACTCAATTGTTCTGACAATCTATCATCAACTATGAGTGCTGAGATGAATTTGTTGAGTTGTTATATCAGCAAAGTCCCCAGGCCAAATCTTAATTTGCAAGCATCATACACTGAGAGCAGACAGGTCAAGGAAAACAGTGGAATTGAAAGAGTATACAAGTGAGAATAAAATAAGGAATACAAATGCAGTCAATTCCAGACTGAGTAACCACTACTGAGGAAGAGAGAACTCATCATGCTGGGGTTAACAATCTTGGGCATCATGGCCTTGATTATGTGTGGATCCTCGGAGGTGCCTGTGAGGATGGGGCCCCTCTTCAGGTGGGACTTGAGCACGGAGAAAACCTTCTCAATTGGATTGAGGTCGGGGCTGTAGGGAGGCAGAAAGATTAGCAGGACGTTCACCGCCTTTCAAATCTCCATCATACACCCGCCATGGTGGACAGTTGCGTTGTCCATGACAATGACACTATTGGGTCCTGGGAACAAATTCATCCAAGGTATCTGAGAGATTTTGACATTAGCTAGGCACTATCATACTTGAGCTGATTGGTAGTGGGGGAATACTCACCAAAACATCCTCCAGGAAGTACTCTGTGTCTATGTGGATTACAGAACCTTCTTTGGCCATCATAGCTACCAGCCCACTGAGGGAGACAGCAGGGAGAACGCTGATCTAGCCAGCAGAGGCCAGAGGTCTGACGAGTCTTTTAGGTTGGAGCCCTGGCGGCACACAAGCGTAGTTGCGGCTGTGAGTGCAGACCAAAACTGCACACTCATCTGCATAAAAAAAACATTAGCTACCCATCACTGAGAGAAAAGGAGGGAATGTTCAGATTGGGCCCACCAAGAAATACCAAATAATTGCTGGGCAGGGGGCCAATCTGGGATATATACATACTTGGCCCGTCAAAGTGGGCACTGCTTGGGATGAACGGCTCTTGCAACTTTCTTGGTGAGATTGAGTCGGACCCAAAGTTTGTCTGAGATTGTTGACAGGGGGTGGCGTGTTCCTGTCATAGCTTCAATGTGCAACTGGATCTCGTCCAAGTAGAGGGTTGGATCAAGATCAAGAGCCGCAGAGACAAACTCAGCCTCCTCAGTTGAAAAGGACAGGGGACAACCATGTGCCACGTAGAGCGCAGGATCTTGCACAACGTCACGAGTCTACCGGTAAAGCACCATCCATTGGTGCAGGGAGTCAGGGGAAATGTTTTGGTCCAGGGTATTGTTGTTAGGGTCTTTGACACCTGACTTTCCTCCTCAGCGCAAAGGTCCCACCAAGGAGGAAACCTCCTTGGCTGGTAGGTACGGGGAGGATTTCTCGTTGGCCGACTGGTACAGTCTGTACCAGCCAACCAAGGAGGAATCCTCCCCAATGGGTGGTACAGATAGTATTTTGACACCGAGGAGGGTTTCTCCCCGGCGGGCAGGTACTGTCTGTACCTTCTTTTGGGGAGGATTTCTCCTCCGTCGGCTGGTACAGACTGTACCGGTTGGCCGAGGAGGAATCTTCCCCAACGGATGGTACAGCCCATGCCTGCCCGCCAAGGAGGTTTGCTCCTTGGTTGGAGGTACTGAAAGTACCTTCCCACCGAGGAGGATCCATCCTTGGTGGGTAGGTATGGGATGTACCATCCATCGGGAGGATTTCTGCTCGGTCGGCCAAGGAGAAATCCTTCCCGACGGATGGTACAGCCTGTACCTACCCACCAAGAAGGTTTCCTCCTTGGTGGGAGGTACTGATAGTACCTTCCAGCCGAGGAGGAAACCTCCTTGGTGGGAAGGTACGGCCTGTACCCTTTGCCAAGGCTCCTCCTCGGCGGAAGGTCAATAATTCGACCTGCGCGTCAGAATCCAAAATGTAAGTTGTGCACTATGGGAATTGAACCCATGAGTGATGCTTTAACCACTGAGCTAAGTGCACTGTTGCAGGTTGTGTCCTTTATCTAACTTATTACCAAAGATATGTTTGTATGTCCTGGGATCAAGTCTCATATGCATCTGCAAAGCTTGTCATGTTACCAGGGTCAAGACTTGTAATCCATTGGGTGGCAGTCTGCATAGAGCAGATTTGTACTACAACACTGCAACCCTCCATTTTGACGGGGGGATTGAAGGTGCAACCCACCTTGACCGTCCTGAGGATGTAGGGTGGGTTGCACCTTCAATCCCAGGGGGTCGCGTGTCAAAGACCCTTGTTGTTCTCATCCAAGGAAGCACCTTATAATCGGAATTTGACAACAATGACTTTCACCCCCTTGTTGTACTTGACATAAGGCATCACTCCTACTGTTTGATTTTCAATTATATGATGATTTTGGGCCTAAGGATGTGGTGAAAAAGGATTGATATCAGTCAACTCAAAGCCAAAAAAAATTTTGAATGCACTGCAAAAAAATCTGCTTCAACTGCCAGCAGTTGACATGCAGTAGCTTTGATTTTACTCTGGTTTTACTCTGGTTTTACTCAAACTTTAATCAAAAGTTACTTTTGTGCACAGTCACTGTGCATCTCAATTAAATTTTGAGTAAAGTTTGAATAAGAGTTGAGTAAAATCAGAGTAAGCTGCATGTCAACTGCTGGAAGTTGAAGCAGATTTTTTTGCAGTGATGGATAACAAATTGGGAGATCAAAAACCTGAAGCTTGATGGTTATCCAATAGAGAAGATACAATCACATTGGGCCTAAGGACGTGGTGACAAAGGATACAATTCACTCAACTTGAAGCAAAAAAAAAAAGAAATGAATAAAAACATGCTATAAAAACCCTGATGCTTGATCAATATCCAATGGCAATGTGGTAGGTGGGTGGAATCTGTATTGGGGTTCAGCCGGGTTTTGGTGGCTGGCTAGTTGGGAAGGGGGGGGGGAGAATGTATGTAAAGAAAAATAAAAATACAGGACTGACTTCAGCCACAAATAGTAGCTGAAGTCAAAAAAAACTGAGTCCGGCCGGGGGGCAGGAACCACAAGCTTTCTTGGTTAGTCTTTAGTATTCTTAGTTTAAGTCCCTCTGAGCCTAGGAACTCTTCTTCAAAATAAGAAGACCTTTGAACAGTCAGTCCCCTATTCAAACCTATCTTCTCTTTTCTTCCATCAATAGTGCCTACCCGTCTCTTGTACAAGGCGCTGTGTGACAATTCCCCAAGCCTGCCTAAAAGTTCATTTTATCCATTCTGTTCTCTTTTTGAAATCTTTTGAATTTTTTCTCATCATTTGGGAACACTGCAGGCATGAAAATTCTTCATTTTTCAATAATTTATTCTTGCACAAAGCGTCTAATAATTTCTGAAGTAGATTTTCTTAAATGAAAAATGATTCCATAACTTATTTGTATTTTTTGGATTGCCCACTCATGAATTGTAAGTCCTGAAATGCTACAGTTTGTTTGGTTCTAAATGTATTATTTTAGCATACAAGGACCTTCACCAGACACCCAAAATATTCAGATTCCAATACTGAGCTTGTCTATTGGTTTCTCAAAAAAATATGCTTTTTTCACTTGCAGTGCGTGAAGTATCTGGGAGTGTGCACACTGTGCAGTGCGCAAGGTGTAATTTGCAGTCTGCAAATGATGAAAAAAATCCAAAAGATTCCAAAAAGATAACAGAATGCATAATATGAACTTTTAGGAAGGCTTGGGGCAATGAATCAACAGTTGTGGGATTTTTGTAATTAAAGTAGGAAAATTAAAAGAAGGAAAAGATAAAAATCTCCATTCAATTTTGTCATGTGAACTCCCTAAAATTTCAGGGTATTACAAGGCTAACACTCAAAGTAAACAGTAAATATTCCAGCTCATTTCTCTTTTCAATAATGAGCTGTGATTTTTTCTTTTTTCTTTTGCTTTTTTTTGCATTTTTGGAGTGGCAACTCCAAAAAAAAACTACCATTCAATTGGCAACTCCCAAAAATGATGTTGCGGGAGTCACAAATCCAATTCCTGGAATTCGCATAACCCTAGCTTAACACAAGCCTCACTTGATTGGAGGGCCAGTGACCTAAAGGCTGGTGGGGTGCCACTCGCAAAGCAAGCCTTTGAAGGAGGGGCTTAGGAAGCTTGGTGTGAGAGATGGACCAAGTCTGGCAGGGTAAAACTTGCCTCCCCCTTCAGGCCATCTTCCTCCGGCATTTTTGGGTGGCCTTATGGACCATCAGAAAGGCTTCAATGACACCTACCTGCAGGTCCCAAAATAGATCACCCACTCCCCTCCATCACCTTTGCAAATAAGATTGAAACTTGGGAGTTTTCCAGCCTGGAAAGCCTGTACAAAGAAAGTACAGCTTCCCATCAAAATGGCAGAATCTTCCTTCCTTTGATGGCAAGGTGTGAGAAGAGGAAATAAAGGGCAAAATCTTATGACAAAGATGGTAGTTGACGATGTCAGCTAGGTATTTTGGAGGGGAGCAGCGGGTGGTCAAACCTGAGTGAGAGATAAAAGAAGGAACCAGGATAAGTAAAAAGAAAGGGGGTTGGAAAAACGACTCCCAGACATTTGACGAATGACTCCCACGACCAAGTCGACGTCCAATCCCACCACCAGGATTTGGAGTTGTTCTCCCAAAGTCGAAAAAATAAACAAATAACAAAAATGGGAGTCGGTCTCCCAAATCCGCCATAGACTCAGCGGATTAGGGAGTTGTCCTCACTGGCCAGAAGGATTCCCTTCCGGTTGATGAGGTATAATGACCTCATCAACCTCATCAACTGGAAGGGATTTCCTTCTGGCTGATGAGGCTTTTGTACCTCATCGATTGAAAAGAAATCCTTCCGGTTGATGAGGTACAGCAACCTCATCAACCGGAAGGATTTCCTTCAGGCTGATGAGGCTTTTTTACCTCATTGAATGGAAGAACTTCCTTCCAATTGATGAGGTACAAAATCCTCATCAGCCAGAAGGAAATCCTTCCAGTCAATGAGGTTGTTGTACCTCATCGACCAGAAGGATTTCTTTTTGGTTGATGAGGTACAAAAGCCTCATCAGCCAGAAGGAAATCCCTTCCGGTTTATGAGGTCGTTGTACCTCATTGACCAGAAGGAAATTCTTCCGGTTGATAAGATTACTGTACCTCTTCGACCGGAAGGATTTCTTTCCAATCAATGAGGTACAAAAGCCTCATCAGCCGGAAGGAAATCCCTTCCAGTTGATGAGGTTGTTATACCTCATCAACCGGAAGGGAATCCTTCCGATTGTGAGGTACAAATGCTCACTGACCGGAAGAAAATCCTTCTGGTCCACTGACCAGAAGGAAATCCTTCCGGTCCACTGACCAGAAGGAAATCCTTCCGGTCCACTGACCGGAAGGAAATCCTTCCGGCCAGTGAGGAGGACTCCCAAATCTGCCAAGTCTACGGCGGATTTGAGAGACCGACTCCCATTTTTTTTCGACTTTGGGAGAACGACTCCCAATCCCTGTGGTGGGATTGGACAAATGACTCCCAGATTGGACTTTGACTCGGTTGTGGGAGTTGTTTGTCCAATGTCTGGGAGTTGTTTTTCCAACCCCCAAAAGAAATACATCTGAGATAGACTAGACTAAGTACAATAGTTTCACAGCCCATGTCACACACATATCACCAAATACTTACCTGTTTCTCTTACAAGGAAGGGATGTAAATATTGGTTGGCCATTGAAAGTGAGGGCAGCATTCCAGCCTATTAGGGCCTCTTTGCTGCATCCTTGTAAGTTCCCTGGTTGGGCAGGATTAACCTTTTGATTGAAAAAGTGCCATCAAATCAGCCTCAAGCCACAAGCTCTCAGGCCTAACTTGGGACATTAGTCCCAAGCCCCTCTGAAGGAGGGGCTTGTGATAAGCTAGCACATAACCAAGCTCCTTGATTTTTCATTTTCTTTTGTAACTTCTGACTATTCACTTTTGTTTGTCCAACAAGAAAGAAAAGTGAAGACAGCTGTTTTTTTTGTGAAAAAAAAAAAGTGAGATTAAAAAGAAAAGAAAAGAAAAGAAATAGAAAAAGGAGGAAGAGAAAAATGAAGACAGTTAGAACATTATAATCATTGATTTTGTCTGTATGTATCCCAAAATGGTTTTCACTAATTTAGTTTCCAAAAAGAATGCCACCAATAGTTGGTTGTGCTGCTTTCAATATAGTGTTGGTTCTCAGAGACCAAGTTAAACAGTGTAGCACATTCACCCCAACATCCCAGAAGCAAATGATCATAAGTGACGACGCATTTTTATAGGAACACAATACATAAGAAAGAAGCTCGGGGGAGAGCCAAGCATCTCCAGCAGCCTTTCTACGCGCCCAATCCATGAAATCTAATGGGCCAACGTTAGAATGTCAGGTTGCATGACCCGTTGTTTTGTTGACATGTAATCGTTGCCATCTACATAACAAGCTCGCAAGAGTGCAAGATAACGAAGAGCTTAACCGACGGACCAGTAAGGATAACAGACCGAGAGCGGCCAGAGAAGAGCAGAAGAGTGCTGATGCTGAGCGGCCGGATTAATAGGGAATGTAAAGCGGGGCTTTACAGATGGAACATCGCTGTTATTATATATCCATGGAAATCCAAAAGAAACCCATTAGGACCAGTCGAACCCGATTAGGAGTACGATAATTACAAGATCCCTATTAGAGTTTTGACTTCGTCTAAGGAACGGATAAGGATGGTAGATTTGAACTCGAAAAAATTGTGTGGATCCAGGACGCTTTCATAGATGGTTTGATACTTAGTGATCAACTGATTCAAAGATTTCCTCAAGACTAGTTCTTTCAAGTTGATCAGTCCATGATCATCACCATCATCATCGTCATCGCCCCCCGTCTTCTTGCGTCTTTTAGAGCCACTCCCACTCTTTGAACTACTCGTATTCAAGAGGCTTAATAGTTTATTCGAGGACAATAAAGTGTCGAAATTCGTTAGGAACTTGTCAAACGTCTTTAAAGCTTCACTGATCGATTTCGAATTAGCTTCTTCGATTCTTGACAGAGGAGTCTGAATTTTTGACCGATGTATTTTTCGTAGAATGGAGTTCAAGTACAAGCCATCAATGCCCCGTCGTAGATGTAGCCCCAGAAATTATGTGAAAAGCGCAACGACGTACATCCGGATCTTGACTCCCGATTGCTTTCAAAACAGGCTCTAAGCCAGAAATACTAATCAGATGAGCAGTGTATTGAGCGATCAGATTTTCGATATGAGTTTCTCGTAGACCTTCGAGTTTCTCGACGGCAGAGTTTGAGGATATGGTTGAGTTTAAAGTAGCCTGCTCAGATAAGGAGATCAATCAATCCCACATATTAATTTCGATGTAATCTTTCGAACGATTTAGCTGTAATATAACTCACAAGCATGAATTCCAAGCAGTTTAGCCAGAAGATTGATCGATCCCACTCTGATGCTCGTAGCCGGGCCATGCTATCGATTACTTCCATCATCGGATCTATGACTAAATATAATACGCGCCCCAACGAGTGCTCAGAGGATGATTCGCCGCCCTCTGCAGACCCTTCTAGATAGACATGATCACGCTGAGGTTCGACATGGCTTCATGTAGGGACGCGGGCACTGACAGATCCACTGGGGGCGGTTCTAAGCGTTTGAGATAATCACTCGTGACTGTTCTCAATAGCTGGTAAAAGACTCCGTAGGACTGATCTGTAAGCCTAGATTTCAGTTCGAGGAAATGAAGCCAGCTAAGTTGTGACCAGGCAGGTTATATTGCAGGTACGTGGTGCGGCATAGCTGATTAAAATATTTAACTCGCTTAGGTTCTTGGTTAACTTGGCATCTGGTCCGATCGTACTTGCCATCGTGAGCTGATAGAATTCTAAGAGGTTGGCTATCTGACAAGCCGTCAGACTACTCTCTTGGTTGTTCACCGTCTGTTGGATACGCATCTTCAGAGGTCGGCTACAGCCCTCGAGATGTTTATCCAACAACTTTCTAGCCATCTCACGGTCTCCCGCATTGGAGTCAGTCACAGTGAGTTCACTGGTGCCCTGTTCGTTTTTTCCCGTTGCGTTTTCTTCCGAAGTCTTGTCCGATGAGTTAGTGGGGAAAATTCTTGATTCACCTACTCTTCTACCATCCGATTTGATATCCAATAAACTTTCCAGGAACTCGTGCTCACTCGCCATCACTTGATGAGCCTATGCCAGCATATCACCAACGTATCGGATCGAATCGTGCGCAATCAGTTCGATCGGTCGGGGCAGTCCAGACGGACCACCTCGAGTCAACGCCCCCAAAAATGAGTTCGACAATGAGCTTGATCGGGCTGAGGTTAGAGAATTAATAACTTGACTAAGAAGTCGTTTTCCATGACAAAAACGTTTTAACTGAAAGCGTGCTTGGCGTGTGTGCGTGCGGGGAGGTGAAAGATTGCGTAAAATAACAGCCGGATAACTCACTCAAGCGACTCCGGACGACGCTTCGAGCGACTGATAGCTCGCTTCATCAATGGGCTCACTTCGGGTTGAACTTCATCGGCCTTGATCAAGCCAGTTCGAGATACGAAGAGAGTCCATTTAAGGATTTTTTCGTAACCTTTATCGAGGTATTTGCTCGTAGTTTCCATGATTTCCAAGCCAGCGGTGTGAGAATTGGGGTATTCGGAGTCGCCAGTTAAAAGAGTGGCACAATCTGATCTGATCTGTTCGCAACGGTCCATCGCCTCGAATACGCACCAGCTGACATGTACTTCACGACTCGTTAGCGCTTGTACCTCGCTGCCGGTTAGCGTGAATTTCTCCAGAAAAGCCTTGACCATCGCCTGTTTGGCATTTCTGGTTTCCCTTTTTTTATGGGGGGGGGGGGGGGAAGAAAATCGGTTTCAACAAACGCTACAAATTTTTTGGACAAATTGCTACAAAAATTGAGTGCTTGTTGAACTCACTCTTCCTTCTTCAATCTCTCGGCATGTTCGAGTAGAGATTTAGTAGCCGAGTTGGCAGTCTTCAAGTTTTCTTGAATTTCGTCATAACATTCATTCATTTGATCAAGAAGAGATTGTAGATCGATCAAGTCCTGTTCTTTCCCGACACAAAACAAAAGTCCCATCAATCAAACAAAATTACAATATCTTGAAAATACACACCAGTTAATAATTTGTAGCATTTTTCTGAGGAGATTAGACATACATCGTTTAGTTCAGAGAAATCCTTCAAGAATTCTCTGGATCGATTTCTCATACGCTGTTCGACGATTCTCCTCAATCCGCCGTTTTTGAGTGACTGAAGACGGTCGAGCTGGCTAGATTTTGATCCAAGGTTTTCGTGATCGGCTTGGATAGCGGTTATAGGATCTTGGAAGGTGAGCGAGTCGAGGGTATCGAGCGCGGCGAGAAAGCTAGGGTCATCAAACTGGCTGGTTGCGAGTACCTTGGAGATCCTGAGTGCGAGTGCATTGGTGGCTGGGTTGTTGGTGGTGGATGATGGAGTGGGTTGGAGGTCGGAGTCGGTGATGGGCATGGTGGATGAAGCCGAATGTTGTGGTTGAGTTCGAAAACGGTCACCAGCCAAAGCCAGAAAACCAATCCACTCAAGTAGAAACCGTAAGGAAGCAAATCTGAAAACAAGAAACACATCGCTGATCAGCTCAGGTACACTCAATCAGGAGAAGGCCTTAACTCCTTCCACAGCTTTAACATAGGGGAATTGAAGTCCCCACCCGTCAAACTTTGATGTATCCCCTTTTGAAGACCTTTCTGAAGTTGCATTGACATGATCATAGCTCATTTGGCTTGTATAAGGAAGAATGGTAAAGTAATTTCGTGCAATTTCTTGCAGACCAGTAGGATTGCCCAAGTGTGTCCATTGCACTTGAAAAAAAAAACTGAGTTTGCTTGGGAGGGATCACTCTCAAGTTACATGCGGTCATTTTTGCTGGGCTATCTTGAACCCAAGCTTACAAAAGAAACAGGTTTGACCCCTGTTTTTGGAGTTCTTGCTGTGAGACTTTTGGCACCCAAACTAAATCACAGTTTTCTTTGAATTTTCTCTTTCTAATCAGCCCACAACTATGATTATCTGATGTGAACTGGCAAAGATAGCCATTGGACCATAATTGACCTCTGGCCGGCTGAATTTCTTGTACTTGTCTACTGTATGAAAGAGTTCAAAGGATATTGAAGGATATTGGAGGGCTTCATGTCACTGAATTCTTCGAAATTAAACTTTCTAAGTCTAAATGCTAAACTTTGTTTGGAGGTCAAATTTGATTGCAATTATGTTCTCACCACCAAACAAAGTTTACACTCTAGATTTACAGGGTTTAATTTGAAAAATTTGCACTGAAGGGAAGTCCTCCTTTAAACCAAATGTGTTGCTGAAGTCAAGTATGCAATGAGCAAAGGTCCATGTTCTTGATATAGACTTTCAACTCTTTGATTTCATTGGTAGTTGGTGGTGCATTAAACATTTCAAATATATTATCACATTCGGCTGTCTTATTAGAATGGAGAGGGGGGTGAAGCATTGAGTTCCAGTTCATTCAATCTAGCTCATTAACAACCAACACCATTTTGTGGCAAAAACACTTGATGTGCATTGTCTTTCTGTCCCAAGAGTGTCTTGCCTTGTTTGTATTAGCCACAGTACACAGATCTTTATGCATATGTGCAGCTAAAGTATTGTTATTGAAACTGGAATGAGATCCTGCTTCACAGCAGTTGAAGGCTGCCCCAAGATTAGGGTCTTCCACTCAATCCCAAAGAAGGGCTTGGTGTAAAAGCTAGGGTGTTATGATTTGATTCAACAACACTCTTAAAGGTTCATCCAAATGATTTGCAAATGGGCAAAACTGTGGTCATGGTGCCGCTGGAAATGTAGGTCTAGAAGGACATAGGAAGGATTAAATCAAGTTTTCTGTGTAGCTGCCTTCATCACTAGTTAGACAATATAATACAATTTTTTCAGTGTTCAAACTTTGAAGTAATCAAAACAAACCAATGGATTTTGTTATTCACTTTTTTTTTCAAAGTTATTTGGAAGCCACCAGGGCAAGTCAGATTTTGGGGCAGAAGAAAAGATGAAATTAAAGAAAACAAAAGGGAAATAATCAAGATGGATATTTTTGTTGTTTACACAAGTTGGCATCAAGTATACACTGGGGATTAGCTCCTTTAAAATTTGAAGCAACATTAGTAAGATTTTTGTTAATTTGGAAAGAGAAAATGAGTCCAAGTATTTTCTTCTCTGTGCTGAAGAGAAATGTTTGATTGTTTGATGTTTGAATCTAGTGGTTTGTCATAAGGGCACTATGTTACTATTAGACTTGGCAAAGCCTATTAGGTAACCATATCTAGGAAATAAAAAACTGTGTCCTAAATCGCTGTTGGAGGAGGGGGCATTGGTTTACCAGTTGTCTTGTCAATGTAAGAGAAAATACTGTAAGTCCAACCATTGAGATCTTTGGTGCCTTGATGGGATTTGTTGTGGAGACTGAGATCTTTGGTGTCTTGATGATTATAATAATTCATAAATAAATTTTTATGGATTTTTAATTTTTCGAAGGAAAAAGTACAGTCCGGTAAGAGATGAATTGGTGGGGCAGTTCCTGTTGTTGCATTGGATTTGTCTTGTTGAGAGAGGAAGATTGAGCTACTACGAAGTAGAATCAGATGAGAAATGACCGAGCTACAGGTCTGTCTGCTGGTTGGTGAGAATTTGGTAGTCCTAGTGGTACTATGGATCTGAGAAGGTTCAGAGGGATCACGCAAGGTTGTTAGCGTGTGGATCCTGGGAAATCCTGGGGAATATACAGTTCAAACTGTATTGAGTGGTGAACTGGGGAAGACCTACAGGATCGGATGTGTTACCACTCACTGTAGTCAAGGGAGATGTGTAAGAGTGATCCGTAGAGGATTCCGAGGCTCCTGCCATAGGAATGGAGGATCTACATGTGTAGGGAAAACAACCAGTAGAGTAAATCAACATTTGTGGTTCAATTGGTCTACTCAGAATTTTTGAGAAAATTTTCTTTCAGGGAGATCATGGATTCCTGAAGAAAGTAAGCAGTACTATATAGTAGGAAAAATAAAGGTAATAAGAGAAGATTTTTTGTCACATTTAATTTTTTCTAGAGTTTCTATTAATGCAACAATATTTTGGTGATTTTATTCTGTGATAAGTGAGAGCAGAGGCGTAAAAACAGGCTATTTTTGGTGTTTTTGAGAATTTTTACGGAGAATAGAGCATGAAATGAGTAAAATTGAGGAGTACAACTGTTCAGAAGTCTTCTGTGAGGTTGTGGTAAGATGGTAAGGGAGGTGAGTTAGAAGGAGATTTAGAAACAACAGCAAAGTAAGTTTTTTCCTCTTTGTGACACTGCACATGGCGTTCACAGAAGAGATGAGTGAAAGCAGAGATGGAGAGTTACGGGTGACTAATCTGTTTTCAGAGAGAAGTTCTTTATGATATATATGGAAGTAGAAAGGTTCTCCAGAGAGAGCTTAGTAAGAGTTTGTCTAGATTTTGTAATGTAGTTCAACTTTACAATCCCAGAATTGATCAGAGAGTTCTCTCTTGACTCTCTTGATAGTATAAAAAAAGGTTTCTTGGGCTATAATAAGAACAAGATCTTCGAGGAGAGCCTCTGCCAGCTCTGCTTTGTCACAAGTATAGAATGGTTGAGGGATGCAAATCTCCATTTACCTTTAACAGGCCATTTTGCAGTGCACAAAGTGTAAAAAGTAGTAAAAAAGAAGAGGTCAAATCAGTAAAACTGTATTGATTCTACGGGTAAAAGAGACCAGACTCCCAATTGTCAGCCTTTATGTTACTAACCTGGATGATATCCATGGAGACTGTTCTATGTTACTGAAATGTTGGACACAAACTTATACTCAATCTGATCTTCTTTCTTCATTTCCACCCATTCCTCCTTGGACCAATTGGATATTCCATACTCTTGCATTAAGTTCTTGTTTTGCCGGTATGCCCTTTGAGATAGATTCATACAACCAGCTAGAAAAATGATGTGAGACTGAATTTTGGCCCAGTTTTTGTCATCCAAAGAAGCTTCAGTGTGGGTGAGTGGGTTACAGACATAAATTCCTGGAGAAGGAAATAAGAGTTAGCACTTAGAAAGGTTTGAGATGAACAAAATACATACTGCCATACTTCCCCCTATTACTTCCAGTGCAAAACCCAATCATGTGCATCTCACCGGTGATGATGTTTGGGTTAAATTTGGTTGCTGGGCGGAATTGGGCGCAGCATAAAGAGTTTGAATGATCTCAGAGATATTGTTTGAGGGGTGAAAGGAAAGAAAAATACCCAAATACAAAGTGGAAAATGGAGGTACCAGAGACAATGACTTGATGGGCTGTGGCATCAAGCTTGGGCCAGTGGATGATGGGTTTGCTGGATTTGGGTGTTCAAGAGGGTGAACAGTGTTCAATGTTCACCTCACTTGATGGCTTAAGTTTACCTTTGGAATGCTGGTTTACAACTCTAGCAGTGGCTAACTCTGGTGGTAAACCACTGCTTACTTCCATCCTGTGAGCTTTCTGGTACTCTTTGTTACACTCTCTTAATGCACATAGTGAGTCTATAAAGGTATTCATACAATATGCAGGCTGTTTGAAGGGGTAGCTAGAGGTGTCTAGCCAAAGACTTTCAACTCTGTCAGATATATCCATTGCTTGTGTGACCAGGCAGGCTACTACCCGGACCCAATAGTAGTAAAGGTCTAGCTTTAAGACTACATTGTACGGGACGGGGCCATACATATGTCCCTCCTATGGCCCAAAGATCTTGCTCCAGGCAGGTTCCAAACATAGCACGCACCATTACTAACAGCTGTTAGTATTAGTAGCACACATATGTGGACGGGGCTATGACAGGTGAACGCTTCAGTAAGGCAATTACCTCTGACCTCCCCCAGCATGTGATCCTTATCAGTAATGGTAACCCGCACTCTCAACACTGTAGAAATACCACGGTGTACAGAAACTATTGCTTTCTTCTACTAGACCCAGCTTGGATAGCCTCTAGCTGCTTGTCATCTAGGGACTGTGGTACCTTGGATTTTGTGGTGGATGCTGGAAGTATGCAGACGTGCGATAGGGAGGACTGGTAGGGGTGCAAACCTAGCTCTCTACCAGCAAGATATGGCCCCTCACCATCTGTGGAGCTACTATTACTAGGTCTCCTACGTTTAGAGGGAACAAAAGTCTTAGCTGCATGGGCTTGTGAGTTCCTTCCTGTAGCTATAGGGGGGTCTGCTTTGGAATGTTTGAGATGGGTAATTCCAGCAGACATAACATCAGAGGTTCATAAGGCTATTTGTAGTGGAAGAACTCTAACGCTCCTGTTCTCACTATCCAAAGATGCTCTCAGATGGGTGGATATCATGTTAGGGGGGGGGGCTTTACCTGCAATTGGGGGCCACCTTCCATATTCAAGCAACACTGGATGATGTGGAAGACACACGGCAGTGAAAAGTTAGCAGTTTCAGGTTCAGACTCTACAGATATCATCATAAGTGGCGCAGCTGCGTCAAAATTCTTGCTTACTAGGGATTGTCTGTCGTACAAGGTACAAGTATCAGGAGAGGACATAGCCAAAGCAGCCAAACCCTCATACCTCCACTCTCAGCCTAGTCATTGGCCACCTTGCTGGTTCTACGTAGATGTAGACAAGCATGCTACTGTAGCATATAAGATGTAAGATATCCTTCTCTTCCCTCTTGTGTAGTAGTAATGACAGCGTCTTTTTAGAACCTGAACCTGGAAAGCTCAGTGAGAGAACACTCTGTAGCAAGACAATTAAACTTGAGGACCTTGTAATTACACACTAGGCTACTCACTGACCCATGAGCATACACCATGGGAAATCAGGGCTCACTCGCCTGCCAGTGATTCCAAGTCACTAGTTGTTCACAAGAACCTACTATAAGATGACTTGAAGATGGGAAACAAGTTTCCTATCAATTTCACCAAGTGAGATTAATAGTTTATTTTAAATTTCACTGACATGGAAAATAAAATTACTCAAAACGTATTATAAAACACTGGAATTTCACCAAGGATGTTTTTTTTAATTCACTGGAATTTCACCAAGGATGTTTTTTTAATTCACTAGAATTTTATACTTTTCTGCTGAAGAAGAGTATAATTTTAATGTGCAAATCAGCAAGATATATGTGTTAAAATTGGGCTGGTCAGCTGAGGCAGTGTCAGGGTAAGCCCATGGGCCCAAATTGGCCTAGCACCTGGGTTGCTCTGGATTTTAGTTTTTAATTTTCCAACCAAGTGATGAAGTCTGGGTCAGTTTCTCATTTTACATTTTTCCTTTTTCCTTTTTCCTTTTTCCTTTTTCCTTTTTCCTTTTTCCTTTTTCCTTTTTCCTTTTTCCTTTTTCCTTTTTACTTGTTTATTATGTTTTAATTTTTCTTTTTGCTTCTTTCTTTATCATTGTTTCCTCCTGAGAATATAAATTTTAAATTTGCTTGGCTTTCTGCAATATATTGATATATAAATGAAACAAATTAACAGGACAAGATAAGTAGTTTCATTCAGAATAAAAAGATAGGTAAAGCTTGGTAAGTAAGAACAAAGAATCTTTCTCATAAAATGCACAATGACAATCAATATCTTGAAATGAAATTATAACTTGGGTAGAGGTAGAGCGTGCTTGGTGCGTGTTGAGATGTGGCCAATTAAACATGAAAGAATCATTTATCTCAAAAAGATTTACAACCAGGAAATAGTCTGTAATATTTTTGTGGGGATCATTCACAGTAAATATGTTAATTATTCTTCCAAATCTTGATGTATTACTTTGATAAAAGCAAATAATACTGTTCCCAGGATGTTTTTCATGTATATTGAATATTTTGTTCTTCCAGTGGACAGTTTTATGGTAAATCCACCATTGTGAAACAATTGTTGAATTTGGATTGTTCATGATGAAGCCAGTAAATTTCTGGTTTTTCCCTTTTTAAATATTCAACGAAGCTTTAGTAAATAGCTCCATTTGCCCGTATAGGATCACCTGAAACATTATTCATCTTGGATGTTTTTTTATCCATCATACTGCAAAGATGTTTAATTTTGGGTGGGGCAGTATCAAGTTTAACCAAGGCATTCAGATTGGAAACTCTGCAAAGTTCTTGTAGAATGGTCAATAGGATTTTATCTAAATAATGATAAACAATCAGTTTTAAAGAAAGCACTGAAAAGATATGTAATTTATCTCAAATACTCACCAACTGAGTTGTTGGTTCCAAAGCTTGAAAACATCCCATTAAGTCTCTCATACACCCATGTTTCTGAGCTAGGAGTAGGTCCCCAGCACATCATGAGTTCAGGAATGTGTGTTGACATGTGGTGGTTTGGCTTGAAATCAAGATTAGGAAACATTCTTCTGCTGATCTGCCAATACTTTGTCCAATGTCTTGTGAAATCTTCACATGATTGTGAATTAGTTGTCCAGCTTGTTGAAATGTTGAGAGCACTTATAAGGTGGAGGGTATTGTTGAAAATATCATCTGCGAATGAATTAGTTTGGCTCCGATTTATAATCATCAACATTGGGATGTAAAGCTTGTAAAGAAGTAGCCATTCCGCTGCCTTCAAACTTCCATGACTTGATTCTTCAATATTCTTAGGTACTCTGGTCCAGTCTGATGGGCTTATGGTGTCATTTATTAATTTCCTCAATTCACGAAGAAGTCCAGGACTGAATGTGGACCATGATGATGAATCCTGAGTTGAATCTTGAGAATTTAGCAAATCTTCTGAGCTTGGATGGTCAACTGAAATTGGCACAATGTCCAGATCATCATGATACCTCTCAGTCAAGTTTGATGTAGGAATCACTGCTGTTTTCTGTCTGTGAGATGGAGTGTTTTGACTAGTACTGGCTGTTGGGTTTTTTGGAACTCTTTTTGGGGGGAGATTGCGGATATCATCAGCTGCCTCTTGACACAAAATCCTTTCTGCTCTTGAATCAATTTCCTTCTCAGTATACTGATAAAAAATTTCATTGCCACTTTCATTATCAGAAGATTCACTTCCCAAGCCTTTCATCTTGCCTTTGGAATTCTTCCAGGACTTCTCTGAGATCCTTACTTTAGTTTCAGAATGGTCTTTCAATGCCCCAAGAATCAAGTTGTGCATTATATCAAGATTAATCATACGTGTTGGATCCCAGTAGGGAAGCTCTTCAAGGATAGAGTAACGTACTCCAGTATTTTTGAAAATCTCTTCACATTGATTATTTGAGCTAGCATTCAACCATTCAGAAATCTTACGTTTGTGTTCTTGAAGACTTCGTGCCTTCCACAAAAAAGGCTGAACTTCATTTTTATCCTCCTCTGTTATGGTACAGAAATTACAAAACATAGTTCCAGAATGACTTTTGAACCCAGTGATACGGCACATTGCAGGGAGGTCAGCAATAATTGTCAACAAGGCTGCTCTGATACTTCTGCCTTGAGGATATTGAAATGTTTGGGAAAAGTAAACCCCCTTCCACAAAATCTTGAGCTCTTCAATGAGTGGTTCAAGGAGATTGTTTAATTGTGTGCCTGTAGGCTCCTTTGGTCCAGGAAAGATTGCTGCAACATGTACATTTTCAGGTTTTAGGCAGTGCTCAGGAGGGAGGTTCAAGAAAACAAGAATCAAAGTTCCAAGACTGGCATGTTGGCTTGATTTTCCAAAAGCATTGAACCAGTCAATATAATGCAAGATTTCCATCTTGTGATAAAAAGGTACGGTTTTCATTTTTCCCTTTAAACTCATGCCACACATGGCCATCCCAAATATCTGTCATGGTTGATCTTCTCTTTGCAGATGGATGGAAATTTCTTCCTCAATTCCAGGCCGTAGGATAAATCTTGCCAACCAACTCTGGAAAGGTTGATAAACAAAGGTTTTATCAGATTTGAATTTTTGTTCTTGCTTTTTTTTGCGTTTATCAATCAAATTGGTTGAGGTCTTCATTCTTCCAATTGAGGTCTGGCATGCTTCTTCAATTTGATACTTTTTGAGGTGGCACTCACAGGTGATTTCATTCTCCAGGCTTACAAGATGTAAGCAAGTTGGACAGCATGCATAGATGTTGATATCTGCATCGAGATTTAGCTGATCAAATATAGTTGTAGTGCTGAGGGGAACCTGGCTGAGCTGATTGATTGAGTTTGGTGAAAATTCTCAGAGAACTACCTGGTTTTGAATATTCAATGCTTTGAGGGGAAATCAGGAAGACTCTCTACTCATGTTATGAAAGAGACTCAACATTGAGGTGAACACCATGGAAAAGATGACATGTAGATCATTTTGCTTCCAAGAGACTTGCACCCATTTTGATGAGTCAAATATGGGTAACTCGTGTGATTGGGAAGTTGATGGATTTGGATCTGCTGGGGAGGCCATGTGATAAGATGTTGTTTGAATCAAATTTTGAGATTGAAATTTTCTGTCCAAATTATCTTCATTTGAGATTTCTTGTGGAATATTTTGAGGTAATGAAGACACCTTGGAGATATGTATTTCATACTGTTTGTTTGTAAAGGGAAGGCCTGGCCTTGGGCCATAAGGGGTAATGTGTTGCTTTTTTGCACAAGTATGACATGTGCAGATTTTATAGCCATGAAGAAGGGAGGATGGAATTGTAAAAATTGAAGGCAGGATGAGGAAACTACTGCTATTTATCTTATTTTTAGATAAGTGGATGATTGAAGACAAAGGTGCAGTAATTAATATTTTACTTGTTTTTTCTTTAACAGAAAAGAATGCAACATGATTCATTGGAGATAAGGTTTGATTGAAACGTGGTTCCTTATCAAGGATAAGCAAATTTGAAGCAGGGATTGAAACATGTTTAAAGACATAATGAAAGGAGACATAAATAATGAAATTTGAATCAGATGTTTTTAAGTGTAGCTACTGGACATTCAGAGCGTTTGGGAACATTCAAGACATGCTCTTCCCCTGGGTGACATTCAATCCATTGGTCACAGACATCAAGTACAATATATTTGGCAAGATTATAGCGAGAAATGTGGATAGGAGTGAAAGTGGGGGGAAAAAAGCCTGATTGATATGAGAGCATATGTAAGAGTTGGTTCTCTTCCATACAGGCTCTGGAATATAATCTTCAGATGGTGGTTCAAGACAGTTGAATTTGGATACCACTGAGATCATTAATAGAGAGATTGATGCCGAGAAAATATTCTTGTCAGTTGGAGCAAGAAAAAGACCACGAACACCAGAAACACAAAATGAGGCAAGTAGTGCATATTGAGGTCTTGAAACGTGTTCTGAGGGAAGCTTTGACCATTGTTCAGAGTAACGGGTGACAGACTGATCGGATTGTAGAATCTTGCACCGGGCTTTGAGAACAGAAAATGCAAGGAGAATTAGGATAATATTTTCAATTAACTTGTCGAGGGCAGAGAAGCTGATTTTGGGATCATTGGATTTGGGTGTGTTTGTTGTTGATCCAGTTATTTCTATAGAAGCAGGTGATTTTTTCAGGCAAGATATAAAGTAATTGATCTTGGCAAGATCGGGGCCGAGTTTGTTGTCAGAATCAGTTGGCTTTTCATAAACTGGAAGAGCGCTGATGTCTTGTGCTACAAGGGATACAGACTGAAAGAATATTGAAGCCCACTTGAGCTGTGCTTTCTTGTTGGGATAGCAAAGCATGTTGAAAAAGGGGTGGAGATCAGATCCAAGTTCGGTGTGTATTGGATCCTTGCTGCCTCTGGTGGGAAACTTCCAAATATCAGGTCGGAAGAAAGGTTCATTTGAGTGGGGTGATAGAACATCTGGGCCTGTTGTGGGGGAGAGGATTTTCAATTACACAAATCATTCAACTTGTATTATAGTTTGAAATAAAACCACAACATACCTTCTGTTCTGAGATCTTTGAGCCAGGCTTTCATGGTTGTTCCAGTGACTGGTTTGAAATGAATTCTTCAGGAGAGGGTGTCACTGTATGCAGTTGGTTTAACCAATCCCTTTGTGCGCATTCTGTATAGTTCAGTAACTGATTCAAGTGCCATTTTTTATCCCTCATAGAGAACGTTAGAAGTTGATGAATAAGTTTGATGGATTGGTTGTAATATCTCTTGATGCTTTTTGGTGAAGGGTGCTGGAAAACAATCTCAGATGGCACATCAGATTTATAGCCAGGAAAATACAATCTGCTGAGGGATTTATTCTCACATTTGGGTTTGGATTTGTTGATGTTTTCCTTATCTGGCTCGGATGTAGTTGCACTCTGTTGTGCTGCATTAATTTCAGAGGAGTTTTTGTTTCTGAGTTTTGTGTTATCTCCAAGTTTTTCACCTTGAGGAGTATTTTGACTAGGTTGACTTTCAGGATGATTGGGTTGGTCTTCACTTGAAATTGGGGTTGGCTGTTTTTTTTTCTTACATGTGGACTGTTTATTCTGAGTGTTGGGTATATCAGAGGTGTAATGACTCTTGGAAATATCTGGGGTTTGTTTTTCTGACTGAACATCTTGAGGGTTTTCTTTCTCTGGAATTGGGTTGGGAATTGGTGGTTGATCTGGGATAGGGTTGGTTGGAGGATTTTGAGAGGAGGTATTTTTGTTTGAAGTTAGAGCTTCATTGTCTTCATGACAGGTGGATTTGTTTGTTTGTGCATGATCTGTATTATCGGCAGGAGCTGAGTTGAATTTGTCTAGATTGGGTGAGGAATGTTCTTGAGTGGCTTGACTGTTCTCTTTATCTGGTTCAGGGGCTTCTAATTAGGCAGGGTCTTTTATAGTATCGGCAGGAGCTGAGTTGAAGTTGTCTAAATTGGGCGAGGATTGTTCTAGAGTTGCTTGACTGTTCTCTTTATCTGGTTCAGGAGCTTCTGATTCCGCAGGGTCCTTTCTAGAAGTAAATTTATGTCGTCTTTTTTTGGAAGGCTTGCAGATAGAGCGAGAGTAAGGTCTTTTCTTCAGAAGATTCTGAGGAGAAACTTTGACTTCTTCAATATCTGGGAGGCTTTCCCCTTTCTCTACAACTTTGATTGACCAGAAATCAGCCCTCAAAAAAAGTTTGATTTCCCAGCTGAAGAGAATAGCTACATACCTTTTTCTGATTCATCATTTGCATCAATTGCCTTCTGTGTATGAACACAAACTGTGAGAGGAAGCAACTTGTCATTAAGAATCATCCTTAACATGTCACGTTTTTTCTTGATGTTGGCAAGGAAGGCCTCCAGAGTAATTATTGATCTGTCATCATTGAGGAAGCCACTGGTGTCAGGGGGTGGAGGTGGTGGGTTTTGGCTTGAGCTTGGATTGGGATTGGTTGAAACTTCAGGCCACTGGGGGTCTGGGAGTTGATTCACTGAGCCAAATGATGAGAAATTGTCAGTGATAATATGAAGTAGATAAAAAGAATGTCACTCCGTTGAGAAGTGGTTTATTGAGACTTTGACGGACCTTCTTCATTAGATTCCTCTTCGGGAAAAGAAGTAATAGGTGATGAAGCTGGTGTGGTCTGTTGAGTATCTGAGGGAATCATTTTGAGGTAGACGATTAAGAAAATGTGATGGAAGATTCAAATCAGTGAAGTTCCACTGAGATGGGGGGAGTGGAAGGGATTTGTGAAGACAAGAGTATTTATATTGGTGAAAAGTGGTGTAGTGGTGGCAGACACAAGGGACCTATGTTTGGATGGATTTGGAGACGATGAATCAGCAGTTGTTGTGCAAATAATCAATAAGCTGACTTGCACATAAATAATAACTTACTAAGCTTATAAATTACATGTATCATCTTGATTATGAACATCTATGCATAATTTATGGGAGAGATAGAAATATTGACTTGCCAGGGGGAAAGATGGTGTTTCTGACCTGGGCATCACGTGCCTCAACACCTCCAAAAACAAGATCTGTTTGTCCAAGTGCCACAAAACATCCATCATAGAAAGACTTGTTTATTTGTACTGAGAATCCAAATCGGGTAAAAGGACTATCAGGTGGCCTCTGGGATTGCACTGTTTGATGAAAGAGAAGATATCTGTCCACCTATCAACGGCATTGAAATCAACAACAGCTGATATGCCAGGAAGAAAAAATTGTCCATATTCAACGTCAAATCCATCCTCTCTTGAAGCAGGTGCACCAGTATCTTCTGTAATTCCACACCATCCGCTGTAAGAAATCAAATTGACATCATTGTCAATATGAGCTTCGTTGAAAAACTCTCCCCAAGTGGCAGTGAGATTGGAAGCAAAGGGACAGGTGGAAATTTGAGTGAATTCAGATGAAGAAAAGCTGGGAAGCTTAGCTGAGGCCATCTTCTGAACAGACTGGTCGAACAATCCAGGAGCCAATTTTTGGAAACGACAAGCAATTACAGAATCTACCTGTGGCATCCTGACGAGAAGACTTTTCCACTGATGATAATATTCTTCAGTTTGAATATTTGAGGGGGTGTAGGTACCTAATTTCAAGAATTTATTAGTATTTTGAATCAAAAAATTATATATCAACATGAGAGAAAAATAAAATCCATACCACAGTGTTCACCATTCTGCCCATGCCCTTTTCTCCAACCAAATGCTTTCATAATTCCACTAAAGAGTGATCCATTCTTTTGATCATTGTAGAAATGTCCAAGTTGAACAAGGGTAGTTGTCAGAAATTTGATTTCTTCAATTTCTTGCGGTTTCATCTCAGACCATTTGGTTTGCTTGAAAAAGAGACCAAGTTTGCGGTTGAAGTTGGTAATAATAGCTGTGGCTTCATCTGGCTTCACATGGTTTTTGGCTTGATGCAGAAATTGTTGAGTAAAATTCACTACATTGACCTCTGGGCATTTGATTTCTTGGGGGGGGGGGGGGGGGGTGATCTGATTGATACTAAGAGTAACAGTGGGGAAATCAAAGTTGTTTGGATTCGGTATAATATTCTGGACAGAAAACTCATGCTCAGCTTGGTTTGCACGTCGATTAAAAACCGAGTGTGTAGGGATGGGTCCAGGGATTGTGTAATTCTTGTTCATTTCGCTCTTCCGATCCAAATGTTTAAGATTGAAGTTTTGATATCAGTTCTGCTTGAAAGTATTCAACTGGAGTTGCTGATAGCAAGAGTGTTGAATAAGATTGATAGAATTTTTTTTGCTTGAGTCTTGAAGCACCGAAACAATTTAATTTTTACAGATATCTGACAGTTTCTTACTGAACAACTCCTCAATCAATTCTGAGATACAAAGTATGGGACATGCTTTGTCAAAAGCGATTGATCCTGTATGAAAAAAGACACCACTAAAAAAACATAGCCGAAGGCACGACTGAAACAAAGGATGCTTGCTTTGTGTGATGGATATGTATCTGAGACTATTTGGAAGAATGAGGTGCATTCCTATGTCCGATTACATGTAATCGGACATAAGACCACATCCTTTGGGTTCAATGACTCTGGAAAACAATCTCTTTTATTAAGTGCCAGTTGAAGCGACTGAGGCCAAGGACACTAAGTAGCTTTCAGCCGTTAGTGAGGATCTCAGCTGAGAGCTTTCAGCCGTTAGTGAGGATCTCAGCTGAGATGGGTCGGTTAACATTTGGCACGATGATTCATGAAGAATCTTGGTAGATTTCTGCAGGATCAATAACAAGAGGGTCAATTCTAATTTAGCAGGTTATTGTTGGTACTTCGGCAATCTCAGCAATGCCTCTTAAAACTTTGGCAAAGGTGAATAAAAATTACTACTAGACTTTTCTAGAAGATTGGTAAAAAATGATTCTTTCTTGATGTAGCAATCATGATTGCAACTCAGAAACAATAAAAAAGATGACAAAAAAGCGGTTACTCCAAATTCAGTTCAGGTTTGGTGAAACTACTACAAGTGTTTATTTTTTTGGATTCCCTGATTGCCTTGCACAAGTTGTGTGGGATCTCAATGAATCCTTCAATATCAGGATCATGATATTTTAATTTGATGTCACCGATGTATTGCATCAATGCCAATCAATGCTGATGATGATCTACAAAATCAAAATCAACATGGCTCCAATCAATCCAAAGTTGATTCAAACTAACCGAGATTATAGGAACACCTCTTGCCTTTAGCAACACATGCCAAACAGCTCTTCAAGTTCAGACCAAGCCTGCATTGATTCATTTTTTCTTGCAATTGGACTGTGATTCCCGATTGCACACAATTGAGACACATGGTCTGATTGTGAAAACAAGGAGATATAGTATTAATAAAACTACTAGGTAACAACCAATTTTTAAGGAAGGACTGATGGAAAAACTGACCCTTTTGGATTCTTGGTGGGGGAGTGGAATGGTTGTCGGTGACTTGGTGGAATAGTTTTTTGAAAGTAAGATAGTAAAGAGGAATCCGGTATTTGTAGACATACTTCCTTTCCAGAAAGGGCAGAGACAAAACCGCATACAGAATAAAAGCCACACCAATCCTATTGCAAGGAGAATGGCTAGGTTGTTGTCCTTCTAAGAACAGGCGATTGAGAAGGCTGCGCCATGGTCTCATGTCCGATTACATGTAATCAGACATGGGACTGCGGTAGGTATGTTACAAGAAACCACTGAGAAGAAAACAAAGCCTTGGTGTGTTTCCAAAACACCTGCGACCTCAGAACTTTCTGCAAACTCACTGAGGCCTGTATGGCATTCAATAACAACAACCCAGGCTTCCAAAGATGCACTGCCACCGGAATTCAAATCTGTTGGGGGCCTTCTGGCACGTTCCAATAACACATTGGTGAAAAGTACATGGCGTTTTATAAACGTTTGAGGCCTGAGACGGCCTGACCGGTCAAACAGGCTATTCAGCCTGTCTGACCAGTCGAACAGGCTGTTCAGCCTGTCTCACCGGTTGAACAGGCTGTTCAGCCTGTCTCACTGGTCGAGCAGGCTGTTCAGCCTGTCTGACCGGATGAACAGGCTGTTCAGCCTGTCTCACCGGTTGAACAGGCTGTTCAGCCTGTCTGAACAGTTGAACAGGCTGTTCAGCCTGTCTCACCGGTCGAACAGGTTGTTCAGCCTGTCTGACCGGTCGAACAGGCTGTTTCAGCCTGAGACCAGGACATATCCATCCCTGGATCCCCCCGAGGGGTAAGAGGTACTTGCAGGTGGTACCTGGGTACCGCACCGCCTTCCGGCCAAATCCAAGTACCTAGTACCGCTGCGCGGGTGTGAGGGGTACCGAATTCCCATCTCTAGGCGCTACCCTCCTTCAGAAGACCGTTCATTGATTCTGCTGCTGCAGAACAACTGCATTTCAGTCTTCTGGAGTAAGATGCGCCGCAGTCCCATGTCCGATTACATGTAATCAGAAATGGGACTGCGGCATGTCTCTCCTTCAGAACAATAAAACACAACATTCCAGCAGCAGAGGTACTGAAAAGGTAATTCAGACAAAAGATGTGCTGCAGTCCCATGTCCGATTACATGTAATTGGACATGGGACTGCGGCGCATCCCACTCCAGACAATCACAATCAAGCCTTTCTGCAGCAGTATCCATGAATGGTGCTCTGAAGGAGAGATGTGCCGCAGTCCCTTGTCCAATTACATGTAATCAGACATGGGACTGCGGTGCCACATCTCTCCTTCAGAACAGCTTTCAACAGATTCACTAAAGGTATGATGTGTGTAGTCTGAGGTCTAATTACATGTAATAAGAGATCAGAGCAAGCAGATCCAACCCTCAGATAAGTAAACATGCATTCCTCATGATACATGTTTCAAGTCTGCTATCCTTTTACAAGTTGATTTAATGCTGTCTCATAATGACACTGGTTTCAAATCACCTGCATGCAGCTCAAACCTGTTGAGCATGCTTACAGTTTTTTTGTGGAAGATTCTAAACTTCTCTACATTGAGGGTATATAAAGTATCTGGTCAACAAGATTCAAATCTGAACTCCCCGCTGATTATTCTCCATTACAGGTAATATGAAAAGTCTGTTAAGTTTTCTTGGAGTTATCTATTCTCCTCTTGCAAAGCTCAAAACCACTGCAGTGAATGAGCTACTTCTTGAACAAAAAACCTATTGGGCTTCTCTGGAACCATATCAAGATGAAATCCGAGTTCACATCCCAAATCTCAAATCACATATAGGCTCCATCCCTTTCCCACTCAACTCACTCTTACTTGATTACATCACTGAACCCACCTCCTTTGGTCCTCTCGGAGGTATTAAAGAACCCATTCCAACACTTCTTCATCTTTGTATTGAAAATGTTTTGCGAATTGATACCAGTCCACCGGCTTCATTCAAATTGGCCTTGACACTTTTTATGAAAGAGAATCTCATTGATACACTCTGCAGAAGGTTAATTGAAATAAACATATTACCAGAAGCACCAAAGAATTTTCAGCCCAGCGAGCATCTTGGAAGTCAACTCTTCATAGTTCCACCTCAACTTGCTTATTCCGTAGAAAGAATTCCCAACATATGCTATTATCCCCAGCTTCTGAAAATCCCTAGTGGATGTGATCTACCACACACTTATCCCCCAAATCAAATCATCACATCAACACTTCTACCTCATCAATCTCAGGGTCTGTCTTTCATCCTTGATCGGGAATCTTCCACCTCATCCTCTGCACAAGCCTTATGGCAAGTAAATAAAACAAATCAAATATATCTTTGGACACACAAAGTCAGTGGGCAGCAAATTCCAATGTCAAATCCAAGTCAAATTCCTGAAACACCTCTAGGCTCAATTCTGGCGGATGATATGGGACTCGGAAAATCACTGCAGGCCATTTCTGTTATTGCATGTTCTCAACACAATGCCCAAAAATTTTCATCAAATCTCAATAGCCACAATACTTTAATAATTTGTCCAGCAAGACTACTTAATAATTGGGGAAATGAAATTGAAGAACACACCCATCATAATTCAATCAAATATATAAAATATCATGGACCACACTGGCATTCACACCCAAGTCATATTATAATTTCAGCAAATGTTATTATCAAAACATACAAAATAGTTCAAGTAGAATTTCAAGATCCTTCACCCAAAATAAAATCATTAATTTTCTCAAAATATTGGTTTCAAATAATCCTGGATGAGGCTCAGTCAGTCAACTTCAATTCGTTCAAATTTCACATAAAACTCTCCTAACTCAAAGCATATTAAAATTTCATGTAGCACAATCAGAAATTCAGAATCAAAAACACAAACTGCTGTCCACAGTATTCGTGCTAATAGGAGATTGTGTCTCACTGGGACCCCTTTGCAAAATAGTTTGCATGACTTGATGGCTCTATTAAATTTCATTTGTTCAGATCTCAAAACACAGTACAATAATTGGTCTGAAATCCTCAAGCCACACCTGCAATGCGGAAATGTCAAGCCATTTCAGCTCATTCTCAGTCATGTCATGTTGTGCAGGATCAAGAAACTAAGACCTTCCAGGAATCACTCACCACAATCTACAAGTCCCATTGACCTCACCTGCTCAAAAATACTACAATGAACATTTTGATTTATTTATCAATTCATTCAAAAAAAATCAATCATCGGATATCAGAAAAGAACAAAGATTTTTTGCACATCTCCATAACCTGAGAGGTATATGTGATCATCCACTTCTCAATTTCAGTCAAGATAGAAAGAATTTCGTCACCAACATGGTTGAAAAACCTGAAAATTCAAATAAAGTGGACAAGACCATACACCATCAAGTGACCTATAAATTGAGCTGTAAAAGTCAAAAAATTATGCTGCTATGTGAAATGCTCAAAAAGAAGTCACCCCTCATTGACGAGAAAGAAAAAATTGTTATTTTTTCTAATTGGACTAGATTTCTGGATTTGTAAGTATCCTGAAAACCTTCATTTTTTTTTATGTACGCTGAAGTATTTTTATTGATTATCAGGATTGGGATATCCCTAGCAGAAAATGCCATCTCATTTTACCGCCTTGATGGCTCACTTGATTCAAAATCACAGGATAGATGTTTGAGTGATTTTTCAACCAGTGTAACAAGGAAAGTTCTGCTTGCCTCAATACAGACTGCTGGGGTAGGACTAAATATTACGTGTGCCAGTGTTGCCTTCATTATGGTAAGTGACTTTTTCAATTCCTGGTATTAAAAAAATTGAAGAAATAAATACCTCAGGAACCACATTGGAACCCAACAGTTGAAGCCCAGGCATTTGACCGCCTTCATTGCATTGGACAAAAGAACTTTGTCAAAGTATTTCATTTTATAACGCCAAACACCATTGAAGAGAAAATTATGAAGGTGTGTTGAATTGTTTGAATTGAACAGAAAAGTCTGATATTAATATGAATGAATCGAATTCAAGGTACAACACACAAAAAAACAGCTGGAAGAGTTAGTTCTTGTTAAGAAATAGAAATACAATTCAAGCATCTGATTCATGTTGAAAATTTCAGATTGACAATATTGACCACTGCAGATTGGAGAGAACTTTTGAAAGTTATGATAGGCAAATGAAAAAATGAAAACAACCGGAAAAAATTATTCAGGTCTCTTTGGCTTGAAATCATCAGTCATGATCATTAACTGCTTTATCTTCAAAGCCTCACAGGTTAAATCTGTCAAGCTTTCCAACCATTCTTCATCATATACCTGTCCAGAAAGCTTTTCTGGAATCCGAGGATTTTCCTCTTCTTTTCCCCCCTCCTCTCGTGGCAAGATCTGTTTTTTCGCTTTGATTTCCCTATTCTTGATCCTACCTGGATATGATGATCAATCATCTGTACTAGTTTTGAAAAGCCATGTGAGCGCCAACTTAACCTCATTCTCCTAAGCTTAACCACCCCATCAACTAACACCTCCTCAGTATCCGAGCAAACTGCTGGATCATGAAATTGTGCTGCAAGTTCTGGATAACCATTTTCATCACACCATTGTGGTCTTTATTTACAAACCTTCATCACAAAGAAAGAATATTATTAACATGAAATTTTCAAATAGCTTAACACACAAAAGGAAACAGGAAACTCAAACATACCCTTGACCGAGTTTTGATGTCTCTATTCCGTGCTTTCTGTGCTTCCAACAAATGCCCACCATCCTTTTTCAGAAACCTCCACTAAGTTTGAATATATGAAAAGTACCTTTCAAGAAAGGCGTGAATAATTACATGTGTTGAGTGTTCTGGAGACCAAAGAGAATGGTTGTATTCTACGGAATGAAGAGCCATGGAAAGAGTTTGGTAAAAAAACAAGTCCATAAGCTGGTTGTATGGATGATTCCATGAGCTTTCCCAGTCAAAGTTGAAGCGTTTCAGACTTAGATCCCACAACTGAGTTTGAAGCCAGCTCTTGTAAGCATGTGTATGACTGCTCTGGCTAGGAGGCGCCGTTGGAAGAGGTTGATCAAATCCAAGGTTTTCCCCCCTCTGAACAGCAAGATCACACTCTTCAACAGTTACTTCAGACAGAAGGGTCTGAAAATCAGTACCAGAAAGACCAAGGAGTAATTGCGTGTGTTTGTGCACAATATTCTTCATCGGATCAGATCCTTCCGGTAAAGTTCCCCGAATCTCTTTCATGCATTCCCTTTGAGTGGCTTCTTTGCAGATGCAGATGCTTTCCTTCAAAGTCCTGCATTTTGACGTGCTCTCGAGTCAGCCGCATAATCTTCAGCTTCAGAATCACCCTCGTTGTGATCATCACGTCTTTCACCTTGAGCTCTTTGATCATTTTGAGAAGAAGAAATGTCCTCTTGAGGAGCAGGATTCCGGCTTCTAGTGGTAGAAGATTCTTTTTGACTGCTAGTTTGAGTACCAGGATTTTGATTTTGAAGTGATGACTTTTTGTTTTGAGTTTAAGGTGCAGGAGGTGTAGACGTTCTTTTTGACGGCTATTTTTGGTGGGAGAATATATATTTTTAGGATCAGGAGCAGGAGAAGTTCCACTTGGAGGTGCAGACTTTTCATTTCGACCAGAAGAATCTCTAGTTTGAAGAGAATGAGACATGTTTGGAGGAGCAGAAAGTTGTTTTGGCCGGCTAGTTTGAGACACAGCATCCATAATTATAGTTTTGGTTTTCATAATTATAGCAGTTGGAGGACAAGACCCCTCATTTTGAGAGGGAGGAGTCTTGTTTGGTCAGACTGAATTATCAATTTGATTACTGGTTTCAAGGCCAGAAGTTGCATCTCGTGGACTTGAGTTTTGAATTTGAAGAGATGAAGGAGGAATGTTATTCTTATTGAGTTCAGAATTGGGATTTTTATTTTGTTGGAGCTGATATCAAGGCAAATGGGTTGCCTTTAGTGTTGGAAATGGTGTTGTGCGCCAGTTTGGGGGCCATCAAAAGGTTGCCTTCTGCTGTTCATATTGTACATTGGAACCAGAAGCAGTTTGAGAAGAGGAATTTTCGGGATTTGAAATTTCTATCTCATTTGAGAGTGGATGGTGTACTGATTGAATTCTAAACCTTGAAGTTGAACCTTTTGGAAAATCTGACATGCCAATATTGAACTTATATTCCAAAAAAGGAATTTGAGGGTTGATGTTCTCATCTACAAAACATTCATTTGGGAAGGCAATCAGATTCACTTGAAATATGTCAACATATTTCCTCAAAAGAGACAAACCACTGCTAGTTTCCACTTCTCTGCCCTCCCTAGCTTTTCCTTTCCCCTTCATCCGCTTAACTGAGGAAAATTATTTTTGGGAGACAATCAGCTTCACTTGAAATACGTCAACATATTTCCTCAAAAAAGACAAACCACTGCTAGTTTCCATTTCCCTGTCCACTTCCTTCCTATCCCTAGGCTTTCCTTTCCCCTTCATCCGCTCAACTGGAGATGATGGCTCATGATCTGGTTTCATGAACCATCAATCAACAAGATGTTTTTGAAAAAAAGGATGATTGAAAAGATAAGAAACTCACAGCATAATCTTTTAAAGTTTTCCAATGCTTTTTCAAAATCAAAAAACTAAATGTCAGTTACTTAATTCAGAGCTTTAATTGTATTGGAAGATAGTACTTACATTTTGGTTGAATTGGTTGAAGTTTGGTGAAATATCCTTCCCGCACTGCTTTGCTGAATATCCTGTGCCGACTTGGCTCCAACAGAACCCTCTTTGCACCTTTCATTACAGGGGAAGGCTCCAGGTTTTCTAAACCAGATCCAGGTTTTGTGGCCAGCGATTCAGATACCGTGCACCTACGATGCTCTATGCTTGGTGGATTGAGGCTCTTCAGGGTCAGATCAGGTGTTGGTGGTGCCAAGCCATCTCCAGAGTTTTGTGACGTCTTTTGAGGTAGGCTTCAAAATTTCTCAATCTTTTCATCTGGATTAGTAATCAGATCACAGCCTTAAAGGACATTTTAAAACTGATGAATTCTCACAATATTCTAAATCTTTTCTGGTTAGAGGTTCTTTTTTAAAAAGAACATCCCGCCTCCTTGCAAAGGTTTTTGCATATTCTTTGATATGGGCTTATGAATATTTGAAAATTTTAGTAAGATAATTGTGCGCTTCTAGAAGAGAAGAATAATGCATACCACCTGCATCCTCTATACCTTCTGGAATAACTGTTGGATCCCAAAACTCCCTTTCCACCAAGTTCCATGATTTTGGATCATTTTTACCCAAATCAAAAGCCAAAGGTCTTTTAGCTTGGTGGGCTGAACCAGAATTGGCCAACGCTAAAAAATCAGAAGCAAACATCAGCCACAAACCATCAAGTTTTTATTTCACAGAAATTAACCTACATTCATCAACATCAATAATGAAGCCACCCAAAATCTCATCATGAATTCGATCATCCGGTTTCCTATCACCTGATCTGTCTCTCCATACATTTTTTGTAGGAGATTCCACTGTTAATATGAACAAATTCATCAGTAAAAGTATGATAAATGAATAAATATGGCTGGAATGAGATCATACTGTCTTCATCTCCATCCACCCATCCTGTTGTCCGACCCCCTGATGTATTAGCTTGCATTGATGATTCCCCAGTCCAATTTCCCCAACCTAGTTGTTTCTCCTCAGAGCCACAATTACTTTCCTTCTCTGGTGAATCCACAGGTACTGAAGGTCCTCTCCCAGGAAAATTGAGGCTTTGAGGATTGAAATCAGTGCTGTCATCACCTGCACAAGAAAAAAATATTGAGCACCAGTTTTTTTCTACAACAAATTTTTGAAAAAATATATGTAGAAGGACATACTGTCAGAAGACTGGCTCTGCCTAAGAGAACCCCAAACCGGATCATTTCTCCCACCACCATGAAAAACTCTTCTATCTTTAGCAATTAAATCTTGGGTATCAAATGTAGAAGCAGCTGAATCACCAGTAGCTTGACTTGTGCCACACTGACTATTACCTTCAACCTTGAACTCTCCAGGTGGACCATCTTCCACTTCTGAAACAGTGAGAGCAGGAAGGGGTGGTACTGTTTTTTTCAACGGAAGTTGGTATCAGCCTTGTGGTAAATTGATCCTCTATTTATCTATGTTTTTCACTTGCTAGTTTTATTATTTATAGGGAGAAAAAACAAGAGTAAATCCTAGTGTGACTGATCTCACCATTTACTGCTAGTGATTTATCCCAGTTGGATATCCCTCTTTCAGTGATTTGACTTTCTGACAGCTTACCGGTAGTCACCGCAGAAGTATTGCTACCTGAATGAGAACAGCCAGAAGTTCCTTCACCTTTAGAAGTTGATTTTTTTTGTGTTGAAGGAGTTTGCTTGATTCGGGTTTTGCATTGCTTTGCTGCCACTGGACTTCCTGAAAAGGGTGGACATATTTATTGATCAGTAATAATTCCACAAGCAAAAAATCAGAAACATACCAGTCCTGTTGCTCCCTGTAGAAGAAAGATCTAAATCAATTTATTAATCAGAAAGAAATCAATGGATTTTAATAAAAATCATCTTCCTCATCACTTTGTTTTGAGCTTGTCATTTTGGGAGCTTCAGTGTCCGCTTCTAAGAAAAATTAAATATAAGCATGCATAAAACTCAAACAAAAATAATAGAAACACGTACAAATTAATCTTTGAGAAGCTTCTAAGTCTTTTTGGGTTGATAGATCTGTCTTTAACTCAGAGTAACTATCTGAAACAGGATCATCTACAGCTAGATTTAGGGATTTGAAAATAAAAAATAATAAATCTTAGTAAACTTTCAACACACAGAAAAGCTTTCCAGATGGTGCAGTAACTTTTTAGGGGGTCATTAAAATCTATTGAGCAATCAGAAATAAGCAAAATTAAGGAAGGGATAGACGAACAATCTTCACTATGATGTTTAGGCACTTCAGGA
Organism: Puccinia horiana; assembly: GCA_001624995.1. Lineage (NCBI taxonomy): Eukaryota > Fungi > Basidiomycota > Pucciniomycetes > Pucciniales > Pucciniaceae > Puccinia > Puccinia horiana. Next base: position 786,732 of record LWDY01000007.1, read on the forward strand.
ATGGTATTTTCCATTGTAATTAAGAATTCGTTATGAAGACTAGTAAGTGATTTATTGGTGGAGGTTGGGGAATGGGTAATTTGAAAAGTTTAGATCAATCTAGAATATATCTTCAAATTCACTATCAGGAGGGATCATTGTGGTTGTTGTTTTTCAAGAGGCAAGTAATCTTTCATAACAAGAAAGCCCTATTCTATAGAGTTTTAAGCGGATAAATAAGGCAAACCAGATGAGTCATGGCACACTGCATGCTTGTTGACTTTCATATCCATGCCAAATATTCAATGGTAGTTGGCTATTGAGAGCAACAAATTCACCCTAAACAATCTGAAATATAATAATGCTTTTTGTAACGTATTTTTTAGTTCAGATACCAAATTATTTGTCATGACCTTCTCAAGTCTCAACAGATGCATTATGTATCCCGACATATGTAACCTCATGAATGACTGATTTTAAGAACAGAGACAAGCAAAGAAAACACCAGGGAGGTGAACAAATATGTAAAACAGGAAGCAGACCCAAAATCATAACATGATGAGTCATGGAACACTGCATGCTGGTTCAGTTTGAAATCCAAACCCAGGATTCAATGAGAGCTGGCTATTCAAAGAAACATATGAATCACAAAACATCTGAGTCATAGTGCTTAGGGTGACCAATTCCTTCAGTTCAAATTCAAATTCACATGTCATTATCCTCCCAACTGCCAACTGGTGTGTGAGGTATACCAAAGTATGCCAACCAAATCATGACTTGAGTTGCTATCATGCATCATGATAAGCCATTTTATAACCGAAACCAACACAACAATCATCACTGAAGCAAATAATTGTGAGATTGAGTTTGAATTGATACCATTGAAGTATTTGGATTTTCATATGATGTTTATCCCAAATCATGACTCAGACTACGTTTCTGTGATTAGAACCAATTAAAAAAAATGTAAGCATAGATCCAAATAATCATTTTTTCCACTTCAATCAAGCTTCCAATGCTGCATACACTCAACTGTTGGAAAGGTTGGGAAAACAAGCAAGTGGGCTGAATTTTTAAAACAAGTCTTGGAGTAGTGCAATGAGAAATAAACGATTCCATCTAATTAGTCTTCCAATATACTGATTCTCACTTATTGTGTAAGTATCTTCAGTGAAAGCAAGGAAAAAATGAACAGAGAACCATAAGAAAAATCATAAGACATACAACAAAATATTTAATTAAAATGGATGGAGTCTCACACTGCATGCAAGCAGTAGGGGATGATACACATGCATCATCTGATGATGCATGTGTATCATCCCCTACTGGAATCAAATTTTGGCTTCATCAGAAAAGAAAATTACAGTGATATATCTTCATAGGATATTCATATCCCTAGATAGTGATTTTAATAATACTTTCATAATCTGAAATTGTGATCTTGCATTGACTTTAATAATATTTTCATAATCCAACATGGTGAATATTTTAGTAAGCTTATTTTTAGGACAAAATCATTCCAGAGATTTTAGTAACCAGCTTCAAAACTTCTTCAGTCCAGATATGGTGACATGGAATCACTGGAAGGCGAGTGGGCCCAGATTTCCCATAGTGATACTAATCAAAGAGGTAAGACTAGGGGTATGATATTGGGGTGAGGGAAACTTTTTGTGTATTAGGTTTAGGGTTAGGAGTGGGAGGTGACTGATGGATATGTAGGTGGTGGGTTACAAGGCTTTTGGATGGGGATGGAAAGAGATTCCATGGCGGCTATGGAGGGAATTCGTGAACCTCCGGAGTTCCATTATGGATCTGACGTTTGTGATCCTTGCGCTCTGCAAATGGTACAGAGCCACCCTGGGACAAGGGGCTCTCATGAGCAGGTAGGTTGGTTGGAGGAACCTCATGAGTCCGGTTATGGCTCTGATAGTTGTGAGCCCTGCGCTCTGCAAACAGTACAGAGCCACCCAGGGACAAGAGGCTTTCAGGGTTGAAGCAACAGGAATGGGCCTGTTGTCTTTTACGGGTTAGATTGACGCTAGACAAATAAAACAGGGAAAAAATCAGCATGATAGATTGATAAGTGAAAGGATGACAGAATAATTCCCACTCACCTTTGAAAGGTGCTGCAGTTAGACTATTCAAAAAACAATAACAAACATTGTAGACAGCTGATCAATTGATTGAAGGGTACCCAAAGGAGGGCAAGAGGAAAGAAAAACATTTGGATCAAAGAAGCGATTAATCAAATTATTTCAAGGAGTATATACATATAGTCTTGGTACCTTCCTTGCCATGGATGAATGTGCAAGCCAACGTTCTTGAGGCGGCCAGACAGTTAGGAGAGAAGTGTGATGGAGGTAGGAATTGATTGATGGATCAATCAGCAAATGTATTAATAAATTGATTAAAAGGAAAGGGGGGTGCACGCCAGTCAAATTCTTGTTGCCATACACAAGAACCAGTGATTTTTTTATCACAAAATCCAGCTATGCAAAAAAGAAGGTCAGAGGACTAGTTTAATTTTAGCAAACAAGCAGGAAAAAACTAACCGCTTTGTTCAACTGATTCAACTCATTTGCCAAGTTTCTCATTCAATCCAGCATTAACAACCAACACCATTTTGTGACAAAAACACTTGATGTGCATTGTCTTGCTGTCCCAAGAGTATCCCAACGTGTTTTTATCAGCCACATTACACAACTCTTTGTGCATGTATGCAGAGAAAGTATTGTTGTTGGAACCAGAATCAGTTGTCTGGCAAAGCATGCATTAGAGAGAGCCAGAAATTAGCTTTTGTGAGTTTGTTAATTAAATTAATACATATCTTATTTTGAAGACCATGTTTCTTCAACATGTTCACAATTGGTACTGACAAGATGTGACCCTTGTGTTGCCAGGAAACTAGCTTGAGACAATGGTGGGCCTGCTACGCTAACCGTAGCGAAGCACAGCATAATTCTGCTAACAGCTAACAGGTTTTCTGTTGGCTGTTAGCAGAGTTGCCACTATCGCTACGCGCCCCGACCTCAAAAAAAGGTCATTACGCTGTGTTACAGCCGTTTTTAGCGGGTTTTCCCGCTAAAACAGCTGTAGCGCTGCGTAACGCAGTGTAGCGCTGCGTAACGCAGTGTAGCGCTGCGTAACGCAGTGTAGCGCTGCGTAACGCAGTGTAGCGCTGCGTAACGCAGTGTAGCGCTGCGTAACGCAGTGTAGCGCTGCGTAACGCAGTGTAGCGCTGCGTAACGCAGTGTAGCGCTGCGTAACGCAGTGTAGCGCTGCGTAACGCAGTGTAGTGCTGTGTAACGCAGTGTAGCGATGCTAACAAGGCCACTAACGCTACGGAGTTTGCAGGCTGAAAATTCAATCGCTACACTGCACTTTTTTCCAAAAAAGAGCAGCGGCCCAGTGCTGCTTGAGGGTTAGATGGAGCACATTGTACTTCCAATTTTTATTGATGAACAAGACTGAAGCACCAATAAATCCAAATTGGTTTCCTTTGGTTGTCCATACATCACATATCAGATTGAACCTGCTATTTGATGCCTGTTTATATCAATAGCTATATTAGAATTTATATTCATCACACAAAATCATAAGAATAGGTTACTCATCTTCACACAATTTATCATAGCCTCTTGTAACTCGAAGTAAGCAGCCCCTGCAGAATCAGCTGCCCATCTCTGTTTAAACAAGTGGGATCCTGCTTCACAGTAGTGGAAGGCTGCTTGGAGATAAGGTTCTCTACTCAATTCCAAGGAATGGCTTGAATTAGAAGCCAGAGCGTTATGATTTGATTGAACATGGTGTTATCAAACTTTCCTGCTTGAGCAAAATGATTGGTTATTGTTCCACCAGTTTTACTAATCTTGAGCTTGTTTTCTTCCAAGGATGTTGGAGGTAGCTTTTCTCCAGCTGCAATAGCATTGTTATGTTTTGGGCAGCCATTTGAGACACTTCCAGCTTGATTAGTACATAGATTAGAGTAACTACTTCCAGAAACTCTGTCCTCCTTTTACTGCCAGAAACTCTGACTTCCTTTTCACACCACAAACAACGGTGGGTTGATGCAATTTTAATGATTGGCTAAAAATACAAATCAGTTATTTATTCCAATAAAAAGGCTAATGGATTTCACATACATCATCCTTTTGTCGGAATGGTTCTGAAAAGAAGTCTTTAACATCATTGAATTCTGGTTTCTTCTTTTGGTGTGTGGTTTTGGCCTTGGAATTCTCTTCATCCGAGTCTTGAGCAAGGTCAAAAACATGAGAATCTTGGGCCTCGGGGTTGGCAAGAGTCAATTTAAAGAATTTGGATAAACTCTTTTCAATTGTCTGGCCCTTTTTCTTAGAAATAATTGATGCCAATTGTGTTTGGCCTTTGGATATGGCTTGGAGTCTGAGGAAAGTTCTTTTTGCTTTTTTGATATAAGTTTATGTGAACATCAGATGGCTTTGATTACATTTAGATAAAGATTAATTAGCAAAGGAAAATGCTTAACTTTGAAGCATTCAAAAATATGTTTGAGCTTGATAACAAGAATCTCATCACCATTTCAAGAAGGGTGTTCCCAAGCCCTCTTCAAGTAGTCAATCACCACTTTGATTCCAAACTTGCCTCTTTGATGGTTTTGCTTGCAGTTTTCAACCCCAAATAGTGAGTCTATAGCCTTGTTGACAACCAAGAACATTCCTTCTTAGTTGGAGGGCTGTAGAATTGTAGATAAATGGGGTCATCCTTTGAGGCTTGAGTGATTTGCAGAATTGTAGATAAATGGGGTCATCCCGTGAGGCCTGAGTGATTTGAGAAGCTGATTGAGATATTGTAAGTATTCTGGAAAAAATATATTGAATTGATTTTTTGGCTGGCATTTTTAGAGGTTGATTGATAGGACTAAGGAGTGGTGTGTTTTCTCAGGGAGGGGATTGTGAAGATTTCTACACCACTTTGGTATTTTCTACCACTCAGTCAACCAACTTCTCTCTGAGGCACTTTCTCACTCCGTTCTAAGCATATTTCTGGTGTTTTCCTTAAATATTTGTGGTCCAAAAATGGGCAGCAAAAACAACATCCGAATCCCCACAAACTGACATATCTTGTGTTTTTTTATTTCTTTTTTCATTCAAATGATAAATTCAGGAACTGTAGAGAAATCAAATATAAGAAGCCTCTGTACAATCATCCAAGTATAATCAACCCATGGAATTTTAGTCTGAAAATGTCATGGCTTCGCGCACATTACTCAACTAAAATTAAAAAGGGTTTGTGAATTGACCCCCAATGGCATAAAATCTGCCTAATAGTGGGGGTCGCATGCAGTCCCAATCTAGAAAGGTACATTCTATTTATACTTAATTCCTATCATCTCCTTCATGTCATCAATCCAGTTCTCCTCTCAACACCGTGGCGTCTCCTTCAACTAGCAAACTTTCCTCTGCAACTCCACAACATTGCCGCTTCCGTAGCCATCTCAACAGCATTGCTGTCAGCCTTAGCCTTGTTTACACCTCGGTAGTAACCTCAATTATTCTTGGATTCTGGTTACATCAGAACGCACAACCCGGTATTAAATCACATGGTGGATGTATACAACCATTTCGGTCAAAGACCAGCCTACCGTGGAGGGACTGGACCCTTAGTGGCCAGCCCAGCCAGAAATGCTCAGTTTCACTCCGCAATCTTCACAAGTCATAACTTATCAATACCAACCGAGGTGCTAAGGGACACGGCAAGCCACTAGACTATATGTTATACTCACCTGCAGCCAAGGGACTAGCCCGACGAGACCGTCTCGGTCACTGTCAAAACCAAGTTCATAGAATACAAGACCATCTCCTTTGATCATTGTGCAGTCACCCTCAACGAATCAATTTCGGTCTTTGTCTATTCCTATTCAGATCACTTTGCCATTGAAGCCTCACTCACGGTATTTCCGAGTCAAAATCCATTGAATAAAAACCTGATGACTAGCTGATTAAATATGTAGCCAAGTGCCCAAGCTAAACATCCGAACAATCAACAAGTATTTATATCTCAGCTCTTATGCTCAAATACAGATCCTCAGAACGATCAAGTCAAACTGATACTTTTTTGGTTCCCGGGGTATCAGTGGCCGCAAGTTTTAATCTGCTCGCGTATCCCAACTGGATCTTCATCCTCCTCAGCTTCTTTATCAGTGGGTTCCAGACAACCATGCACTATTCTGGATTGCTTTCTGGTAGCTGGGAACCATTGGCTATACAAGGGTCTGCGATCAAATCGAGTTCGAGTTTCAGTTCCTCTTCAAAATTACCATAAGCAACAGCGTTCACTCTTCTCACCAAACTGCAATACCATAAAAGATCACCAGATCACAATCCCTCTTCACTTCAAACCCAAGTCCCTCCACATCTGCTCTTCACTCTAATTCTCGAGCATGGGGGGCTGTCGGAGTGTCAGATGCTGAGACTGTCTGTCCCAGCTTCTGGAACCATCGGTCTCAGCTGCTGAGACTGTCTGTTCCAGCTCCTGGAACCATTGGTCTCGGCAGCTGCTGGAACCATCAGTCTAAACAGTTGAGACTGTCTGTTCCTGCCGCTGGAACCATCGGTCTCAGCTGCTGAGACTGTCTGTTCCAGCTCCTGGAACCATCAGTCTTGGCAGCTTCTGGAACCGTCAGTCTAAACAGTTGAGCCTGTCTGTTCCTGCCACTGGAACCATCGGTCTCAGCTGCTGATACTGTCTGTTCCAGCTGCCGGAACCATCGGTCTTGGCAGCTGAGACTGTCAGTTCTAGCTCCTGGAACCATTGGTCTCGGCAGCTGCTGGAACCGTCAGTCTAAAAAGTTGAGACTGTCTGTTCCTGCCACTGGAACCATCGGTCTCAGCTGCTGAGACTGTCTGTTCCAGTGCAGCTGGTTAGTTGCCCAGTCTTCCTAGCGAAACATATTAACTCCATGAACAAATGTGACCACCCTGGTCATTTTAAGCTATCTCTGCCTCTCACAGTATTGGGAGGTTTTTAGGCTCAATCTTGACTGGAATATTTGTGTACCATTGCGTTCCTGGATTCGACGGAACAACGGTGATCCAAGGTGGCTGGATTAATCCCACCTATATGCAAATGCAGATGTCCAGCCAATGGGAGCAGTCCCTAACAACAGAGCTGGCTTTCTGTCATCCAAGAATGTTTGGACAAGTTATTTTGGTTCAAAGAATCTTCTGCCTCCAATAATATGTCTCTGAACCTCAACTTTTTTTGTAAAAAAAGGTGATAAAGTGCAACTACAAATAGTGGTGATAAAGTGCAACTACAAGTAGTGGTGATAAAGTGCAACTACAAGTAGTGGTGATAAAGTGCAACTACAAGTAGTGGTGATAAAGTGCAACTACAAGTAGTGGTGATAAAGTGCAACTACAAGTAGTGGTGATAAAGTGCAACTACAAGTAGTGGTGATAAAGTGCAACTACAAGTAGTGGTGATAAAGTGCAACTACAAGTAGTGGTGATAAAGTGCAACTACAAGTAGTGGTGATAAAGTGCAACTACAAGTAGTGGTGATAAAGTGCAACTACAAGTAGTGGTGATAAAGTGCAACTACAAGTAGTTGGGGAGCTGGGTGAATAGAGGAAAATGGGAAACATCCAGAAAAAAATTCATCAATTATCTGAGATATTCATCAATACACCTTATGAGGAAAACTGAAAAAAATAGTGAAGTGCAAGAATGGTCTATTTATGAAGTTAAGCTGGATAGAGAGGCAAAGTTTTCAGTAAGTCAATTATTGAATGTTTTAATTAGTTTTTGCTAGAATTTTATGTTACCTTGGGTTGAAAGAAATAAAAATAGTTTTCATGAAGTGCAGCGGCGCAGCCGCCATAGACTCTAGTTTGAAATAAGATTTGAGACAAGTGAATCATGAATCTTATTAAATATGTCTGGAGAATCACCAACGTGAAGAGCTAGTTCTTCATTCACAAATTCCTTTGATCAACAATTGAACTATCTTAAAATTAGAACATGTTATCTATAGTATATGTATCTCAAATCAAAGAATACGTATCTTGAATCAAAGAATCTTCAGGATTTCTTTCAATGATGAATCTTTTGCAAAACTTGACACTTTCCTCTCAAATCTCATGTTTCCAATATTTGTGCAGTTGAAAAAAAAAAAGGTAAAAGAGAAATACTAAGCAATTAAAGAGGAAACTGAGTATCTTGCAACTGGAGAAAGATTTAATAGAAGAATGGAAAAGGAAAACTATAGCTGCTTACAAGGTACCTTTGCCTAAACCATGGGAAATATAGTGAAAGTGATCACCAAAACAGTGAAGAGGGTCATCATGATAAAGACCCTTTGCTTGTTTTTTAAAAGCAAGAGGGAGAGAAAAGATGATTTGAAGAGACATGCCAAGACAGTCAAAATTAGAACTAGAAGTGGGGGGAAGGGTACAATGATTGTACTTGTTTGCTTGCCATACTAACTTGACAATCCCATGTTGATGATCAAAATTGATCCCAACCTTATAATCAGGGAAGACAAATGGACCAGAAGAAACATCATAACCACTATCAGGGGAAGCTAACCACTATTTATGTAGATAAGAAGAAACATAGCAAAAGCAAAATCTGAAACATCTACCATGTCTTGATGAGGTGGGTTGAAAAATCCATTTGGGGTAAAATTTGGATGGGGGAGAAAGTGAAGGGGCCAGGCTTGTCAGAAAAACGAAGAGCATCAAAGGAAGGTAGATTAAATTTCTTCATGAAAGACTGGTTCTTGAGGAATGGAATTGGAGCCATTTCTTTGAAATAATGGCCAATTATGATTTCCCCGGCACAGCCAGACTTCTGGAAGTGACTATCATACTTATGCCTCATACCAGGAATAAAGGATTTGATATATTGACCAACTATCAGAGTTTATTAAAGACAGCCAATCACTGAATTAAACTTCATGGGTTCCCCCTACAATCAACCAAACTAAAACAAAAAAAAAAGCAGGAATTCAGACCGCCCACTATCCATCTCTGTCTAGCGGAGTCAAAAAACAGTGGGTAGATGGCCCCAGCGCGCTGCATATGGACAAATTATGCAAAGGGGGCCATTGGATTATGCCTCTCAAACTGTGCAAATGCAACAGCGGAGAAGCTTGAGCCATACCTTTACTGGAAATGCAGTGAAAGATTTGACTGGGGGATAATCTCCGCCCTCTGCTACCCATTCTACTTATACTCACTTTTCAGCGCCAATTACACCTTCAATAACACCTCCAATGTCGCCACCGCCACTTTGGCTTGGCCCCCTAGGCACCATGCAACTATGCCAATGGGAGCCAAGCCAGAACACATCTGGACCTATGTTTGTAACCTCAGCTGGTCGGTCGGGATCCAAAAGCAAGGGTCAGAATCAGAGACTACATATCTTAAACAGTTTGTCATCATAATCTTCCTTTTTTTATGTTTGACAATCCAATTGCTTATCCTCTTTGATTTTGACCTGGCCCAATCCTATTACAGGTGTTTCTAAGAGATCAACTATCTCACCTCCAATCCCTCAGCAATCTGCCCATCCTGCGCCTCAACAACCCCCCAATAATCCAAAATTTAACTCATCCCCTAACCCAATCCATAGACCGTTACATCAACCTGGGGCTTCCCAGGATCAATCCCAACAATTGTGTCTCTATCAGGTCTTGACAATCAATAATCCCCACCAACCTAACGCCTCCTCATTTTCCCCACAGTATTCAGCCATTCCTCATCAGTGATCTAACACCCATCAGACATGCTGGGTTGTGCCCAGTGCACCAGTCATGACTCGAGCTTGCAGCTCTTCATGGCCTGTGTTGATTACACCCATGAGCACTATTGGTATCGGCAATACAATACCAATACATTGAGCGATACATCTAGCTTAACAGCAGGGGCCCAGATGAGACCCCGCCGACACTGTGATAATTCAACAAACTAAGAGCATTGTCATTAGAATCAAATAAGTCCAGTAATGACAGTAAGGCAACAGGATAGTGGCTCTTACCTAAGAGCAAGATATACAAGTGGTTATGACAAGAGACAAGCAATGAGAAAAGAAATGTGAAATGAAAAGAGTAAGGACAAGTGGAGATTTGAATGTTAAGAGTTGATGTGATAGGGTGAGAATAGTCAACCAAGCGGGACAAGGGCTTTGCTGAGTCGAGGTGGATAAGGCTTGAGGAATCAGAGAGATGAGATGATGAAAATGTTCTGACGATTGATGAGAGGAGAAGTGAAGAAAGTATTTGCAAGATTGAAACTTTGAAAGATGAGGATGTAAGTAAAGTTAGTAAGTGATGGACTACCTCTCTTTATGCAGAAGGTAAGCAGTCATCACACGCTCACATGGTTATGACCAAGAAGCGCCTCGGCATTGTAACTGCCTTGTCCATTACAGGTTCAGAGTTGGAATGGGCTGGACCAATCTAGTCCCTGATTAATGAGTGCATCACCTGCGAAAAAGGTGGTAACAGACACAAGAGTCAGGTTAGTTCTCGTTGTCATGCATCAGCCTGAGGCTGGTAAAGATTCCACGGATACTCACTTGATAGATCAGTGGTTGATGCCGGTGGATTATTGGGAACGGACAAAATCTGACAGACAATATTAGTCCCAAGAGCTGGGACCATGGTCTCAACTAGCCAAGACCAATATGTAGGCCCAGCTGATGAGACCATCAGTCCCAGCTGCTGAGTGTCAGATTCTGTGTATCACCCGGCAGACAATCTTTAAGCCTCATTCCAGTAAGCACACCTCAGAATTTACCAGCAATTTTGTAACATTTAGATTGGTTATGATGAAACAGGGTTTCATGTGGGTTTCAGATGGGTTTTTATGTATCACACATTCTTAGTGTTTCAAGGGTTTCCTAATACGGATTCCCGATGGCGCAATAATGAATTGCACACGAGTTGTACTTTTTGTTAAATTTTCATTTTTATATATAGATGCTTGTCTTTTCAGTGATTGTGTCCTCTTCATTGGATTAATTTTGTTTCTACATTAAAAGATTAAAAAAGAGAAATTCTTATTATCCTAAACAAAATAAAATCATTTCGAGTGTCAAGAAACGGTGGGTCAGCTACCCTACACGTATCGTTAGTGTAGCGTAGTGTTAGCTTTTTAAGCTACGCTAACACACCACTAACATTAGCAACACAATTCAGCCAACTAACGCTATTTTTTGTTTTAATTTTTTTTGTTAGTTGGTAGTGTAGCATTAGCTGGGGTCAGGAAAAAAAAACTAACACTACCAGAAATTTGTGTTAGTGGTGTTAGAGGTTGAAAAAGTTATGCTACACTTTTGAATTTTTCTTGTTAGTTGATAGCGTAGCATTAGCTGGGGTCAGGCAAAAACAACTAACACTACCAGAAATTTGTACTGGTGGTGTTGTAGCAGTGTTATTAGCGCTAAAATAACAAGTAATAAACTTCTCTTTGGATCGGTGGATAACAACATGAGTACACAGATTTCAGAGCGTACCGGGGTTAAGTTTATTGTGCTGTATACAAGATGATTTAGAGAAACTCCCCCAAGGGGAAATAAGATTTGATTTCCAGAGTTTATGTAAGCTATCTGGACTAAATATATACTTGGGTAGATAAGTAAGCCCACAAACATAGTGGATTATGTATATACAAATATGAGTAATTATAAGATAAACTGTTTTAGTATGACATGTCACAACAAAGTTGGCTCCAGATTTTATTGTATCCTTGGAACACCAGAGATGAGCAGTGTAAGTTGGGCTAGCATTATTCCAGGAGTGTTTAGGATGCAAGTGTGAGTACAAGACAAGAAAGGAGAATAATGTTATGATCCCCCATTAAGCCCAACCGCCTTGCAACTTTATTACTCGTGAGAATAAGCCGCTTTGAGTTGGAAAGAGTGTCAATGGTTTGAGTAAAGATCACCAAGGTTTTCAGTCTTATACTATACCAGGATTGAAATTTAGAGCTGTCTGAGGTCAAAATTGGTCCAATGGGTTGAATTAGATTCAGGGTCTAATTGATTGCATTGGACTCAGGGTGCCAATCAGGCAGGTTTGGGCTGACCCGACAGCGCCTGAAACCTAATCGGTCCAGTTGGGCCGGTCAAAATACCTCCAAAATGGTGCCGAGTCCGACTCATTGAGCCCCCGGGCACCCATGGGTAGCCCGTCGGGCTGGATCCTTAGTGCGGACAATCAGACTACCCGATGGGCCTTGACATTTTCATTTAGAAAAATTGTCAGGTAAGCCTCCCAGAAGCTGGTAGGCTGTATCTCACAACTTACATCCAGTGGGCTGCCCACAGGTAGCTCAGTAAGAGTCTAGATTCTAGATTCTACGTGTATTATTGTATTAAAACATGTGCACCGTGAATGAAGAGATGAAATACAACCCTGTGTGTCAAAATGAAAATCATATGTCGATGACTTTCTTGCTAGACCTGAGCCAATCTTGCATACAAATCAAAGCCTCAATGATTTCTTCATTGAGTTGTGTTTGGTGGTCGTTGATCACACACCCCCAGTAAAGAATGCTGACTCGGAATCCACTGATGTCATAGGTACCATCAATAATGCTTGAGCCATCTCTGAGAGCCCTGGAAAACAATTGGCATTGGATTTCCACCACAAGAGAACATCAAAACAATTGTCTTCAGGATTCACAATGTTCCTCTCTTCCAGGTATAAGTCCAACTCCGCGGCCAGTGCATTTGAGGAGGAGCCCAAGCCCGAGCTATCAACGTTCATGTATTGAAGGAATCGGATGGTTTCATCGTCCACGTTTTTGGGGGATTGAGTTTGGGAAATTGACTCCAAAGCCGCCTGAGTGGGAACAAACAATGCCCAGAGGCTCAGGACAGCTGAACGGATACTGGCCAGAGTGGAATCAAGCTTGCTAACTACAACTGAGCCTTCCAGATCAAACTGCAGGTACCTCATCTTGTAACGTGGATTAATCACCAGGCCAACCGCAAGAAGTTCCTTCATGGGTTGCCAGTACTTATTGAATTTTTCTTTCATGGGCTGGATTGTTTCGGAAAGCAGATTGTCAACATTGTGAGTAGTTGTCAAGCAGCTTCTCAATCTTTCTCATTGCGCGGTATCCCAGATTCAAGGTTGGATACTTGGTTCCACTCAGCTTCTGGGTAGCTGATTGCAAATGGTATCACATGAAGGACGATTCAGATTAATGTTGATAAAAAAGTGAAAAAACCAATGAAACTCACCTTCATAGAAAGTTTCCAAGAAGGAATTCATTGCCACGAGCTTGTCCCAATTGGTCTTGCTTGGACAAGTCTGAAACTTGTCATCGTTCATTTCAAGATTTTGGAATGCCAACTTTCATGGCAGGGATGATTCAATCATCAAGTAGGAGGCATTCCAACATGTTGGAATATCTTTGGAGGGGTATTGTATCTTTGGGTTGATGTTGGAGGCAACAAGGGCGTGGTTGAAAGCCTCTAGCTACCAGAGGAACTGTGGATGTAAAAGACGCTCTCACGGAGTTTGTGCATTGCGTCGTCGACCCGCTTGATACCATCCTTAACTACTAGATTGATAACATGGAAGTAGGGGGAGGTAGCCGGAGTCAAATAATGATCGGAATTACGAGTCCAATCAGTAAAAAATTGTTTGAGTCGAGTAACCACAAGGTTATGGGAGCTGCCATTGCCAAGGGTGATGAAACCTAACTTCGAAATCGCCTTCCATTCAAGGAGAGTATGACTGAGGCAATCAGCTATTGCTTGGCCAGTGTGTGGGGATGGAAGTGGCTTGAAACCAATGATCAACTTTGTTAGGTTCCAGTTTTTTTTGATGTAGTGATTTAGTGAGCGGTTACAACCATGTAACCCGTCAAATTGGTGGACGTCCAGAGATCAGTGGTTATCAAGATGTAGCTGGCATGGGCTAGTCGGGCCATTGCAGTATCTTTCATTGAGTTGTACATATTGACACAATCGTTTCGGAGTGTCTTATATCCGGTAATTGTTAGGCTAGGCTGCGCTCATGCCATCATTTCAAGAAACCCTTGGTGCTCAACCATCTCAAATGGGTACTCGTGCATGATGATCATTTCGGTGATCTTCTGTCGAGTTGTTTCTTGGGAGAAAACTCAGACATTTTGTGATCAACTCCTGAAATTGATCTGGGATTGTTGTAACGAGGTTGATCCACCATTTTTGATAATGCACTTGTCTGCATGTCGTTTCAGATGGGTGGTTCCAGTCAAAGATGCTCTCGGCAGTAATTTCAAAACGCCTTGGCAATACCGCCTGAGGAAAATAATAAGTTTGTTCAACTTAGAACAGAAAATGATATTGAGTGAGAGTGAGATGAACACACCTTCAATTATCTTCTCAAAGTGGTCCCACACTTTGCTCGTCAACTTGGGTTTCTTGCTGGTCACCAAAGATTCTTATGTGTCTTGAGAATCCGCTACACTGATGGCAGCGCTGGTCGCAGCAGCGGATGCGGCACGGGTAGGAGGATTTGACACTGAGTCGTCCACTAATATATCAATCTCGGGTGCCAGGACTGGTGTCGTCGTCGATGCATCTGGGTTGCTCTCCAATTCGGATGCCACCAAAATTCCTGACTAGAGGATACTAGTACACGGCGGGGCTTGTTCCGAACCTCAACAACCGCTCTTGCAACGCTGTGCCGCAGTCCCATGTCCGTTTACATGTAAACAGACATGGGACTGTGGCACATCTGTCCCTCAGGCAAACAGGGACGGCAATGAATCCTAGATCCCGTCAGGCTACCCAAGACTGGCCCGTGCCCACAAGGTAGCTAAGTGGGTCAGGCCAACTTCTGGAATTTGTTTGAAAGCCTTGACAGAGACCAGCCCGAACCCGACCAGGTTTGGGCTGCCCAATTGGCATCCTGACATTGGACCAAGTTTGACCTCAGAAAGCTCTAAATTTCACTCCTGGGATAGTATAAGACTGAAAACCTTGATGATCTTTACTCAAACCATTGACACCCTTTCCAACTTGCGACTTTACCAACTCAAAGCAGCTTATTTGCACAAGTAATAAAGTCTCAAGGCAGTTGGGTTGAAAACTGTTTGACTCATCCTTCAGTTGATTCATTTTGTGTCATTTGTGACATAGCTGATGATTGCTTTGTTTTCCTTTAATCTTGAGCTCTTTTTTGTTTTTTATTCTGTGGTATGATTTGATGACTTCCTAAAACTTTATTGGCGGGGGGGATGATTCATTGATTCCATGTTTTGTCTTATTTTCATTTAAATTCTGTGGTATGATTTGATTACCTCCCACTATTTATTGCATGGTGTTGTGCTATCTCATGTTAGCCTGACTTGCAGCGGGAATTTGCTATGCTAAATTTTATTTGAAAGCCGGCTACGCTACTAATTTGGGAAAATATTGTTAGGGGGAAAAAGTATGCTACATAGATGAGAGAATCATGTTAGCGGTGGAAAAGCTATGCTACATGTTAGTGTAGCATGAAATCAATCACAACTAACGCTACAGGATTTCTGGGGAAAAAATCACCGCTACGCTACCTGTTAGTGTTGCATTATGGGATTTCAACTAACGCTAACCAAATCCTGGTGGAAAAAACTCACCGCTACGCTAACAGTTATTGGCCAGGTAGCGTAGTGTAGCGTAGCGACCCAGCATTATGTCAAGTTATCCTTTTGAGAAATTATATTGAGATTAGATTGACAAACATCCTCTCTCGAGAAGGTTTCATAGTCATATAATCTATCTCTCTATACAGTATATGGTCTTTCCTCACAAATTTGCTGATGAAATCAAACAGGGTGCTTCCCTTGAATCTAACCCGCATTGCTCCTACCATCCATACAGATGATGTACCGATGACAGATGCTCACCTGCCTTGTCTGAAACCATGCAACCGCATCTGTACTGGAACC
Organism: Puccinia horiana; assembly: GCA_001624995.1. Taxonomy (NCBI): domain Eukaryota; kingdom Fungi; phylum Basidiomycota; class Pucciniomycetes; order Pucciniales; family Pucciniaceae; genus Puccinia; species Puccinia horiana. The sequence goes on from LWDY01000007.1 coordinate 802,624, forward strand.
TTAGAGGCCAGCCCAGTTAGCGACGATACGGTACTTGATACCAAGAACTACCGCTGAAAAGGCTCTACCATATAAACAGCATGAACAGAAATTGAAACTGTTTTAAACATTGCCATTCTACCAGCTCTTTTTCACTCACATAACCAATTACAAGCACTTCAGCTTATCGATGAACATCTTTCTTTGCTAATAGTTTTTACTCGCATTCTTCTAACTCATAAAAAACCTTTAGCATCGGCACTTTTCACCTGACCTTAAACTCAGACATTTCCTTTCACTTAAACTCAACTCCTCACTTCAACCAAGATGAAGTCTCTTCATGCCTTGTTGATTATTCTCTTATTAGGTCTTACATAAATGTCATTAGATAATTCCTTCTTCTTATTTATCCTTCTACTTCTTGTTGCTTTACTCCTTTCCTCTTTTACCCTGCTCTTAGGTATGCTCCGCCTATCTCTTGTGTCATCTCTGATGATTCCTTGTATGATCTCTATGCTTTTGAACATCTTTTCTGACAATACAATTGCTCTTAGTTTGTTGAAACTTCACACTGAGACCATTGGTCCCAGCTGCTGAGGCCATTGGTCTCAGCTGCTGAGGCCATTGGTCTCAGCTGCTGAGGCCATTGGTCTCAGCTGCTGAGGCCATTGGTCTCAGCTGCTGAGGCCATTGGTCTCAGCTGCTGAGGCCATTGGTCTCAGCTGCTGAGGCCATTGGTCTCAGCTGCTGAGGCCATTGGTCTCAGCTGCTGAGACCATTGGGCCCAGCTGCTGAGACCATTGGGCTCAGCTGCTGAGACCATTGGGCTCAGCTGCTGAGACCATTGGGCCCAGCTACTGAGACCATTGGGCCCAGCTGCGGAGACCATTGGTCTCAGCTGCTGAGACCATCAGTCAGCAGCCGAAACCAATGGGACCGAGGGTCTCATCTGCAGACTTATGTATTGGGATTGTATTTTCCCATTATTCAAAATTTATTTATTTAGAGAACAAACAAGTTATAGAACATCAAAACACAGACAGAGTGAGAACTACAGAGCTTATGGGATGGGGAGTCATGGCTAATGATCTGAACTTTTGAAAACAAAAGTGTGTGTCTGTAAGTCAGACTCAAACTGAACTGATAATCAAATCAAATGCTTACTAAGGTCCAAGTCAAGTGAAAATTTCCATGTGGGACAAATTGGCTTTTACCAACTACAATGCTGGTCTTAAGATTGCACAGCATGATAGACATTCTTTTTTGAGGAGCCAACTGATTTCACTCAATAGGTGTTTATATTTACAGCGGGGAAGCCACCTTGTCCTCTAGTTTGCATAAAGTCAGAAGACTTTTGCCATCCAATGGCCCACATCTTTTCACCCCACAAGCGGGTGGAGTAAGCCACAGGACTGATGAACTCTTGGGATCCATGGAGAAATTTTGATAAAAAATTCAAATCCTCTCAATCCTTTTCCGTCAACTTTTCCCAGGGAGTAAGCTTGATTGTTGCAATAATTTATTCTCACTCTCCAGGATCAACGATGACACAGCGGCCTTTATTCAACAGAAAGTATTTTGAATTGACAGTCTTACAAGCAGCAGTGACTTCATCGGGAGTGGGGTGGGGGGGTAGGGTTTTGGTTGTGGTCAAGAGGGATCTGGGGATACAATTTGAGTTGGCTGTAGCTCACCCTCTCCCATTGGTATGGGTGGATGATTTTGGTGTGCTATTGAGGCCAATTGTGTTTTCCTGCAAGCTACCATGCAGTTTGGCTTTCTTTTGTTGCTTGTTTCTTTCCTTAGTCATCCTTCTTGATAGACTAGAGGCCAGGGCGGCTATGCCGCCACACTAAAATGGTTGTAGCATCCAATTATAATCTAACCCTATGTAGATCAAGCTTAGCCAAATTATCTTATAAGATTTACATAGGTAGTGGTTCCACCATCCATCTGAGCTTTTTGTTTTACCAACAAGAAATCCCTCCAATTGACAAACATCTAAACATGTTGAGAGAAATTAGTCTGATCAGACTCCAAGCTGTCTCATTGAACAACTTAACCTGCCAACCAAGTGTGAGCAGTTTGATCTTTGTATCCTGGAAGGCAATTGCATGCAAGTCCCATGCAAACATCCCTAGGGCTCTTTGTAGATAAAAACTCAAGAAAAATATTGATTGAACTGTACAGATTTTTCCAAAATGCATTCAAGTTTCTGTTCTCACACATTTACTACTCTTGAAAGGCTTCCCATATCTTTTTCATCTCTCATTCCTCACAAATCAAAAAAATCTGTGACCATTCAATGTATCTCAAGAAAATCCAAGTATAATCAACCATTGGAATTCTAGACAAAAAATAGTGTGGCTTCACCCTATGCTTTTCTCTCATCAAATTCTCTTTGGCCATGAATTGACCCCCGTTGGCCTAAAATCTGCCTAATAATGGGGGTCGCATGAGTCAGCTCGCCTCATTTCTCCCCTCTTTATATAGCCCATTCTTTAATTTATGCCTTGCCTCTTGGCACAACTTCAATATCATCCTGTTGCTAGACTTCCACCTCAATTTTTTCCTGGTAACTGTTATCAATCCCACCTCACTTATCCGCCCCTTTCGCCATAGCCTTGACGTTTGTTTCACCTGGCAAACCTCGCGCTTGTCAGCTGTTACAAATTTGGCCTCAATTTCTAACTTGTCAATCAACTCTACCAACTTTCACCTCTTCTTGCGCTCCACTCAATCGCCCTGAATTTTTGTCATCTTTCCAACTCAACCATTAGCTCCCTTACACCTGAGCTTTGACTCACCTCCGCCCCATAAATATCCACTTCGGCCAATCCATGCAACTCATTGCTTTCTCAACTTTGCCCTTTCCACCATCATCATACTTTGTTATCTTCAATTCCACTTGCTTTCATCCCCAACCCATTTTTTCCCTATCCGTCTATAACTTTAGCACCAATTCTTCGGTTGCATTAAAACTCATCTGATCTCACCATCCTTTCCCCATAAGTATATCATGTTGGTCAACCGCTCCACCAACCATCCTGTTATCTTATCATGTATCTTTGAGGCGCAATCTGATGTAAGCATTTTCTTTTCTTCCACTTCTACTGATGCTCACGTTTCCTTTCCAGTCTGTGCCAACCAAATGGATTGGTTCTGACCAACTCCTTCATTTCTTGTGGGGGCATCAATTTACTCAATCCGAAAGATCTCCCCATCAATCTCATCAACAACACCCTTAAAGCATCTGCATCCTACTTTGTTAGCGGTCGGCTTATCTCCCCCAACAATGGGATGTTCCCAGCTCTTAATTACTTTCAAGATGGACTCTTCCGTGTGCCTCAACTAGAAGGTAATCAACAAAGCCCTCGTGGTTGTGCTAGTACAAGTCATCTCTTGCCGGGAAGTTGCTGACGTTGACGGCGCTGATGCACTTCGGTAAGTTTCTTCGCCCTTATTTGTTCAATCAATCTAATTGTGTACTAGTTCAGACTTGAGGTTGTCGTTTCCCATAGCGACTGGGATACCCAGGTCAGTAATCCTCCTCAAGCTAGCTATCAGCGCAGCTAATTGCAAGTCCATTTTTAGGAACAATGCGCCCGGCTCTTCCACATTTGTTATGTTGTTCCCAGTTCTAAGAACTTGATCAAAACCCATGTGCTTTATCAGGTTGGCCACCGAGGCCAACATGGCCGTTGTCCTTGTAAGTTCATTCTCATCATTTTCAGTCATACTTTCCTGACATGTTTCAATTAGGTCTCATCTGTAAGCTTGACTGCAGGTCATACTCTGAATCGCAACTCAGCCTCCGTCACCCCAACCCCAGGCCCATCGGGATCTCGTCCTGGACGCAGCACGTGAGTGATCTACACAGTCAATCAGTTGGCAAACAAGCTTACCCTGATCTAGCATCCAACTTACGCCTTGAAAGGACCTCGCCAGTCCCAGCAAACAGGTGAATTCTTCTAAGATGCCCGGACTGGCCACCCCGCTTGCTCGTTCATTACCCATAGCCACGCCTACAACAGTTGCCGATTGCAATCCCTCCCCTGACAAAAGCTTGTCTTCCGATTATAACAAAGATCCGCCTCCATCTGCACGACCATCTCCCGCGCCAAAGCCTCGTGGTCGCCTGTGTTGCAGCATTATCAAGGACGCTTCTAAACGCCTTAAGATGAAGTAGCCATTGTCAATTTTGTCTACACCTGCCTCTGCCATTTTGAGAAATTCGTGAAACTAATGTTGTAACATGATCACCTACTAGTGATTTCATTGTCTCATGTTGATTGTTGTACCTTAGCCGGAAATCTCGCCCTCTGTAATTACTTGTTCTGTTGCCTTTTCCTCCACTCCTAACACACCATCACGGGTGAATTTCATTCTTGCTCTCATGCGACTCAAAATTATGATATCAGAATTCATTTTTTCTTCTCACTTGACGGTTGCTTTCTGTCAACATCTCAGCTTATGGGTTTACGTTTGGGTCTAATCAGACCTTATGTGGCTGATTTCTTGTAAGTATTAGCTTGTTGTCTCAACCAACGCATGAATCTCAATGTTCATTTGATTAATGACACCTCACATAACCAGACCAGACAACCACACCTTGACTGGACCAGTTCAGCCGTGATGTTAACAAGAAGAGCTGCAATAGGCCAATTTGATTCTCAACCCAATTGTCCGGCCTATAAAGGTTAACCCATTAGTTCTTCTCAAATCCTACTAACATCCATCAAAACATTCCCAGCTCATCCACAATTTTCCCATCATTTTTGTAGAATCCGACATTACCTTGAACCCTTTGTTACAACATTTCCTCCTCCCAGATAGCCTCAAGTTTTTCGGCAAGTTTTGTATTCCAATGGCTGTGAGTAACTCAGTCTATATTACCATTATGGAGAGTCTGACCCCCCTCTACAACTTGAATCACAGGACAATCACCATTCAAGTATTTCCCTCATAGTCCCAACCTCCGGAAGATGGAAATCCGATTCTCAAGACATGTGTTTAGTTCTTCAAACTGATCCGAATGACACAAGCCAACTTAAGAGTGGTATCTCATACTGGATTGAGGGGGACCTCATCGGCACAAATATTTTCAACGCCCCAATCCTTTTCTCAGCAGACCTTGATCAAAGATTCGATTACCAAGCGAAGATCGCTACGTGTGTCTGGCATTGGAACCATCATCGCAATTAACTTGTTCCTGGTTGGCCCTCCGATCCGCCAGAAGATGATACAATTGTCGATTGAACATGCTGATCAGGTAAGAGTCTTGCCGAATTGACTCCAACTAAGCTAATCATATGAATTCTAGTGTGCCCTCGACGGTGTCATCCGCATAAGCTGCCTCATAGGCTTCAATTTCGAACAAGTCGAGGAAAGCCTCGACTTTTTTGTGGGGTCACAATTTTATTACCAAGGCTACCTTGATGGTAGCAATTGTGTCACAGGCGACCTTATTGTTGAGGTGAGTCAGAAAAACCTCCCTTAAGAGCTCAAAAATACTTAGAGGTCATCGGCGGTTGCACCAACTTTTCTTTGAATTTGCTCCATTTTGAACCACCGGAGGGCGGAAATCTCAGCGATGACTTCTTTTGAGAGTTTTGCCGATGGTGGCTTCATATTTGGAATTATTCCTTTTTGTTATGCGCGTACTTTGTAAATATACTATTATCCGAGCATTGTTACGTACATAGAATGAAAGATGAACAGCATAAATCAAGAGAAAATCTGGCTCATGCGCATGATAACCACAGTTTTGTAGAACAAATGAAGTCATGTGTTAGGTGTGTAAGTTGAGTGAGCTTTGTGCTCAAGCTGGAACAGCGAATCGTAATAATTTTATATTATAATTCTAGGCAAGCTCCACAGGAAACCACGAGATCACAACCATGCCAATTGCCTCCAAATTCGCCTATGGTCCATAAGGAAACCACAAGACGGAGATCCAGAAGAACCTGCATTGCCTAGGACCTTGTAATGTTATTTGTGCTGGTTCCAGCGTGCTACACTACGCTGAGGAAAGCACGGGATCCCAAAAAACCGGAGGCAAAATCTTCTTCTCGACATGTTGCCAAAAAAACAAGGTGACCTTGCCATATTTCAACAATAGCGCGCGACCATTCCCCCGACATCTACAGGACCTGTTCACGAAGGACAACAAAAGTTATTTGTAACCCTGATAATGTGTTATAAAATTGAATCAAAACTGACACCAATCCCAGTCTCGAAAAACTTTCAGGCATTAACCCAAGCGTATAACAATTCGGTATTGTTTACATCCCTCGGTGCCACGATTGATTATTCTGTCCAAGGACAGTTTGGCTTTTTGGTATTTTGTGTTTCTGGTGGAATGACCCACCTGATATTGTCCATTGAGCCAATGAATCCAAGGGACGCAGGGTTTTCTCAAATCTTCGTCGTTGGCGACGGAGGAACAGACGAGGCATCACTCCGCATTGACAAATCTCGAGGTCAAGGGAAATCAAACTACAAGGGCCATCAATTAAAGGCAGAGGTCGTATTTGATCTGATGGATATTCTTGCCAATGTCAACCCTTATGCCCAAAAGTACCAATCGGCTTGTCTCCGGTAGCTATGTTTGCCCTCTTCAGGGTCAATAAACCTGGACTACCCAACAAAAGGTACAACAAACCCACAATTGTTGTTGAGGGTGAAGGCAACGTTATCGAAGAGCGGCAGATCGTCCTTCACAGAAAATCAGGTTTCCTCAAAATCATCTCAGACCTTCATTCTTTGTATTTTCTACTCCGATATCCGCTCTTCTTTCCATTGGGATCACAACAATTGGATGGTCTGTATACTGCCTGGACATCACAAGGTAAATCTTTACTGTGATGTTTCACAGTCACAATGAAGCTAACTAATTTGTTTTCAGTCAAGGCTCGAAGGGTTGGTTCGCATTCATGCTTTCCAAGTGTGCTGGCAATTTCTCCCCAATCTTCCACGGCCGAGCACTCCTTCAGGAGCTAATCGACAATATGTATATTTGCGTCAAAAGTTCAAGATTGAGCTATATTCAGAAAAATCAGGAAAAGTTAAAGGTCAAGCAGTATCGGGGTGTTGTTGAATCATTGGAAAACTTGAATGACCCATTGGGACGCAAGGTCATCTTACCCGCCGTGTTCCATGTCAGCACTCTACCAAGATGCCATGGCAATATGTCAAGTCAACGGCCTGCCGTCATTGTTCATCACAATGACGGCAAATCCTCAATGGCTGGAAGTTCTCACTGCAATTCCCAACGGCAAGAACGCGAGTGTCCATCCAACCAAAGTAGCGAGAATCGTGCATCTAAAAATAAAACAACTATTAAGTGAACTCGTAACAATGTGTTGTCTTTGCCGCGTCATCGCCTACGTTTCAACAATTGAATTTCAAAAACGTGGATTACCACACATTCACATAATGCTCACTCTCGACGAATGTGACCAAATTGACCTCCTCATTTTTGCCGAGATCCCTGATCCAGTGGCCGAGCTGCGACTTCATGAAATCGTATCCCAAACGATGCTCCACGGACTGTGTCAATCCAGATCTTGCTGGCTTGGGGACAGGTGTAAGCTTGGTTTCCCAAAACCCTTCAGCAAAAGGACGATAATTGTTGAGGGGGCAAACCCAACTTACAGGCGTCGTGACACCGGAAATGTGGTCAAAAAACATACAACAACATTTACGAACGCGAACGTCGTGCCATACAACAAATTTCTGAGTTTAATGTTTGAATGTCATGTCAAGATCGAAATTCCGGTTAATATGACAGCTGTGAAGTACATCTACAAATACATTACGAAGGGACATGACCGGTCACTACTGAAGGTTGACGGCTGTGACGAAACACAAGCTTATATCGATGCTAGGTATATTAGTCCTCCAGAAGGTTAGCACACCACTTAATCATTGCGTGAAAGTAATGCTAATATGGTTGAACTTTGATTCAGCTGCATGGTGTTTATTTAATTCACCCTTTAAAATCGAAAGCCTTCAGTCACACGCTTGACCATTCACAAAGAAGGCAAACAATTAGTCTACTTTTGGGATGCGAAGGGAGCAGAAGGTCAAGCTCTGTCCAGGAAGGCAACACAGACAACGTTAACTGAATATTTCAAAATGAATGCCGATGACAAGATCGGCGCAGATGGGAGGCATACACGCACAATCTTGTATGAAGAAATGCCTGCATTCTTTGCATGGAACAAAGCTGATAAAGTTTGGGTTCCACAAAAGCGCCGAGAACCGACTGTAGGTCGCGTCTTTTCCGTGTTGTACCTAGCAGGCGAGCACTTTTACTTGAGAACATTATTGCTCCATGTTAAAGGTGCAGTCTCATTCGAATCCATTAGGACTGTCAAGGGGATCGTTGAAGCAACCTACAGAGATGCATGCAATGAGCTCGGATTACTGATTGATGATCAGCTGTACACAAACTCACTTACAGAGGCAAGTTTCTCAATGTTGGCTTTTCAGTTGTCACAAATGTTCACACTCCACCGTCAAATCCACGGTGGCTCTTACAGATGACTCAGTTTGCCTTGACATGGCAAAAAGGGACTCAAGGCAGTTGACCAAGGCGGAGCGGAAAATAATAGGCCTCTTCTGACTCCGAAACATTATTGAGGATCTTGGGCCAACTCTTGACGAATGCGGTCTTAAGATAAGAGAAATTCAACGAAAGATCATGAAGAGTTTGATAGACGAGGAAAAGCGGGCTTGAACCAATCTCAGTCTTTGAGAGGCGGCTTAGGTTGAATTATGAAACCTTCAACTCCAAACAGAAGAGTGTCTTTGATGATGTTGTGTTAAACATTACCAAACGCCGATCCAAGCTACTTTATCTCGACGGACCTGGAGGGACCGGGAAAATGCTCTTGCTTAACGCTATAATCAACTATGCAACTCTCCATGACGTTGAGCACAACATTGTTGCCGCCCTCCTGTTGAGAGGTGGCCAAACGGCGCACTCAACGTTCGCGATTCCGATCAACCTTGATAAGGACTCAGAATGCAACTTCGAGCCGGAATCAAACTGTTATCTGGGACGAGTCAGTAACGATGCATCGCTACGCAATAGAAGCTGTAGATCAATCTTAAAGGCGAGCCACCGGTCAATCAGAACCCTTCGGCGGGAAAGTCATGATTTTTTCGGGAGACTTTCGGCGGATTTTGCCGGTAGTCAAATACAATGAGTATGCCCAGGCTCAAAATGTGACACTAAGATCATCACCACTTTGGAGTCAAATAATTAAGTATAAATTAATTATAAATATGAGACTTGTACATGGGTTGGACGGGGAGTCGAATGAAAAGAATAAGCTATTCGCGGAGAAACTACTTGAGTTGGGTGAAGGTTGCCTCCAGAAAAACGACTACGACTATGTACAACTTGAAGGAATCGACATTGTGATGGATGATGACATCAAATCTTCAACAAAAAATTAATTGACTTTGTCTATATAGACCTTGTCAGCTTAAACGACTCTGACGATTCGATAAGATCTGCGTACTTGAACTCAAGATGCATCCTCGCGCCACTCAATCGAGACGTTTGGGCATTAAACTATGAAATTCTTTTGAAATGCAAGGATGATGAAGTAATATCATACTTGATTGACAGGCCGCATCCAGATGAATGGGATTTGTTGCCAGAAGAGGTCTTGAATAAGCTCTTGATTTTGAATTTTCCGGAACACAAAATTGTTCTCAAGGTTGGTATGCCTATTGTCGTCATCCGCAACATGTATATCAACCGGGGAGTGTGTAATGGAAGTCGTCTGATAATTACAAGGATTGGCGAAGCTACAAGAAGGCCGGTTCAAGGGCGATGTCATTTCCATACCAAAAATCAAGCTTTTCAATAAGGGGAACCCACGTTCGGGATTATCTTTCTTCAGATATCAGTTCCCTTTTGCGCCAGCGTTTGCCATGTCGATTAATAAGGCACAAGGTCAAACTTTGGACCGAGTTGGAGTCATGCTGAAGACCAATATCTTTTCCCATGGACAACTGTAAGTTGCCCTCTTGCGGGTCTCATCAGTTGAGAATTTGATGGTCGTCAATACATAGTCAAGCGAAGGCATAATAAATGTTGTACATATGGCAATGGTTGAGCAAGTTGTGGAGAGTTGAATTTTGAGCGTAAAATGAATGTATTTAGATTAATGTCAGGTTGATAATATCAGAAGCATAGTTGAGTGGATAATGATTTGAGCCTAATTTATGTATAAATTGAGGGTAAAGTGAAGAGAAGGAAACTATAATTCTGGGGGGATGGTGAGTTTAACTAAGCAGGGCAAGTGCAGCGGCAAATCCGCCATGATCTCTAGTGTTGTTAATATTTGGTGGCAATGTACACAACTTGGCCCAATCTTTTTCCTTCTTGCACCATTTTTGCTAAATTACTCCAAGCCATGTACCTTGTGTATGCCTCACTTTTCATGTAAATAATTGCTGTTACACTTGAAGTTGCATGTAGCTCAAAAAGACACCATTCAAATTTGGTGGCACTGTATGTAAACAGTCTTCTAAAAGATTATCCTGTTTATCTTTTTGCTACTTTTACTTTTTCATCCTCAATTATTCTATCTCTTTGTATCTCCTATTCTTCTTACATGTAAATTCAATGTAAATTTATAAGGGGGCTTGGAAATACAACTCCCAAGCTTTGGAAAAACGACTCCCACGACGCTGTCGACGTCCATTTTGGGATTTGTTGGTCCAAAACCGGCTGCGGGGTTGGGAGTCCTCTACCTAATTCCCAAAAAAAAAAAAAAAAAAAATTATTCATCCGCGTGGGAGTCAATCTCCCAAAACCTAACTGAATTTGGGAGTCGACGTCCTGAGTTCCAACTCGGGTTTTTTTTTTTTTTGGTTTCGGCATTGAAAATCGTCGATGTGTTGCGAAAACCCAGAAACGACTCCATCGAACACCAACCAACAGCAACCCCCACCCTTCCAGCCCTTCCACAACTCATCACCAACCCCAAAACCCACCAAAAAAACGCCAGAATATCCTATCAGCTCACTGACGAAGTCCTAGACCCCACCCTCGCTCAAATAACCGAAGAAATGTGCCTTCAAAACATCAAAAAAGTCAAAAATGAAAAAAAGAAAATAAAGAAACTGATGATGATATTTACCACCCCAGTCTGTCTGCGATTGAGAGCTGCAAAATTTTTCTCCTTTAACCAAGTACCCAAGCGGTCGCCAAGATTCTTTGAGTTCCTCAGTGGAATCGGGAGGCTGATCAAAAGCGGTAATTCTTGCTGGCTGGCATTGTGTCAGGTGGTCAAGTGAAATTATGAAGTGGGAGAGTGGGTGGTGAGGTTTTTGATAGAAATGGTCTATGTACATACATATACGTATCTTGACATTTCTTTTGTTGTGTGGTAGGCAGTCGCGGCTGCGCACTCCAGTTTGGAGTGCGCAGTGCGAAGTCTTTTGATTTTATCGAAACTTGTATTGGCCCGTACCACAGCGGGCACCTGTTTTTGAAAACAGTTTTCACTGTTTTTGAAAACGGTTTTCACTGTTTTTTTTTGCGCTTTTTTGTAAACAGAAACTGTTTTCGGGAACAGGTTGAGACCTGTTTCCGAAAACCGTGGGAAAATCACTAAAATCGATTTTCAAATTAAAGCAAAAACCGACACCCGTGGTGCGGGTTTTCGCATAAAAACGATTCCGAGGAAAAAAGACCGGAAAAACCGACCTCGGAGGTTGTATGGTACGGGCTAAGGGTGTGGCCTGAAAGGTGCCCCCCAGGTTCAGGTGGTCGGGATCGGACTTTGGACCACCCGGGTGGTTAGGTAGCAAGCGGCAAGCAGGAAAAGCAGGCTCCGCTGAGCCAATTATCAAGTCACGGCCTATCATAATGTTGTATTTCATTTCAATTCATGTATTCAGAGCATGTTTTCGGGGGTTTGAACCCAACTTAGTCATTTACAATGATTTTTTTTAGATTTATATATACACATATTTTTTATTTTATTTTTTTTGTTGTTGTTTTGGAAAGAAAAAGTTATGAATGAAAAAAAGAACTATAAGGGGGAGTCAACCAGCTGGTACCACTTCTTGATACAAAGACTCTTCGATTTCTTCGTCAACGTCTATGATTTGCGGCCCGCGGGCCGAAGTGAGAAAGTTCGGCTCGCGGTGGGTCCTGGGTGCCTCCGCCGCGGTCATGGTGTTTTTGCTTCATCCTGGTGGTGCTGGCTGGGTGGATGGGGCAAGAAACAATGATATCGCCGTCCGATCCTGAAAAACTATATTTTAGCTGGACCCCCCACACCCCGGGTGGTATCGGATCTGGGGAACGGGATGACCTTGACCACCCGTCCCGAACCCCGGGCCACACCCTTAGTACGGGCCCAGATCGAACTTAGCTAAGTCCCTCGATCGGAGGGTGGCGCAGGCGCCGTCGCGGAGCGACCTCCGAAGGAGGGACTTACACCTAAAGTCCCCAAACAGTAGGCAGTCGAAATCCTGTTTGGCTGGGACATTTTTATTTTTTTTATATCTTTTTTTTGCTACTACCTATGAAAAATGTGAATAGACAGTTTTGTGCACCTACATCATAAGACTGTTCTTGCAAACATTGGAAGTTCAACTTCTCAATAGTACTCCAAAGATCCAACATCCAAGATCCTCATTTTGAAGATCTTGGAGGATGGTCATAAGAAAGCTCCTCGAGGTCAGTATGTACATACTCGGTTTGAACTGTTTGTGTCAAACGAATGTCATTTTTTTTCGATCATTCTGACAGATGCAAGCAAGAAAAAGGGGGATCTGTCAGAGTGACAGAAGAAAAAAATGACATTTGACACTTAATAGGTAATGTATGTACTTACTTCGAGGAGCTTTTTTTTTACAATCATCCAAGATCTTCAAAATGAGGATCTTGGAAGATGAATCTTTGGAGTATTATTGAAGTGTTGACCTTCCTGTGCTGGCAGGGATATTCTCATGATGCAGGCGCACAAATCTGTCTGTTCAGAATTTTCATAGGTAGTAGACAAAAAAAGATATATAAAAGATAAAAAAGTCCCTGCCAAACAGGATTTCGACTGCCTACTGTTTGGGGACTTTAGGTGTAAGTCCCTCCTTCGGAGGTCGCTCCGCGACGGCGCCTGCGCCACCCTCCGATCGAGGGACTTAGCTAAGTTCGGGCCCAGATGGGGCGGGGTTGGTCGGATTGGTGGGTTTGGAGGGGTTGAGACAAATGGCTCGGAAAGGCAGCTCGCGAATGAGCTCGCAGACTGCCGCGAGTCCTTCTTCGAGCTGCCTCAGGGGTGTGTTCATAGGTGTTTGACTATCAGTCTGACCGGTCAAACAGGCCAGTCGGCCTGGTTGAACGGTCAAACAGGCCAGTCAGCCTGTTTGTGAACCTCGGGGTTTTTTATTTTTATTTTTTTATCGGTCAATCAGGCCGAACGGCCTGTTTGACTATCAGTCTGACCGGTCGAACAGGCCAGTCAGCCTGTTTGACCGGTCAAACAGGCTGAACAACCTGCTTAACTGGTCTAACAGGTTGTTCAGGCTGTTTGATTGGTCAGTCTGGTTAACCGATCAGACAGGCCTTCAGCCTGTTTGGCCGGTCAAACAATAGGGCGGCTGTAGATCGACGGGAAGTGATGGATTGAGATGCTCATAATGCTAGCCTAACATGCCCATTCGGTTGTCACAAATCATCAAGCAGGCACTCCTACACACATATGGCTCTTTCTTTCCTTCTCTCAATACCTTTTTTTTGTCCCACATACATACCAACAACAGTGGTTTTTTTTTATTGATGTTCAACAATTATTTACTTAAGATGTATACCAATGTTAATGGACTGTGTACCAAACAGACCGGCCCAAACAATCTCACAGTGCACCTCCCTCATAAAAAAGACAGCAATAGAAAGGAAAGTGCTTGTATTATGTTGTACACAGATACAAACAACAAGAAGAAGAAAGAGAAAATTGAAGAAAAGAAAGTGAGTTTGAGTTAAAAGATAAGACAATCTTCGACTCCAAGACCAAACACCTCACGATGAACGGCATGCTGAATAAGTTTCCAATCAGCTCTACACAAGACGAACTGTGCCTCCAAGAACCATCAGCACCCACCCTTCCCATCCCCGGCCCAAAAAAAAAAAAACAGGAAAGGGGAACTCAACTTGGTAAAGATCGTCATCCGAGAAGCTGGTATGGAGATGATCAGAATGCGAACCGCCCAAGAAGTCCTTCAAGAACCTCGTCAAATCCTGGGGACACGCGGTGCCAAACAGACTACAGACGACCCGTTCGAGAGACTCGAACCCGATCTGACCTTGTAGATAGTTCTTTTCTTTAGACCCGGTCGATGATTTGATGTGGTTGAGGGTTCGGTGGTAGTGTTGGATGTCCGCTTTGAGTTGTCGAGATCCGTCGACCGAAACCGACGACCGTTTGATATGTTTACACAACAATCTACCTCTCCAAAAAGACAGGACGAGTATTAACTTAACAGGATCGACCAGACCAAAAGAAAAAAAGGGGGTTCTAATTACCCATGCAATCGAAGGCCGATTTCCTGGTAAAACACTTCGAGCACATGCCGGTCTGTCCGACCAACTAGTCGATGACAATGGCGTTCGAGAACCTTGCACACTGTCCTACAAGCGAGTGAGGGTTTAAGAGGATGGGCGCCAGCGTCGACGGACGAAGACGGTCCTCCCGCGCCCGTTGTCGTTGTCGACGAGCCGGAAGAAAAATCAGCGGGAGATTGCAAGTCCAATAACGCGAGATCGAGTTCGTTGATCAACAAGTCGATGGACAGGTTGAGGCCCTTGGCGACCATCTCGTCGAGAGTGCGTTCGAACGCCCGCTTCTCTCGCCCGGCCGGACTCAGATAGTCGCGCTGGTCGATCAGCTTCGAGAGGGCCTGTTCTGAATACACTTCCACCATCTGTTGGATCGTGTCCGCGAGATCGACTAGTCCAAAAAAATCTTCCATGCTTGTCCGTCGGTTTCCCTTTCTTCCCTTCTTTCTTTCCTCTGTTCTTTCTTCTGTCTTGTTCTCCGCATAACTAGACATCTTGCGAAACGCCCTAGAGAATTATGTTAGAGACGATAACTATCGTCAGATCGTCAACAATACTCTTATCTTCTCATCATCGTGGAAAGAAAAAAAAAAAACCATTCTTACTTTTCAAAGGCAGGTTGGATATGATTCTGACCGAGTGAGCGTAAGAGAAGGATAAAGATTTCCTCGACGGTATCGATCACTTTTTGGCGATAGGGAGGATTGAAGTCAAGGAAGGATTCGAGGCGAGTGAGAGCCTGACGATCGGCGGTGATAGTTTGAAGAGTAACGTCAAGGGAGAGAAGAGTGCCGAGATTCCCGTCGGTTGGGAGAGGTTCGGAGTCCAGGCCATCCAGATCAGAGTCAGCCGACGACGAGGAATGGTCCTCCAACAACGAACTCGAAGGGTTTTGACAGGGATTAGAAGAGCCCGGAAGGGGCGCGGACTCGTCGGGGGTATCGTCGAGCCAGCTCTCGAGCTCGCTCTCAAGCACCGGACCATTCGTCAGGATTTTAGCGTTCCGGTAGTCGGTCGACTGGGGTCCGGAGAGGCTGGAGCTAGCGGGGGGGATGAGACCGTTGGTGACGGTGTAGAAGGCCCCTGCGCCGACGTTTGAGAGCGCGTTGAAGGAGTACGAGACTGTCTTGGGTACCACGCTAACCGGCAGAAGTAACGCGTTCTTGAACGAGCGGAGGACCTTCTTCTTTCTCATTAGTGAAGGGTCGGTCGACGAATTGGACAGGCTGCCACTGCTGGCTGTACCTCCCTGTTGACCGTCGAGAGCGTCATTCCAGGCTGCACAGATCCTTTCCAAAACTCCTTGGACCCATGCGGCCTCCTCGCGTAAGTAAACGCCCAGATGGACCGCAAACATTCGATGAATGATTTGCTCGACCGTCTCGGCCTTCAACCGTGGGCTTCGCGGCTTGACGGCCATCACGGCGGGGATCAATCCACGCAACTGACCATAAACCTCGACGCTGGTGATCAGAAAAAGTAGCGGTGGTAGAGCTTGAACTTCTGACAAAAGTCGAGCAATGTATTTTGAAACGACCTCCTGGATGATTCGCTCGATAAAGTACCGTAACACGCCCATTTCTATCGGAAAGATCCGGCCGATCATCGTTCCATCTTTGGCAATAGTCTCGAGTAGATGAGTGAAGAATTTGTGGAGAGCTTCAAAGTCCACTCCTTCGACGATCCGGCCCTCTGGATCTTCTGTTTTCCTGTGATGTGCCCGCCGATCATCAAGGTTCGATTAGGATGATGATGATGATCACAGTAGGGGAAGAGAACTATGTATGAGTGAACAGTTCATCAACCATCTAAAATCCATCTGGTAAGCAGGGCAGGGCGTTGCTAACCTCAAGTTATCCAGAGGATTAAACCGGCGACTTTCTAGTAAGATCAGACGCTTGTTAATGAAGGTTTGGATGATAGCAGAGTGAGGGCCAGAGCGAGCTTGTGCGAGAGCAGAATATTGAATATGGGCGAGAGATTTCATGAAGGGTTCATTATTTAATCGGTTGGCGGTCTCGAACTGACTGGAGAGTGAGGCCTGAAATTGATCGGATGCTGCCTGGAGGTTGAGTGCGACTGTTGGGTTCTTGTGGAATCTTTGAGGGGCTAGAAATGGGTTGAGAAGGAATCTGGCGAGGGTGGCTAGTAACTGGGCTCGTTGGAGGGCACTTAGTCCTGGGATGGTGAATACTAGCGAGTCGGATGAATGGTCGACAAGTGATTCCAGATAAGGCAAAAGACTTCGATAGTAGTACATGAATCGTTCGCGGTAACTCGTTGGGTTATAAGTCAAGACTCTTGGGTTGAGGTTGCTTGTGCTGTTGGCTTGTAAATTTTTTGGTTTGGATATCAGCGATATTACAGGGTCGAATGAGAGAAGGTCATTTTGGGATGATGATGATGATGATGATATGGAGAGTGAATTGAAGGGAGATCCTAGTAGGTCTTGGAAGGTTTCCTGAGGTGGAGTGTTGGTTCGTTGTGGTCTGCTGGAGGATGGTTTGTTTAACTGTGTAAAAAAAAGGGGGTCAGATTGTGATTGAGAGTACATTAGTTTAGTCTTACGAGTAGGGGACCCTTATAATCCAGCCAATCGAATTTAGTCTTCCATAGTCTTTCATCCAAGGTGAGTGATCTGAGACGCTTTGAGACTCTGGCGATGATCGGGAGCTGTTCGGGGATGATGAAATGGAGGATGTTGGTTAGGATTCGGTCTGGTAAACGAGAGAATGAGTGAGATCGATGGAGTGCTCGTTGTAGTTGTAGTTGAGTGTGGATATCGATTCCGGAAGCTTGGAAGTGTTTCTGGTTGTAGTGGTGATGCTGAGACCGATAGCCAGCAATGGGATGTGGTCGTGCGGGTGGTGCAGCCCTTCTGAGTGGTTGTGTTTGGTTGTGGTTCATTTTTTATTTTGAGTGAGTCCAACCAGAAACCACTTCCTACAGTATATACTCTGGGATCTGGCTCTGCAGGCTGTAGATCAGCAGGGAGTCCCCAAATTAACACAAACTCCATCTCTTCTCCCTCAGATCTACAGCCCCTGCAGATTCCCTAGCAAGCGTCACACTCCGCAGAATCAGCTCAGGTACTCAAGCCACTATTAACCCCTCGTTTTGAACTACCTAATCAACGATATCGACATGGTCCTAACAGACCGTTGTCCTCGCGACGTTTCGCCGTCGCAGTGTGAGTGTATACTGACGCCCCCTCCAGGTGTCTAACATTGCAGCCGCTACGGGCCATGGCCCCGACCGCATGTCTGGGACGGTGTCGTCTGACTCGCCTTACTGTCGCCCGGAGTACGTGCTCCCCTTTATTCGCACTGCCGCGCCCGCTGATTCGTCGGTTGCTCAACTACGCATCGGGCCACCACTCGCTTGAGCCGCACGATGATACGTCTAGGAGCTCTGCGGCCAGCGACCCCTGCTCATCGCCCAGCCGCACAGCCGACTCCGGCCCCCATGAGGTGGATCGCCGCCCCCGCGCGAGCGGGTCCACGGCTGATCATATGTCCAAAAGACCCAGGCCGTCAGCTCCTAGTGCTGAGTG
This sequence comes from Puccinia horiana, assembly GCA_001624995.1. Lineage (NCBI taxonomy): Eukaryota > Fungi > Basidiomycota > Pucciniomycetes > Pucciniales > Pucciniaceae > Puccinia > Puccinia horiana. The sequence continues at coordinate 820,746 of LWDY01000007.1, forward strand.
ATACAGCTGCCACATCTCCCGTTGATCGAAATCGTGTCGACTTCAGATCGGATATAACACAGTTGTTTATACCAATGTTTGTTCGCTACTCTATTACTGCCAAGGTTGTCTGTCTTATCGGAAAAAACAGTGTGCCCAAAAGCTGTGGTTCTTGTCCTTTGGTTGTCTATGAAGATTGTTCACTCAAGAGAGAGTCTGGTCAAGTCACCCCCAATCGATCGGATATACTAACTAGATAACTGTAAATCGTTCTCCAAGGCAATTGGGGTATTCTGGGGGAGCTGGCCTGAATAATGCAGAGTATGTGAAGACAGACCAGGGCACACAAGTGTGGTGCCAGTCCTGGACCTTCAAGAGACTGGTAATTGTAGTCCTTGACTTCTTGGAATATGGGAGAGAGAGAGACGCAATCCCTTGCCACTTTTTCATCGGCTCTAATTTTGTTGAACTTGGATTTTGTAGTTATAAATTCTGTACTTAGTTTACATTGTGAGGAGAACTTTGTTGTCGTCAATTTTTACCGCCAAACACAGTTCATCATTTTAAATTTCCACATTCTTTAGAGCATCCGCATCGGTTGAACCAATTTAACCGGATTAACGAGCTCGGTTTATGCCCGGAGTAAGCTAATCCCAGCCTCCAAGAACATCGGCTGGGATAAACTGATGTTGTAAGTATGTGTTATGTACCTAGGGTGGTGTGATCCCCCTCGGTATGCATACTTTTATATTGTTATGTCATCCTATAAGCATCTTCAGATGCTTATACCGATTAATCCCAGGATTAGCCGGTAACAAAGTTGTTACCCACTAATCCAAAGCGGCCTCTTGGTAATAGTTACTCCCAACTTAACTCGGCCCGATGTGATTGAGGCCTGGGAGTAACTGTGCTAATCCGAGCTAAAACCCGCACCGATGCGGATGCTCTTAAGTAGGGATTTGTGGTGGTGGGAAGCCCTCCAATGGTGACTGTGATGTTGGAACGAATTTTCAAGGGTGCTGTCGATTGTGTAAAACAGGTGGAATGTGATGTGGAGGACTTCCCGCAGGATCTACAGCCCCTGTAGATTCTTAATTTGAGCCTGTAAAGCTAAATTTTGGCAGGGGAGATTGGATTTAGACTTTACAGCCCCTGAAGATGCCACGGGAAGTCCTCCGAGATATAAACAATTAAAGAGGTGTCCAGGGGTGGTTTTTCATGAATTAAACCAATTGGAACAGCTGATCAAAGGATGGAATAAAACATACCCACTCATCTATTAGGCCTGGAAATTTGAGGCCAATGACCAACATCACGCTGGATTTGGGCTGCTCATTCAAGGACAAGGAGAGATAAAACTTCAACAAAAAAAGAGACAAAGACAAGTATTTCAGTTTGGAAAAAACTACTGTCTGTATTTTTAAGGGTTGTAGTTGAATTTTAGTATGGGAAGCATCACAAAAAAATCCTATTTAAAATGGGCCAGAGTTATTGGATTCAATAAACCCCTAAGTTTTTGAACCTCATTGTCAGAGTCTTTAACAATAAGGTGGCTTGGAAATCTCATCTTCATATATTTTTTCTGTTGATCATTGAGTTCCACCAGAAGATTATGTAGAATGATGAATCATACAAGTGATGATTCACTTCATGGCTGCCTTCATCTCTTTTGGTTTCTGTGCATGATTTTGGATCTCTTGAAAGCTGGATAATCAGCCTTTGAGAACACCAATTTTGTTGGAATGTGTGCTTCAGCCCCATGGGAGTGGCTGGGCCATATGATGTTATATCCTAAAATCACCAGTAAGACCAACTGTGTGTTTAGCTCACACAGTCCGCAAACGGGTGACAAAATTTGAATTTCGTCATGCTGATGTAATCCAAGTTTGCGCCCCGGGCCAGTTGTCACCTGGCTGGAATTTTGTCAATGGCAGGTGGAAAAGTAAAACAGAATGCCCTCGATGGCCGGTACTGACCGGCCATCAAGCCAACATTCACACCTCCCTTGATGGCCAATCATGACCAGCCATCAAGAGTAAACCTATACAGACTCTCAATGGCCAGTCAGTACCAGCCATTGAGAGTAAACGCCTACATCAACTCTCGATGGCTAGTCAGTACCAGCCATCGAGAGGAGATACACACACCCCTCAATGACCTGCCAGTATGCAGGCCATCAAGATGAAAGTACTACATATTACACTCTTGATTACTGGTACTGGTCAGCCATTGAGAGAAAAACAGTGTTCTCAATGGCTGGTCAGCACCGGCCCGCAGAAGCAAAGTACTCGCTCTTGATGGCCCGTGCCAGCCATCCAGAGCAACTGTGAACTCTCTATGGCTGCTCAATGCTGGCCATTGATGACACTCTTCAATGGCTGTCAGTGCTGGCCCTCAAGAGGTACACACTACCCTCTTGATGGCCTGCACTGACTGGCCATCGAGAGGACATACAAACATCCAAACCGCTACACTCTTGATAGCCGGCCAGTACCAGCTATCAAGAGTGTAGTATTTACATATTTATTTATGTTGCTCTTGATGGCCTGTACTGACGGGCCATCGAGGGAGGTGTTTATGTCCCATCAATGGTTGGTCAGTGCAGGCCATCAAGAGTGTATGTGTACATAAGCTCTCAATGGCCAGCACTGACAGCCATTGAGAGTGTCACTTCTCGATGGCTGGTACTTGCCATTGAGAATATGTATATACTTACATAATTTTCTCCTGCTGGCCGGCGACTACCGGCCATCAAGAGTTTTTTGCTTTCCTCTCAATGGCCTGCGTACTGGAAGGCCATTGAGGGGTGTGTGTATCTCCTCTCAATGGCTGGTCAGTACCAGCCATTGAGAGTTGATGTAGTCGGTTACTCTCAATGGCTGGTACTGACCGGCCATTGAGAGTCTGTATAGGTTTACTCTTGATGGCTGGTCATGATTGGCCATCAAGGGAGGTGTGAATGTTGGCTCGATGACCGGTCAGTACCGGCATCAAGGGCATTCTACTTCGCTTTTTCACCTGCTGTTGAGAATGGCAGGTGACGACTGGCCCGGGGCGCAAACTTGGATTACATCAGCACGACGAAATTCAAATTTTGTCACCCGTTTGCAGGCTGTGTCAGTGGTATAAGAGCAGCTCTCATGAATGTAGAAGGTCGTGGGTTCAATTCTTTTCACTCTGGTAATTTAACAAATTTCATGTCCAATCCTGACTTTAGATTGAACTAGGTGGTAGTTGAAATCCATGTTGAGACCATGTCGGACAAATTGATTGCTTTGTATGCAGAGACCATACATCGATCTTCATGTTGGCTTGGTCTACAATTAACATAAATCATTTTCCATCCAAATCTTTTTCTGGTATTTGAGCTATTTTCATTAGAGATAGGCATTCGGTACCCGCGGCTACCTAGTACCGCTTGGCAGGTACCCCTCACACGCGCAGCGGTGCCGGGTGCGGTACTAGGTACTTGGATTTGGCCGGACAGCGATGCAGTACCCAGGTACCACCTGCAAGTACCGCTTACCCCCCGGGGGGATCCGGGGATAGATACTGTCCTGGTCTCATGCTGAAACGGCCTGTTCGACCGGTCCGACAGGCTGAACAGCCTGTTTGACCAGTCAGACAGGCTGAATGATGCCTGTCTGACTGGTCAAACAGGCTGCACTGCCTGTCTGACCGGCCGAACGGGCGGTTCAGCCTGTCTGACCGGTCAAACAGGCTGAACTGCCTGTTCGACCGGTGGCTGAACGGCATGTTTGACCGGTCAGACAGGCTGAACCGCCCGTTCGGCCGGTCAGACAGGCAGTGCAGCCTGTTTGACCAGTCAGACAGGCATCATTCAGCCTGTCCGACTGGTCAAACAGGCTGAAACACCTGTCTGACCGGTCAAACAGGTTTAATGGCCTGTCTGACCAAGGCGGTACCTGTGGTACCGCCCAGGAGGTGCCGGGTGCGGTACTAGGTACCAGATTTTGGCCCAAAATCGGGGATGTACCAGGTTCCAGAATGACTATCTTTAATTTTCATGTGCAAGAAGGAATCAACATCATGACACAACCCAGGAAATCCAGTAAGGTTATAAAAGATTAATTTCTGGTTGATGCCACATATGACAGTCACAGTTATTGTGTACAGAAAAAGAAAGTCAAGGATGATATGTGACTTGATCAGACACTAGTGTAAGTATCAAAAATCTCACCTCTTCTTTCAATCAAAATAGTGATTCCCATTGGATGGAGGCTTTTGACTCAAGACATTTAATCATCCACCTAAGAGCCCCACACAGCCAGGCAAGCCTTCCTATGACTTTATTTGTTCAGTTTTGGGTAGCAAGAAGATTAGAGAAGATCTCAATTCATAGATGGAACTGATGGATTGTGTAGTATACATACAGGTTGATCATTCTGGAACTAACCTGAAAATAGATTCTTCAACCTTATGAGTGCATAGCCAAACTATTGTTAAGGGGAACAACTTCAAGGCTTTCAAGGACTGAGGTTCACAGACTGATGTATTGTGACACTGGGGGCTGACACTAAGACGTATGTGGTTTGTCTTCAGTGAGTTCAGAGCACCAGGATTGCAGGTATGACGATCTAAATACAACACCAAAAGCTTAACTATAGTAGAAGCATACATGACTGGGTATAAGCATTCCATCGGATCTCAAGAAAATACTAATTGGATTGGTGGGTCAGGTTGAGTATTCAAACAGTCATTGTAAAACTTTGATCAAATAGTGATCATGGTTAAAAAAACTGGCATTCATAGCAATTGTGAAAATGTGGTCCCAAGGAGTTAAACTTATGATGTCTGAAATGTTCAAGCTTGTAAGTAACCTAACTTAACTAAGTCCCACATTCTTTTTGGGTTGAGTGGTGAAACACTTGTGGAATTGCCCCGACAAAGGAGGGACTTATGCCTTATGTGCCTGTCCCCTGCTGAGTCTAAAACCAATTTGGCAGGCCATTATTTTAGAAACTTAATAGCTTTGCACCCACCAATTATTTTTTCCCCATTCCCACAATCTTCTGTCCGCTCTGATCTCCTCAACATTCCTTGTCAAAATCCTTCATCTAGCTGAACTTTTGTTATCACCATGTTCATTTGGATTTAGCTCTCTGGGTTGTTTGTCTTGAAGATTGCCAACTATGCAAATAAATAACTTCTGCACCAACTGAACCATACCTGGTTTACAGCTCATGAAACATCAGGCAGGTTCCAAAGCCTTCATTTGAGCCTGATCATATCAGGATGGTTCAAACATCCCAGCTTCACACTAACCATCCAAGGAAAGCGCTAGGTTGGCCTAAAATCATCGTTGGTGATCGGTCCACATCAGTTCCAAAAGACGGTCATCAAGCTCATGCAAGAGGGCCGGCGTGCTAGGGTCTCATTTTAAAAACCTACGGACATGGTGTGGATGTATTGATAAAGCAGATCATCACCCATGTCCAATATCTTCCTAGATAAGGTTAGACCTCGAGTTTTGGTTGCTTTTTCATCATCATCGTTCATATCGCTGGCTGGACTCGATTGATTCTTATGGAACAGGGGGACCTGGAGGATCCGGAGCAAGGCACAACCAACTAGTATAAATTGGAATATTCAGAATTCCAAGGAATATGTGGCGTCTGTAGCTTGTACATAAATTTTCCGAAGTCAATAGTGGTCATGAAGCTTGACCCCCTCAAAAATGAGTTATTATCATTTCATGGATGCCCAAGGCAAGTTGTAAGAACTTGAGACATAGGAGTAGATTCAGGAGATCAATGTGCACAAATACTTCCACAGGTTCATCTCATTATCTGTTGATTCTGTGGAGCTACTAGACATGGCGGCAAAAAAACTGTAAAAAGTTTTCAGACTCAGGCACGAGTTGGGACATAGAGTAAAAGTCCCTCCCTGGAGGGAGGCCTCCTGGGGGAGGGACTTAGTTAAGTTAGGTAAGTAACAAGGGTAGAATTTTAGGTTGTATTGTTTTTTTTTTTCAAGCTGATGGATGCATCAAAAAAGAAGTAGAAAATTGTTTCATGCGTTTAGTGGATCTTCAGAATCAGAATATGAGTTGATCATTGGAGGACTTCCTGTCACTAAGATAGGATATGGGATTCTAGATTTTAAAATCTTGTATGGTGATGAAAACTTGATCTGTAAGAATTTTCACCACTAACTTAAGTCTGGAACCTACAATTTCACTTTCTTGATTTGCAACAGGAATTTCTCCAATATGCAAGATAAGTCTCCTTGGAAAGTTTTTTTACCTCCTTTTGAGATACTTTTGACATGATTTTTTTTTTTTTTTTTTTTTTGGGGGGGGGGGGGGGGGGGGGTTAGTTTTACAGTGTATGCAGGTGATTATTTTATTTATGAGGGAGTGACAAAAAAAGAACTGTGCATTGTTAAAGATCTAATCAACTGCAGGTTTGAGTGAAAAAAGACTGTTTCTTTCTTTTTGGAATCCAGGCCAGCTAATTTGTTTAGTTGGTAGATTTCAGACAGAAACTCATTACATTTTAAGAAACTGTGGCCTTTAGGATTATAAAAAGAAAATGTTGTATAGAGTGACTCCAACAATTGATTGAAATCTAATAGGTAGTTACAGTTAAAAAAAATGAATGTAAATAGTTCTAGTTTTACAGTTTTACTTATTATCAACACCACAAGAATAAGAAGAGCTAGAAAGGAATGGATTTGTGTTTAAGATTTGATGATGAAGACAATCGACTTTGATTGAAGTATTAAACTCGACTTTAACTCCGCTACTTATTTCTTTAGTGCCATCGTCTTCATCATCATGATGATGATGGTGGTGTTGAGTAGAGCTTATGAGTTTGTGTGAGCTAGCTAATCGTGCTTCATCAAATCGACTAGAAAACCTTTTGGATGAAAAAGCACGGTCAACTTCAACTTCCCAACTTGGGCGGTGAACTCATCTTTGTATCTTCACTTACCTCCAGCCAACTATCTCATCGAATCCCGCCCCACTCCAAATCTCTGGTGCACCTATTCAAGAAAAATCAAAAAAATTGAACTTTTTCAGCTGTTGTTTTTCTTGAAACAGAGAAAGAAAGAACAAAGTGTGTGAACTAATTTGAACGTACCTCCCCCAAATAAAAAAAAAGTTTTAACTTGATCGACAGATAATTTATGAACCAGCAAACCGAACAATTCGATTTCCTGTACCGAGTTACGATTATAGCTATCGCTTTGAAAAGGGTCCCTGTTGAGCACCGACCGATCGTCGCGTAATTCGGCTATCTTTTCTAGACTTTCCCTCCATTCTTTCTCGGTGTTCAGCTTCTTCTTCTTCTTACAATCCATTTCTTCTGTTTCTTCTTCTAATATCTTGTCGACCCATTCTACATATATCTGTGCGGTTTCTTTTGGATGTGTTTTACAAAAAAGTAATGGGGCATCTACATGAAAAAACCCCCGAACATTTAGTCCACAAAATTATAATTAAAATTGGGTTGAAGAGAGGGGAGGAATGAAATTGACCTTGTACGGTTTTGAGCATGGTGTGTTTATTGAATGGTAACTTATTCAATCGTCCTTGACTTCCAGCCTCAGTAAAAATCGAATCATTAGACCCCTTTAACAAAACAGCAAACAAATTGAAATAATCAGTTACAATCTTCTTAGTTTGAACCCAACAAAAAAAATCTTACTCGAAGAGCAAGAACAGGCAAGTTAATCTGAGTCAACAAGTTCTGAGGGATATGATCAGGCTATCCCAAAAACCCGCCATGATCCAATAAGCTTTTGATATATATAAGTTGACCGAAGAACGGAAAGGATACTCAACGTTAGAAGTCTTACAAGCGCCCAAGAAAGGCCAAGTGCAGAGACAACAATCGAGGGACCGGTTAGGCGGATAGCGACGAATAAGCACCGCGGCCCATTTGTCTAACAAATCGCAATCGATCAACGACGGTTCGCCGAAATTGAACCATGGGATTGCTCCCACAGCTTTACCCCCAAGGAAACGAAAAAAAAAACATGGTTAGTTTTCGGGTGTCTTTCGACGACTGGTTCGAAAAAGTAATGGGTTTATCATAGGAAGAAGTCGTCACCTTCGTCCCATTCTTCGACTGTTTTCGGATTCGCGGTCGACTCGAACGACTCCTGAAAAGCGCGTTCCAAGAACCCTTCCCTACGCCCCGCAAGCCACGAAAAAAGAACCCGGTGAAAAACAAGTCGAAGCGGGAAGGAAAAGAGAAGACACTCAACATACAAGTGAGGCGGCGGAAGACTCGCGAGACACAAGCTGACAACTTTGAAAGGGAAGACCGCGGCGAATCTGAGGAGGACTTCGGAGGCCCAAGAATGGGTAGAAAAAGCGTGGACGGAGGGGATGTTGAGGGATTCCAAGCCGACAGCGAAGTCCGCCGCGATCGAGAACAGGTCCAACGGTCTACTAACAGAGCCATGGTTTTGTGACCTTCCATGATGTCTGGCGTCGAATAAAACTTGATTGAATCGTGTTCTGAGGTGGTCTTGTTGACAGAATTCTCGGATATAGCTTGTGTCCATCAGTAAGGGATGGATGATCATTATCCATGGTGCTTGTTCTCTTTGCCCGGTTGTGCAGTAGTTTATTTCGTAGTGGAGTCGGACCCCAGAAGATACTTGGACAAAGGGCATTTCTGCGTTGAAGAACTCTTTCGTTTTGGCTGGGCTCTTCTGGCTGGCTCTCATCCTTCCTCGCTTATAAGCTGGATGGTGATTTCCTATCCGAGGATTAACTATCTTCCTGTTTATCCTTCCCTCTTTGGATTCGATTAGACACTCAAGCCTTCTCAATTTATCCACTAAGTTATACTGGGGGAACTTCCTTTGCTATAACCGCTCACACACACAGAGACTGAGAGACAAAAATCAGTGCGCACACATAAAAAATGTTGAAAGCAAAAAAAAAAAAGGCAAAAAAAAAAACAACAATGATAAAGATTTGTGTACGAAAGAGATTTACAGGAGTCAGTGGCGGGAGGGAGGGAAGAAAATGGAGACGACTAATCGAGTGTGAATTTAGGAAGTTCCACTGGTTTAAAGTTATCCACATCAATATTCCTCTCGGCCTTCAACTTTTCTCTAACGAATTCGGGTACCAAAGACTTGATCAACTCTGGTTTCACCGACAATTCAACCTCATTAAAGTCAAACAATTCCGGCAACGGTTTTCCCGAACTCAATTTGGTCTCCGGTAGCTTTAATTCGTCAAAGAACGGATGACACATCGCTTCGATCGCCGTCAACCTTGACGACGGGGTGTATTCTAGCAAGTTCGAAACTAGCGTAATAGCATCAGGCGGTGTACGCGGTCGGAATACCTGTTCATCAATCCATCAGTTTCCTTTTTCTCAACAATAATCTTGTCGAATCAGGACCTACTTTGGGGAATGGATGTGCCTTGATCTGTGGAAACTTGTGTTCCATGTAGTTAGGGTTCATCGTCTTGATCTGCTCTCTAGTCGGAGTCCCGAGTACTTTGATGATTTCTACCAATTGATCGATTCCACTTTCACCCGGGAACAAAGGCTGACCGAGCATCAACTCTGCCATCACACATCCAGTCGACCAGATGTCTGTATAAATCTCGATCCGATATTCATCACGCCCAAGAACCAAGAGAATGAAAGAAAGAGGGGGAAGAGAGAGATAGAGCTATAAGAATCCATGACGGCTGCTATTGATCAGAGATTGACTGTGGAGACTGACCAATGTTGGTGGTGTAGTTAGTTGCCCCAAAAATCAGCTCTGGTGCTCGGTAGTACCTCGAGCATATATAACTGACGTTCGGTTCTCCAGCCACCAAGATCTTTGCCGAGCCAAAATCACACAACTTGAGCACGCCAGTCGCAGGGTTCAAGAGCAAGTTTTGAGGCTTGATGTCCCGATGACAGATTCCAAGTGAATGGATGTAAGCTAGTGATCGTAAGAGTTGGTAAACGTATAACTTGATGTTCAAGATTGGCATGACCTATCGTAGACGCGCAGTGTGAGTGGGTGTACTGTCTGAGGAGGCCTGATAATGTAGCCCCTGGAAGAGGGATGATGATGACTGACCTGCTTTAATTTAGAATAATGGCGTGATGCCCGATAAACGGTTTCGGGTACATACTCAATCACCAAGTTTAAGAAGACTTCATCACGCTTTGTCTTAGGAAAAGAAGCACGAGGATATGAGCAATCAAGAAGAACGGTATGGATGATTTGGTTACAAGAAAGTTAGGTTGCTCACTTTATCACCACTCGAATAGAAGTAAGCACGTAGGTCGACGACGTTCGGATGAATCAATAGTTTCATGATTTGAAGTTCACGATTCTGAGATGAAAGAAATCAGTATATAAAAAGATAAGATAGAGAGAGGATGTGATGGATACTTTGAAACGTTTATCTTGTAAGACTTTCTTGATGGCCACTTCCTCTTTACCGGAGGAATGGACCGAGCCGAGGACGAGTTGGGCGCTGAAGACGACGCCAAAGGAACCATTTCCGACGACATGAGTGCCGGTGTAACCGATCTCGCGCTGTTCTCCTGTTCGACCATCACAGGCCAACACTTTGATGACTTTGTTAGGTTCGTCGACTGGTTTTTGGGAGACAACAAGTTATAAATCAGCCGTCCTGGTTCACAAGGGATTGGGTTGGTGGGACTGACGAGACATAATGGTGGTAGTTTGATTCGAACGGATCGAGTGAGGAGAGAAGGGGGAATGTATAAGTAGTGAGATGGAAGTGGTTGACTTCTGGATGGGTTGGTTACGTATGTCGTCAGAGTGGGGCGAGAGGCTGAGACTAAACTAAACTAAACTAAACTAAACTAAACTAAACTAAACTAAACTAACTTACCGACGTGGGTAACTCGGGTTCATAGATTACGTACGCAATTTATTTCTATCTGGACTTGACACTGTAGAAACTCACTCAACCAATTTTTGGAAAACAGCTGACCAGCCGCTCTTCCAAGTCTTGTGATCGAAAACGATCGAGATGAACAAACAGGTTACATATCTATCATCAAGCTTAAAAATCGGGTATGTATGAATCAAGGAAGGAAGCTGAAGGAGAGGGAAGGATGAGTTACCCAAACATTCATCTTGATTCTTGAAGATAGAAAATACATACAGCCAGCAAAAAAGAGAACGATCATCGACAACTTGCGTTACATGTGTGTGCTGATTTCTCAAACTTGATAACGCCCGAAAAATCCACCAACAAATTTCTTGAAAAGCTTGCTTAATTACGCAAGAGAGTTTCATCAAGCTCTACAAAAACCTCCCTCTTCTTTAAACCGACCCCTTTCTCTTCAGTTGAAGACTGTATGGACCGGGCATGTTGGTGTCTGGTTCCGGCCATCATGAAGAGAGCTCTCTTGGTGTCCAGATCAGTGAACAAGAGAGTCGAGTAGTTTCTTGATTGCCGGACCGGGTATCCTAAGAATTCATGCACTCTGTTGATGGCCTGACCGGTCATCAGGAGAGTCTAGTACCCTCTTGATTTCCGGTCCAGTCGGAGAGAACAGCGGTTGATTTCATGGACTTTTGCCCTCACCCTATAACCGTTAGAAGCCAACGAGGTTGAACTACGACGAAGCCTCCGCAAGGCTAGAATCAGGCCCAAGGACCAGACTCTTTCCGATCGGAAAGCGGACCCCCACCTGGCCGTTTTCCTCCTTGACTCACTGCTATTCATCTAAATAAATACCTGATGTTCAAATCTACATAGTACAAAGAGAGGGATGAGCCTCTTTTTTTGGGGGGGAGGGGGGGGCATCCGGACCGCCCTTTGCCCCTTCCCCTGCAACATTTTCGAGATGATGACGATGAAAAGAGCGCGTGATAAGTCGACGAACGATTGATTAAGCCAAGAAAGATATTTGCACTTGTGGTAAGCACGCTTTCTTTTGGCCTCACACGCCCACTACGGCTCATCCAATCTTGTTCGTCTCTTCCAGGGAGTCTCGATTGCGCTTGTGATTCGATGTAAACGTCGGTTTTGTTGGTTGCATACATACATACAATCGCGGTAAGCGTAACCAGTCCCCGACCAGAGAGCCAGCTGTTTCACTGGACTGTATTCTAGAGAGCTTCATGTACCCGATCTCTCTTATAAGGAAAAAATCTTGGTTGTGTTAACTGAAGCAAAAGCAGACTGTACATAAGCAGGGAATGATGATGATAGAGATTATTATAAGAAAATGGCGAAGGATCAGAAGGGTCGGCGCTTGACTTACATCATGTCACCATCTCTGGTGCTGAGACTTGAGTTGATCGAACATATGGATCACCTCAGTACCTCAACAAGGTAAACAAATATGTGGAATTTGTGTACCGCTTGAAGGGACAGCACTGTTTTTTTTTGGTGCGTGTGTCTGCCCTCTCCGGTTTATGGCCATGGTGGTGGTCTATATAACCTAACATACATCTCATCATCCTCAATCAGTTTAGCCTTTACATGAACTCTTGTCCATCTCTTTCTTCACCAAGACATAGTTATAGAGCTGCATCCAAAAATAAAACGACCAAGAACAGTCTCCCGTCAGGTCTCACTAGAAGATTAAGAACGACAACAACCTGCCCTTCAAGGATGACGTCGATCTGGATATTAATGAGTTGTGTCTTGGGCTCCTTCTCCATTCCAGGTGAAGAGTTTAAACACACAAAACAAACCCACAAACATGATCGAGATCAGGAAATTGATTAAACAAATAATTTCTGACTGAAAAAAAAGCTCAAGGGCAGTCTCCGCAAAGTGGTTCGGAGGACCGACTTGATCCGGGTCGTCCCACCAAAGCTGTCAAGCACGTCATCTCAAGTACTACTACTACCCCGCCTCGCTATCGAAACTCTCGTAACACTATGGGACACCATCGAACTGGGACGGTCTGGACGATGAATACTATCGCCGGCGAGGCTCCTGATGGCGATAACTTTGGTTGAGAAAAGATTCGGTTCTTGTTCGTTTTCATTCCTTTACTACAACCTCCTCGTTTTTCTACGCTTCCATACTCATTTTGACCCTGTTTCTCTTTTCTGTCTGAATCCCCTCACACCACCTTCAAACAATCAAGAATCAAATCAAATCGAATACCAAATAAATTCTCCAAGAACATTCACTTAAGTCTATACTAGACTAGAGCCCCCCCCCCCCCCCCCAAAAAAAAAAAAAAAAAAAGTTATGATATTGTTCAATATTCCTTTTTGTGAAATTAAGAATACATATCAATATTGGTTCCAGAAACTGAGATTATGGTGGTCCCAGCTTCCCAATAGCTCCAGAAACTGACACTGATAGTGCCAGCAGGTTCCAAAGACTGTGGCCAGTTTCCCAAAAGGATCTAGCAGACAGCCTTCCAAAGGGTGCATCCAATGGATGCTACTTTCCAGTATGGGTCATTTGGATGCTCTTGGGATGTTTCCCATGAGCGTCTGATGGACCTGAGTTGGACACCAACATCCACTAGGAAGTTTCTAAGGTACCTCAAGCGTCTAATGGATGCTAGTTTCCAACTTTGGTGCATTGGACATTCTTGGGATGGGTCCCAAAAGCATCTGATGGACCAAAGCTGGAAATTAGAAACAGTGGACCATTTGGATTAATAGCTTCTGCTTTTGTTTTAGCTAAGCTGACCAAAAGTTACTGTCAGAACATATTTTGGCCACCTAAATCTACAGATTTTTTTCTCAAAAGCAATGTTATCTGTTAGTGTAGAATCAGGTTAGATGAAAAAACCATCAAGCTAATTTTACAAAAATTGGTTGGTAGTTGGGTATTAGCATTGTTAGTTGGGTATTAGCATTGTTAGTTGGAAGAATTTCTATGCCTGCCATCAATTCATCTCTCTTAAGAAGTGGCACTACCAGTATGTGTTGATGTGAAACCATTGTTACATGTCACATGGGCCCAGAATCTCATTGAAGGCATCAGACCACATTGAAACTCTAGTAACTCAGATTCTTCACTCCTGCAATATTTATACATAAACACCTGATGATGATTATCAAAACAAACTCATTCATCACTCATAACTTGTTTCTTTCAACAATCATCCTCAGTCACATGTAATCCTCCTTCCATCCCCCCCCCTCTTATCCAATCCTGAGATCTTGGGCCAAATTAAAAACCTTGTCAACTTGATAGAAATCTTTGCAAGAAATACAATGTTTGAAAGTTGGGCTTGAGAGGAGGATCTGTTTTTTCCCCTTAGTTTTCAATGTGTAAATGTAATAAATCTTCTTTTTGAATGATTTCCATTATTTTAATTGTTAGTTTTAGTAATTTGGTGTAGTGTAAAGTGCCCAGATGTAAGTTTTGATTGATATGAAAAAACTCAACAGTTTTGCAGTGCAGCAGTGATCATTTCAAACCAATTCTGGACAACTTTTTTGAAAAAGAAAAATGTTACACTAGCTGCTTACCAAGTGGTATTGAACTTGAACCAATGCTACTTGAATAATTGCAAGAAAAAAAAAATCCACAAATCTAAAATTTAGTGGTCCAATAGTGCAGTTTAGTGCAGAGGTTTAATGTTGAAAATCCAGGTGTCCACAAGACACTTTCTTGGGAAAGGCTTCCATCAGAAACTTGCGGGGGAAATCACAAGAGTTTCCAATTGAACAGAGTTGGACATTAGGGCCCATAGGGCACTTTAGGTACCTCAGCAAGCATACAGCTTAGGTCCATTGCAAGGTCACTTTTGGGGGTGATCTCAAGAGTTCTTGATGGACACAAGTTGGAAACTAGTGTTAATGAGATGTTTTTCTATTTTGATTTGAATTATTCTTGACAAAAAGTGCTCAAGAAATAGGTTGGTATTTCAAAAACTTTGCCATGGTTTAAATTATGTCAAAACTCTCATGTCTCAGGACAACATTGGCCATTCAGATTGTTGGGAATCTATGTTCTTTCCTTTTTTCTCTTACTCAGTCCTTTCTCCCAAATCCTTACCATCACCTCTTCCTTCCTATCTTGAGTTTCTCTGAATACCAGGTAACTTCTCTGTTACAGTCACAGAATTTCTTGTGATGAAGTATGTTCCTAAATCTCAGTGTTTCAATCCTGTGTAGAGGGGCCCTATCTACTCCCACAATATCTCACATAGACTGGTGATCTTCTTGAGCCTCATCTATTTGGTTTCTGTTGGTGGACCCAATTAACATTTGCATTCATCTTTCTCTGTCTAAAATTGAGTTCTCTAAAATCATTCCTTCCCTTTTTTATTGCTCTACAACACAGCTTGATCACATAGAGTCAAATATTTTTACTTAATGTTGCACAAAGAATCAAAGATTATTGGTTTTTTCCTTGTTTTATTTTCCTTCCGAGCTGTTCCCTTGAGATTTATCACTTATTTCTGCTATGATTGTGATATTATATCATCAGCCATCTATACTTAGACTCAAAGGGTAAATAATTTCAAAGTACTCACCAATGGAGAAAGAATTGATTGAATTTGGCTAGATTCAACTCAGAGCATCTTTGATAAGAATTGAAACAAAATAATCAGAAGAACCAATAAACCAATTAGATTACCAGAAAGAGGAGTGAGAAGAAAAAATAACAAAAAAATGATATGTTGAACTTCTGAAAAAAATTATAATTAATGTAAGGATTCAGCCCAGAGATCAGAAACCATGATGATGTTATTAAACTGATTTGATGAACTCATTGAGGAGGTGAGAGTAGTAAGAAGTTGAACTTTCAACAGTATTTATAATAATTGAATGGATGGCAGGAAAAGGGAATTGCAGGGAAGGGAAAGGAAGAAAGAACAAGGGTTCTGGAGAAGATAAAGAAGGAGAAGAGAGTGTGTGGATATGTCAAGGTAAGATAGTCTAATGTGATCAGAAAGCTTTTTTTGTGATTGGTTATTATGAGATTGAGGAAATCAGTATGAACCATGAGGTTGGTGGTTCAGTTGAGTTGTTTTATCTTCAGCTTGATCAGTGAGAGAAATTAGTTTTGGGTTTGAGGTTTGTGATCTTATTCAGTTTGCTTGGCGGTGAAGACCTAACCTGGACCACAATACTTGGCTATGGGCCCTAAGGCTAAGCAGAGTACCCTGGCACCAATGGAGATAACACCATTCAAAATCCAAATTTCCCACAGAGTCTGTGGAAGATACAAATCACATCAAGTGTTTCCTCTGGAAAAAATTTCTCTCCCCCCAAGCCTTGCAAATTTGCTGGGTTTCAAAAACAAAAAGACTACAGAAAATTTGATCAGAAACCAATGTCATATGATAGATAGACCAACCAATATAAAAGAGATTCCATTTGTAGGGGTATCAATCCCAATCCAAATAACTGGACAAGAATCTTGGCAGACACCAGACCATGAACATACAAATGAGGTCCAAAATCTCTTCCCTTCTTCACAGGTTACAACCCCAATCAATTTGGTCAAAGAAGGTTCAATGTGTGAAACCTACCCGCATAGCTTTCACAGAAACAAAACCTCAGATTACATGATTAACTCAAGACTTCCTTCCGGCCTCTCCCCCCTTCCTAGCTCAGTAGAGAATCACTGACTCCCATCTACTGAGCTGGGTAAGCAAATCACTTTCATTACTCTTCTCTCTTTTCAGTTTCCTTTCTTCTCTTTCACTTCCTCTGATCTTATTGTTGTAGTAGAGAATCACTGACTTTCATCTACTGAGCTATCTTTTTATTGAAATCAACAGACCGTGGTTCTAAGAATTCTCTCCTCAGACATATTGTCTGTGTCCACCCGGTCTCCTCCGTAAGAATAGTGAAGAGCATTTCCAGCTCTTACACAATGCAACTTGTTTTTTTAGCTTTTGACATTGGTGATGAGCAACACCAGCATTAATCTATCAGGTTGACCATCTTCCGCTGTTTATTGGAGACCTTGTTGCACCATTGGCGCTGGGCTTCTCCAGGGCCAATCAGCTGCCTGTACGGCTCCCAAGCTTGTGGATCTATGTCATCTCAACTGAATGCTTGCTTGAGATCGACGGTTTTCGGCCATGATGGTAGTGAGGATGGAAAGCACTGGTTGGAAACAGACCGCGCGATCGGTGTTGAAATTGTTATTGTTCTTCTAGGGTACTAGGGTGCTTGATGTTTTGAACTGATTCGGTAGAAGTGTATCAATCATTACGCAAGAACAAAGGCAACTCGCCTGTCATCTTGTTCTGCTCAACATACGTTGCAATCGGTCGTGGACCTCTCGAGACTTGGGTTTAGCCTCCTTTGCAGTCGAATGATAATACATGACTCTTGGCATCTATCGCGATTCGCGGGTGGGACAGGGAAAAGTCCACGCCCATTCCACTGTCCTTAACAGAGGAAGTTCGATCGTAGAGTACCCCAGAAGCTACGAGTAGAGCCGTGCCTACTCCAACTTTTTCTCACGAGTCCATCCTTCCCAATCAACTGAACGGTTCGGCCTTTGTTGTAACTTGTAAGTAGAAATTAGAACTTATGTACATAGAAGTCCCCGGGGGCTGCTCCACCATCACGGGGGCGCTCTCTGCACCAGGTTTTTTCCCGTGGGGGGTCGTGGCTGCATTCAACAATGGAACTTCATCCGACGTTTGGTTTCCAGTTCGCCATCAACAAGAGGCTTCGCTGGCTGTCTTGACGAAGACCGTGGGCAATCATTTGCCTTGAATTCACAAATGGTTAATATCCATTCGAATCTAACCTTTTCCTTTCACATTTGGACATTGATTACAAATAAAGGAATGCAGCTGAACGAGTTCAGACCTCACCGAAATATTCATTTTTGTCATTCTGGAGACAAGCAACGAACCAGTTCGAATAGACACTCCTGTCATCACATGGTGGGGGACAGAACAGGTGCTACCAAAGTATCATGGGGCGAGGTGGAGAGCATTGCAACCTTCAACATGTACCACCCTTGAGGTAGGCAGCTCCAGACTCAGCTGCGGTGGGTCACTGATTCAAAGAATCGTTTTGGAAACGGAAAATAATAAAATTTCAAGTAGTATCTTGGGAAAAATAGAATAAACTAGTTGAATGATCGGATAGAAAAAGTAAAGAGATAAACGGAGAAAAGAGACAAGGGGATAGAGCAAAAGTGGGAGAAAGAGAACAGAAGTCACAAGACATGATCGACCTATGGAATATGTTGATCAGTCTCAGTTCACGTTGGCAAGAGAAAAGCTGTAGCGAGAAGACTTACAATCATTCAAGTTCGTCTGGCTTGGCTGCGCTGGCCTTCAGGGTAAGGTCCCCTTCGATGGTGTTGCCGCTCTCGCCGTGATGGACCAGCTTGAGGGATGGGAGCTGGAATTAGAAGGTGTGGTGGGGGATTCCTCCGAGTCCTGGGGAGAACACTTTGTAAATGTCTGGCTGGTCGGGGAGGGGTGCCTCGGTTTGCCAGTCGTCTTGAGTCTTCCCGGGCGATCAAGGTGTAGACTCGTGGGTGGCGTGGGCCGCTGGGGTGCCCCGTTAAAAAGCGTTGGTTCCTTAAGTCTCGGTGAGTCAAATCTTTTGCTCCAACGGAAATAAAGGGAAATATTTGCATCTGTGGCCTCCGTTGGCGCACACGCCGATGCCTCAAAGGGGCGAGAACAGGGACTGTAGGCGGCTGTCGAACAGAATTTCTGCGTCGGCGGCGAACTGGAGGCTCTTCTGCTTCTTGATCGTAAGCAGCCATGCGGACGTTGATTATCGGCATGAAAACATCTGGATTATTTCAATTGTCAATGATTGATGTTGGACCATTGAATAAATGAGATTCGTGTCACTCTACTTATTCATCAGTGTGGCGTGGAGATCCATTGTAAAAGATGTGAGTTGATGCAGCCGATGTCACAACCAATGAGCTGGGGCTAGAGGACAGAATACGAACAAAGACATTGCAATGAGAAAAAGTCAGGGTGAGGGGACTGGCAGGGAAACAAAGATGATAGAATGAGAAGGGCTTGGTGGTGGTGGGTGCAACAAGTTCTTATCAAAGAAGAACTTGTGAGAAGGAAGTGTGTCCGTGTGTGTGTGGGGGGGGGGGGGGGGAGTGGCTTACCTAGGATCCTTTGGGAGCAGAGGGGAAGAAGTTGATGATCACGAGCGAGCTGGATGGCTTGGGTGGCACTATATATAGGCAACTAGTGGGCTGAGCCGGCCGATGGAAGCACTGGAGCACCACTGTAGAGCGGAGATGCTCAGCAAATGGCAGCAGTTGAACAGTCGCGTCGTGATCTGGTGGAACCAGACAAAGGGAATTGAAAGAACGCGTCCACGGCCTCAAGCTTTCTATTGGCTGCACGCTAGGTGTGTTGCATCCACGTAGTTCTCTTGCTCAGCGAATATTCAAACCACGAGATGTGATCACTCGACTACATCAATAGAGGCAAACTCAGGAGCTTGAGCTGTATCAAACCCAAACTGAACGGTTGGGTGATCCCATTTTTACTCATTGTGATAAGAATGCTCATTCACTAACAAATTTTATTGTTATTTAGGAGGTGCATGCAGTCGGGACTGCTCCGTTGACGTGACTGCATAAGGCAGATATGGAGGCCTTCCCCAAGCCAGCATTTGGAGCTGCCTCAAGAAGCCCCCCAAGCATCACTGACACAATGCCCACAGCCATTCTCTTCAAGCTTGATAAGCGGTATTGTCCGTTGTGACGTGCAATTCCTGCTCTGAGTTTATGTACTCCTCTTTTTGTCTTTGCACGGGTGTCTAAGAGCACCGAGTGTTGTTGTCATAAAATTAAACGGCAGTTTTTGGCTTTAGGGGCACAATATCTGGGGAACTATGCTCTTTTTAGAGCCAATCACAGGGCAAAATGCATAGTATTACAGTAAAACAAGAGTTAATACATGGGGACAAAGACCCAGATGCTTGAAAGGTACGATGATAGAGTGGTTTTTTTTAGGAAAAATCACTATAAAGTGCAGATTGAAACCATCTATGAAGAAGTTTTGATCTTCAAACCAAGCGCTCGCGATGTACATACTACTAGTATTCAAAAATGAAATGTTGCCTGCTGTCACCCTCAAGTTGAGGCTTTGTCACTTCACTCGGACACCATTTTTAGCTCTTTCCTTTGCTCTTTTTGTCAGCAGGACTTGGAATTGAATCTTTTGTGGGATGAAGTTTGGAGATTTTGAACGGGTCTCCTCATGAAGAAAGATCTAACTTGACGAGGTCTATGTCACTGTTTGACAACAATCCAAGATCAATTTGTATGCTCAACTTCACACTTGGAAACATTGTAACATCAGCCACTTACCGAATGGTACATACCATTCAATAAAGCAGTTACCAGTAGCTGTCTTTGTTTTCCCAAGGTACTGGTTAGAGCACGCGCACCATAGATGCTAATATAACCCTGGTCGGCCAACCAAGCCTTGGCTGTGTCAGTCACGTCAAGCATAATATTCTGGTTGGATAGTGTCGATTGGATTTGTGCAATCTGCTATTGACTACTAGATAGAGGGATTCTTTGGACGAAGGAGTTGAAGACTTTCACCTCACCCAAACAATTGCTTAGTTTGAGTGGGTAAGACATCTCAACCACTTTCCATAAGATACACCATCAGATGGTGAGTTGGAAAGAGTGAATTGGCAGGTAAGATTCTCAACAAGAGATCCTAGGAGTAGAGGAAACGTTACTTAGGGAGAAGCTTAGTGATGACTCAATGAGAACGAGGGCCTGAAACGCTAAGCAGTTCAACAGAGATAACAGCGATGAGATAGACTATAGCAGTGCAAACCCTTGAAAAACTTTCTGATAACAAGAGGCCCAATTATGGTGGGAAGAAGAAAGATTCACGATGAAAAAAAAAAAAAAAACAAGACTTACACTGGTCGCTAGAATTCCAACATTTAAATACAGCCAAACCTGTCCTCAGCCATGTCAAGCCGTTTCGCCATGGGTCATGGCAGGTTATGGGTGTGGAAAGTAGTCTTGGTTTCAACAGGTAATTTTCTCTGAATCTGGAAAGAAGTTGCATTTCAAATATACCTCTTTTTTTATTTTTAAATACAGCTAACTTAAGCATTTCTTTACCAATTAATTAGTGGATTAGACAAGGGCCTGTGACTAAGGAAGAGCTGTGTGTGCAGCATCATCTGCTTTGGGAAGAACAGGAGGCTATGTGAGGTAGAAGCAGCGGTGGGCAGATACTAGTTCAGGGGTCTAAATCAGTTTATTATCTTTTAGCTTTAGGGCTGTATGTGCATAGAATTAGAAATAAAACTGGAGTTGTTTTTCCTTGGCTTCTTTTTTCTTCATCTCCTTTGTTACTTCTCCTTCCTAGGTGGCCATCCCCTTCCTTCACATTCTCTCATCCCTTGTACTCCTCAGCTCACCCCTTCAAACTTTTTTTTGGAATTTGGTGTGACTATATTAATGACATGTAGAGATAACAAGAATCCATGTAAATCAAAACAACACAAGCAAAAAAAAACTCCCCTCCAAGTATTTTTACTAAACCAAAGTTGATGCAGTGACTTGTAGCATTTTTTGCAGGCCACAAAGACATAATAGTTGGGCTTGAAGGGCTGGCTGAGTGTTAATTTAACTTTGATATGAGTGAGTGTTTTAACTTTAAAAAAGGTGTTTCTCAATTCTTTGTAACATTTTGGTGGTGAGTTTCGCTCTGAAAATCTAGAATCCAATTGATTTCCTTCCTTTATATACACAACATACAATTCAAGCATCATGACATACATTGCACCAGTCCATAGGAGCCCCTAAGTTCTGTTGCTGTAGAAATCACAGACGTGTCACTAATTCTCAGCTTGCGCTTTCAAACCCCAATCTCAACTTCAACTCTGCTATTCTCACATCAATCCATCAACTCAAACTTCCACCATCAAGCCCAACGCAATTCATCCTCTTTCAATCCTATCTTCCCCCGACCACATCTTATTGTTTCCTATTCTCTTTCCTTTCTTCTTATCTTCTTCATTTTCTTTCTTTCAACTCAAAAACTACTTGCACTGCAAAAACTGTCTTGTTGGACATGCCAGTCCAACAAGTTGCCCCACTGAAAATGTCCAGCAAGTTTGGTGGGGCACTGCTAGACTCATCAGACGAAGTCAGTCCGCTTACTTGTTGGACTGACTTGTCCAATGAATTAGTTTATGCAGTGTTGTCAACTGCCTGTTACTCAACTTCTGTTCCCCCTATTTTGTCCTCTTCTTTCAACATCTCAACCTGCTTGTCTCTGAAAATTGTGTCAGCTACTTTAGCCAATCGATCACATGTCAAAAAATCTTCATTTGCAAGGTAGAAATCAAGGTATGATTCTGAAGTTCAAGTTATCTGAATCAAAATCACCCCCTTCTACTTGATTATCAACCAACACAACAGCATCACTAGTCAAAAATTGAATGTTGTGTGTGCCATAACTCAAACTGTAGCTGCCAAATTTCAGATGAAAGATTAGACTGGGGTCCTCATAAGTCAAATAATCTTGATCAGTTATACATACACAATTGCTGATCCAAAAACATTATTGATAACCTCAGTTTCAAATGTCATATCAGAGATTCACATAGTGTGCAATGCCATATTCCAATCTTCACTTTCTAAAAAAAAGGATTGTTTTGTGTCAAGTCAGTGGAATTTTGTTGAAAAATCTGTGATATTACATACACCTCTAATAAACCACTAGATCCCATTAGGTGATAGCTTACATGACATCAATCCCTTTACTTAAAATCCAATTAGATATTCATCTGGTACATAACAATATGTTCATACAGACCTTCAATATTGCACCAATACTTCATGACTGTGTTAAAGAGGGCTTTATAAATAGATGAAGATGAACATGTAATCCAATAAAAAGAACCGTACTGTTGGCACAAATATAACAAGATTTGGTATCAAAAGAAAGAGTGCTCACTGCTCCATCATTTGTGACATCAGAATGGGCTTGTGAGGCTGTCATGCACATCTCAATAACTACCATTACACACTTGAAACACATACAAGGTAATATTGCTACTATGATGATAGAGATTTCCCACTAGCCCAGTTGACATTGAGACCTTCAACACCACATTTAACTTAGTTTGATACACAAAAAATTCCATAAAAAATTCCCTCATCAAGACAATCAAGTCATGTGGGATTGACCCAAACAATCCCCCCCCCAAAAAAAAAAAAAAAAGGTTGAAAATGACATGACAAAGCGTGATAAGAGCAGTGAGAACTGGGCCATGTTTACACAAGGGTTCTTATTATCTTGTCTACAACCAAGCATGTAGGTAGTAGCCTTCTTTCATGCCACATCAATCTTGTTAACATTTGTATGGACAGTGTGGGTTTTATTGATTTACATGTCCATTATCTATACACCCATGACTGTCCCAAAGAGGGCCTTATACATGTATATAAATATGTATATGTCATTATGTATATATAATATACGCATCAATATGTATTTATAGGGGTGTTCAAAGTTAATTTTCAGACAAGATTCTACATAAAATCATAAATTGTGCAAGTTTTTCAGGAAATGTCTCAATTGAAGGGAACATTGAATTTTGATGTAAATGAAGAGTTGGACCGTTTGAACTTATGAATTTATGTAAAATGAGCTTTAAGAATCAGCTTTGAACACCCTATATGTACATACACAAAAATAAGTAATCATTGGTTGGTTGATAAGATGTATGTATGTAATAAGATAAGTAAAAAAGAGCAGCAGCAGCAACAAAAAAGGAAGTAGATTTACATAAATAACTATATTATATACAAGAAAAAAAAGGAAGAATAACGATAAAGTGACCATGTGTAAAAAAAAAAAAAAAAAAGGTGAATGAGAGGGCGGGGGGGGGGGGGGGGGGGGGGCGGGATTAAAGAACCGGGCGATGACAGACGGGACAAAACGCCTGATAATGGAGCCATTTGACGAGACAAGAGGTATGATAAGCATGTCCGCAATTGAGCACGCAGCGATTGACGAGCTGATCGTGTTTAGAACGTTTATGGTTACGACGAAGATGATGGTGGTGGGAAGGAGAGTCCGAGGAAGAGGACGAAGAGGAGGAGGAGGATGAGGATGAGGAAGGAGGGGGCGAGCTGGGCTCGACTGTCTCCGAGTCGTCGGTCTCTTCGAAGCAGATACTACACGTCCAATCCTTCTCTTCTTCCTCCACTACCTCTGTCCCTCCCGGCCGACCGCTTTTCTCAAGCGCTCGTCTGCGTCCGCGGCCTGGCCCAGAAAACTCATACAGGACCAGCTGGAGACAGTCTAACGTATTCAGACTCGTTCGGACTACTCGTGCAATCTGTCTCGAGAAAGACTTGATCGAGTAGATCGAGAGAAAGAACGGAATCGAGTAATGGGATGCATACGGTAAATGCACCTGTACCCATATCAAAAAGAAAAAAAGTCGTTATAATACAGCTCTATCATTTTTTTAGGGGGAGAGCAAATGAATTTACCATGACAATCAAGTATCCAATTATCGAACTTAATCCTATACACCCTTCAACAAATACTCCCAACAGCCATTTCGTTTCCACTTCGACAATGGGACCGGGGAGATGATTTTGTTGGTGGAGAGGATGATGGCGGTGGTCAGAGAAAGACGAGGCGACGGCGGCGGCGAGGAGGGAATGATCCTGGAAGAGGCCATCCTGATGGAGATGTGTTTCGTAATGGTACTGTTGCTGATGATGGGTGTGGTGGAGGTGGTGAGGGTGAATGGAGTAGTGGAGTTTCTGTCGTAGTTTCTTGTGACGGAGTCTGAGGATCCAGTCAGGTACCCTGACGAGTTTGGGTAGGATCCTGTAGGGAAGAATATGCTGGGCGGGCTGGAGAAGGCTGACGAAGGAGAGTAAACACTCGAGTAGGATTAGTGTCCGGGCGGGTTTGAGAAAGGGGGCGCGATGAAGGAGGAAGCCGAGAAGGCGGACGACGGGGGCGGCGGAGATGATCGAGACCTGGCCGGCCGAGCCTTGCTCTTTGTGATTACCTTGACCGGAGGTCCATCCGCAGCGGCCTCGGAAGGGCAGATCGTGCCAGGTTTGGGCGCCAGTCCAGCTCCCGGGCTCGCCGAGAGTCTCGCTGGTAATCAGTCCCACAATGCCCAGACAAACCAGCCATAGTGAAAAAGGCTCGAGAAACGCCGGCTGACTCCACTGCTTCCGCAGCCTGAACCTGAACCGCGACCAAAGCTTGGGCCACGAGCTGGAGCGTTGGAAGCTGTTGGTAGGTCCGCTAAAACAGGCATCCTTGATTAGTGCATCCTCGATCAGTAGGGAGAGGGCCTGGATGATGAGTAAGATGTGTAGGATGATGACCAAATGTAAGAATGGATTGGCGAGTGGTGTGCATAGGATGAGTTGAGGGAGAGATGAGAGTGAGGTGCTGATGAGATGTTTTTTGGTAGGATGCTGGAGTGAGTGGAGTTGTTCCGGTTGACGATCTTGGCGTTGAGGCTGTTCCTTTTGGAGTTCCTGCTGCAGTTCCAGCTGCTGTAGTTCTTGGGATGAGACGAGTCGATTGATAGAGATTTTGAATTCGAGTAAGACCTGAGAGAATCTCTGTCGGACGCTCTTGAGTCTCTTTGGTGCGTGAGGACAGATGAGATTGTTTCGGTAGTCTCGATAGGCGTCGGGACATGATGGATGGATGGATATAGAAGATTCGGTCGGCAGAGGGTTAGTGGTAGTTGTGAGTTGGTTTGAAGTGTTCTGGCTTGTGATAGTTGATCGATCGATTGGCGGGAAGAGGATGAAGAGTAGGAACCAGAGTCCTAGTTTTGGCTTGTAGTAAGTCGATCGAAAGAGTTCGATAGTCTGTTTTGCGGTTGCTGTTAGTTTTCTGCTGGTGTTTGTGGGTCGACTGAGTGGTTTTGACTTACTTCTGGGTTTGAAGAACTGAAGACGAAGTACATCTTATGTTTTGGTAACCAAGAAAACTGAAAATTAAAATTAAATATTTGTTTAGTGTGATCACGTAATCCACTCCCACTCAGCTCCAGCTCAGACTTCCAGACCAATTGTGTTCTTTTCCAATCCTAAAGAATACCATATTTTTTGTTGAAAGGCTTCTTATCAATCAAATACAACTTTCCTGATTGTCCGGGGATAACCAAAGGGAAAACTGAACACCACGTGGGGTGCACATCATCCATAGAGACTATCGGAATATCCCAGAGACTGCAGCATAATGTTGGGGCTTCAGTTTGATGCTTGAGAGATGGAGATGAAAGGGGAGTGAGTGTAAGCTCTTGATGTGACTACTCTATGTGAGTGTTCAAGTTGAGTAAAAACTAAGTAGAAAGACACTTTATAAACTAAGGTCACACTGTCACTTGGGAGCAGCATATAGATGAAAGCCATGTATCACGCTTTGTGTGTCATCTGTTCAAGTCCATCAAAATTGGACCGGATTTCACAACTATCCTCATTATATGCACGTGATCCCAAACGTGGCCTCACATGTTAGACCAGTGAGTCCAACAAGTTAGTGGACTGACTTGGCCCCACAAGTCTTCATGCAATACTACATCACAGGGCCACTGAACTTGTTGTGAGTACAAGCACTTGTTGGACTAATCTTTTTGAAGCGAGAGGAGCAAAAAAAGAAAAGACAGGATACTGGATACAGGAGTTACAAATTTACTTGAGATGATTTGAATACTACTGGAGATACTGGAAAAGAGAATTATGAACTGAGAGTAGGAAAAATGACATTCTGAAACATGAGAATGGAATGAAGTAAATAAAAAAAAACTGTGATCATCAATCAAAAAAAAACCCATGATTATTGTTCCAAAAATTGATTTATAGGAGTCAAGACTCCTCTTCACTGTTCTCCTATGGACAAGGCACTGGAAGACAGCCACAAGGGTCAGACAGAGAAAGTTCCAGAACCAATTGATAATATGAGAGTTTCTTGAGCTATCTCAGGAGTCAGAATGAAACTTAGAAGATTTCTCTTTGGTTGATCTACATAAGTCCTTGATCAGCTGACTCAGGTCTTGAATTTTCAACTCACTCTCTTTGTCTCTCAAAGGCACCAGGCCACAAATCTTTCATCTTCCTCTGAACTATCATAAATCCCATAAAGTAGATAAACAACTTTGCATTGAGCAGTAGATTTCAAACCCTAAATGAATCACTTGACTTCATTTCTATCCTTTTATTTCACTTTTAATTTCCTCTCTTTCATGTTTTGGTGCTACTCTCTACTTTCTTACTCACATACATACCAATCCAAAAGAGAGTTTTTTTCTGTCCTTTTATTGCTTCTCTGTGCTGGCTTGCTCACACATATACCACCCTCAAAAAAGGTTTTACAATGACCAATGGTGGGCTGTTGTGCTACAATACAATACCAGGAGGCTTTCCTGTGTCATAATGGCTGTGGAATGCCAGTCCCCAGGGGCCAGGTGTTATAATGTACTGTTGGAATCTTAGAGCATCTCCACTGTGGTGTGGAAAACTCGCCTGATGCATCCTGATATTTTATTTTTAAGGTTGAAACCATGTGTGTTGTGCATCGGTGGAGTGTAAACAGGGATGCAAAAAAGTGTGACAGTGAACCTTGGTTAATTAGGTGTGAATTGGGGGATGAGTGGTGTGGGTTTCACAAAGGGAGGGTCATGTCACAAGATGTAGAGGGGAGCTAGATCTACACTCCCTTTGATGTTTTTTACACTCCCAATAAATCTAGGTTCACATTTCCACCCCCCGGTGGGGTACAATTTTTCATGTGTGGGGTGGGAAACAAGTTTCCACTTGCACTTTCCACCCTGCGGTGGAGATGCTCTTATCAATAATAATAATAAAATGTTATTGTTGACCAGCCAGGTATTGTATAGTCAATGCCTTGCAGCCTGTTACAATGCATTGCAGCCTGTAACAGGCCAAAAACCATTGATGATGTGTTTGTTGGCCTCCTTTCTGTTATCAACATTGTAACAGGTGTCAGAAGTCACTACCCATTACAATATCAATAGGGGTTGGCTGACAGCCTTCCAGTTATCAGTATCAAGGCTAGGCTTCATTCCTCATACCAATATGTGTAAAACATAAGACTAATTCACATGTTGGTATCACTCCACCATTGCTATGACCACAGTGGGATGGATTCCTAGGACTGGAGAGGAAAGAACAATTTTAAGTGCATCAAGAAAAGATGGAGAAGAAAGGAAATGAAAGGAGTAAAAGGAGAGGACTGTCGGAATAATTGCCTGTCCCCTCATTTTATTTTTACTCTCTTATGTCCTGTCCTGTCCTGTCCCATCTGTCCTGTCCTGTGACCAATGTCCCCTGTCACTTGTTCTTACTTAGATACTTAAGCTGCTCCCCAATGCGTAATCAAACCCTATCAAGTCTGAGCATTTTCTCCCTGAAACCACCATCAGTAGCTCCTTGGTCCTGTTCTCTTGCTCACTAGAACAGCCCCTTTCTCATCACATTATCTCATTGAGCTGAAATCCCAACAAGGACAACTTACCTAGCAGTGAGCACTGGAGAGGAAAGAACTTGCTCAAGCTAGGAAGGGGAGGGAATTTTCCAGCCATGACAGTCTCTTGAAGTCTGCAATGTGTGGGGGGCTTCACACAGCCTGATCCTGCCAGGGTTAGTATTATGATAAGTTAGTAACAACAGTAAGTTATTCAGTTTATATATATATCTTTCTGTCATATGAGTTTTTTTTAAAAAAAAATCACCTCAGATATATGGATACACAGATATCAAAAAGACATTTGGAAAACCCAAGAACCCAAGACTTACTGATTCAAACTGAGAAAAAAAAAGGACAAAAAGTTGATTGAATGTGTGAGACCAACTCCCCCCCAGAAAAAAAAGTCAGACACAGATGGATGACTTCTCTTTGGTCTACAGCCCCCCTGTAGAGCCAGATGCCAGAGGTTAATTGCAGTTGAAAAGCTAAAAAATTTAGCTTTTCCACTTTCAAATGAAGATCTGCAGGGGCTGCAGATGGCGAAGGGAAGTCTTCCAATAAAGTGCGTGTGTGTAAGATAAATACATCAATGTAAAGTTGAGGACCCCCAAGTTGAGCAATTCAAGAAGTATGTAAAACCAATGAAAAATCCAATGGGTCCAAGAAGTACAAGCAAATTTTGTATCTCTGATGACTACAACCTCTCAAATATGTACCGTTCAATGGGGGACTTCCCTTTGATCTACAGCCCCCCTGCAGAGCCAGATGACGCAGTTTATTCACCGTCAAAATGCTAGAATTTTGGCTTTCTGACTCGGAGATTAAGGTCTGCATTGAGATCCTGCAGATGGCCTCAGGATGTCCTCCATTAACATGACTGGGATTTTGGACACACCAAAAACAAAAAAGAAAGCCACACTTTGTGCACAAAGACCCCTATGTAATTCTCAGGCAAGACCTTATGTATGATAAAATAAGAACAACTTGTAATCGTAAAAAAGAAGAATGAAGACCAATAAACCAAACATGCACAGAAAGAACAAAGAGAAGAATACAGTTCACTCTGTTTTTGTTTGTTTTTATTTAAAAAAAGAAAGGTCAATTGAAGAAAACGTGTGTAAGAAGTGTAATCTTTTCTCCTTCTCTTAATACTCGTCCAACCCGCAAAAAGAAAAAAACAAAGAAAAAAGAAAAGACAATCTTGCAGTTGTTGTATCAATGAGTAAAACACTCAACAAAAAAAACAAGAGAATAAAATTACACAAGCTAAATCTACCATCAAAGAAGAAGAAAAAGTAAAAAAAAAAAAAAAGAATGAAAGAAAGAAACCATAAGAAAGAAGAGGGAAAGGAAAAGGATGGTGTTCTAGGGTAGTGGAGGGACATTTTAAGATTCAAGGGAGGGGAGATTGAGTCCGGGATGAGCCTATTTTCGAGTAAACCAGGTAGTTCGTTTAGCAGCTTCAGTGGCTAACGGAGATTACACAAAAAAAAAACATCAGTTTCGATTTATTTATGAATCTATACAAAGAACAAAAAGGCTCAACTAGATGGAGATTCGTTGTTAGGAACCAGGGCGCCACTGCCCCTCAACGGTTTAGCAATCCTGCCAAAGACTAGACCACCGGACACACCAGCGGCCGCCCCACCCGGTAGTTTATCCTGCTGGGCACGAGCCTGATTGAGACGCTCGCGGACAGCGTTGAGCTGGAGCTCAAACTTGGAGTTCTGTGAGTTGAGCTTCTCTTGTGCCTCGATCAGCATGTTCTCCAGCGACGTGATCCGGTCGTTTCGCGCTAGTAACTTCCGCTCCGCTATTGCAACATCTTTCTTCAGAATGCTGTTCTGCTCAACTAGCTGCTTCTGTACATTCGTCAGTTGATCCAGGTTCCGTGTCAGGAACTCCATCTTCCTTTGTTGCGCTTTCGAATTCGAATTCCTCAATACGTTGTTATACTGTTCTCTTGTTTCATCCAGTGAAATTTCTAATTCAATTACCTACCAGATTATTCGAGAAAGGAAAAAGAAAGTTAGTCTAGATCGCTTAAATGAAGATCGTCAGAAACATTTGCACTTTTTCGCATCGATTCTGGAGATCACGCATCAGGCTCTTCTTCATTCCATCAAATTCAGACAATTGGCTAGCCATTGTTTTCCGAATTCTTTCCATTTCCTTGGCACTTTCAGCCAGGTCTTTACCGCCTTCGATCCCAGCGGCAGTTACTGCAAATGCGCGCTAGAAGGAGATAAAAATGATCAGAAAATGATCTCTCAATAGGGTAGTTGGGGTGCAACATAGGAGCTCATGGACAGATGAAAAAAACGAACCTTCAATTCCTCATTTGCGCTCTTCAAGTTATCAATTGTTACCAAAAGACTTCGGTTCTCGTGGGCTTTGATATCAAGCTGCTGCTTCAAGTCGGTGATTTCTACCAATGTAGCTTCTCGTTTGAGGGCTGTTTGAGCGTCCAACTTGGCTTTAATGCTTTCCAATTCGTTGACGTCTTCGCCGGTGTTGATCCCTCCAGCACCCACCGCAGCCGATGCACGCTCTAGCAGATCCTCATAATCTTGCTCCAGGAGTGACAATCTATTCTCTAATTCTTCTTTTCGTCTACTGAGTAGTTCGATCTCTTCCTGAGATTTCTTCGCTCGTTCGTTCGATTCGTTGGCTAGAATCTGAGAGTCGGTTAGTTGTCTCTTGAGCAACATTAAATCTTCAGCAGATAAGGGCCGGTCAACATCAGCAGCTTCATCCAGTTTTTGTAGGGTTGCACGAATTTCATCTTCTTTTTCTGATAAAGCAGTCTACGTATTATAAGTTATTATCGTCAGATATCGCACAACCCACAATGCATTCATCAATCAAAAGTTGACTTACAGACTCAAAGCCAGCCATCAGCTGGGCCATTTTCTCAGCCTTCTTCCGCTGTTTACCTTCGTCATTCATTGATTTCTGGGCGGCCTTCAGCTCGACGATCGTCTTCTTTAACTCCTCAAGCTCATTACTCAAGTCATTATTTTGTTCTCGAGTTGCATCTCCAAGAATTGCTGCCTCCTTATTCTCGTATGTTAGTTTCTCAACCTGCAATCGAAGTTCGTTCAAGTCTGCAGCCATGACTTTGTTTTCCTGCGGTGTCAAATACGGAAAATAAGCGCTCGCATCAAGTACGCAAACGATTTGCGACAGCCGACATGGTATGCTTGAATGACGAAAGTATACTTACGGCAGACATACTGGACTCCTGTTCTTTAAAGAAACTCAGCTCTTCTTGAATCTCTTGCATGCGACGTTCCTGCTTTGCTAACGCTTCTTCCTTTTCAGCCAGTTGATCACTAAGCTCGTTCTCCCGGCGCAAGAATTCCTCTCGCTCATCACGATCCAAGGTTATGGTAGGAGTCTCCGGCCGGGCGCCCAGCTCGCGCAAAGCGTCCAAGGCCGGATTACTTGCAAGAGCCCCCGGGCGGCCAAGAGCACTGTTCGGCGTGCTAGGGGTCTCTCGACCGCTGGTACCGGGTTTGGCTTGCAGACTCGAGCCGACACTGACAGCACCAGCCTCATTAACGTTTAATTTAACACCGAGTGCCTTCTCCATTGTCGCCCAATCTTGTTCATCAACCTGCCCACCACTTCTCCATATAGTCAATTCGCCTTCGAGCAGGGTGATGTAAGATAGTTGTCGACTCGTGTCGTTCTGCGCCTTCTTCAGCAAAGCTTTCAGTTCGGCTGATGACAGTTCTGCGTTCACTCTAGCCTTGTTCTTGATCGATTTGGCTCTCATACCAAAACGCAAGGTGGATAGTGTCTCGGCTTCGTTATATGCGGATGGGGAACAATTGATAACCAATGTGGTTCGGGAATTACCTCCAAGTGATTCTTGTAGAATACGAGTTAGCTTTGAATCCCGATAGGGAATGTGAGCCGACTGAATAGGAATGAAAAAGAGAAGCATTGCATGAGCACCGTATAATTTTGAGATATTCTACTTTTTTTTTATGAATGTTGAGATGTCATACTTTACCATCGGTCAGAGCGTTGATGACCATCCCAAGAGCCGAAAGACTCTTATTAATTTTCTTGGCCTCTTCCAGTGTCTGGCCACTAGCACCAGTCTTTCCAACTTTCTCCGAACCAGCCAGATCGACTAAGAACAGGTTACCACTTTTTTGGGTACCAGTTTCAAGATTTTTCTGCTGAATGGTGATAACAAAGATTGAATGTGATCGCGATGACTCGGCGTTCATGACTAGAGGTTAGATGTAAAAATGAAACATGTGATGAGTATGTGAAGGGAATTGTCCAAGTGACCCAGTCACACGATGATCGAATATTTTGGATCTTACTGGTTGATGATACTTTTCGAGCCTCGCCACCTGTTCTCATGATTTCATACACTTCAGGCGCACTACCAACATAAAAGTCGGACAGATTTTTGACGTAAACTCCTCTACTTTTGTCCTCATGAATCGGTAGATTATCGTTGTGCGCTGGGTAAAATCAACATGCAATTAGAAATGTTCAACTCAAAGAAATGAAGGGTTTTGGTTTGATGATAGGAAAAAGGGATCGAACGAACGGGCCAAAAGATCACGGATCTTTTCCATGTAAATCTCCATGTAGCTGACTTTGACAAGATATTCAATGTTGTGTGGACTGGACATGATAGAATCGAAGATATGTTCAGTTATTCTGGGAATAACACCCTTCAACTCTCCGCTATCGATGTCGGCACCCTATGAGTTTTGATATTTATACCAAGATGAGATAAGACTAGCTGAAGAGAAAGTGTTGTTTTAAATTCAAGAAAGGTAGGGGGTATAGAAAAACTGACCATCATTGTAAACGTCTTCCCTGATCCAGTTTGTCCATATGCAAATACCGTACCGTTGTAACCGCTGAGCACATCTGAGCAAAAGATCAAATTTCAGGTGGTCAGTTTCACAAATCGGAGATTGGTAAAGGGTGATGAGGAACCTTCGACGATTCCCTTGACGCCATATTCAAAGACCTCGACCTGTTTTGTATCCATCGGGAAGACACGATCGAATGTGAATCCGGCGGCATCGGGGCCTTTCATACCCTCTTGAGACTTGAGCTTGACGCTATTTCCATCGTCATTGATGACCACGATCGGCTCGTTTCCAGCCTCTCTCAGCTCGAGTGCATTGGGTGGCCGAAAACGACAGACAACCTTGACGTTCGACATCTTGTTTGTCGGTTGACAGCGGTGGGTCGAAGTTAAGAATTAAAGAGGTGGAGGAATAGTTGTTAGTGAGTTGTACTGGGATAGGCTGACGGGTCTCTCGATTTGTTGTTTCGTTCTGAGTATCGTTTTTAAATTTTCAAGGAAGAAGCTGCAGAATCGATGATGATGGTGTGGTTGATAAATAAAATGAGAGCGTGAATGGTTGAGAGTTGACTGACTTCTTTGAGTGTGTATCGCAAGTAGTACGGGGCAGAACGGGGGAGCTCCCCGGGATCGGGCTCCATGGGAGAACAAGGGCCCCGAGCCTTTGGCAGTCCGGCAGGGAACAAGCTGGACAAGTTTCAAAGGGCCAACGCAAAACGAACTTAACACAAGTCCGATCTCCCTGCTGTGCGCGGCTTGTGCTAGCGTATGAGTGACCTCACATCGCCTGACGCCGAGTTCAGGGAGGGACTTGGGAATTATACAGCTTTTTTGGCTTGGATCCTGAATTCCAAATTTCAATTTTTGGTGGTACAAATCTTTGGCCGCTTGCCTAGCCACCTTCTGGGGGGTCAAATGGCCCGCCCTTGGACCAAATGGAAGCTGTTGATCTCCCCTTCCACTCTACTGGCTCCATTTTCGAGGGCTGTTGGTCTTGCTCAGCATAGAGCTGGATCAATAAGCCGGTCCTTCCCCAGATTATTAGCTAGAAGATGCCCAAAATCAATACTGTACAGATTTCGGCCTGCATACTTACCTCAATGTTGGGCAGTATTCACTAGGATGAGGGCTGACACGCTCGAGGCGAAGGGAAAAAAAGTGAGGAGGCCAAAATGACTGGGAGATCAAGGCCTACACGACCATCAAGTTGC
Source organism: Puccinia horiana (assembly GCA_001624995.1). Classification (NCBI taxonomy): domain Eukaryota; kingdom Fungi; phylum Basidiomycota; class Pucciniomycetes; order Pucciniales; family Pucciniaceae; genus Puccinia; species Puccinia horiana. Next base: position 855,173 of record LWDY01000007.1, read on the forward strand.
CGTAGCGCGGCGGCTGCTTGTTGGTTAGGAAAACGGACCTGAGTAAAAAAAAAGAGATTTGAGGCACTATCCTTGTCAGGATCCACACCAAGATTTGCATTTTACTTGCAAGCCTCTCTGCGAGCAGAGAGGCTTTGTTAGGCTCGAACGCGACACACCTCACTCAAGTCAACCAAAATCCTGCCTAGTTTGATCTGACATCACCACTTCCATTCAACCTTTGTAATGGGGAAAAGTATCTCAAACACCATTAAAGGAATTCACTTGACCAAAAAAATCCCAGAGCATGCATATCAACAGAGAGGGGACTGATTGAAGCAATGAGATTGTGATTGATAAATAGCAAAGCAGCTTTCATCCAGTCAGGATGGTGAAACCAATTCCAAACCTTGAGGCTTAAAATGGGAATGTTGATGAAGTGAGAGGTTCAATACTCAGTGTCCTAGTAGTGAAATAAAAATTGAACCACAATCACTGCAAGAAAGAGAAAAGTAACCTTGGAAATTTGAAGACCAAAACTTAAAGTAAAAAGGCACAGTTCCTTTGTATTTTGAATGCCAACTTCCAGAAAATGATTGGATCTTTATCTGCAGAGGAGGGAATTCTTGAGAAAATGGTACTAGCTCTGGTTCAATTTTTAGGGAATATAAAGAAAATACAAACTTTAAACTTATACATATAGGTAGAAGAAGTTGAACTAGCTCAAATATACCACAAGCACAACCAGATCTATTGAAAATGATTTCATGTGAGATTCTTAAAGAAGAAAGAAAAATTAACAAATTCCAGAATTGGGTTTTGAAGGCCTCTAAATCCTACAAATCTGTGAGCATTGAAGAAAGGCTCCAGTAATGCTCTACAATCTTTGGTATTTCCTTGCATTTTTTTATATGTAAACGGATTGGATGATTTAATACAGGCCTTTGACATATAACAACCCCTCAAATCAAGGGTGCAAACCATCACACCCTCTACAGGATATCAGATGAGTAGCACCATCAAAAACTTACTGTCACAATTGGGGTTCACATGTGTTGGAATATCAAGCCTTCTGATGACTGCCTACATAGTTGCACCAGCTTATGCTTCCTGTCATGACTGTTCCAGACCTGTCCTTTCTCTTTCGTTCCTTTAAAAGCTTGCCCTTTTGTTCTTCTTTTTTGGCTTGCTAGTAGTACAGAGAAAACCTGGCTGGTATAAACACAATTCAAATTTATGAATGAAAGAAGACCTTGTTTAATGGAGACAATATATTTGCACAATATAATCCAGGTTGTTGTTACGTCTGATGATGTTTTGGCAGACCTGATCAGATGTTAACACAAGTTGCCAGAATAAAAAGAAATATGATCACTTATGGAAGAGAGGGTTAGTAATCTTGTGCTGTGCCTCCTCCTGACAGATTGAAATGATTGTTCCCGCTAGTCTGAAGGGGCATCAAGGCTGACTTGACAAATGACTTGTCTACAGTTTTGCCTGCCAGCACGGATTGATCTATCAAGATACAATTCAAATCAGAATCAGATTCCCCAACTAGTAAGGTTGGAAACAATGATGTGATGAGGTACACTCACCTGCAGTAAAGGCGGCAACCGTCCGTGACGATGAATGAATAGCTTGCAGGACATTTGTCATTTCCGTTTTAGACTGGAATTTGAAAGAGCAAGTGGTAGGTTTTTAGTCTGTAGAGACTGGGATCCAGAAACAGATTTCTTGCAAGGAAAGTGTGAGAAAAAAGTGGTTGCTTGAGGTGACTCTTGTCGAGTTGAGTGGTCCAAGAACTAGCATAGTTATTGGGATTGAAAGTGAGCTGATTCACCATAAAAGGAGTGTGACTACTGTCTGAGTAATCTAACTATGCATGAGATGAAAAAAAATGGCTTTCCTCTACAGAGGATTGCTATGCCAAGAGAAAAGGATAGAGCTTGGTTTACGGGAAGAAAGTGTGAGTAGGTCAGGGGACATAGGTAGGAAAGTGCGGCCTGGGGTCTCTCACATGTAGACAAGACTCTGCTTCCTTTTAACTTGTTGCGGCTAGCCCTATCAGTCACAAGGGCTTGTGCTTGAGCATTGTACACAGCTGTAGTCTGGCCCCGTCCATTCGGCCGCCTTGCGTAGACTCTCCTCCATGGTCCTATTACACCACCTTCCTTCCTCCTGTAACTTCCAAAAAAAAAAAAAGGTGATACTGTATGCTTCCTTTTCCTTTAAACTTTCCCTAACTACCACCACTACCACAAACAAAAACACAAAAAAAAAAAACACCAAATGAAGTCAAGTTGAAAATCAAGATGGGAAGGGAAGAATGTGTATATGTAAACGGGAAAGTTGAATAATAGAAGAAGAACAACGTAAGGTATGTATCTGAAGAAAAGAGCAATAAACCAAAAAGAAACAAAAGATGAACAGAAAGACCATCCACAATGTACCGTAACTCCAAAAAAAACACAGCGAAGAAAAAGGAAACTTTAACGCAGTTCAAAACTTCCACGAAACCCATGATCTTGTTGACTATTTGTATCTTTATTTGAGAGTGGATTTTTGGTTTGATAAGATTTTCCAAAGATAGGATTCGACAAAATTTTAGCTCGTTTATTTTCGAATACTCTCCACTAAAAAATCATAATAAGAAAATTAGTCTTTTATTTCGAAGAAAAGGGGGTAATTGAAGAGAAGGACTGACAAATTTGAGGTTTTCGTCGCTGCTAGCGGTTACGACAATGCAGCCATCAGGACTGAGTGCGGAATGGAGGATGCGAGTATCGTGAGCTTTTGGGATATCGGCGACCAGTTGAAAGTGGGGGAAAGTGTGGATGGAGAAGTGCATGTCCGGCAAGCCGTGAGTGGTGAGGAATTCGCGAGCATAGGGATTGAAGACTATCGAGGTAACTTGGGAGCGGGTCTCGAGACTCTGTAAGCGCGAAGATGTGTTCACATTCCAAAAGTGAACCATCTGCATTATTGAGCGTGATGTTAGCTCGACAAGTTTTGCGTCTATCGGATTACTACTTTCAAAACTTGCTTTACCTTGTCTGATGTTCCGCCCCCAGTCGCTAACATGTTGGCTTGCCACGGACACCACGCTATCGCCTTGACGGCCGCCCGATGGTTGTTCTTCGTCATCCGCGGTTCGTTAGTGTTCCGGGCATCCCAGACGTTGACGAGGTTGTCATTGGCGCCACTGGCGAGGAGGCCCTGGGCAGAGGCCGTCAGGGGGTCATCAGCGTCGGGCTTCCAGGCGAGCCCACAGACTTCGGCGCGGTGGCCGATCATCTCCGATGCCTTGTGTCGGGCGGCCTGGACATCGTGGTTCCAGATCGATCCGTCGAGCCCGCCGGCAGAGAGAATCGTACCTGACCAGGAGAGCGTCGAGATTCGGCATTGTCGGCCTAGCATTTTGCGTAGCAGTCGGGACTCATCAATGTCGTAGATGTGCACGCCCCCCTCGGACGTGCCAAGGGCTAGGTAGTGCCCATCCCCAGAGAACTTGACGCTGGCAAAATAGCTGCCTTCCTCGAGCGAGCATAGTTGGTTCACCGTCCCCGTTTCGGCGTTCCACAGGTATAAGGACTCTCCCAGGGCGATGGCGAGAATGTTGTCGTGGGACCAGTCGGTTAGGTTGAGGTAGTAGTCGTCAATCAACCCCGGCGCGTCCAAGACCCGCTCCGGGATCGCGCTCACCTGTCGACGCGGGTTGGATGCCGTGCTGGAGAGCCCGTTGGTCACACTGCTCGCCGCCTTCGCCCGCTGTTCCTTGGCTATTGGGTCATCACGTTCCCGCGAGACGCGTGAGCTCGAGGGCACGTCCGCCGCAAAGCTGAGGATTCGTCGGTTCAGGTCGATGCCCAGGGCGGTCGAGAGCTCAATCGCGTGGCTGGACTCGACACCCGATCCATTCGTCCCGCTGCTGCTTGAGTCGCGCGGATGACCATCCAGTTGGCAGGAATCGACGTCCCGTGTGATGTAGCGATCCACACTGGTGGCTTTCTTATCATCGTCGGAGGATATCATGGATATGTCGAGGGAGTTTGTGGCGGAGTGATGAAAGGTATTAGTAGGAATGTTGATGGACACGGTATATATATATTATAAATGTAATATTGACGATCAAGTGGTGATACGGAAGGAAGGGTTGGTTGATTACAAGAAGATGTGATAATTTACAGAGACAGACCTTTCGGGATGTAGATTTCTTTGAGGGACTAGAAGAGGATGAAGAGCCCCAATCTTTGCGGACGAGATCACGGCCAAGGAAGTCGTCTCTGTTGATGGGCCGTGAGAGGGCTTTATGAACGGAGCTGGAAAGGGCAGAAGGCTGAGACTTTTGGTGTTGAGAGCGAAGACTGCTGGAGCTCTTGGAGCCTTTGAGTGGGCTCGGGTTGGAAGATTTCTTGGAGCGAGTGGTAGTTGAGGGTGGTCCGAGCTGATCCATAGACAGCATTGAGAAGTTGGACAGTAACGGGTTAACGGTAGATGAGATGGTATGTCGTTTGCTTGGACTGGGTGCCATTGTTGTTGTTGGTTGTTGTTGGTTATTGGTTGTTGTTTGGTGGGTGGGTGAATAACTGCAGTTGGAGAATGGGAATAAATACTCAGCCGGAGCTCACTCAACCACCACTACTCACCAACAACGCACATCCTCATCACAAAAGACAACTTATACTCACCAACCACAACAGGAAAACTGACCAGCCAACACCAACAAGACCCACATTCACAAAACTAGGATTAAATTACAGGAATAACCAGAGAAAAAAAAACTACTTGTGTATGTACAGCTCTTCAAAAGATATTGTCAGGTAACTCGCCCTCGTCAAGCCCGTCATCAAGCCCATCATCATCCCGTTGCTGATGACGATGAGAGGAGGCGTGTTTGGAGGAGTGTCGATGGGTCGAATTCAAAGGGGGCTGGTCGTGAGAATCGTCCTTAGAAGTGTCAAGCAGAAGGAATATTAAACCGAGAAAACAAGCAAATATCCTGATGGCTTCTTTTTTATCGACTCACTTGGTCCCTGTGGGGGGCGTTGTTTTCCGCCTCGGCTGCAGCGGCTTCGGCGGCGTCAATCCACAATGAATAAACATCGATGGGCTCGGTAAGATCTGTTGGTTTTTTTCATCCACTTCATCATCAGCTATAACCCTCTGCTTACTTCACAATAAGAGAGACTCATTTGGGATCGAAAAGAGTAGCTTACGATCGATCTTCGTTTCAAAGTGTTGCTTGCATTTCGAACACTCTATCCGTGAGACCATTTCCTGTCGATCTCTAATATTAACATCCAATCAAAACAAGACGAGATAAGTATCATCTTTTTTACAACAAAAATTACCCCTCCCAATAAAAACGGGTAGAGTTTACCCCAAGTTGGGGCAGTGAGAAGAATATAAAAACAGACAATTTGCAATGAACGACGCCTGCGTGTTGACAAAACAAACAACGAAAGATCTTATCGAGAGGCTGGAGTTTAGCTTTTTTATTAGGCTATATAAAATCATTACTCGTTGCGGTTTTGGAGGAAGAGAACAGATCGTAAGCATTGAAGATGTTCGTCGGATTGTGTGATAAACAGTTGTAAAACTACAGACCTTCTTGGCGGCCTTCCGCTTGCCCATTCTGGAGGATAGTTTGGAGTTCGATTTATAAATGTAGTCCGAAGTCGAATGGTCGTGGACAACTATGCTTGCTTGAGTTGCTGAGCCAGGGCGGCTCGGGTTCCCCCGAACACCGAGACCCTAATACATAAAGCCTGCTACATATTTATGTATCGAGCACAAAGCCTCTCGAACGGGGGGGGGCGGGGACGCGGGGAGTTACTCCTTGTATTCGGTACTTGCTGAACAAAGGAAACCAAAATTTCAGGCCCATAGGGTGGGTGGGGGACATAATTGCCTTCAAGTAGGACTGGAAAGGGATCAAGGTGTCATGACCAGACCTGGGAGGGACTTGCGTCATAAAATATGGATCTGGCCTAAGAACCCCTGAAGGAACAGCCTATATGTTAGATTTCTGATCTGTCCCCAAAGAGGGGTATGTCACTCAGTCCTCCATTTCCTTCTTTCCAGTTCTTCCTTCAGACAAATTAAGCCCCTCTTTGGAGTTGTATTTCACTCACTCATTTCCTGAAATACTTCCCCACATAGTTCTGAGTTCATAATAGTGAGACCTGCTCCATTAAGAGACTTCTCTTCTATTGATCTAATCCTCTGAGCTGACTCACCTCTTGATTCTTCCACTCATCCCATCTTACTATCAAAGGCATTAGGCCACATTTCTTTCACTACAATATTTATGTATTCCTTTTTTAAAAAAAAGAATCTCCAATCACTCTAACCAAGCCACCAAATAACTATTCCTCATTAGTGCACTTCATCCCATCAAATGAAAGACTGGATGTGTAGGTTTGGCTGTAGATGAGATCAGACACCTGCATCCGTCTGAAGGTTCAAAACATGGATATTCTCAGAAAATTAATTGAGCCCCACCCCCAAAGTTAAACAAAAAGCAAAAAGTGCATACCATTGACAAAAAGCTTGTATGTGTATGCACACATACAACATAACATCCAAATTTTTGTTACCAAGAAGGTAACACACGCTGAAGATCTGGTTATATGATATTAATCTAGTAAATACAATCAATTGGACAGTAAGGTACTCTCTATCTAAACAGAAAATTATAAGAAAAATTAATTTTGATTTGATTTATTTAGAGTCAAAAAAAATCTCATGTAGGGGAAACAAATAATGTAAGTTTGAGTAGTTTATTATAGAAAAAAGTTATAGCTGATATTAGTCATCTGATAAAGAGGTTTTTTTTATTATAATAACATGACTGAGAGTGTATGTAAACATAGTAAATAAGAAACTCTAATTAAGATCTCTGATAGACTTCATGAACATATTATATTCTTTACTTGAAATCTGAGGATATATTTATGGTGTTCAAAGATACATAAATTCTTAACGACATAAAAAGAAATATTTGGCAGGGACCTGTCAGCATGCATAAAACTTTGTTTGACAGGTACCAGCCAAATCATTGTCTAAGAATTTACTAGAGAACAAGTGGCTACGCCGCTGCCGGTCTAATGGCATCAATTGAGACTTTCACCACATTTGAAGTAAAGATCTACAAGTTCCTTACTCTTCATTAAGGCAGGATTGATTGGAATCAGTTTCAACTTGATCAAGAAATTTACCTTAGATTCCAATGGCTCATTTGGCCTAACCTCATTCCAGTTCCATTCTTCCTTAATAATTGAGCCTTACTATTAACCTTGACTGCAGATATTCCTCATGCTCGTTTTGAGATTATTGAATCCAAATCTTAAACAAAATTACCTTTTATTATTCTTCCTTGATCTTTTCTTGTCACTTATGTTTCTTTTACTTGCCCTACCTTGCTCTTAGGTACGACCGATGCCACCATTTCTTGTGCTTCTATTTTTGTTTCTTTGTTGTTTAAATTGTCCTGACGATAATAAAACTCTTGGTTCCTTGAATTTTCACAAAGACTTGTAATCCATTGGGTGGCAGTCTGCATAGAGCAGATGTATACTACAAAAGAAGGATGATGGTTGAGTCCAACCCAGAGCGTGATGGATCAGAACAAATAGAGGAATTCCTACATAACTTTTTTATTCTTAAATTATAATCTTTGTTGAGCAACCAGGAATAACTCAGCTGATCAAACAGTCAGTAGTATTGTAACACAATGACAATGGCTGTTCAAGATGAATACTGAAGTAGTTACTAATGAGACACCAAAGTGATAAGATACTTTATGAGTGAAAAACAGTAAAAATGAAAATCAATAACTTTGGATGAGCAGACGGTGTTAGATACTAATAGCTTTCAGCTCTAAAAGGTAATGAAGTAGAAGAGTTTCCAGCGGTCCAATTTGAAAAATTACGATGTGGACGGTTGACTTGATAAGTCGCATCTGACTTTAGTGAGAACCTCGATGAAGAAGAACTTCTTTGGTGGTCGGTGAAGATTTGGCTTGGCTGAGATTGTGACATGAAGAAGTTATCAAGTCGATTGCTATCCGGAGCAGCTTTGCAGAAATTCTGGTTGCGGTGGTCGCCATGAGCATTAGTGTTGACGTCAAAGAGTTGGCTTAGTTGGTCCAAATCGCCTTGCTTGACGAAAGCCAGTGCAACCTTGAGTAGATGAGAAATGATCCACGAAAATAAGTCTCCAATTTGTTGGTTGAATTGATAATCGCGACTGATTTTTATGAGGAATTTGATTGCATTGATCACAAGCTTCAGCATAAAGTTGACGATTTGAAACTTCTTCTCCAAGTAGACAACCACGACAACCGACGTTCTGATCGTAGAAGTGACGATATAAGGTATCACCTTTCCATTGATTATTCCGATTGCCCAAATGAAACCCGCAAGAATCCACCCCCATAATCTAGCTAGGAAACCCCGACTAACAATATGTTTTTCTGGTTGTTTACGATGTTGATCCTGAGTCGGGGTTTCAGGCAACAACCACTCTGGTAACTTCACCAACACCTTCCTTCCACAGGCACATTGTGCGGCTAGTTCTGACGGAGCCAATTCGAAAGATGGACTGTTTTCAAGTGTGGTTTTATTCGATGCTGCTCTTCTCCACACGCCATTCCACCACCCTTTCGGTGGCTCGGTTGAAGTTGGGTGCGAATCTGGCTCGTGTTGATTTGAAGTCGAAAACTCCTCAGTTCTGCGTATCAGGTTGACAAGTTTAGCGTGAACGATGGCTTGACGATCAGCTGTTTTTTTTTTTTTTGACGGGTGACGAAAATTAAGCTTTCAGCTATCATTACAGCTTCTGGCCATCCTAGTTCAAGAGGTGTATCACCAAACAAACCTGATCCAATTTTTCGGTCAAGGTTTGTTTCCATGGAAAAAGCAGATAGGAGATATTCCAACGAAGCCAAGTAGCAATCAACTAATGTATTCAATTTGGAAAGAATCATTAGCCACTCTAGGATTTTTCATATAAGTTCTTGAGGAAAAGATTGTAAACTGACGTGCATACGACTCATCACAGCAGGAGCCTTTGTCTTGTTCCATGAGTGCATCATCAACGAGTCGGATGGCTTGGTGAACGTACTGTTTCTTGAAAATATTCCGCGAATGGCCAGAGCTAGGCAGGGCTGAAGCGGAGTATGTTGAACTGGAAGACGGTTGGTATCGACTGCCAGAATTGAAGGAAGCAATTGAGGTCGGAGATTTCGATTGCAAGCTGGTGGTACCACTCCGACCAGTCCTGGAGATGTTGTCCTGACATTCTTGATGGGAGGACGGAGCAGTTGAAGGTGATGACCTGATTAGATCAAACAACGTCCCACCTTTGGAAGTGGGAGTACTAAACATGATTGAATATTTCTGCCGAGTGAGTGGAATAGTTTCCCTGAAAGCTGTTCGCCTTTTTCCTATGGAGACAAGACCATAGGGAAGAAACAGTGCAATAAGTTACAAGATACACGTCGTTAAATAAGCTTGGATCAAGGAGGTATCAAAAGGAACCGATTGAGTTCCCTGTTGTACTTTGTAGAGGGGTGGTCATGGTCACTCAAAGCTGTCGACCCGGTCCAAGGCTCAATTTCTCATAGAAAAAAACTCTCTCTAAACATGCAAAAGGCCAGCCTCTGGAGAAAGGAGATCTCCGCTAATGGTCTGGTGGTGGTTCTACATTTATTACATCCGTCTGGAGATCAAGTATTCCCCAGTGCGGTCCGATCGAAAAAAGTAGTGTGAGGCATTGAGTCCGCAAGTCCCAACGCGATAGGCTCTAGGAGACTTGGTGCTAATGGCGAGATGGCGGAGAGTCCTCCTATGCAAACCGTGAAGCAGCAAAGGATCAAATTGAAATGACATGGCTCCCAGATGAAGTGGGCCTGCCCTCACCTAGTTTATCCCCACCGTTCATGAATACTAGAGGACTCCTGGGAATGAAGAGTGAGTCCTGACCAGCGGGTTCATCATATAACTCACTTGATACACAACCAGCATGTGTGTTGAGGGCTGCATGCCACCGTTCTGTTTTTCAGGAGGGCGGGGAGGAATTAGCATGTGAACTTCTCTTCTCTCAAAATCTTCAATTTTCAATTTCTTATTCCAAATTCTGAACCCGCTGAAGGCAATGAAGATGAAATGATAATGCTTTTGCTCAGGTATCTGGATTTGATTTTTTTCAGTTCTAAATCTGAACCTTATCTAGGCATGAAAATTGAGGGAAAGCTAGCTCTGACACAAATTTTAAAATGTGGACTAAAGGGGAGAGTCCTCCAATTGGAATGGACCAAAGGGGAGTCCTCCAATTGGAATCAATTCATCCCCCCCCCCCACACACACACACTGCACAAATTAACTCCTTGGACAAGCCAGTCCAACAAGTGCTTTGACCGACAAGTTGGGTGGCCTGGTGGTGGGGCACTGGAAGACTTCCCTTCGGTTCTGTAGCCCCCTACAGAGCCAAATTTACAAAATTCAAAGCTAAAAAAAATACACAAACTTTTTAAACCACCTACAAATAATTCACCAACAACAAAAAAAATCAAATCATGCATCCACCATGATTGATCAACCATCAAACCTAAAAAAAAAAATGGCTCCGATCCCATGATCCTTGGATCGGAATCTTCTGATCTGACCGATTGCTCTCACCCAATTGTTACTACTTGTTTCTTGCTTGATTAGAGTCATGTATTTCCTGCTTGATTAGAGTCATGTATTTCCTGCTTGATTAGAGTCATGTATTTCCTGCTTGTTTCTCTATTTTTTTGTTGCTGCTGAATTTTTTAACGATCGATCGATTGTTTCTTTTTTATTGTTTCTATAGATTTTGTTTCGTCTTCCTGCTGACTATTTAACCACCAATTATTTCTTTTTTATTGTTTCTCTAGATTTTTTTTCTCCCTGCCGAGTGTGTTTACGATCGATTATTTCTTTTTTATGCGCTCGTTTGTTTGTCATGGCCATTGAAAAGTGATAATGAAGAATAAAAGATAAAAAAAGTCATGTGCTTGTCTTTTTGCCATGGTCATTAGACATTGAGATCGAAGAATGAAAGGTAAAAAAAAAGATCAGAACCAAGAATTATAGTCCGAGTAATTCTGCACTGTCCAGAATCGATTTGAATGTGGCAACATCGATACCCATGATGGCAATGAACGCTCGGTCATTGCGACCATCTCGCGAGTGAGTCCAGACACTGCGTACACGAGGATGGCCTGGAAGGTCCTGACGGGTAAGGTAGGTTTTATTGATCGGAATGGCCCTCGTCTTCCCAAATAAGCCAGGGCCGCGATGGCTATCACCGTATCGTTGTTGTTGTCCTCCTCCTTTTCGAGTTCTTGCATGAGTAATGTGACTAAGTTGAGCATGGCGGTGTGTGGTTGTTGGTGGAATCTGGCAGCTGTTTTTGTAAATCTGACTGCTCAGGACCGACGGAAATCATAAGGTTATTTATTTGACTAACTTAACAAAGTCCTCCCTGGTGAGAGGCGCGGCTGGCTGTGTGCCACTGCCGCGAGCGGGCGAAGCCCGCGCCTCCCGCAGGGAGGACTTGAGCTCGCGCTCGCCTCTGGGTTCCACGAAGCGACAAAACTCGTGGAACCCCCGCGAGTATCGTGTGGGCTCCACGAAGCCGGCCTCCATGGAGCCCTCAGACGGCGGGAGCCCGCGTGCTGCCCACATGGGTTCCACAAAATTGATGGACCCGTCTAGCCCACACCTGAGAGGTTTGAAAAAACAAGCGTGAAGCGTCACGCTGCGGCGCGCGAGAGCGATGCCTCAAGGGTGTACAAGCCTGAAATTTGGGGCAAACGGCTCGTACGTCCCCCAAATCCACCCCTTCAAGTTCAGCCAACCCGCTGGCCTTCGACCCTTACACACATGAACAACAAAAACCCTTAACCCGCTGATCCTTACACAACAGCAACGAACCGATTGGTCAAGAGGGAAGAGAATGCATAAGCTCTCTTCTCTTCCCTCCAGGACCGATCAGTCCCAGAGGGAAGAAGCAAAGTACCCTACATTCCCTTCCCTCCAGGACCGACCTGTCCCAGAGGGAAGAGAGTTTATATGCTCTGTTCTCTTCTGAGGCCAATCGGTCCCAGAGGGAAGAAAAGAGAGTAAAGTCTCTCCTCTTCCCTTTAGGACCGACCCTTCCTAGAGGAAAGAAAAGATGGTACAATCTCTTCTCTTCCCTCTAGGACCAATCGGTCCCAGAGGGAAGAAAAGACACTCTCTTCCCTTACCTCTAGGACCGACCGGTCCCAGAGGGAAGAGACAACAGTACACTCTCTTCCCTTACCTCTAAGACCGACCGGTCCTGGAACCTGTGGGCACAAGTGTCCTATGCACTATAGCATGGGGTAAACAGGCCTTTTTTGACAAGCTACAGGACGTTACTTGCCCAGATCTCTGAGTGTCTGGAATCTCCAAACATTCTAGGAAATCTGAGGTACTTTGCCAACTTCTCCCCGGCCCTGGCAGCCTGTTGTGCTGCATGTGCTTATCTAAGCACATATGTAGTTAGGTATGACACATGCCATAAATCTATACCTATTTTTCATACTGAAATCCGTAAGAACTGGCAGATCACACGGATTGTAGGAATCAGCTCAAGCCCAAGCCGGTGGAGCCAGCTGCAATCCCAACTCCAGACACAATGTGACCAACTACCTAATTCCACCAATTAATCATCCCACCTTATCCTATCCAAGGATCACCATCTCAATCTCCCCAGATTCACCAGTACCACCATTGGTGGTCGGCTGGACAACATACTACATCAATATTGCGGGTGAGTATATCACAATATAATTGAGTTTCTTTTTTGGTAAAACATATCACCTGCACACAATACTAACCGTCACATTGAATCACTCACTTCCTTCCTCCTTGTAATCCACTCCATCCATCAACTTTCCAACTTCTCCAATTATTAGTGAATTAACTATGCCTCAGAAACACTGAAAGGGCCTTATGCTTATAAGAGTTATTGATGTTGTTTAATTTCTAGCCAAAATGGTTAGAGTAGGAGAACCTGTGATGGCTGTAACTTTGGGTCTGCTTGTTCCAAGGTCACCAAAGCTTTAGGGAACAAAGATAAATGTACAAAAAATATTCACTGAAATTTTTGTACTGACAGTAGCAACCATTGACATTGTTTAGTTTTGGGCCCAAGGCAAGGAGTAGAAAACCTGACATTGGCTGTAACTCATGATGTGCTGTGTGCACTGGATCCAATTCAACCCATTGGACCAAGTTTGACCTCAGACAGCTCTAGATTTCACTCCTGATATAGTATAAGACTCATGAAAACCTTGATGATCCAAGCTTTAAACCTGTTTGACTCATCCATCAGTTGATTCTTTTTGTGCCATTTGTGACATGGTTGATGATTTCCTTTTTTTTTAAATCTTGAGCTTGTTTTTCTTATTTTTCTATTTTTATTTTTTAATTCTGTGGTATGGTTTGAGGACTTCCTAATACTTTATTGGTGGGGGGATGCATCCAATCCTTTTTTCTCTTCTTGTATTAAATGGTTATCAAAATGGATGATTTGATTCTGGAAAATTCACGTCTTGTAACAAATCATCTACTGATGATAGCCATAAAAATGCAAGTAGAAAAGAAACAAAGCCAAAAAGAAAGAGCAGGATAAAAAAAAATGACTTGATTAATCTCTCAAACCAAGTGATGTGTATCACTTTGTGAAGTTTTCCGAGCTCAAATATGATTCCTTGATTCCATGTTTTATTTAATTTTTCTACTCATTCTGTGGTAGGATTTGATGACCTGCTGCTATTTATTGCATGGTAGTGATTCATTTCTGATAGTGTTAGTTTTTTTCTCCAGAGCTGAGCCAACATGAACAAAATATTATGCTACAGTGTAGTGTAACTTTTTCAACAACTAACACCGCTACCACATTACTAACACAAATTTCTGGGAGTGTTACTTGTTTTTTCCAGACCCCAGCTAACACTACACTACCAACTAACAAAAAAAAAATCAAAAGTTTAGTGTAACTTTTTCTACCACCAACACCGCTACAACATTGCTAACACAAATTCCAGGTAGCATTATTTTTTTTTCCTGACCCCAGCTAACACTACACTACCAATTAACAAAAAACATTCCCAAAAAATTTAGCGTTAGTTGGCCAAGTTGTGCTGCTAACGTTAGTGGTGTGTTAGTGTAGCTGAAAAAGCTAACACTACACTACACTAACAATATCTGTAGCATAGCTAACCCACCATTGCTACATGTTACACTTTCAAAAAAACACCAAGTACTGTGACTACTCTCAATCAACCTTTAAATATTCCAGCCAACAAATCTGTTCAAGATCTCTTTTCCAAAATCCTTACAGTATCTTGATCAGTGTCTCATATCCCTCAAGCCACCAAGAATAACTCAATTTATCTCCGATTCTTCAGCCCTCCAACTATTCCAGATGATGAAGAAGACGAAGGAATGTGGTTTGTTGTCAATAAGAAGGTGGATTCATTATTTGGTGTTGAAAACTGCAAACAAAACGTTCAAAGAGGCAAGTTTGGAATCAAAGTGGTGATTGACTACTTGAAGAGAGCTCAGGAACACCCTTCTTGGAGCGGTGATGAGATTATTGTTATCAAGCTTAAACACAGTTTTGAATGCTTCAAAGGTGAGCATTTCTCTTTGCTAATTAATCTTTATCTTAATAGTCATCTGATGTTCACATACAGATGCCCAACTACATCCGGATAAATCAAAAATAACAACTCAATCAGCCTACACTCCAAGTATGAAATCCGCTTCCCAGCCTCAGTCAACTCAAGATGGCCCATCAAACCTGGATGGGGGATTGTCTGATACCTCCGAAGGACAAATATGCCATTCAAAAAGTCACCACTCCTGTTAAGAAATCTGGGATGGTTCAGCCATCACCAGATTTCTGACACTCAATCACCCAATTATTCACAGCTACATCCCAAAAAGCTCCCCCCGCCCATATATCAAAAAAGCAAAAAGACCTTTCCTCAGACTCGGAGCCAGAACCCAAGGCCAATTCACAATCAGCATCAAATCTTTCTAACAAAAAGGGCCTGGCCAACAAAAAGAGTCAATTGAAATGCTCCAAATCAACCCCTGTTAACTCCGAGGCACCAGATTCTTAGGCTGTTTACCTTGCTCAAGACTTGGATGAAAAGAATGCCGAGGCCAAAAACAAACACCAAAAGGTTAATCCAGAATTTGATGGTGTTAAAGACTTTTTTTCTGATGCATTCCAAAAAAAGGATGATGTATGTGAAATCCTTTAGCCTTTTTATTGGAAGAAATGGCTGATTTGTCTTTTCAGCCAATTGATAAACCCGCATCAATCTACCGTTGTGTGTGGTGTAAAAAGGAAGTCAGAGTTTCTGGCAGTAGTTATTCTAATCTACAAACTAATTGGGATGGCTCACGTCAAGCTGGAAGGTTCTCAAATGGCTTACCAAAGCATAAGGAAGATATTTCAGCTGGAGCAAAGCTACCTCCGACATCCTTGGAAGAAAGCAAGCTCAAGATTAGTAAAACCAGTGGAACGATATCCGATCATTTTTCTCAACTGGGAAAGTTTGATAACACGGTGTTCAATCAAATCATGACGCTCTGGCTTCTACGCCAAGCCATTCCTTGGAAATGAGTAGAAGACCCTTATCTCTGAGCAGCCTTCCACTACTGTGAACCAGGATCCCACTTGTTTAAACGGAGATGGGCAGCTGATTTGGCACGAGATGCGTACTTGGAGTTACAAGAGGCTATGATAAATTGTGTGAAGGTGAGTAACCTGTTCTCATGAGTTTGTACATTGAATAACAATTCTAATTTAGCTATTAATATAAACAGGCATCAAATAGCAGGTTCAACCTCATACACAATGTATGGACAACCAAAGGAAACCGATTTGGATTTATTGGTGCTTCAGTATGGTTTATTGATAGTGATTGGAAGTACAATGTGCTCCATTTAACCCTCAAGCTAGTCGCCTGGCAACATAAGGGTCACATGTTGGCAGCACCAATTTTGAACACATTGAAGAAACATGGGCTCCAAAATAAGATATGTATTATTTTCACCTTTTTATTAACAAACACAACAAAGCTAATTTCTGGCTCTCTCCAATACATGCTTTGCCAGACTACTGATTCCGGTTCCAACAACCCTACTTTAGCTGCATACATGCACAAAGACTTGCGTGATGTGGCCAATGAAAACGAGTCGGGATACTCTTGGAACAGCGAAACGATGCACATCAAGTGTTTTTGTCACAAAATGGCATTGGTTGTTAATGCTGGATTGAAGGAATTGGGACTCGATGCTCCACCACCCCCAAAGTTAAAGAAGGCTTTCCTTTTTTAAATCTCAACATGGAAGTGATCGCCAAGGAGGATGAAGACAAAGAGAATTCTGGTGAAAACATGGTGGAAGATGATGAATCAGATCCTGATCCTGACCCTGACAAAGTTATCTTGGAAGGTTCAGATGATGATGATGATGATAATTTCAGTCAAAGCTCAAGGACTAAAAATCAATCGGCAAATGAGTTGAATGAGTTGACCAAAATGGTGAGTTTTTTTCCTGCTTGTTTGATTAAATTTAAACTAGTCCGCTGACCACTTTCATTTGCATAGCTGGATTTTGTGGTGAAAAAAATCACTGGCTCTTGTGTATGGCGTGCAGCAGGGAAAAACTTGAAAAACATGATTGCTGGAACATCAAATATCAAAGCCGAAAGCATGCCTTCAAGGCAAGAGAAGTAAGTGCTTTACTGTGTATTTATAAAATACTTTTATTGACATCGGCATGGTAGGTTATCGATTCAATACTCAAGGATGAATATGAGAAATATGAAGATCAGATTCAACGTGCAAGGAGTGACAAAAAGCAAAAGAAGTTTGGTCACTTCAATAAGATTCAATTCAGCAAACGGGACTGGATGCTGAACAAACTGAATCAGGAATTAAAAGTGAGATATTTCCTCAAATCATTTATCTTTGTAATCAACATGATGCTGAATTTCCTTTCAACCGTCTCACTAAGATAATGGAGGGTGATGGTCCTACCGAATTATTTCCAACTCATCACAGATTTGAAGAAGAAGGAGGCAGGTGGGAGTCGAGGAAACACTTTTCATCCAATGTATCATAAAATGATCATGAAGCTCAAGGGTTATCAAGACAAGGCATTGGAATGTGAAACACTACTCATGGCAACAATGCTTCATCCAACTTTCCGGTTGAAATTAATTCAGCACTGCTGGCCAGAAAGAGCGGAGGAAGCCAGAGCGTTACTTGAATCACATTTCAACAAATGGGAAGCAAGCTTGAAAAATGACAACGATGGTATCAAATTCTTAGAAAACAATTCTAAGAAGACAGTAGAATCCGATAACATATTTGAAATATTCAATGCCCCACCACCTACGGATGAAAGCAAAGAGTTGGAAGTCTATATCAAGAACATGGACCGACTTCCACTACCGAGTGCAAAGGATGTAAATAGCATTCTGATATGGTAGAAGGTATGAATGTTTGGAATTAATGAAATATCATTCCAGTACTTACCAACTTGATGTTTCTTTACTTCCAGGACCATTCACAGACTTACCCAGTCCTCTCATCATTGGCCAGGGACTACTTGGCATGCTCTGCATCATGTGCAGCAGAGCGCACCTTTTCATCAGCTGCCAATGTCTGCTCTACTGGCAGAGGAAGCTTGAAACCACATACAATTGAATGTTGTGTTAGTAGCCACATGTGGCTGAAAGAGGGTATTAAACCAAGTGGAAAGTTCTCCAAAGCACATGATGTTGTCACTTCGTATACAGATTTCTCAACAAAAAAAGCAATCGATAAAAAAAATAAGTAGCTCTATGGAGGCACTGGTCCACCATCCCAACCATAAAAAAGGATTTATGACCTTTTCATGGGTTTCAGCCGCCGCCAACTCCGCCTAAACCCCGCCAACCTGTCTTTCTGGCCCAACAGCTTACATCCGCCACCCCTGCCAAGATGTGGGTCTCACCCGTCAAGTTGGCCAAAACCAAAGTTGCAGCGCTGTACAGGGCTGCTTGCTGAGTCTCAAGCGGTTAGGAAGGCCCACATAGCGGTCCCAATCAAACCGGTGAGCAGGTGGTGAACCTGCTTTATTCCCTTTCGGACCGATTGGTCCAAGAGGGAGAGAGTTTACTCTCTGCCTTCCAGTGCCGATTGGTCCAAGAGGGAAGAGAGTGTACTTTCTTACCTCTCGGACCGATCGGCCCTGGAGGGAAGAGAGTGTACTCTCTTCCCCTCGTACCGATTGGTCCAAGAGAAAAGAGAGTGTACTATCTTCCCTCCAGGGCCGATTGGTCCGAGAGGAAAGAGAGTGTACTGTCTTCCCTCCAGGGCCGATTGGTCCGAGAGGAAAGAGAGTGTACTGTCTTCCCTCCAGGGCCGATTGGTCCGAGAGGGAAGAGAGTACACTCTCTTCCCTCCAAATCCGATTGGTCCGAGAAACAAGTGAGTGTACTCTATTACCTCCAGGACAAATTGGTCCTCGAGGGGAGAGAGTGTAGTCTCTTCCCCTCAGGTTGACCGATCAACAGAACTCTTGTTGGCCTGGTCCAGGCCAGTGAGGGCTGCGTCGGCCCTCCCCAGGCCGACAGAGCCCTCGTCGGCCAGCGCATGGCCGACAGAGCCCTCGTCGGCATGGTGCAGTCTAACACAGCTAACATTGGGGTGGAGTTGGGTACATACAGGGGAGGAAAGGGGGTGATTGAGGGGCTATATGGCGAAACTGGCGGTTGGATCCATTGAACTACAACACAAAACCCATTTTCAAACAAGAAAATGTATTTTCTAATAATTCTGGCTGAGATGGCGGACCAGTGCCTCCATATAGCTCATTTCAAAAACAAATGTTTTCTTTGTCCATGTTGTAATTTTCAGTCGCATATTTTGTTTTCATTTAATCTGAATCCATTTCTTCACTATGCTAAATCAACGAATCCATCATCTTATCTAATATTTAGAGCAACTCCACCAGCCACGCTAACTTGTAGCATAGTGGGTCAATAGATTATGCCAAAGTGTAGTGTACCTTTGGAGCTGCTAACAACACTAACACAGATTGCTGGTAGCGTTAGTTGCTTCTGCCTGACCCCAGCTAACGCTACACTACCAACTAACCAAAAAAATCCAAAAGTGTAGTGTAGCTTTTTCCACCGCTAAAACAAATTTCAGGTAGCGTTAGTTTTTTTTTCCTGACCCCCAGCTAACGCTACGCTACCAACTAACAAAAAATTTTTCAAAAAAATGTTAGTGTTAGTTGGCTGGATGGTACCCCTAACATTAGCGGTGTGTTAGCGTAGCTTAAAAAGCTAACACTACGCTACGCTAACGATACATGTAGCATAGCTGACCCACCATTCTTGATGGTATCACATCTTGTTTGTTTCTGAATCTAATAAGCTTACCTGATTCATACTCCAAGGATCTGAGAATGTCTTCTAGTGGGTTCCTTCCGTTTACTTCTTCTCAACTTTGTTGGCCTTGGTCTTGGTTTTGTTGGCCCGGTCCATTGTTGTTGCCTCTTGGTCATTCTTTCCGCCATTCTCTTCTTCAACGCCCTTGATTCGACTACCGCCTGTCTTTTCAGGAGGAGTAGGGCCGCCGCTGCATCTAGCTCCTCTCTTGACGGTGGTGCTGTTGGTTGTGATTGTTGCATCGTGTCTTACTGATTGTTGTCCCTTGGTTTTAGATTTGCAAATTTTCTTCTTTCTAAGCACCTGCGGGTGTGGGTTGCTTGTGTGGTCGTTCCGGGTTGGATTTCCTATGGGAATTTCTCTGCCCGGTACTACCTATTCACCTTCTAGGTTTCAGGTGCAGCCCCCCGCAGGCTTCCCCTGCTGCTTGCCGTTCCGTGGACCTCAGTCCCCTCTCCCCTTCGTCCCTCCGGGAACTATGCAATCCACACCATGTCCTCTGTTCCAGTCCCAAGAATGTATATATATTCTCCTTATTGTAATAGTTCCTCCTCTTGTATTTAATATCTTGTGCATGCATCCATTCTATCACAACACCTCCTCCGTGTGCTTTTGGAATTGTAACATGAATAGAACACCACAACGGTTGACTCTCTCGGCTGCTTCATTCTGTTCAGGACAGTATGGGGCGGATGGTGCTTTCTTGACCCTGATCTTGTCTAGACGTTTTCTCAGTGCTGATACGAACTCCGGTGTGTTGTCACATTGAAAGTGTTTCGGGTACCAAGCAAACATATTTTTTAGATGTTCCATCCACTCCACGATCTTGTTGGGTACCTCACTTCAATTGTGGAGGATCACATTCCAAATGTATGTTGATGCATGATCCCGCATCGTGAGTACATATAATCTACCTGATATACATATGGTTTACCTGATAATTCCAATACAAATGGACCGGCAACGTCAGACACGAGTAGATCTATTTTTTCATGTCTAGGAATCAAAGAATTTTCCCCTGGAGATTTCTTGTCGAGGGATTTGGACTTGGCACATTGTTCACAGAAAAACTGTTGCCAGTGTCTGGTCTTCACTTTCTCAGGGTAGTGTTTCTCAAGAAATTCTTGGACAACTTTTTCACTTGCATGGCCAAGTCGTCGATGCCAGAGGTATGAGCCAAATGACGGGAGTTGTGTGACTTGTGATAGATGGAATGGGGACTGTATTACTAAGAACCAACATTGGTTTTTGTACAATGTTTTAAAAGTAGTATTAGAGGGGTCTACTAGTTTTGCTGATTGTCCTTCAATTACAAGCTTCACCGTGAAAAAGTTTGAGGTGAATACATGTCGGGTGACGTGCAATGAACTCCAGGTAAGTCTCCTGTGTTACTCTGCTTTGAAAATCCAAGCTTACCTTTCTATGTGCATATAACAATGGACAATTTTGGGCATTCAGCCAATTCCAGCTGAAAAATGTCCACAGGACGGTTAGCTCAGGCGCAGATGAGCCGTTGATTTTGTCAAAGGCTCCTGTCCCCCTGCAGCGCGAACATGTTGAGGGGATTGATAGGGGCAGGACCCCTTCTTTTCTGCATACCCAAACAAGAGGGTATGTTGCGTACAAGCCTTTTTTTTTTGGGTGTGACCCACACCCCTGTTTCCGGCAAAGAAAGGCGTGCAGGGCAGGCAGGTCCAACAAAAAGGTGTTCCCACCAAAACAAAAGGGCGTGCTCAGCCGACACGCCATTTCCTCTTGGCCATCGATGACCGGTAGGTTTCCCCCCAGTCATCAAGACTATATAGTCTCGATGCCCAGGAGGAATCCTCCAAGTCATCAAGACTATACAGTCTTGATGGCCGGGAGGAATCCTCTGAATCATCAAGACTATACAGTCTTGATGGCCGGGAGGAATCCTCTGAATCATCAAGACTATATTACAGTCTCAATGACCGGGAGGAATCCTCCCAGTCATCAAGACTGTAGAGTATTGATGACTGGGAGGATTCCTCCCAGTGGTCAAGATTGTAACACCGTCTTGACGACTGATAGGATTCCTCCCAGTCATCTCGATGACTGGGAGGATTCCTCCAAGTCATCTCGATGACTGGGAGGATTCCTCCAAGTCATCTCGATGACTGGGAGGATTCCTCCAAGTCATCTCGATGACTGGGAGGATTCCTCCAAGTCATCTCGATGACTGGGAGGATTCCTCCAAGTCATCTCGATGACTGGGAGGATTCCTCCAAGTCATCTCGATGACTGGGAGGATTCCTCCAAGTCATCTCGATGACTGGGAGGATTCCTCCAAGTCATCTCGATGACTGGGAGGATTCCTCCAAGTCATCTCGATGACTGGGAGGATTCCTCCAAGTCATCTCGATGACTGGGAGGATTCCTCCAAGTCATCTCGATGACTGGGAGGATTCCTCCAAGTCATCTCGATGACTGGGAGGATTCCTCCAAGTCATCTCAATGACTGGGAGGATTCCTCCAAGTCATCTCAATGACTGGGAGGATTCCTCCAAGTCATCTCGATGACTGGGAGGATTCCTCCAAGTCATCTCGATGACTGGGAGGATTCCTCCAAGTCATCTCGATGACTGGGAGGATTCCTCCAGGGTCTTGATGACTGGGAGGAACCCTCCCGATCATCAAGGCTGTACAATTCTGATGATTGGAGGGGTTCCTCCCAGACATCAAGACCCTAAGGTCCCGAAAACTGGGAGGAATTCTCCCAGTCATCAAGAGTTTAGAGTCTTGGTGGCCAAGAGGGAATGGGCATGCCAGCCAATCACGCCCTTTTGTTTTGGCGTGCACACCCTCGGATCACTCAAACAAATGGGAAATCCGGAGCATCAATAATTTTTGTTGCCCCTTGGCAAAGAATCACAGGCTGATACTTTGACGGCGACTATGACGGCTCAAGATCAGATTCACAGCTGACAAACTTGACAGAAACCTCACGGATCAAAAAGCTGAGGAGGCTCTATCCCAGTTTTTATTTGCTACCAACCAATTTGAAGAACAACTTCCCTCAAAACTTGTGGATTTTCCCTTTTCATATCTCTGTGTCCTTTCTGATTACTCGTTTTTCTGTTTCTTCACATTTTTGTCATCTTCATCTCAGCTCCCATGCATATCATTAGTGTGAAACAATTTTTTTTAGATTATTATTGGATGTTCTCCCTTTGTGCTTATATGAGAAGATTCATAGTGTGCCATGGAATAGATTTCATGAGAATTTTTGCTTGATATATATCTGCTTATGCATATATCAATGCAATTTTTGGTCTCATTCAATTTCTTTTCATCTTTTGACAGGTGTTTTACTTTTTTTGTTCTTATTTATTTTGGATTTATTTGAATGCCTTGGCACCATTAATCAAGATTCATAGTGCCTGGGCACCATTAACCCAGATTAATAGTGACTGAGCACCATCAACTCAGATTAATAGTGCCTGGGCACCATTAAGCAAGATTAAAAGTGCCTGGGAACCATTAATAAAGCTTAATAGTAGCTAGACACCATTAATCGGGATTAGTAGTGCCTGCACACCATTGATCGGGATTAGTAGGGCCTGGGCACCACCAGGCAGTATGAATCTCAATCAACTGGTCAGTTAATGGCACTAAGTGGTCAGTTAATGGCATTAAATGGTCAGTTAATGGCATTGACAGGTCAGTTAATGTGAGAAGTAGAGGTCATATGAATTGCAAACACTTTAGATTAACCAGTAGAAGTAATAAATGAAAGAAAAAACAATCAATAAGGAAACAAAAAATAGAAAAGATAAAGAGAGAATGAAAAGAAAATAACAAGATTTGATTTGTTTACCTGGTGTTTGATAGATTGAGTGTTTAGGACATATAGTTGTTGACAATTAAGAACTGAAGGAAAAAAACAATAAAGAAAGAAAGAAAAGAATAAGATAAAGGAAAACTCATAAAAGAAACGACAACAGAGTGAGGTGATTCAAACTAGAGATACCTGTTGCTCTCCCCCTGAGTGTATGAGTTGGGTCGGTGGTCTTGATACATGGACATGGGATTACTGGGCTATTGATGAAGATTACTGATGAGTACAGGTATTGTCGGTTTGAATTGATGATTAACTTTACCTCTTGGTTGAGTGACTGGTCAGTTAATGGCATTGACTGGTCAGTTAATGGATGGAATTGACTGGTCAGTTAATGACATTGACTGGTCAGTTAATGCCATTAACAGCAGGCTAATGTCATGAACGGACCAGCTAATGCCATTAACGGATCAGTTAATACCATTAACAGATCAGTTAATGCCATTAACAGACCATTTAATGCCATCAACAGACCAGTTAATGCCATTAACGGACCAGTTAATGCCATTAACGGACCAGTTAATGCCATTAACGGACCAGTTAATGCCATTAACGGACCAGTTAATGCCATTAACGGACCAGTTAATGCCATTAACGGACCAGTTAATGCCATTAAAAGACCAGTCAATGCCATCAACAGACCAGTTTATGCCATTAACAGACCAGTTAATGCCATTAACAGACCAGTTAATGCCATTAACAGACCAGTTAATGCCATTAACAGACCAGTTAATGCCATTAACTGACCACTTAATGCCATGAACTGACCAGTTAATCCCATTAACTGACCACTTAATGCCATGAACTGATCAGTTAATCCCATTAACTGACCATTTAATCCCACTAACTGAGCAGTTAATCCCATTAACTGACCAGTAAACGCCATTAACTTAATGGCATTGACTGGTCAGATAATTGCATTAACTGGTCAGTTAATGGTACTAAGTAATGATTATGATTGTTATTCTCCTCTCAGACTCGTAACACAAACTATGTATATGACTAAGTACAAGCATAACGTGTGCCGCAGTCAACGTATTACTGAGACTACGTATTAGCTTACTTATGTCTCAACAGCTTTTACCACCAAAAATGGAGATTTTGGACTGGGGACTCAAGCCAAAATGTCGTTTTGCAATACAAGTCCCTCCCTGCGGTCGGTGCAATGCGAGTCCTTGCACAGCGCAGGGTTGGGACTTGTGTTAAGTTCGCGCCTGGCGCCGTCACGGCCTCATGACCCGCCATTCTCAGAGTTCCACGGACTCGAATTACCTCCTGCTGTGTTCCGCCGCTTCCGGTAACTAGCAATGATTCCTTGAACGTAGGCGGGCATTGAGCAAAAATGATACTTCATTGCCCCCGACAATTGGGCTGGGAACACGTGTAAGTCTGCTGACGTCTGTGTTATCATTTTATTGCAAAGCCTGATTCAAAACCCGAATGCAGTTGCATTCACAAAAAACCAGTACGTGTTTCTCTAGAATGTATAGATATCGAGTCTAAAAATTATGTTGAAAAATTGGGATAAGGAAGGATGAAACAAACAAACAAGTTAATTGTCTTGAGAAATTTCTGTTTTTTTTCGATTCGACTTAATTAAAACAGTTTGTATGATGTATTAAAGATCGGTCAAATAAAGGATAGTGCAGAAAAATAGATTGGTAAAGATTCTTGAGGTGTAGACTCGCTACAATGAGTGAAACAGGGTGTTTTAAATATTCAGGTACTGTGTAATTGGGTCGGAGAAAAGCTCATGGGAGGCAGTAACAAGGCTGTAAATAAACTTGGATTTAGGACTACTGAGAGTGATTGCGGATGAAGTCCTTTTTACGTCGTTTGTTATTGTGATGATCCACAAATTGGACCGTGTTATAAAAGTTAGGACTGCCCAAATCCCAAAACGAGACGTCTTTGGCCTTCTTTAGTTGTGATTTTGAGACTTCTTTGGCCTTCACTAGTTGTGATTTGGGAGGAATTCTTGTGTGATGGGTTGACCCGGGTTGGAGTTTTCCAGCATATGTTAAGTACTTAGTAGGTGCCAAAGGCGAGCAGTGGGCTTGAGGGAGGCGAAAGTGGAGACGGATTGATAAATGATGGATTAGTCATTCTTTCTTATACATATCAAGACAGGCCGGATGAGGTGATCCGAGACTACAGAAGATGAAAGTCGTCGGGCAGGAAAGAAAATCTTTCTAGTCAACTTACTCGAAGAAGAGAAACAAGTCAAGACACAAATTGTGATCAACGCCCAAATCGACACCATCCCTTCGCGCGGGTGATTATTTCTTCTTCTTTTCTTTCGAGGGGTTCAAGGTTATGTTTTTGGTTATTCGATTGATAGGCTCTGAGTTTTTCTAACTAGTTGGTAGTGCTTTTTTAGTAGAAGTACTTGAAAGTGTTAGGGGTAATCAGATCAGAAACCAAGAAGAGTGAGGGCTAAAGGGGCGTTACTTATACACGTTTTGGTCTGGCAGTGGCAAATGGCAAGGGCACCACTTTGTCTGGCGTGCCAATGAACGAGCAGGAACGAGCACACCAGAATTGTATGTACCACGAGATTCCAGCCGCATGTGCGAATCTACAATCAACCTCCAAGAGGCGCTCATCCATCCTGTTACGCCACCTTTTGGGCACATTGATCAAGCTTGTTACTAAGGCCGGGGGAGCTTGCACACCCCTTTTTTTATCCAAAAGCTTGTTACAGTTATATTTGTCCGGCCGGGGTAAATTAGGATAAATCGCCACCTGACGCCATGGTATCAGCTGTACATATCATGAATGGTTTACCCCATGACAACGACATGGACTCCAGCTACGGGCGAGAGCTTCAGCCGCCGAACAAGCACCGGAGCGGTAATAAAAAGCCTCTGCCTGCGCGATAAGTACGGCGGGTGAAGAGGCGCAGGAAAAGGGAGCAACAGGCGCGTATGTCAAAAGGATGCTGTAATAAACATGACGATCGACCCAACTGCGAATTAGGGTGTTTTGTTGAGGATGTGGGTGTGTTCGAGGATGGTGATGTTGAGTGGGTTGGATGAAGAGGATACTAGAAAGTGAAATTTAATTGGCTGAGAGTCAGCAGCAGCCAACCACTTCCACCATGAACCGAGCCATATCAAAAACCCATGTCGACCTACTCAAACGACTCCCATCGAGCAGACCATCAACGCTCCTCCAACTGGCTAAAACCTGCCTAGCTTCAAGGACAACGAAGAGCACAGTAATCCTAACCCAGCAACCGATCCGACTTCCATTGCGTTACTATTCTCAACTGGCTGAACACCACCAAGAGGAGATCGACTTGAACAACCTCGAAAGGGTCTCCGATCAGGTCGACGTCTGCATCGTGGGGGGCGGGCCCTCGGGCTTATCGGCAGCCATCAAGCTTCGACAGCTAGCCATCCAGGCCGACAAGGCGGATGACTTCCGGGTGATCGTCATCGAGAAGGGCGCCGAGGTGGGCTCACATATCCTGTCCGGTGCGGTAATCGAGACTCGAGCGTTGGACGAGCTGTTACCCGACTGGAAGGCACAAGGGGGTGCGCCGATCGTCCAAATGGCCACCTCAGATTCGATGAAGTTCTTGACCGCCCGATCAGCCTTCCCTCTGCCCCATCCACCACAGATGAACAATAAGGGGAACTACATCGTCTCTCTCAGCAAGGTCTGCCGATGGCTAGCCGAACAGGCCGAGGCGCTCGGCGTCGAGATCTACTCTGGTTTCGCTGGCGCTAAATTACTCTACTCCGAAGACGGCAAGGCCGTCAGAGGCGTCGTCACCAACGATATCGGCCTCGATCGTGCTAGGCGACCTAAAGAATCCTTCGAACCCGGAATGGAATTCCATGCCAAGACGGTTCTCTTGGCCGAAGGCTGTCATGGATCATTATCCAAGATGGCCATCGAACGATTCAACTTGAGAGACGGAAAAGACCCTCAAACCTACGGACTAGGAATCAAAGAAGTTTGGAGAGTCAAGGACGACGTCTACGAACCGGGAAAGGTCCTTCACACCCTTGGCTGGCCACTCCAGCGGGACACTTATGGAGGAAGTTGGATGTACCATCTCGAAGATAACCTGGTCTCATTGGGCCTTGTCGTTGGTTTAGATTACCCCAACCCGTATCTGTCTCCTTATCAAGAATTTCAAGTGAGTCGCCTTGGGATTTTCCTATATAGGATTCGAATCATTCTCAACTGATCTTTCACTTCTGGGCCTTTCTTAGAGATTGAAACATCATCCACTCTTTTCCAGAGTCTTGGAGGGTGGTGAATGTTTGGGATACGGTGCACGAGCGTTGAACGAGGGCGGGTACCAATCGATCCCCAAATTGACCTTTCCAGGGGGTGCATTGATTGGATGTTCGGCGGGATTCTTGAATGTGCCGAAGATCAAGGGGACTCACACGGCGATGAAATCGGGAATGATTGCTGCCGAAGTTGCCTTCGAGGCCCTCGTCACCAATCCAACCAACACTACTGTCGAGGAGGAGCCGATCGAACTCGTCGATTATCAGGAGAAACTCGACAACTCTTGGGTCATGAAAGAGTTGAAAGAAGTTCGCAACTTGAGACCCTCGTTCCATAACCCTCTGGGTTTGTATGGCGGCATCATCTATTCCGGCATCGACAGTCTGTTCTTGAAGGGTAGAGTGCCATGGACATTCCACCACAAAAAAGAAGACCATGCCTATACTAAATCGGTGAAGTTAGTGGTTAGTTCCAAAGATACAAAAAGAAAAGATTGTATAAGCTAATGGAGATGGTTATCTCAATAGGGAATACAAGCCCATTGACTATCCGAGCCCAGACCACAAACTGTCGTTTGATATCCTAACCTCAGTCTCACGAACGGGAACCAATCATGCGGAAAACCAGCCGAACCATCTAGTGATTAAGCCCGAGAACCTGGGCCAGCATCTCGAGACCAATGTAAATCAGTTCGACGGCCTGTTGAATAAAGCTTGCCCGGCTGGAGTTTATGAGTACATCGACGTCGAGCAGGGTTCGAAAGACTCTCAACATCCTGTCTCGTCGCCAGCCAACCAGAAAACCTTGGTCATTAACTCCCAAAATTGCATCCATGTTCAGTCTCATCCCCGAATCTTTTCTTGACCTTTCCTCTCATTAGTCAACTGCTCTGACATGCCTTTTTCTTCTGCCTCCCTCATTGATAATGATTGAAGTGTAAGACTTGTTCTATCAAGGTGCCCACTCAAGACATCACCTGGACCGTTCCTGAAGGCGGTGGGGGACCTGCGTATTGTAAGCTTACGCCCCTCATTCATCTCTCACTCTCTTTCTCTCTTGCCATAACTCATTGTTAAATGCGTTTTTTTTTTTAAAAAAAAGCTCTTACTTAAACGAAAAGCAAATCTGATGTCAAGTAGCATCAATGTAAAATCAGTCATTAATTTCATCTCAACTATAAAGTCAAATTAATTTGCATGGTGTCAGGTTTTCCTTTCTGGTGATGTATCATCATCATCATCATCATTTTTTTTGTTGTGTTTCGCAGGTTATTTTTATGGCATTTCTTAAGATTTTCATTCTGATTTCTATTTATTTTTTTCCTACTTGGTTTTGAACTTGACAATTATAAGCTGTGAATTTCCTTACAAATATTAAAGATAGAAAGAGAGTCACATATTATACTTTTAATAAATTAACTTCCTACAGACATCTTACAACCTTACACATCTAGTCCTCTTTAGAACTCCATACACTGCATATTTCAATCTTTTTTGTGATGAGAGATTTTGATGAGTGTATAACATGTAACATATCATCACTAACTAATTTTATGACTGGCACAAACTAGGTATTTACACATACATGTTTATTGTCTTTAATATTTCTGTACTTGAGCAGATTTCACCTAGGATGTCGCATACACAGCGTAATATTATGGCTGTCAGATGCCGCTCCCAAACGTGGCCTTATATGTACACGCACTCAACCCAAGTCCACCTTTGGGGGAGGGGGGCCCGTTGAGGGGACTTAGTTAAGTTAGCCTTATACACAATTAATCAATGTAGGAGACCTCATTTACAGTCTCGTTACTTGTAAGTTCGCCACTCAAAAAGGAATCTGATAAACCAGCCTCTTACTGCACATCTATCAAGCCTTAACCTCAATTAGGAGTCCAGCTTATAAGACATTTAAGTTGGTCCAAAAGCATAGTGTCAAACGGTACTTGGAGAAAGAGAGTGAAACCTAAAAACCTGTCACCCGGGTTTGAACCGGGGTTACCAGGAGATCCCTGTGGAAGCGCTCCTCGATGTCAGAACCTGGTGTCCTAACCACTAGACGATGACAGGATGATTTTCTCCGCTTTTTAGCCATATTGAAGCAATCTGACAAACGATGGACATCATGAAAGGAATGTGAGTCTTGCAAGCTTTAAAATCAAGGCACAAGGTTGTCTGAAAACGCCAATGTGTTCAAACCCGACGAGGCCGGGAAGTGAACGCAAGTAAATGAGGCCTGCCGATGATGAAAAGACAATAATTGGCGGATTGTGATGTACAGATCGATGAGTGTGTTATACTTTTCGATTTCATGAAAGTGTTTCTAGCTCGACATATATACACACACACGTAAATTCAGGTCGAAAACAGACAGAAATAGTACTTCAAGAAGAACCCATGTATAAAAGCATGAGTGATCACAGTCAGAGAAAAAGGGCGAGAGATAACTGAAAAATAAACGGACAAGATGAGATCCGCAATAAATATATACAACATGAGAGATGTCCTCGGTACAGCGTTTAGTTCGGTTTTCCTTGGATGGATGTTTTTTTACTTCAGAAAAAAGATGGGTTTTTTAGCAGAAGTGACAAGTCAGATGAGAAAATGTAGAGGATTGAAGTGATGCGTGCATTGAGATAAACAGGCAGAGAGAAAGGGATGCAATACAAGAGGAAGTGAATGGATTGGTTCGGACCGGACGACGCGTAAATCATACGAGTCTAAGTTTGAATTTAACCCAGCACTCGAGCGGCTAGAAGTGAATGTTTGCACCAACCAAGCAAGGAACAAAACAATGATGAGTACCCGGACAAGTCAGGCCAATGCTTTCAGGAAGTAAACAGGAAGTTGCGGGTCTGTGCCAACCTTTCTCAAAAAGCCTTCTCGAGTCTCCAATTCGTCTAGATTAGGATCCAGCAATGCGAACTCGTATCGTTTGAAGATCGTTGAAGTAATCATCTGTGCGCAAAGCGAACCGAACCAATCCTCTTGAGGACTTACTGATAAAACGTGAGAAAGCTTGGGCTTACATATAACTCCGTCATCGCTAGATTGCGACCAATACAAGACCGAGGACCAAAGCTTTGTGGTTTGTTGTATGGAAGATCGGTATGAGTGAGTCACGTGATGAAAGAAGACCATCGGATCAGAAGAGCAAAAGAAAAGGAGACGTACCTAAACGGCATGAAAGCTTTTTCACGATCTTTAGCATTTGGTTCTAGCCATCTCTCAGGTCGAAATGTAAACCTTTCAATTGGCAGAATCAATGAGGAATAAGGAGAGACAAGAAAGTAAGAATGCAATCATTAGAGAAAAATGAAGACAGAAAAAAATGAGATCTTACGGATCACCCCAGACGTCCGGATCATGATGTACGTCGAAAGTGGGGACGGAGCAGACCAAGCCTTTGGGCAAAACGTGGCCCTTGAAGGAGATCGTTTCGGGCATGATCCTGGGAAGGCCGATGGACGAAGTAGAGTGGATCCTCAAGGTCTCGTTGATACAAGCGTTGAGATACTTGAGATCTTTGCAATCCGCAAAGGATATCACTCCTTCCTCCGTTCCCAGGTGTTCTTCCAACTCCTCCATAAGCTTCTTGTACACCTTCGGGTGCTTCACAATCCACCAAAGAACCACGCAACTCGAATTCGATCTGCAAGAGAGGTCGGGCAGACTAGTTGTCAGGCCGCCATTTATTGGATGGAGTAGATTGAATGTAAATCATTTACGTCGTGTCACTTCCAGCAATTAACTGAGTCAAAGCCTCGGCCTGAATGGACGCAAAGACGAGTAAGCTTTGGGGGTTACAAGAAAACAGGCTTTTCATTCACCCTTCCAGGTGATACCTTTGTACCGTGAAGGATGAGGAAAAGCAATTAAAACTTAACTATTAATTCATCTTTGCCCATCGGATTACCATCCGCATCTAGACCAGTCTGCAACTGGGCCAACAAATCTTTCCTTGAATGGCCAGTTTGAGTGATTCGTAGGTTGACTCGATTAGTGGCAATCTGAGGCGAGTGTTATAGAGGATCCGTTGATGGTCAGTGGGATATGAAGAAGCCACAAATAGAGTCAGATGGGTGTATAAACATACCCCGGTCAAGTTTTTTACGCTAGCTGCACCGCGTGAAAACCAGGGATCGATGTACTTCATGTATGGCCTCAGACCAGCCGGTAAGCTTCCCTGGGTCGCACTGAACTCGCCTCGCTCGTTGAGGATTTGGATTGCCGGCAAATATGAGACCTTGCCTTCTATCTCCACTCCGGCAATGTCCGCACCTCGTTCGATCATTCCAAACCTTTCTCCAAACGCGAGATCACCTTTGTTGTTGTTTAAGGTTTGCAGAGCAAAGATTGAGATGAAATTTATACTCCCCTTGCTCTCAATTTAAGAAAGATGAGAAATACCTTACCTATGATATCAAAAGCCAAATAATTAAACCAAGGTAGAATATCGATAACTTTCCATTCGTCTGTCTTCGAATCAGATAAGTGTGAAGCCGCTTGAAGAGGCTGATTGGGCCCGGAAGCCAGCTTATCCATTTTCTTGAGAAAAATGGCCATGGTCTCCGTAATATAAGCCTCGAATTCGAGGATGCTCTTTTGGCTGAACGTGCTCGAGATGATTTTCCGCTTCCGGATGTGGTCTGCTCTGTCTCGTGTGTTCTATGAAGTTACGCCGTCAAAAAAAAAATCAAAAATTGATAACCCAAATGAGTCCCAATGAAAAAGTCTGGGTTCAATTCCAAAAAAAAAGGAAGAAGTACAAATAATCCTCTGTGGACGGCCACGAAAGCATCGTCTGGATGGCAAGCACGGGTTGTAAGATTTGTCAATTTATTGTCTGGATAGCTTTGGGCTTGATGCATATTGAAACACTGGTGGGTAAAAAAAAAGCTTACAAAATTTGCTCTTGGTCGTTCCAGTCCCATGGCCCAGAACGATTGGGATTGCGTCCGGGTCAGCGATACTCAATTCGTTGGGGGCGATTCTCACAAACCGACCTGAATTCAAGAGCAGGTGAGATTAGTATTCATGAATCGGTAAGAGATAATAAGAACGAGAGAACAGACCATGTTTCTTATGAAGTTCGTGAATAATTTGGTAACGTTTCCCGAACCGGGTGACATAGCCCAGCCAAAGCCTCGAAAATTTGGCGAGAAAAGGACCGGGATAGCGGTTGAGCTGATACTTATTTCTGAGATAGTCGAGCAGATAGCAGTACGATATACCGATCAAGCTGAGAGTGACGGAACATTCCAAAAACGTGAAGACCACTAGATCGAAAATCAATTGACATGGGCAACGAATCAATTAACGGTGGTCTTTCAGAGGTGGAGAAACTAACGGAGGGCCAGCTTACGACTGGTGAGCATTATCGCTCCCTTTTGGACAGAGTGGAGGGCAAGCTGCTTGATAATATTTTGGTAGCTCCCACTCTGAGTCTGATTCGCCACTGGGTTATGAACCAAGTCGCCGATTTCCAAAACACTGTTTGAGTTGAGTGTGAGAAAGGGTCACAATTTAAGTAAACAGTTGATCGAGCAGCAAGTGATCAGAAGTTCATGGATACTGACCCTTTTACAACGCATCCAACGTCAATCTCTTCGATCGCAGAAGATGTTCAGGCTGCTCAACTTAACTGAGTTTTATGGCGGTACAATCTGCATGGCATTCATCAGTTGAAAATTCAAACATTTATTTGAAACTTAAAACTTAAAATTATGTAAGGCGGAATTCTGGCTTCCTATGAATCGGATCTGTTGTTTCCTGACATTTTGAGTATAAACCCACGCAACAGGATAGTCCAAGGTTAAAATACAATTATGTATGGATGAGAGTAGAGGATTAAAGACAACGACTGGATGGAATAGGATGGAATACTTTTCGGAGTTAAAGAAACCCAAGAGATATAGTAAGTCCTACTGTCCTCCTCTTTCTGAGGCGTCCCCACAAAGCTGATCAGATTCGAACTTAACGCAAGCCCACCCTTGGCGGGAGGAACCGGAACCCCGCGGAGCGCCTCCCGTAGGGAGGAGGGGCCCCCCGTCGGGGCCCGTGAGGGGACTTAGTTAAGTTCGGATCAGATTCTTGATTCCAACAAAATTCCCAAAACCCGTTTGCAGTCTGCCACAAAATCTAAAGACAATGTGGGATTCAAAATCTCTGTACCACCAAAAAAATCTAAACTCAAGATTTGACTATCTTGCTGTATCTCAAGGTCAGATTTGGAATCTTGTTGGCTTGTATAAGCTTGTATACATATTGCCCTTCCTTGGTGCAAAAGTTTCAGAAAAGTGCAGCAATCACTACTGAAGTTTGTAACCTCTGGGTAAGTATTCTCTATAATCAAACTTATGTTACTTGAATGTAGCCTCTCCAGTCCTAGCAACTCAATCAATGGCCTTGACCCAACAAGATTTCAGTAGATCTAACTCAAGCACAAAAAAGGCTTTCTTCATCAATTAATTTCACAAGAGGAAAAAAAAAATGTGGCCATCATGAGGATCCTGAACAAAAGCAAAAAAAAAAAAACATAAATTGACTATCATCTTAACTTGATGTGTGTACATATGATCAAGAACAATAACATAAAATTTATACACCCCAGAGCAAAAAGAAAGAAAAAAGAAAATTGATAAAGAGTACATCATTGAAACCAACACAATTGAAAAAGATGATTAAATGAATAAATAAACAAAGAAACGAGGTTGTGAAGAATGGGTTTGAAAGAACCCGCAGACAGCTATCATGATTGATAAAGATTGATAGCCAGATCGTCAAGGGGATTATTTACAATAAGTAAGTAAATTTGTACACCGTTTGCATTCCCACATCAAAGTCGTCCATTTCCGATCCGTTCTGGTTGAAAGATAAACATCGTGATCGATTTGAAACAATTTGAAAGGCACCAGAAATAATTGTAGTCTTTGACTTGCACTGCACTTGAATCATCCTTCTTTGTTATATACTTTCAAAAACATATTCTCCATTTAAAACCTTCCATGAAATCACCGATTTTGTTTGATTCGCAAGAGATTTCAATAGGACGCGCTAGGTTTGTCAAAGAGGTTGTTGAGGATTTCGATTTTCTCATTAATTTCATCCTTGATCAGTTGAATTTTAGATTCAGTCCTACCCCTATATTAATTGTAGAAGAACAAACCCCAAGATTTTTTTGAGTTAATTGTTCAATTACATTGATTTTTTTTTCAGAAACCATATCAAAAAGTCAGATTCTTTGGAGTTATTTAATCCAAAGAATAAAATAAGAAAATTGTTTACATACCTCATAGGATAGCTTTCAGGCAAGTCAAGGATCGAGTTCAACACCGAGTCAGCCGTCCGAAGTTTCGAGAAACAGAGCTCAGGAAATGTCTGTTGGCTCGCCTTGTCTTCAATTATTTGATTAGGAAGTGATGTAGCTTTGCCAACTGGTAATTTCCCTTCGGCATGTTTCTCGGCAAGGATGGTATTATTTGGGGCCGCTTTGACTCCCTGAATAGGAGATGCTGATGAATGGGCTACCAGCAAGGCATCCAGTTCGTTGAGCTCGACTAGAGCTTTAAAGATCAAAGCAGAAATGTAATTAAACTCAAGATTGCTTGCCGAAGCTTTTGGTTGCTGTGGTTCTGGGGGTGTCGATGAAGAGGAGTAGGGATTTTTGGAGACAAAAATGTTATTCAAGAAGCGACGAGATTGGTCAAATTGACCGAGGTTGAGAAACTGGACGGCCAGCAGTAGGTCTCGCATACACTGTTCCTCTTTTGATAAGCTGATCGCCGTTTGCTTGGTTGGCTTGGGATCATTCAACTTCAACTGGCACATGTTCTCTGCCGATAAGCCTGAATCTTCGCCTTTCGGGTCGGTTTCTTCGGTGCCGAGAAGGCCTGAGATAATCTGGGCATCTATTTCTATCTGCGGGCTCAAGCCGCACAATCGTTGAATCCCAGAAACCAGAGTCGTCTTTGGAGAATCATCATAAATCGCCATTAACAACGCAAGCTCTATGTAAGGAACCACTCACAGAATTAGCAGATGGACCATCTCAGAATCAATAGGAAAAAGGACGGGCTTGCCTTCGATTGGACTAATTTGGATCGAATCCCAATAGCATTCCACGCGATCAGGGTCGATAGAACCTTTGCGTACCAAATCGGCGTGTTTAGCTTTATACTCTGTTAACTTCTGTGTTACTAGCAATTCATGTGGTGGCAATTCCCCTATATATAGACATTGTCAGCATTGAAACCTGGAGTATTTTTCTGGAAGAAGAAGAAGAAGAAAGAGGCAGAGACACTCACGACCCATCGCCTTTTTTTTACTGAACAACGAAGGGAGTTCCACAAACAGACTGTCGATTTTCTTCTGCAGTTTGTCCGATCGATCATCGACCAACAAGAAGCATCCCACAGCGGCAAATTGGTAGGTCACATGCGACTACGAGTTCCCTTCCCCGCACATACACACACGATCAAAGAATGAAGAGGGGAAAAAAAGAGATAAGAATGACATTCAATCGCTCGACGCTTTCCGATTTCTTTGTTCTTTTGTATAAAAAAACGAGAACATGAGATCGTAGAGAATTACTTACCCAGGCGTTCTCTTGCTTCATGGACAAGAAAGCCTCACCAGCACAAGACCAATCGGCCAGTCTGACACAAACGAGGGCATATTCATAAGACAAGACACCGACGGCATGCTTGAATTTAGGAGGCAGGGTAGTCTTGAGGTGGTCAGGATTATGGGCATGGTGGAGTCGATTCGAGATCAGCCTCTTTGCATCTTCGGTCTGGCCTTGCATGACTAACAGTTTTGAGCGATGGATTATCCATATGGTTCCTTGCTCGCTCTCGTCACTGGATGCGCTTTTATGGGCTAGGGAGTCGACCAAAGCTTTGTATGCATGAAGAGATCGGTCTCGAGCTGCAAGCCATCCGACGGCTTTATGTTTGTCAATTTGCGGTGGAGAGAGGGTTAATATGATACGGAAATTTGCCTCTAATCAACAGGTCCGGATTTCCGAAGCGAGAAAGTTAGGGTTCAGGATAACACTTACCCTTGAGTATAGCAGACCGATAGGCGAGCAGAGCCAGGCCGGCGAGTTTCCCATGCACCTCCCATTGACAAGAGGCATGGGAGAAGTTTAACCAACGGAGACAGCGATTGCGCTCGAGGATGGTCTCACTTCTGTCGATAGTGCTGGGACCGCTGAAGCCGACCCAGGATAGGAGTTTCTTGACCTTAGGGGGAAGGAAGCTGAGGATGAGGCCGAAGAGACCGTGGCCAAATGCCGCGCCTCCTATGACCAAGCTTGCGATCGGGTCATCCGTCCAAGTTGTGTAGGTTGGTGTGGCGTCTTCTGACGGAGCAGGGCTGGGTTTCTTCCGCTTGTAGAAGCTCAAACCAAACCCACTGAAATACGAAGAGGTCGAAAGCGTCGAGGGATGTGGCTTGGGTTTATTGTAGAGCGCTTGAATCGCTTGATTGAATGGTTCGATGGCCGGTTCCTCATCCGCATGCGAGGTCAGACAGGAAATCGGATTGGTTGCTTGAAGTTCGGAAAAGACTGCTTGATGAGAACTGGAGAAGATCTTGTAGGCTTTCGTAATCTTGTATATCCCTTTCATTCCACTGCAGTCCATACATCAAAATAGGCATAAACCTGTTGACGCGTTTTATGGGGATAGATACACAAGATCGAATTGAAATCTAATCAAGACGGACATACTCTGAAATTGTCTCGGCCATGAAGTGGAGGATTGCTTGAAAGATCATCAGATCAGCCAGCAAGATATCGTACTCCAAACCAGGCGTCCACCAATGCTGTGCAATTTCCTGGTTGAGATCAGTCGAGCCGAGAGCGGCCTTGGCTTGTTTGACAGCTTCCTCCGATTTAAGTAAGTCTTCCAGAGCCTGGTGATGACCAAAACAAAACAGCATAAAAACAGACAACGAGAGATAGGCATCCTGGCGAAACTGGTTGAGCCAATCGACAGATCAACGGTATCGTTTCCACTGACCTTTGATATCATCTGTTCTTCCATACACAAGACTGCCTCGATAAAGGTAATGAGGGCAAGGGCAACATGGTTGTAAGACTGATCGGACTGAGTTTGCTGGTGGAGTAGGGCCTTGGCGCCGGGCAGATCGTCATGGAAGAGTAGATCGAATGCTTTGCTGACATTGATGATAGCTTCTTTCATATTCTTCGTGTTGGTTCACTTTGGGTATATCTCGCTTGCTCATGGGCCTTGCTCGTTGATTGCATGCACCACAGTCAACGAAGCTAACCGAGTCCGGGTCCGACCGTTGAGCTCGCACGGATCACCAACACCAGTCAGTCAACATCCTCACTTGGTCTGCAAGGAATGGCAGATAAAGGGTTTGAAGTCTACTGCTGTGGTCACTGAGACATCTGCTTGGTTAGTTGATAAAAGGACTGTGTCCACAAGTACTATGTCTGGACTCTGAATGCTGTCATGGAAAACCTTGAATGTGCGCGCTTACCTTCAAAAGATCCAAGTGCACTCCACCAACAACATCAGATTCAACTCTTGCCTTCTTCCCATTATTGACCAACTGCCTTCCATTTCTCAAACTCCAGGGAGCTTCAAATGCACACAATCTCAGCTCTGGTCCATATATTCTCAATCATTTATTCATTCTTACCCAGTCTGACCTTGTTCCCTCAGGCTCAACCATCTTGAGTGTAACATTACAAATCTTGTCAAAGGTCTCACACAAATCTTCAATAATCAATAACTCTCAAATCAATCCTCCTTTCAGGTTGAATATAAAAACCATTCCTTATTCAAAGAGACAGATCAAACATTGATTTCTTTTTTCTTTTATTGGTGGTTGTTTTTCTGCTATCTGTCAGCCTGCTACTATTCAGAGCTAAC
The DNA here is from genome assembly GCA_001624995.1 of Puccinia horiana. NCBI lineage: Eukaryota > Fungi > Basidiomycota > Pucciniomycetes > Pucciniales > Pucciniaceae > Puccinia > Puccinia horiana. The sequence continues at coordinate 893,686 of LWDY01000007.1, forward strand.
TTGACCAGAAGTATAAAAAGATATAAATACATAAAAAAATGTTAAAATAATAAAAATCTATAAGAAATCTTAGTATAAAGTAAGATAAACATTGCTAATCAAAAAACATATGACTTAGACATTCAAAGATACACCAAAAGGACCACATAGTGTTGTTTGTACATGTAGTTTGCTAATTCTCAACAATCACTATTGTAGCAGTGATTACAACCACATTACAGATGAATATTCATCAATTATGAATATTCATAGTTCATATGGGTCTGGATAACTGTTAAAATACTCCAGGTAACAGTCAGAAGCATCCCACATGCTCTAACAAATAGTACCTGGTCTAGTAGTACATTTGTAGTAGGAATTATTTGAATTACTACAGCTCTCACACATTTATGTACAACACTACATGTACATGTAATCAACTCAACAAACACTTATTTGTGCATCAGAAGAAGCTCACAATAGCTTCTGACAAGCATTGCCAGGTTATACTAGCACTTCCCCAGTTCAAAATGCTGTACACATGTACAATAGAGCCAGAATACTGCTACTCAATGGCTCTGATAGCGCTGCCTTGCCCCCAGGAATGATATTTAACAAACCCCTTCTTACCACAAAGAAAAGGACACTATTCTGACCCTTAAACAATTCTTACTACCTTATTACCAATTGACTTGGAAGCATTAGTTATAAAATAGTATTCGTGTTAGTCATTGAATATCACTTTTAAAATTATCACCAGAAAATCAGCTCTCTTAAACCACCTCATCCACCCCTTCCTAAGTGCTCATCACCCTGCTCTTACCATTTCTCAGCCTATTAGATCCTTAATAGTCAAAGTGAGACAATTATTCCGCTATTTTTCATCCACTTCTGCACTCTAAATTGGGTCAGAACTACCAGGAATCTGTAATACCCCTGGTTACAGGCCCAGGTTATCCTCAGGGGGGCACCTAAACACCCCTTGTTTTTTTATTAAAATTTATTTTATTATTATTCTTATTGCCTTGGAATTAAACTACCTTCCATTTATTTTACACATTTTTTGTGCAAAGTAATTGCCTTGCACCCAGTGTAGCTAGAGGGATTCAGTCCTTGGCATCACGTGGGCTGACAGACAACAATTGTGGATCAATCACCATCAGAAATGGGAAGGAATACCAAGGTTATCTTAGGAGGAAGGGTGTTAAAATTCTCTCCCCACCACTCTCCAACTATGCTCATTTTACCACTCTCAAATGATGTCCTTCCCCATCAAATCCAACAATCTCCTTCCCCATCGATTTCAACTCCCAATCTTTTCTTGCTTCTATCTTTCATTCTTTCCTTCCACTCGTCTTTATCATCCTCCTTCCATTCTCTCTTCCTCACTTCTTCCTTCCATCATCTTATCTCACCATCAAAATATCATTTGACTTTGTTGACTTCCTAAAAACTTATCCATCCTCTATCATCAATTGAATTTGTTGCCTTCTCAAAACTTACCCAACTTCCTATCTTAATCTTCTATCCCTATCCACCTTATCAAACATCTTCTGATATATCTCTTCCTCAATCTTATCTTCTTCTCTTCCCTTCTAATCCCTTCTCAATACCAATCTTGTCAGCTATCTCAATCCTTTCTCAATCACCACAACCCTATTTGGTGAGAAGCAACTTCAACCACCTGAATCAACTCTCGGCAATCATCTTCTTTCCTTTCTTTCTTCCTTACTAACTTTGATTGTTTTCCTTTCAGTTGTTTCCTGTGTCTTCATCATATCTTGATTCTCATTCTTTTTTATCAATCGGAGGTAATCTTTGTTTCTTATTTAATTCTTTATCATCTTTCTTATTTTTTTGTCTAACTTGTTTTATTTTATTCAGTCTGGCTTTTGAATCTATCAATAAAAATCATATAGTTTTTATAAAGGGTATTATCAGGATGGAAGAGGTTCTAGGATTCAGTATTTCAGTGAGAGGAGGAATGAATTATATAGGAAGGAAGGAAGAAGTAAGGAGGGAAGAAGCATTGAGGTGCTTTGGGAAGCAGATGGAAGGTCCTGGAATGTGCAGTGGGACTGGGTTGTCTAGCAACAAGGGCTGTATGCTTTGCATTGTGTGGCTGAGGTGCATATCAGAATGAATGCAGGCTGTATTTTGTGGCTGAGGTACATACATATCAGGAGGCATGCAGGATGTGATCTGTGGCTGGGGTTGCCTAGCAACCATTACAACCATGCTGTGCTGATGGGTGCAGGCCACAGAAAATTCACCCCTGCAGAAAATTTGCTCCCCCTTCAATATAAAAGGAAAGCCTCTCCCCACCAAAATACCCTTTCACAATTCATCCAATATACCAGTCTCAGTGGAGCAGTATATAACGGGCCCCACCTAAAGGATGAATTGGACATTAGTAGCATCAGTAGTTGATCAGAATATTAGAGTATTGATAGTGATAGTATACTAGTAGCATCATAAAAGCTAACCCAATCATCATCATCATCATCATCATCATCATCATTCCACTATTAGGGGGGTTCACTTTTTCTGATGCAGGTCCAAGGGCTTCTAATTCAGTGTAAATTGAACTAAATCTACATGTATGCTCAGCTGACATGTAAGTAAAATCTGACTGACCAAGGCCCCATGTGAGCCTCCCTATTATCACAAGTTATCACTGGTCTGCTACAGTATTGGCAATTATTGATCTAGGTCTGATAGAGACTAAAGTAACTCTATCTTGAAACCAGCCATATCTCTTTAAATATTGATTTTAAGATTCCTTACACATTTGTATAGTTCCATCAAGGGGAAGGTCTTTTAAAACACCTGTAAATTGTTATAGCCTTTCAACATATTATAAATTGTAATAGCCTTTCAACATATCATCAATTTAATTCCCCCTTATAGGAACTTTTCACCAAATAAACATTTGGTGTCCCACAGGAGTCCTACAACTTCCATTGGTTGAAGAGGTCCCATTTATAGGATTTCATGACCAGCCCCCCTTTAATCAATCAAGGGAAAAGTTTTGTTTGATCAAAGATCCAGACACATGCCTCAATGTTGGAACTTCAAGGTTAACTGTTTATACAAGCAATTCAACCAGAGCTTTGAATTACTTTTAGCTTCAAAATATCACTTTCTAACAACAGTTTCCTTGAACTTTCAAACTATGTACATAACAATTTGACCATCTCACCACAATTTATGGTTTAAAAACAGGGGATGACAGAAATAGGTAAATAAGAGTGGAAGTGTCAGCCACTGAGTTTAACACTAAGTTAACCCATATGGCAGCCACTTAAACAACCACATTAGTCTAGTCAGCAGTCCACTAAGCTCAGAGCTAGACCTCACAACTCAAAACTATCATGAGTTCAATTCCTACTCTCATCACACTTATCTACTACCTTTTTATATTTCATTATAATTACAATTAAAATTCCTGAAAATAATCTACCTGTATTGTGATTATTATCAGGAAAATTATATTCAAACTATTTACCCGATAGGCTAAATAGCTTATTGGGTAAATCCCTTTTGATTTACTAAAAAGGACCTTTATTGTGTTTTATTTCACATCCGTGATCTCTTGCACGGATAGAATTGCCTCACCCCACCGAGTGAAGGCCTGTACTCACCAAATCACGAGGATAAAAGGGGTGGACCTTTCTTGATCCTTCCCCCACCCGTGATTTATTAAAACTTAAAACCTGAAAGACTTACTCTCAATAGTACTATAATACTAGTAGGTAACTGGGGCTAAAATCTTAAATCTTTTCTTCCTATATCTTCCTTTGAATCCATCCCATTCACATCTCAAATCAACTCTTATCTCAACCTTCAAACTCTATCGACCCTAATCCCCTTCCTGTGCTGACTCGGATCAATTTGACCAGTAGTGATAGCTTCGGCTTGAGCTAATCCCGTCTATTTAAGACGAAGAGCCAGCACGGTTCCTCCAGAAATTGTTGTCACTTGATCTTATAGATCGAGACGCTAGCCCCTCCGCTGTAAAGCGTCGAGGCGCGGTTTATTCCTTCTGAAAAGAAGTGATTTTATCATCAACCAGTCGTCACAAAACATACGCCGGCTGACAGGAAGCCCACAAATGTGTACAAAGAAGGATAGAGATGGGATTCAACAATGGCTGATTCACTGCAAAAAAATCTGCTTCAACTGCCATCAGTTGACATGCAGCTTGCTCTGATTTTACTCAACTCTTATTCAAACTTTAATTGAGATGCACAGTGAATGTGCATCATGCACAGTGAATGTGCATCATGCACAGTGAATGTGCATCATGCACAGTGAATGTGCATCATGCACAGTGAATGTGCATCATGCACAGTGAATGTGCATCATGCACAGTGAATGTGCATCATGCACAGTGAATGTGCATCATGCACAGTGAATGTGCATCATGCACAGTGAATGTGCATCATGCACCAAATTAAGGTTTGATTAAAGTTTGAGTAAAACCAGAGTAAAATCAAAGCTATCGCATGTCAACTGCTGGCAGTTGAAGCAGATTTTTTTGCAGTGATTGAGGCTGTCTTTATGGATTATTTTTTTTTCAAGTGCAGTTTTGTATTCTACAGGGTGTGTGAGAGTAGCTGGAAGTTAAAGGAGGGGTTAAGCATGAGAGCCCATAGGGTATTTGTGGTCGGGTGAAAGTAAATTGACAGGATAGTTGTCAATAAACTTGTAATAAGACTTCCCAGGAGAACCCTTAGTTTTAAACCCCATCAAGTGTCAAGGAGATGTCATTGCAACATCCATCAAGCAAGTGGTGGTTGAAGTGGCAAGGGAGGAGCTTGGCATTGTCAAGTCTCAGGTGGATATCAGCACAATTGACACTGTAAGATCAGACAAACCTATAAAAAGAAGGATTCACAAAAAGGGTGAATCGATTAGTTGGTGGTGAAAAACAAAATGTGAATGCAGCAGAAAAACTGATTAGGATGATTATAGGGCAAGCCAAAATCAAGTTCATGTGAGGTGTAGACCAAATGCATTGTTAATATTGATTTGAAGGATGAAAATGGATGAAAGGTTTGGACACTATAAAGGTCGTGATTATAGTAAACAATATGAGATATGAATGTGAAGGTGAAGGGTACAACTTGTATGGAAATGCTTCATACTGTAGGAATGGGCTGGAAAGAGGAAGAAGGTGATCAATGTAAAAAGTCCAAATGAGATCAGGGAAGGAAAATTACCAGGGGCCAAATTTAAAAGACAACAGGTGTTTGGTATAAGCTGAGTAATCATTGGAGTAGCCAATCATGATACCATCCCAGACAATTGGGTCAAATTTGGTTGTGCGCAATTGGTTGGGATTGATAACCCAAGCTTTGCAGCCAAACAGTTGGAAGAATCCCATGTTGGGTTTCTTGCTGAAGAGCTGCTCAAGGGGGCTGAGGGATGGTAAGCAGTTGGTAGTGGCCATTTCTGTGATTTTGTCTTCTCCCCACCATTCCTTGGCAATGTTGGACTGCACCAAGTCATGTTGATGATGGTCTTGTTAGCGCATTCCGCAAAGCCCTTGTGTTGCAGGTTGTAAGGAGGGGAGGTGTTGTGATGGATACCCTCTTCCTTCAGGAAATCAGGGAGGAGTATGTTGCTGAACTCACCTCCTCCATTGGTGATAAGCTTTTTGATGTGAAACCCCAATTGATTTTCGAATAACAATTTGAAATCAAGAATGGCATGAGTGGCGCTGGACTTCGTTTTGAGGAGAGAAGTACTGATGAAACCCATGTGTTGATCTACCAGGGTCATTAAGTACTTGGGGCTAGAATTGGGGGTTGGAAAGATTGGACCAACCAAGTCACCATGAACAACTTACAGAGGATGGGAGGTTTTGTCAAAGTGAATCCAAGAGACCTTGCCCTTCATGCACATGTCACATTTTTCTGTGTTGACAATGTTATCTTCACCAATTACAGCCACTTTTATGCGGGAAATACTTACATAACCTAGACGGTGTGGTATTCTTTCTTGTAAAAATTAAAAACAAAATCTGCTACAAATTAAGTAGCCATTTATACTCATTTATCACTCAAGAACTGGATTCTACAGCTCAAATTTCCCCCATTCACCACTTAAGGATCACCAATAACCCTTCTGGATCAGAAGTTACAGTCAATCACCCCTTAGTTACATGTGTATACAGGTCAAATTAAATAATACACACAGGGTAACCAAACAAACTGTCTTTTTTCTTACATCCACCACCTTATCTCCTCTCATTCAGCCTAAATTAGTGTATATTCCAGCACCACTCTTGGCATTACATTATTTCTATTTGGATGGCACCATGTTTGTTGGTATCAGCTGACACCATTAGTGTATTCACATAATTTCCAGTCTAACTCCATTAGATCTCTAACTCCACTATATCCAGTCTAATTTAGTGGATTTTCCATTTCTGAGTTATTTTAGTTTATTTGGTCTTGTAGTTGGTCACCTGACATCACTTTTAGTCTGTATTTTTAGCTCCACACTAGTTTATTATGAATTAGTGTGCATTGGTCTGTTTGGTCATGTGTACTCCATTCTATCTCCCCTGCAGCTAAAATCCCTCACATTTGTCTATCTAAGGAGGCTCTCCTCCTGCTGGTTTTCCGTTTCTTGCCAGATCTGCTTGCCAGATTTTCTGTATGCACCTTACTCATAAGCTCTTATCATCAGAGCTCTTAAAGTCATTATCCCCTATAACACTATATTACTGGTCATTCCTCATTATTATTAGTCACTCAATATTGAGGTTTACAATTATATCTTACCCTTACATACTTTATAACTACCCTTTTATCAGAAATAAAAACCCTCCTTTATCTTATATTAATAACACCCCTTGGTTCTGTCACATGGCGTCTTGTACCAAAGACGGGTGGGCAATATTGAAGGAAGAAAAGGAAGTAGATAGTTCAAATAGGGGACTGACTGTTCGAAGGTCTTCTTTGTTTTGAAGAAGAGTTACTAGGCTCATAGGGACATAAAGTAGAACACTGAAAGGGTTTTCAATGGCAAGGCTTGAAGAAGGCGGAATCAAATTATGCTGAAAACTATAATCTTATTTTTATAAGGAAAGATGGAAAGTATAGAAGTAGACAGCTTATATAGGAGAAACAACTAGTACTACAAAGGTATGACATAGGTTTGAACAAGGAATGAGGTCATAAGGTCAAAGCAGAAGAAATGAGAGAGGGAGGTCATAGCTTCTGAGTTCAGGCAACCAAGGCAAGTCCATGACTGAAGGACCAAGCAGGGGTAAGTGCAATGGGTGCGAAGAAGATTGAATTGAAGTTTAAAGTTTGAGGACTGTGCAAGTCCAATTTCAAAAGTTCAAAGAGGAAATGTGTGAATCCGGAACAGGGAAATTAAGTGCATAAGGAAGTAATGCCAAAACAGGGAAGACCAGTAAAAAGGGTTATTGCTCTAGCTTTTGTTTGCATAACTGGAAAGCAATGTGCTTTTGAATTTTTGAAGTTTTGGAAAGTAACTTCAAAGAGAGCACTGAAGATTGTTGAGGGTGCATATACATGTGATATGATATGCAACCCAAGGATTAACCTAACTCAACGTAAGTCCCCGCTGTATTTTGCTTACTTGCGACAGAGTCGCCCCAGAGCAAAGTGGAGGGACTTATACCCCAAGTCCCTCTTCTCGCGTGAGCCGATCTCAGGTTTCATCTGTCTTGAGTTACATCACGAATAACTTGGCCGTTTCTCATCCCTTGTATGTCTTACAAGGGGCAAAAAGATGAGCTAGCATCTGCCTCTCAGCTCTGTTGACTTTGTTCTTTCAAAAATTAGATTTCTCCTCCAATCTGCAATGAAGTGGTTTTTTTGATTTCCTTTTTTTTCCTTCTATGATTTCATTTAGTTCAATGAAGCCGTTTAAGCTTCACAAAACCATATTCCTTTATCCGACATGGAGAACAATCGAAAACATGCGACCAAGGAGAAAAAAAAAACAATTAGTTTGAAAAAAGAGAAACGCACAAAAAAAAACAAAGCTATGTATTTGCAGGTCAGTGCACCAAAAGTTGAGAATTCCACACTTTTGATCTATTTTTTTTTGAAAAATCATATAAAAAATGATAAAATTATTCTAGTAAATAAGCCAAGATGCTGGCGATACAAATACTACTCAGCTGGTAGGCAGGGCTGATTAGACATCATGTGCAAAAAAACAAGAGTCAAAATGTCCCTTTTTTTGGAGATCGGCCCCACCAGTAATGCGGACTTGGGGCGCAAGTCCCTCCTTCAGAGGTTTGCTCTGCGACAAAAGACCCACTCCTCCGAAGTTGGGCGCACATTAAGTTAGAGGATTAACCAAAAGCTTGAAAGTTGCTAAGGTCATGAAGTAGGGTAGAAAAGTAACCTTAGTAAATGCAAGGAAGATCTAACTGCAAGATCCTGAGTGCTGAGTCTGTCGTATGACAGGTTCAAGCCCTGGTTGAGTCATAGTACCTACAGGTTCCTTATCCAACTGGGCTATCCTCCCATTTCACTCATTTAACCCTTCTTATAGCTTCATAACCCCTCTTCAAGAGGAACTCAGGTCAATCCCTGGTATAAGGGCTTGCTCCCACAACTCTTCTATCTGTCACATCATCACATCACCTCTCTTATCATTCATATACATCATTCATCACCAACTCTATCAACAATATCCATCATCATCATCAGTTAACTCTATAATCCCACTTCTAAAACAACAGTAGTATCTCTGATACATTCACTATCACAATATAAAACTTTCCAATCCAAGATTGGGAGGCTTGTTTAGTGTGTAGTACTTCGGATTCGGCAGAGGCATACTCATCAAAATCTTTCCAAACTCAACAAAAGGTCTTCACTGAAAATTTTGAGATTTACAATGGTTGTGCCACGTGAGGGAAGGGGAGGTGGGACCAGAGTGTGTGGAAACAAGAAAAGTGTTAGGTTGTTTTGAAATATGCCCAAGGTGAGCATGAACTTCAAGGATGCCATTGCAAGGTGTGAAGTCAAAGGAGATTGTCCCATCAACAAGTACATGACACCGCCTGCTTTTCTTGGTGATGGATACAGTTGCTTGAGAGAGTTTGGTAAGGGTGATAAGGTTGCGAGTAAGGGAGTTCTTAAGGGTCACAATATGACCAGTGTGGTGCCTATGTGAGTTGCAAATAAGCTGGAAGTGTCTGTACCAATGCTGATTGAGACATGGTGTGGCTGACTGTCAACAAAGAAACTGCTATTGTTAAACATGTGATGCAAGGCTCCGGTGTCCAGAACGGAAGACATGGGGAAAGTGTTGGCCGAACAACGTTTCTTGCACTGGGAGGTTGTGTGAGCCTGGGTCTCTTTAGTGACTGCAGGACACAAGGGTAAAGCTTCTCACAGCTGGATTACTCAAAGGAAGATACAAGAAATTACAACGGAGAAGGGAAAAAGAGGATAATAAGGAAAAGAAGGGGAACTAGGATAGTAATAAGAAGGAATAAATGCAGTCATATTTCTCTAAGGGTAGCTGCTACATGGATTTTAATCAACACTGAGCGGAGCTTACTTGACACCTCCTTCTAAAATGAAACTGAGAAAGGTTAGTCTAGTTAAAAACTAGCTACTTCTGTTACTTCTGTTTTTTAGACTAGTAGTAAAGGTTAAGCAACAGGAAAACCAGAGTGAAGAATAAATCACCAGAAGTGTGATTAAAGAAAAGGAGATGAGATTCAAGCAAGCAGATCAGTAGAAACAGAGTGATTACACAACACTCAATGGATGACTTCAATGAGAAGAAGTGATAGTAGACAGTCAAAAGGAGACTTACTCTAAGATAACCTGATACAGTGTAGTGAGGAGGATATAGCTGGAGTAGAAGGTCCTTATTGGTATTCAAGCATGTTTGAGGGAGAAGTGACTGGTTCCTAGTTCTTGGTTCTGAGTTGACGTGATGATTTAGAATTTTCACTGAGTCTGGAATACTTGGTGAAAAGTTTCCATTACATTTCTCTTGCCTGTCACAAAAATGGGATTGATGTGGTTTCAAAATGAATTTATTCATTTTGATTCACAACTTAGAGGATTTAATCAACACAACTTAGAGATTAATCAACAATTATATTCACAGGACATCATTCATCAATTGATGAAGTGGAACTACACAGTTCAAGAAGTTTAAGAGAGGGATTAATCACCAAAAGGATCAATAAGGAAATATTGTCACTAGAGAGGATAAAAGTTGAAGCCTTTTGGGCAATGCTTATTGTCTCTAAGGCTGACAGGTTGATTGGGCAGGAGCAAGGACAGCACTGGTGCTGGCATATTGTTGAGAAGGCCTGTCATTTCTTGGGGTGGATGGGGTGTTGCTCTGGGTGTAAAGACCAGCACAAATTTTCCAAATGAGTAGCTTGGGGATGGTGCTTGCTGTTGAGGCATCCCGGTGGTGGACAAGACAACGTGTTGTTGTTGAGGGCTGTGGCCGTTTTTTCTGCTACAGCTTTGTGACGAAGGGGTTCTTCTTCCTCAGCAATCTCTTTCAAGGTGTCAATGAGAGCCTCGTGACCCCCCATGAGTTCTTGATTCAGGAGGAGACCATCAGTGAGAGATAGGCAAAATGGAGAAATTTTTGCCACAATGATCCCCACAATCTCCTTGCTGGGTATGACATGGTTTATTGTGTTGAAGTGAACAAGACAGTTTTCTAGGTGATCCATGAAACTGAGTAGGTCATTGTTGTATTTGAGACCGTGTTACACTGTGAGAAACCAATTGTATCTTTGGATGGTCGATTTTGTGTATCTGTCGGAGATCTTGTTCCAGGGTGATAGCCATTGCTGTCCGTATCATCATTCACAATGCTATTATAAATTCAATTGCCGATGCGGAACTACTCTTGGGGAGAATAGAGCTTGAAGGGCTGCCTCTCTGTTTAATAGCTGGGAGAGTAAATTGAACAAGAATAAGAGTATGGACTCTTAAAGAAAGATGTGGCTGATGAAGATTCTAGATTCAGGGGAGGGAAAGGTGAAAACCCAGACTGGTTACTGGTGTTATCAAGGGATAAAGAAGTGAAGACCCAGACTGGCTACTGGTGTAATCAAAGAGTAAAGAGGTGAAGACCCAGACTGGCTACTGGTGTAATGAAAGGTAATGAGATTTCTACTAAACTAATATTCTAATAAGACTGTGACCAAGGCTATTCAATGCTGCTGAGTGATTCTAGTTTACAAGGTATAAGTAATAATGACCAGGGCTAGTAATATATCTACTAATTGCTAGGGAACAAGGTAAGGAGCAAATTAGGGGGGAAAGCAAAGCTGCTTATAAAAGGAAAGAAACAACTGGGCAGAGGCCACCATGTAAGGACAAAGTATGACCAAAGAGGAACAAGGCTGAAACCAAGGAGATGTAACAAGTGGCTGTTGAGTATGCCATGGAAGTGAAACAAAGGATTGTGAGGTATACCATGGAAATGGTGGGGAAGGAAACACATGCATGTAGTATATGACAAGGGGGTAACTGTAGCTATGGTATAGGATACTGATTTGAGATGGAACAAGTCTGGAAAGGAATATAAGAGTGAGGGGGTATGATACTTTCCATTGGTGAAACTTGTAGTTTTTGTATGTCCTGGGTTCTGGGTGTTGCTGAGCTTTCATGTGTCTTGTGATTGTCTTGTGATTTGTGCTTGATGTGTGATTGCTTGTTGATGAAATATATTCAAGTTTTGATTGTTATGTGACAGGTGTGAAGAATGACTGCAGTCCTTGTTGTGTGACAGGTGGAATGTAGGTATGCTGACTGTGTTTAGGATTGGCTTACCACACCAAGCTTCATGGTGATAATGTAAGCTGAGTCCAAGAGTTGCTTCATGAACCTAGCATTGGGGTTCTGCCCATGGTCCTGTTGCAGAATCTTCCATAAGTCCCTTTTTTATTTTTAGGATGGATCATATTTTCTTGACCCAACTGGGGAAATTGCTTTGGCCCATAAGTACTGTAGGGACTTGTCCTTGATTGGTATGAAGATTCCTGCCATTTATTCAGTGCCCTTGGTAGTCAAATTTCCAGGTGGTTACTGTTCCACACCAAGACTGTAAATCTGTGAAAATTGGAGACTTTAAGGTGTATTTCATAGTCAGAATAAGAAACTTTAACAATTTCAATTGTCACAGCCTTAGGTAACTTGACCTTTAGGGCAGTGGTATGAGCAGACGAGCAGGAGACAATAGAATGAGAATTTGGATTATGTTGCAAACAGTTATGATAAGATGAAAATAGGAGAAATATGCAATCTATTTTAGTATGAATGATGAAGTAGGACATTTGATTGGATTAATAAATTGATCTGGATGGTTCAGATTGATGATGATTGTTAGGACGAATGAACCTGATTTGGAAGTCCTTCTTATAGTCTTTTTTGGGGTAGGAATCATCCGGAGACTTACTATCATTGAAATCATCCTGCATTGCTTTCAATCATCTGCTATTGCATGTACAGAAGCGGTATCAACGGGTATATTTGAGTTATTCTTGCCTAAGTGAAGCTTCATCAGTCACAGCCATGGTTCTTTCTCTTCAGTAGGTCTGATTACTCACCAACTGCAGTAAGTTTTGACAGTGTTTCATGGTTTTGGATAATCATTCTGCCTTCATGTGTTGATGACACGGGCGGAACTTCTTGTTTGATTGTTGGCTTTTGACAGATTGGCCTCCAGCTCCAAATTGGTGGATTCCATAATTCCCGAGTCCAACATCTAAAAAACAGCCAAGTCAGTCAGAATAGTTTGTCCAAAGAAAAACAAAAGAGAGAGACTTGCCCGGTGACATTATTGTGGATGAAATGATTGGCCTATGGCTTGAGTAAGCCAAGCTTGACTTGGCTGTACTCCAAGTTCTGGCAGATCAAGCCCTCTGGGCACAGGCTCAAGCCGGGTGCAGGGTCAAGCGGGACTTGGGCTTGTGCCCAGACACGCTTGATCTACCATAATCTCTTGACAAATTTCAACAATACAAACAACATTATTTTAAAAGAAATGATGAAATGTGAAAGTATTTAAATAATTAAAAGAAAATCAATAATTCAACTCATGTGTTGTACATACATACCTTATAATGATTAAGGCCCTGTTTGTGAGAGATATATATGAGGCAATATATGTAGATTTTTGTCTGACATCCTTTGTGACATCTGATCAGGTCTGCCAAAACTTGATCAGATGTCACAAAAACCAGGAACATATCACACGTATATATCATGCACAAACGTGGCCCAACTCTTCTTTTTTTGGGAGTTACAATAGATAATTCACTTTTTTTATATAATAATTCCTCAACACTCAATCAAAGCAATTATAAGAAAAAAGAATCAAAGTGTCTGAATAAAAAAAATTGTTTTTTAGTTTATTTATTTATTTAAATATAAACAAGATCCTTATGATCATCATCCCTTTATGTATAGAGATATAAAGAGAGCCAGATGATATGAGAAGAATTGATTTTTCTTGGGTCAATGAGGAAATCCAGATCTCCTGTGAGGTGATGAAATACCAGAAAAGCGCATATTCAAAAGCAGCAAGAATCCACAAGATCATCCCCATTATCGATTAATGACAATAAGTGAGGATCTCACTGACACAAATTATAAAAAGATGATAAATTTCCTAACACAATACAAACCCAAACAAGACATGCCAAGCCAATATCAGAAAAAAATTGAGAGATAGGTTTTTTTTTGAGGAAGTCAGTTTGTAACAATAATCAACAAGGCCATGTCATAGTGCTTTTTCATGATAGGTTATTAAGGGACCATGCATAAGTAAATATTGATGAGAGAGATCGTTAGATCAAAAACATTGTGAGGAGAGCTACAAAGTAGTCTCATCTTGACTCTTTGCCTTATCAGAAGTGACAGATTGACTAAGCCACATGCCTTTGGATGCACAAAAAAAGGGGGGCGGGGAATCAGTTACATAGTTAGATTAATCATTTTTTTTTTTTCTTTCTCAATAGTTGATTAGATGATGTTGTCTTACCTTTGTACACGCCATCATCAATATTCATTAATTGTTGATGATTACCTTGTTCTACCACCTTTCCTTCATTGAGTACGATGATTAAATCTGCATCCGAAATCGTCTTTAATCTATTATGATGACCAATGTAATTTCCACCGAAAATTCAATGTCAGTTTATCAGAGCCTTTTCCTATCAAGTTTTTTTTCTCAAAACTTATTGTAGTTCTTGATATTATTACCTGTGAGCAATGAAGACACTAGTCCTATGTTTATTGAGTAAATTTTCTCCGATGTTCTTGATCATTTCTTGTTCAGTGTAAACATCTAGAGCGGAAGTCTGAAAGCGAACGGGAAGATATGAGAAGCGGGGAGAGAGGATTGAAGGAGGATCGGGGGGACAGAAGAGATGATAGAGGATCGATGCGACGTACGGCTTCATCAAAGAACAGGATCGAAGGATCTTTAAGCATCGAGCGTGCGATCGCCAATCTCTGTCGTTCACCACCACTAATCATCAGACCCCTTTCGCCAACAAGAGAGTTCCAACCGGACGGCCATTTCTTTATCGATCGATCCAGTCTCGCCAGTCGGGCCACTTTTTGGACTTCTTCATCTGTCGCCTCAAGTCGACCATAACGAATATTGTGCATCACGTTCGAGTTAAACAGACTGGATTCTTGTGGTACAATTCCAATGTGAGATCGAAGACTTGCTAGAGTCACTTCTCGAATGTCTTGCGAATCGATCATGATCCGTCCCGAGTCAATATCATAAAACCTGAAACATAACTTGAATAACGTCGATTTTCCACATCCTGATGGCCCGACCAATGCCACTTTCTTCCCCGCTGGAATGACAAACGATAGATCTTTGAAAATCTCGCCCGACGAGGAGTATCGAAATGAGACATTTTCAAATCGTATCTCTCCCCCTTTTGTGATCCGAAGTGGTTTGGCATCCTCTTTATCCTATTTCCCACCCCCCGAAAAAGATCAAAAAAAAAAAAAAATGAAACACTGCGTGAGCATGAAAAATCGAAATAGGAAATCTAGATTAAACAAATGTTTCGACTCATTAACTTTGATAATTAGTCCAGTATTCTGTAAGTTGAAGAGAGTTTGCATGTCGATCAGACTTTGCCTGAGGTCCCGATAAACCGAACCTAGTTGAGGAGAAGAAAAGCGATTAATTAATTTAAATAAATATAAATAACAAAATGAGAGGAGTGAAAAGAAGAGTTGATTGAAGCCGATTTGATTGAACCTAAGAAATTTAGCGGCAAGCTAAGTTGAAATACCAATTGATTGATCATCACCAAGTCTCCCACGGTCATTAAACCATTCCAGACCCCTTGAGCGGCCATATACATCATCGCCGTTAATGAGAGTGAAAAGATCACACTCTGGCCAATGTTGAGGCATGCGAGACTCTTGTAGATTTCTATCGTCGCTTTCTCGTATCCCTCTAACGCTCGATCATACTGTTCGATTTCATATTGCTCATTGTTGAAGTGTTTGACGGTCTCATAATTCGATAGTGAATCAATTAGAACACTAGCCGCCCGGTTATCAGCTTCATTAGCTCGTTTTCGGAATTGCAGACTATTTTTTAGAGCCAGTCCATCCAAGTACACAGTCAGTCCTCTTCCATCTCATTCGATATCCGACGATCCAACTAACCGCCAAGCAGTGGTCCGAATAGTAAACCAGCTGTAAGCCAGCATTGCAGCCAAAGCAATTCCAGCGTAGTTAGCACCAAAGTTGTACGTCTAGAAAGAGAACCTAGCAGTAGGTCAGCTAGAAGAAAAAGGAAAGTTGGATCGGTTGGGTCCTGCGCATAAATGAGGCTGACTGACGAGAACACCACAGACGATACTAATCTCTAAAGCTGTTGGTACGACATGAAAGACGATTGAGGAAAGCATAAAAGAAACGCCTCTGTGATCATAAGCCAGTCAGTTTGGTAAGCAAGAACGGGAGGAGGTTGACCAGGATCGACAAACTTGGTGCCCCGATCGATGGCTCTTGTTAGACCACCGGTTTGGTTGCGCAAATGGAAGCCAACATCCACATTAAGGAGATGGATAAATACACTTCGAGCTACCCTTCTGATTGCCGACTGAGCTACATTGGTAAAGATCGCACTTCTCATCTCCGAGAATATTGCTGCGAAGATTCTGGCAAGTCCATCTACATAAACAGGTAGCCAACAAAACAGGGGAAACATATTTATTAGAATGTTGATCGATTGCTGATCTGGAGAATGTGATGAGAAATGAGATCATATATAGGCTTACACCCAGCTATCACCGTCCCTACCACTGTCCAGGCACCTTGAACGGTATTTGGGTCGAAAGGAATAGATAGACTGTCGATAATATGCTTAAACATGAATGGTACTTGGACATTCAAAATCTGACAAACCGATCAAGTTTCAAGTTATTGTTATCAGACGTTGGCGCCATAAAAAACGTATGGTTCAAAACAATTTGGATATACCTTGCCCCCAGCTAGAAGGACCAGTGCGGTTACCACTCTGATCTTGGTTGCCCGGTCATCTTTCGGCCAGATGTTTGGCAAGAGATGTCTGATTATTTTCCAATCTTCCTTGTGAGTTGGAGGTGATGAATTCTCAGTGGTAGGTTTTTCGGGGGTGGGCTGGAATGAAGTGGGTCCTAAATAAGGTCAAATTTCTTGCGATTAGTTCGATTTAATTTTTGTCCGAAAAAAAAGAAAGGCCGTCTGCTTGCCTGTGTCAGTCTTTCTAGAGAAATTCCTACGACAACAATCCGACACAAAAAATGTGTCTTGCAGATGGCTAGTTTTAGTGGCAAGATTCAACACCTGAACCAACAAACGATGGAAAAATTCGGATTTTAATCAGTTTGCAAACGCAAACCAAAAAGAGTCAGAAAGAAAAGACTCACTCGATAATTTCGAGTACGATGGATCCAGTTAGGACCAGTTGAATAAGCCAAGGTTTTACGAGTACTGGAGAATAAATGAGTGTGGAAAGGGCTGGTAGCACGGGATCTTGAAGGATGAAGACTGCGAAGAACCAATACTGGGTCGAAGGTGCGAAGCATGGTGACGAGTTGAGAATCGAATTAATCGTATTCTTATCCTTCGTCACCGGACTTTCTCTCGTTATTTTTAAGAGTGTCGTCGGGTGGTCGATGTTCTTAAGGATTGGGTCATGAGTAAGATTGGTTGTCGGAGTTAACTGTTACTTTCAATCGATCTTGATCCGAAGGAAAACGAAATGTGTATGGACACTAGTGAATGTTAATCTTCGGGTTTGTTTTTTGTTGGTTCCACTTCCTGTTTGACGATCAACCAATCCAAGTAGTGTCAAACGAGTGTTCAATTTTTGTTGAACAGTTAAAACACTGACTTACTCGGTAGAGGTTGTAACAAAATCGATTGGCGAGGTTGAAGTCATCAAGGAAGATTCTTAAAAGCGGTACAACAATCCACTCACACTTTTAAGAACCTTATTTGAAACCAAAAGCTCAATGCGCCAGAGCTTACATTTAAATATTCTAGGTCAATTTCTCTTATTCAAAAGAAGTATTTTATTTTGATTCAAGTGAGAACAACTTGATTGCAAAAATAAAAGGAGATGAACCCAGAAGTGTAAGAACGACCAAAAAGAAAAAAGAGGATGCAGCAGAGGAAGAGAAGGACAAGAAACATGTAAAAAATAGCGTCACATTTCCAAACATATCTCGCAAGTTGCGCAATAAACAATTTTCTGTTCTTGATGAACATAAACCAAACTTTTTGAATATCTAGAATGATGATCCCATCAAATATGTACTAATTATATTACCAAAAGAAAATGACACGCACACAAAAAAAACTATGTTAAGAATGAATAAAATCAAGTCAAAGAAGAAAGAAAAAGAAAACTATTTATGTAAATAACTAAACTTAAAAAAGTATTGAATTATGAAAGAAAAAAAACAATACACATCGAACAAGAGATACGAGTGCCACAAACAAGAAAGGTTTCAAAGAGAATTTAGAGAGGAGAAGGATTAGAATGATTGATCGGAGGAGGGGGAAGAGCGGACCTACGACGACTAAGTTCAAGATGAGCTTCGTCGACGAGACAGCGAGCTTCGATCTCGATTTGAGCGTCAGTATCGGCCTCAGATAGACTAGTGCGATCGGGAGAATGTTCTTCTTCCTCCTCCACTTTCTCTAATTCCACTCCTCCTGATTCCTGTTCGCCAACACCCTTCTTTCCATTCGTCTCGCTCGTCGTGCTCACCGGCCTAAAAAACGCATGGTTTGAGAGCTCCATGGCCGTCGGTCGTGCATGATGATCACTTGAAAATATCCAAAAATTCAAATCTCAATCTCGCTGTCACTTTTTTTTTTTTCATTGCAAAAAAAATAATTTCACTTTCACTTACATTAGGAAGGTTTGCTTTAATAGATCCGTACATTCTTCCGATATATCGTCCGGGATTTCAGGCGTAGCGAACGAGCCAATCTATTCAACAACCACAACCGCCCGCTCAAAAAACCGATGAATAAAACAAGTCATGTTTTGTCTACCCAGAGAAAGGGGGAGAGACTGACCCTAAAGATAGCCTGCATCTGAGTGAGACTAGCCCACGGATGTTCGCCCGTGAGCATCTCGACAATCAGACAGCCGAGCGACCAGATATCTGCCTTGCGTGTATACGAGGTTTGTTTCACCACTTCAGGAGCCATCCAGAACACCGATCCTTGGAGAGATGGTCTGTGGATCCTTGCCGTCGACAAAAGATCTGGTGGGTTATATCCATCGATTCAGTCCAAGGATTTCTGTATATTTTCAAAGCAAATGGGAGACGAGGACTTACTGTCTTCGACCCTCTTGGAGATCCCGAAATCGGAGATCTTGATGACCCCTTTATTATCGACCAAGATATTAGCACCTTTGATATCACGATGGATGATCTCTTTAGAATGCAGATAATTGAGACCCTCGAGAATCTGACGGGTGAAAGTATTAACCAAGGCTTCCTCAAAGGAACCGTAGTTTTTGAGGAGGGTGGAGACCGAGCCTCCAGGAACATATTCAAGAAAGATGTTGAAGAAGGAGTCGTCGGCGGAGGAATCGAGGTATTGGACAATGTTTGTGTGTTGCAGCTCCTTCAGGAACTCGATCTCCCGTACCAACGCCCCCAGCATAGACTTCTTTCTCTCCTCGTTGTGAGACGTCCCACTCGGTCGTTCTACCTGCTTCACCGCCATCAAGGTTCCATTCAAGGCATGCATTCCCAGATAAACCTAAAAAAAAAATTCTTGTTAATCAGTCTCATCCTTTCTCTCAACTGTAGTCATCACTCATAATCACTCACGCTTCCGAAACTTCCTTGCCCGATCAACGCTCCTCGGACCCACTTGATTGACGCCTTAGCTGTGATTTTTTTTTTACGAACCCGGGCAACTGATCAGTCTCGATTGATTCAAAAGAGAATTACACAAATAACAAAAGGGAACTGACATCCGCTGGAAGTCATCTTCTGAGGATCATCATTAGCGTCTTTGTTATCATCATCTTCATCGCCATCATCTTCATCGTCGTCATCGTCATCGTCGTCATCGTCGTCGTCGTCGTCTTCAACGTCATCGTCATCGTCATCACCGTCATCATCGTCTTCGTCATCATCATCGTCATCGTCCTCATCATTTTCTAGTCCCGCGATTTCCTCCTTGATCGAACCCCCCATCCTGGTGGAGCTCAAGGAGCGCCTACCACCTCTAGTGGAGCCGTCTTCGGTAGCAGCGCTGGTAAGATCGTCGGGGTGGATGGAAGTGGTCTCGTTATTCTTAGCGAAAAAGCCGTTGAGAGCGCCTCCACCAAAGCCAACGCCCATGCTGGCTCTTCGGTTCTCGACTTCGGCAGTTACCTCATCGAGGGTGAGGATCGATGCGCTATCCGAGTCACGGGGTGGCTTCACGGCCAATCGACCAGTCATCGTCGGATCCGGCAATGAACTCATCGTGTCGAACGATGCCCGGGAACGCTCTGGCGGCTCGTTCGCCCCCGAGAAGTCCGCCACGGAGATGTGTGGTGATCGGTGCTCGATAGTTGGTAGAGGTGGCGCGCCCGAGAATCCTGAGTCTGTCGAGAGTCGCGCCTGTTGGAGAGGGTAGCTCGACATGTCCCAACTCGTCCGACCGACACCCGAGAACTGGCTGGAACGGCGCATTGCGATCGACTTGCGAACTGACTGGCGGACGGTCTTTGATAGGTGCTTCTTATTCTCCACCGATGGGAAGTAGTCGACTAGATGGTTTGAGATGATCTCCGAAGGTGGTCGATGGCCAAAGAAGTTCCGTAGCTTCCCACGCCCACTGGCTAGTAGACTTGTCACTCTTTCTCCTCCACCGGCTGTTGGTACTACTTGGTTGTTCTGGTTGTTATTGTTTGTAGCATGTTGCTGTAGGGAGGCTTGGTAGTCCGGCGGAAGCGGTTCAGAATGTCGTGTGGGGCCAATCATCAGACCGGACATGACACTAACAACGCTGGCCCGATTGCGAGCCTTGCGTGGAGGATGGAGTTCAGAATTGGTATGACTGCTGTTGAATTCGGTGCCTGCCTGCTGTTCCACACCAGACTGCAGTTCCAAATTTTCTTTGGCTTCATGCTTCGCGAGCTGGCTCGCCGATAAGGTGGGAGACGAGCCGGCAAGCGTCGGCGATAGATTCGGCGAGACTCCTGAGACCACGATCTCTTCGCCCCCGAAAAAGGGAGAGGCGGCTTTCCGATTGGCTCGTTTACCACTTGCCACATGGTGTAGTAATAATCCTCGCTGTCGCTCAGGCCGGTTGGTCGTCCTACAGAGCTCCAGCAGATCGTTTTCATCCAATTGTTTGATGGTACCTGTCATAATAGATTTCATGGATTATTTATTGAGGAAAAGATGGTGAGAGATGCGAGATAGATTGCGCTTACCCCAATTGAGTTCTCCAGGTACAGCGTTGAGAGGCATGGGACATAAGGCCCAATCGTCGACGTTGACGGATCGACCAGAAGCCTGACCGGCAGCGTTGGTGTGACCGAATTTACGGAGTACGCGTTCGAGGAGATCGACGGCAGACTTGAGGTTCTCGACGTTGATTGTTTTCATAATTCCGTTCTCCGCGAGGGTGACCTTGATGGTCTTGCGAATGACTTCGTCAAGCGTCGGCTGACTGACCGGGCCGATCTGCGAGGTTGTTCCCGCTACCACGCCTACGGTCCCCGCTGGCGTCGTGGGCCGACCAAAGCCGCCGCGACCCACCTTGAATCCAATGTCCCGGACCACTCCCTGTGGACCATAGAGTTCCCCTGCTGCTCCTCGCGCCGAGTCCGCATTCCCACTACCAATACCGTCTTCAAGAATACAGGATAGACCGGGGGCACTATTTCCAGGTAATGTGCCCGAATTCATACTACGACCAGGCGATCCTGTACCTACTCATTGAGGATTGTGAGAACAGGTGGGTGATTAGATCTTTTTTGTAGAAAGAAAACTGAGGAGCGACATCATACTGACTGGTTGGACTTGTATTGACACCGGTATTCGCGTTGGGGTTATTAGATGCTGGGGGGACGATTGAGATCGGTTTGATGTTGGAGCCGATGTGGGTACTGCTGAGGCTGGGGGCCCAATGGTGGTCAGATTTTTTACTAAACAAGGAAGATTGAGAGACTGGGACGGCAGGTTGGGTAGCCGCACCATACGAACTGGTGGAATTTGTGGCAACAGAAGTTTTACAAGTGAGTGCACTGGCCAAGTTGCCGGGGGCAGGAACTTAGGGAGGCCAAAATCAGCATTCCATGGTGTGGTGTGAGCCAAGCTCCAACTATAGATCAATGTGTTTGTTGTGGGATGACTAGTCACACTGGGTGCTTGTTCTCGAGTGTTGTTGGTTGAGGGTAAGGAAGATGGAGCAGGAGTGATGATTAAACCAGGATTGGTAGCCAACCTGTTGTGACACGAATGGCCTCAATTGGAGGCACTGAGGTACTTGCAGGAGGGAGGTGTTTGAGCCAGGTTTGAATTACCACTGGTTGGGTGTTGGGAGGTAGGATGTTGAGGGAGGGAAAATTCAGGATTATAATTCCCACCTGAGCGGGGGGAAGGGCCGGTGAGATTGCTGGCACGGGAGGTTGACGGTATCTGAGGTAGGGGAGGTACGAGAGTTGAGGAAAGTTGGGTTGGATTTGGGGGTAGGGCAGAGGAGGTAGTGGTAGTTGAGGGAGGTTGAGAGCGAGTGGATGCGGAGTTAGATGCAGACTGATAGGCTCTTGGGAGGCCTTCCGAACGTTCGGCGAGTCGTAGTGGGGGAGGGATTGATTTGGCCGACTGACGTAGTGAGCCGGATCGCGAACGAGCGGGTGAGAGATGTGAAGGGATAGATTGATTGGGGTGATCGGATGAAGAGGATGAGGATGACAGATCGAGTGTCCAATGTGGGGGAGCGCTGGGTGAGATGGAATGAGCTTGAGCCTGTTGGTAGAGGTTAGGGACGGAGCGAGGTGCAGAAGGGGTAGGATGATAATGGATGGATTGATTACTGAGGAGTGGATGTTGAGGTCTAGATTGCTGTTGGGGAGTTGAACCAGTTGGAATTATACGTTGTTCGCGTTCACGAACGCAGCGTTGTTTGAGGTCTTTGACTGCGACGACCAGTTTGACCCGATCGCCGACCTTAGTGACGCCCATCTCTTTGAGGGCAGATTGATCGACGTCCAATAGGATATCGCCCACAATATCGTTTTCGGCAAAGATGGGTGCGAGATGCGGTAATTTGATATCGGCGAGCCATTTTGCGACAAGTTGGTCGTCCCAAGTTTTGAGAAAGTCGATGAAGGAGCCATTGGTTGAGCCGGGAGAGTGATGAGAGTTGATCGAGGTTTGGCGGGAGAGAAGATGGTTGTTGGTGGAGGAAGAAGTGCTGTTGTTGAGTGAGTTTGAGTCGATGTTAGATGGATGGTGATGATGATGATGGTGATGGTGATGGGTGGTTGTGGTTGAAGATGATGATGAGGGTGGGAGTGGTAATGGTTGAGAGTGAAATTGGTTGGGGGATCGAAGTGGTGGTGTAGGTAAAGAGGAGGGTGGCTGCTGCTGAAGTTGATGGTGAGGTGGGAAGGGGGGAGTGGGCGGTATCCGATCGGTGTTAGTGAGGCTGGTGGAGATGTTGTTGGTGGTGGTTGTGGTTGGGGAGTGGTTGTTTGAGTTGGATGACTTTGGTGATTTCTTTGAGAGAGAGTGAGAGCGAGAGAGGACGAGTGAGGGTGGTCGTGGTCTGATCTGTCCCTTTGCCATCGCTTCGTCAAAAGTTCAAAAACTTTAAAAATAAAATAAAACAAACAAACCGAATATGACCACTTCTGATTAAGTAAGCGCCCCTCAGAAAATATGCACACAATTACGTAATCTTCTGTATACTCATAAAACTTTGTTCCTCAATTGCAAATAAATGTATATTGTAAAAAAAGAAGACTACATATTATATTTTATGGTACAATCGCTGACTTGGTCGTCTTTCTCTTTTTGCCGTCCATCTTCAATGAAGCCGCCTCTGTGACCTGCGTCTCTTCGGTTGCCTTGGAAGCTTTCTTACGTTTCAAGCCAGTGGATTGCTCAGTTGGTTTGGCTTCGAGATTTGACGATTTCTCAAGGAACTCGACCAATCCTGACATCATTTTAGTGATCATCGTAGACTGAGGTGACGATGGAATCTGATTCGAGAATTCCTTCAAACCATCCACATCTTTACCAGTCCAGATTTTAAACATGTTCGTCCCACTCGATTCCATCCTTAGACGCTTCCGGAGTCCACTGTTCATGATCTTCATCAAATCGGTCAAGCTCTTGAGTCTTGCCTTGAGTTCCTTTGACAATCCATCTCCAGTTTCAGCTTTGACGATTTCCTCCCTTAGTGAAAAGATAGCCTCTTTGAGCTGGATTAAATAACCATCAAACTCTACCAGCCCTTCCGGCTCGGGTTGATTCTGGATAGCCCAAATCAATTTTTTAATTAAATCAATCTAAACGAAAAAAAAAAAACAAGTATTTGTCAATCTCGCTTACCTTAGGTGGATACCCATTTATCAAGATTGAAACTAGATCCATCATCTGCTCGCGTCGGTAAGTGTTGACAGTAGTTGAATCAACTGATAGACTAAGAATATCATCCTTTAACAGCCAACCGAATCCTGGGAATCGTTTAAAGATCATCGAGAAAAAATTCGGTCGAAGTTTCGAGTTTCGTTTCGAGCAGAAATTCTTCAATCCCTCTCGATGGCTCTTCACCAATCGATCCAGTGCTTCTTGACGTTCGCTTTCAACAACAAATGAACTCGTCTTGGAATGAATCATCTCGATTAACCATAGGTTACATTTCCCACATGATTCCCCAGTGTCCATTGCATGCGTAGTTTGTGCAATCAGATGTATTGCTGAGATCATCTCCGATATCTCGGCGGCAGTAAGCGGTTCGCCTGCCAAGCTTCGCTCTGATTGACTACAAGACAATCGAGTCGCATCCTCCAGAATTTTCTTCACTTTCTTTTTCATGATCATTTCGCTCGGGTTAATTTTCCCAATCAGCTCTAAGAGCTGCTTGATTAGTCGACCAAGTGTGGCTGGCGCTGGATGAAGTTTGACAAATTTCCCAATGAGCTCTAAAATTTTCATCCGAAGATGAAGATCTTGAGTATTGTGTACTGTGGAGTAGATTGGAAAGTGACTTGGTCAGCCTCTTGGTCAATAATTCGAAAGATCATATAATAGGTAGGACTAACTTCGAGTTAACTTTTTCCCAGTACGCCGCTTGAAGATGGCAGCCAAGTTGGCGTCTAAAGCAAGCATCTCATCGTCATCCATCAACACAGATTCCTCGTCAGAACCGTCATCGGATCCAGTCGGTTTACTCAACGCATGTCCAAGGGCCACGGCAACATCGTTCCTGAATTCTTCGTCAATCGATTCGCCATCCGTAATAGATTCATCCACACTGTCCGATTCTTCATCGGCACTAGATTCTTCACCAGCCGAGTCATCATCTTCGTCTGCTTTCTGGGAAACTGATGCGTCATCATCGCTGTTATCTCCAGCCTCTAGTAGCGTTTCCGGTGGGTTGATGTGCTAAAACCAATTCTCGCAATCAGTGTCAATAGCTATAGACGAAGGGATATTGCGGTATAAGCTCTCACATCAATCAGCAACTGCAGGCTCTGTGCGCCAATACAATCCGAGAACGAATCGAAATTGATCTCTGCAACAGTTCTTAAGAGGGCGATCGGCCATGAGAGTAAAAATAAAAGACATTCTGTAAGGTTGGCCACCGCAGGAGCCAACTGTTGCGAATGATTTGAGAGATCAAATTCGCCATCGGGTGGTAGTAGTGTCTCCAAATCTTTTTTCAATCTCTACAGATCATGTAAATGGTCACAATCAGCTGCCCATTTGGTTTGACTGGTTGGACGTAGGGCAAAAGTATTACCTCTATTAGCGGCAATGCTTCTGTCCACCCATCTTGCTCATCATAAGTCATCAGATACAGGATATCGCACAGCAAGACAATTGCCTCTTTTTTATTCAGAAGTTTTTGGGATACAGTGCTTGATGCTCGGCCACGCAATTGAGTCAAGTTCTGTCGGATGGATTTGATTGATTCTGAAGTTTGGGACTCTTCCTCTAATTTAGAATTTCCATGAGACTTCACGATTTCGAGAGTCACTTCGGAAGGTCTGAATCCATGAAGTGGATGGGCTGTTTGGGTGGTTTTCGTTTGCGCTTTTTTGTCAAAGAATTGTGTCTTAGTACGATCGACAAGGTCCAACAAGCAGGTATATAGACGAGCTTTACAAAGCTCTCGTAGTTGGGGGGTGAATGGTACGGCGGGCGTAACGGTTCGTGTAGTGGATTTCTTACTTTGCTCACCAGAAACTTCGCCAAAAAACGCACAGAGGGTGAGACAGCGAAGAATGGAGGAGGCGCAACCGATCGTACAGGCCGAGGTGTTCATGTTGATGATATTACAAAGCTGGGTTAACATCATCTCCCGGAAGCTATCTGGCGAGGATTGCAATTCTTGTTCTTCGCTCGGTGATTCAAGTTCAGAAGAAGAAGACCAAACAGGCGAGGCTTTTTGGAATGCCGAGATAAGTTCTTTGGTCCAGAGGTCAAGTTCGGGAGAAAGCATTCGAGACACCAAGGACCGGGTTAATTTTTGATGGCTGATTTGGTCAAAATTAGGAGCGAGAGCTCTGATGCGCGTGGCAAATCGTTTCGCAAGAGCCGATCCCTTTGCGCTCTTTTGGTCAACTAACGAAACCAAATTGGTAGCAACAGATTGGGCCATCTTGTGGAGTAAGCGATCTGTCGCGGCCAGCTGTACCTGAAGAGTGTGGACACAATTCAGCGTGAGAAAATTGGGTTTCTCTTGGTCCGGAATAAGCTCAGATTTTAGAAGGTTGTTGAGGATAAGAAATCCATGTGATCTGCGAGAAGGGCTTGATTTTTCGGCAAAGTAGTAGCGCTCGAAGAGATGATTGTAGAACTTGGACAAGTTGAAGTTGCTAGTCGATTGAGAGGCTGATATGAGAATCTCATGAATGAAGTGAGGGTAGATTGGCAGATCTGTAGCGCTCAGTAATAACTTTACATCTGCATCACTAGAGGCCGATTGAGCCACCTGAGATGATGACATACCTTCAACATTCATCAGAAAGGTGCATAATTTTTCTTGGTTTGCTTCGCTGAGAATCTGTTTATTTGGGAAGGTCTTGAAGAGGATTGCGTCCCAGTCGAGTTTGAAAGAGTATTGCTGAAGTAGTACGGCCAACGATAGTTGTTCTAGGGTCAATCTCTCGGCGTTCACGAGTAACATTTCAGCGATATGATTCAAGGCACCAGACTGAGAAAGGGCGGACTCGGGGTGAAGCAAGATTTGCCTGGTAATGTCTATGACGAGCACTGATCCAACGCTTTCGGAGAGCCACGGGGCTCGACGAGCAAGCTCGCAAAGCTGTTCGAGTAATTTTTTCAACAGATTCGTTTGTTCATTGGCGTGTGTTTGATTCTGCGACCCTTGAGACGTTGTATCATTCCTGAAAAGCGCACCAGATTGTGTGATGCATTTGATTCCAAACAATCTTCCAAACTGTGAATCACGTTCTTCGCTCGCCTTCATGCCACTCTGTAATGGGGTTGCCGATAGTATCATATCGAATATAGATTGCAAGGATAGTTGAGGAAACTGATTGATAATCTGGGAAGCAAATGTCCAACAGGAGATTAATTTCGCAGCCTGAATTTGCACGACTTGACATATATTATGCTAAGAAAAAAACAAGTGGATGCTTACTTCACACAAGGCAACGGAGAAGCCAAGACGAGCTCCTGGTGTTGGGCTAGCTAATCCACGAACGAGTCGTTTGAGGGTATAGTTCAAGTCGGTCGAATTTGACAAGTCGGTCGTAAGGGAATTTGAGTCAGATGGGACCGGTTCGACTTGAGTGAGATGGTATACGATCGAGCTAGCAGCCAAAACTCGTTCGTCGATATTCGAGCTAGACAGGCTACCAAACAGGGACATGATCTGAGCGGACATCTTCGAGTTGAGCGATGACTTGATCCAAATAGACGGTGCGGAGATCTCTAGGTGGGCTGCAGGCTTATCAAACCAAGGTACTATACTTGAGGGTGTCGTTATTGGAATCTGGAGGCTGGCTTGGATCTGAGTGGGATTTTCAGATTCCAGCCAACTTGTGGGTCTAGCTCAACACAAGCCCTCTCTCCCAACTTAGGGGCTTGGAGCATTTTAAGGGTTCACAATACATAGAGTTTTCGGCATCCGACCCCCCCTAGATTTTTTTCTTACACCGGAAGTTCATAACATAATAAAATTTTTAGGCTAACCATTTAGACAAAAAACACCCTGGGCGCTTCCGGTCATCCCAGGTTGACCTTCTTGACCTTATAAATTTTGGGGCTTGCATAATCGACTCCCTAATTTTTGACTTCCGACTCCCAAATGAAGTGGACGTCCAGAGGACGCGAACTGTATGTCCGGGCGAGGTCCTCATGCCAAAAAATGGACAACCCTGATTATTGGGAGTCGGAAGTCAAATTTGCCCGATGAGATTGGGAGTCGGTAATTTGATTTCACAAAGGATGTGTAAATGCTAACTGATCACAAGTCCCCCTGCGGCGGGCAAAGCCCGCGCCTCCCGCAGGGAGGGATTTGCATGGTATGTCGATATTTTGGCTGGAGCAGAAACTTACATTTGGCTGTGGCGTTTTTTAACTCTTTAATAGCCACACCTACAGACCTTCCCGGTGTCTGCCCCACCGTTTAATAATTTTTAAGCATGCTCTTAAGATTTTGGCCTATTCACATTTTTGTTTTCACCTCCATGTGATTTTTAATAACTTTTTGAAAAATTACAAAAGTTGAATTTTGCCAAATTCGATCCACCAGGATCTTCCAGGCATTCCAAAGCCAACCGGCGATCCTGACTGCCCTTCGTTTATCCGGGATTCCAAAGCCACTCAAAAGGCCATTGACTATCGGGCTCAAATCATTGCTTGCAGTGATGATGATGGGTAAGTGCTAGTTTTCTTCTCTTTGGGTGACTGGTCACTAATTGGGTCGATCAATGTCGGAGCACCTGTAGGAGATGACTCACAGCCAGCAAATGGGGATCAAACCATCGAGACCAGTCAAGAGACTCAAGAACTCGAGTCGGTTCTGGACGAAGATAAAGATGCCAACAGATCGGCAATTCCAGCTCTGCCCGATATCTCTCCTTCATTGAACTCCACTGCGGCCTCCCTGCCTTCACCATTTGGTCTCGTTTCACAACCCTCTTGTACTCCTCAGACCGGTCCATTCCGCAATCACACGATCGGAAGAGGGGGTATTCGAGTTCCATCTGCAAGTCCTCACAAAGTTTCCACCTCGTCCACTTAATCAGTTTCTGGTGGGCTTGAGGCCTCACTTGCGGCTTACTTTGACCCAGTAGTTTGCGAGAAAAAGGACACCGGGACCGGTATGACTCATTTCTACGCGATGCAACAAAAACGATCGAGAAGCTTCTGGAAGAGAACATTCAATTGCGTATGGGTGAGCAATCTCAGGTCCATGAGCTACAAGGAAAGATCACCGAGCTCCAAGATAAGATTTCCGAGCAGCGATTTGAAAACCAGAACCTCAGGAACAAATGCTCCAAATGTGCATGGACATGTGCGGAGGTGTTCCGATGTACCACTCACAGCCCACCCCTTTTCGAACACCACCCAGTAATGCGTTTGGCCTCGCTGGCGGCAACAACCAAGCAGAAACCAACCCTTCTCAAGCCGCCTCCTCAAGAAACTGATCGCACTCAGTCACTCCAATGCCATTTCTCGGCCTGATCATCGCTCCATATTCAATCGGTCGGTGGATTGGCCATTCACTACACAATCCAATTGGTCAATTCCTTGTTTTTCTCCTCTGAATGCCCACTCATACATGTTTTTTTGTGTTTTGTCTCCGCTATCTCATACACAATATTTTTATTTGTGTTTTGTTTCTCCCCTACACCAATGTTTTGGTGGGTTATCTCAAACAAAACCTATCGATATTAAAAAGATTTATCATCAATTTATTACAGCCAGCCATTGTAATAACGGCTGATACGAGAACGCCGGTGGTTTGCGTTAAACAAGATTGAATTTGTATGTCGACCAACCGATTCATATTCGGTTGGAATCAAGTTATATACTGTTTGGGTCTGATTGATTCCCACAGCGCGGCACCTTACTTGATGTAAACAAACAGCAAGTTCCAGTACCTCCACTCGGTAAGTGTGGTCGGCGGCTGGTAGGGCAAGCTTTAAGCGTGAAAATGAGGCTTGGATGGACCTCATACCCTATTCAGCTGCCTGTCGAGCAGATACAAGCTGCTCGTTCAGCAGTTTCAATCTTGAGAATGCTCGTGGCGACTCAGGCAAGCGATCTCCTCGTTTCACTGGGGCCAAGATCCAATACTCCAGCCTGTTAGTGCATCGAGGGAACGCTGTGTCACTGATAATGCGTATCGTTCATGAGTTTCTGGTACAGTCTTTCCGCAATAAACGAGTCGTGCCAAGACCCCGGGGCGTTTAGAATGGCATGTATAATCGTTCCATCTGGGGCAAAGGTTAAGATGTTGCTGCAGTAATGCAACCACGTCCAACCATTTTAATAAGTGTTTTGAAGGCTTAGAGAAAGAGTCAGAAACACATAGCTTGTCTTTATGAGATCAAAAACTACTCACTCTTTGTCGTCTGCAACATTCACAGGTATATTCAAGCCGATGCATTTATTGAGGAGTGGGAATTTGAGAGTACTCAAAACACTTTTCCTCGTGTGAAGGCCAAGAAATGTGAGATATGGAAAGTTCTTTGAGGACTTCAACCAAGCATTTCCGAGCATGCTGGAGATCCCGGGTGCAGACAGTAGCAGTAACCGAGAAGATTTGTTGCAAATTGTAGGAAGGTATTGTCGATGTCATCCAGTGAAGCACAAGGCCAAGTCCGCCTGCTGCATCAGGCGATTGTCTTTCGGGATGAGGCGCGCCATTCGGATTGACATCAGCTCTTGAGATCGTTGAAGAAGACCAAGCTAGGCTGAAAGGAACCAGAAGCAATTTAAAATTTTGTACATCAACACCCCTTGTTGTTATGTACGCACAGTCGTTTCCTATGGATCGCAGGTGTGCCCAAGCACTGTTGAGATGTGGGTGACCAGCAAGGTCCCTTCTGGTAGGGTAGGTAGGTCCGGAGAGATCGGATGGCGACTCGCTTGCCTAAGAGTTCTATAGCAATCAGGGCCAGAGCTGCATCGTCGTCATTGTGGCGCCTGCGTGCAGTTTCAATCTGTAAGAAGTTGTCCATGGGGGGTGTTGATAAAGTGATTGAGATGGATTCTGAGGCGCTTTGGTGTTATAAGTGCTGTAAGATAAATTATAACTCTCAAGTGCAATGGGAGGGCTGTAAATAGTTAAATCTGAAAGAGGCTGTAGATCCTGGTTTACAGGGGCTACATCTGGCTCTGAAGGGGCTACAGAAGCGAAGGGAAGTCCTCCAGTATGTAATTTTTTTTAAAACTACACTTTCTTCTGATTGTTTGAATGTTCAGGAAGTTGGAAGCTCTTTCTTTAAAAATGTAAATATGTGGCATTTGACAACATAATCCTCAATTCACATGAAAACCAAGGACCAGCTGCAATTCACTAAATCATGGAAACTGAGTTTAAGACCACTATAATCTGTGTTAACTTATTACATGTCCAACATAATAGAGAAATACTTACCTCCTCACATCTCCTGTGGATATCAAATTCCAAGCATGAGATGCCTTATTGAAGAAGCCACATTGCCATATAACATGCAAAAAAAAGCAACCATTCCTTACCACAAATAATCTGGAAAAGTTGGGGGGATTTTGAAATTGATTTTCTGAGGCAAATGTCAAAGAAAACCGATTTTTCTGTTCATGATTGGTGCTTGCTAAATTCACCAACAGATAATGTGAGACGGACAAGCAGAATTGGCCACACAACCCATTAAATAAGCTGTAGAGGCACCATTTCATCTGAAGCACTGCATTGCCACTTGGTTGAGTAAATATGTTTTTCTGTGTCTTGCCAGACATGATATATTCTATTATCCACAAATAACTACCCTTCTTTGATAGTCTTATGTTGCAACAACATGGGAAGATCCATAAAATCAGTGGGACAAATCAACTAGATACATGCCATTCAATAATAGTAATATTCAACAGCTGATTTGGTTATTACAAACTTGATATAAGAAACCAACAATCTATTCACCAGGTGAGATTAAATAGCCAGTGCGTAGTATTAGTTTATCATCTGACACTATAAAAATATATGTAAACATAAACATGATTCAAATTCCAAGAACATGTCATTTCACCAAACACTTTCAACTTCATGATCAATCTATATCTTTCAGCATCAATAACAGTAATATCCATGCAAAATAAAATGATAATTAGATTGATCATTTGTGAAAAGTAGTGTCATAAAGGGTTCAAGTGCTCCTTGAACTTTGCTTAATGCTATACACGTAACGAAATTGCATACCTCTGATAAATACTTGAAAAATAACTTGGCAATGGACATCCTTCAAATTTTTCGAGTTAATTGTCCTTTTGGTTGAGATGGTGTGAAAATATACTGAAATTTAAAAACAAATGCAGTCAAAAACCTATGTACTGGCATTGATTTGTGGCAGTTTCTGGTCAATTTGGGAATCTGACTTCAGATTATTAAAATCACCATTGCAGTTTTTCAATGATGAATACAAATAGAATTTGGTTTCTTTTGTTCAACAAATGATGGTGGAAGAAACAACAAGATTAAAAACAACTTGCCATGTGGAAAGAGAAAAAATAAAACAATAGTAAAAAAGAGAAAAGAAAAACAAGATTTATTTATTTTTTTAAGAGCCCTTTGAGCATTTTCAATCTGTTTTTGTAGGCCTGCCACTTTTTCCACCTTTCTATTTTTTTAGAGGTGGCTCTATTCAGATGAGCAACTACAGCCTCAGTCATTTTTTCAGACATCTGACAAGAAAATCCTATGCAAGTGTACTTTCCAGAAGGGGAAAGACCAGGGAGAGTGTGATGATGAACGTCCTTTGACTTGAAGATGCAGACAGTAACACAAAGTACCTCCTTCAAATCAAGATAAACTTGGAAGTCCCTGAACGTGAACTGACCTCCTAACATGTTGAAGTCCTTGTTGGTCAAAATGTGATTGTTATCATTGGTGGTGAGAGGGTTGAAGATTGGAATCCAAATCACCGAAGTCCAATGGTTGGTGTCTGTGTCCTTGTGAAGTCCGTTGTAAAAGTCAAACATGGTGAATGTTAGGAATGAGACAAAGTCAAAGGGGTCGTACGTGGATGGATACTCCGTGTGCACCATTAAGGGAAGGTTGTTGTCAATGAGAGTTTGATGATAGGCTTCAAAGACACCAGAAGAGATGTGGCAATTAATTCGGTGGTCTCTTGAGTGGCAGCTGCTTTGCCTTCCCTATTGTACTAAGCCAACTTCATGAGCATTGACAGCTTTTCTGCGGATCAATACCTTCCAAAAGCTTCAGCAGGTGGGGATGACTTCCTCCACCCATCCACCCACATGACGCCGCCAAGTTGAGGGCCATTGACTCTGACTTTGTTGACGTAGTGGGTGCATTCAACGAAGTGGCAAACAAGTTTTTGCCATCCCTGCGTCTGATTGGCAGACATGGAATCAAATGGAATCCAGGTGACCTTGCAAAAATATTCGCCACCACCTGGCGCAATGATGCACGTCCCAAACAATAGGTGTTTGTTGTACGTATCGAGTGTTTCTTGAGACGTGATGGGTTCAGTTAGAGTGGGGTCCACTTTGTGATAGAGAGGGACAAAGTAGGAGTGGGTTGAGTTGTCAGGATTGAAACTTGTAACCAATTTGCCATTGGACGTGGCAGCAGCATTGTTGTCTTTGTCATCATTCAATGGTGCATCTGCAGCAGCAATGATCTCTGGAGGGCCAGATGGGATACTGGGCCTGCTTGCATGGTGAGGCTCCAACACTCCCAACGCCTGATGTTGTAGCCGTGGCGGGGAGGTGGTCTATGAAACAGAAGAAAAAAGACATGTCAGCTGATGAAGATCTGAGATCGCTGAATATTGTTTAAGAATTGTTCAAGATGTCAGAGGGGCTGGAGTGAAGAGCATCTGGGTGAGTTTGCTCAAGCCTCCACACTCATAGGGGACTGCCCCTCTGGAAGCCTTGGGTGAGGTCACTCAAGCCAGTACAGGACGGCCTCCACACTCATAGGGGACTGCCCCTCTGGAAGCCTTGGGTGAGTTGGCTCAAGCTTGTAGCACCAAACTCCTTACAGCATACCAGTGAGGCAATCAGGGGAAGAGGAGGAAGTAGATTCTGATTGCTCAGTGGACATACACATTGCTGTTTCCTCCAGAGCTGGCAAATTGGCTAGCTTGTGATGTTTATGGATTTATCCTGTGAATGTCATTTGCTTGCTGCTCCATCAACGGTGGGGGGATTGAGCGACCAGAATTTGGTTGTCTGCCATGGTGGTGGTGCCATTGACTGCAGTAGAGAGGATACATCAGCTTAGCAATTGACTGCAGTAGAGAGGATACATAAGCTTAGCAATTGACTTGCCAAGAAGATAGCGCAATATGAACAGAGCTTACATGCTGGTCCAATCAATTGGATTGAAATGGGATCATAGTTCTTGTTGATGAGATAGAGGGGGTCCAATCTAGGTTTGAAAATAAGCTTCAGAAAAGGGAGGTAAGGTGTGTGTCAAGCTTGTGAGATTTGAAAACGAGGTCCGGCTCGAGAAGGAAGCAGTGAACTCACCTGAGTAGAGAGGCAGAATTTGCAGCGGTAAACAAATCCAAACGGTTGTGAGTCTGAGTCTAGATACAGAGTGAGGGACCGTAGAGCGAGTCAAATTGGGGACCCAGAGCACGACTAGCGAGAGGGAGATTGGGGGAAGGTTTGAAGCATTCCAAGCTGGTTTTCATGACAGGAGAGGTCGTTATCAATTGGGAAGGGTCAGTACCTTTGTTAGGGAGAGAGAGGAAGTGAGATTGACTTACATTAAGTTGTTGGAACAGTTAATCTTGCCTGAGTTCACGAAAGATCAATGACCAATTGAGGTGAAGTAGATGGGAGCGAGGGGCTGGGCTGCTTATGTAATTGAGATACACATTTGAAAAGGGTAGCAAGAAACCGTTCAATACAGTCTGGAGAGCTTTGAATCAACTGAACAGTCGAAAACAATCACTACAAGTGGATAGGCAAAATGAAGGGGGCAGGGCGGTTTGATCAGTGTTTCTGAAAGACACGAGGGGGTGGAAAGATGGGATGCAGTGCCAAGAATGAAGGCATCAGTCAACGTGGAAGTGAATAGGAACTAACTCACCAAACAAGAGAGGCCTGAAAGTGTGTTTTGTGTGAAAGTTGGAGTGAGGAGGTGGGGTTTTTGAAGATTTTCTGTAAAAGCAATATAATTGATTGATTGAAATTGGAGGCAATGCAAATGCAAAATAGCATCAATCATAAATACAAGTTTGAGCAGTTTGACATTTAAAGATTCATCCCAGATTGGAAATCAATGTGCAGCTGCAAATTTCTTGATATTGGAGGTGGCCAAACATGCAGGAAATGGTAAGTTCTGGAGTACATCAGCAATTGCAAGCCTGATATCAACCATCCTTCAAAGTATGACACGTCCAAAGTTTGAGGTCAGCAGGTTGAAATTGAATTGTTCAAAAATGATTGATGAATCAGGCATATGTCAAATAAAATTAATTTGAGCTTTTCTGCGAGAAAAGGTGGCATCCATCAATTGACATTTAATGATGATTGGACAAGTGAAGTACAAAATCAAATCAAGTTTGAAATGAGTATTGCACTGCAGATTCAATGAATGTCTCCCCTTGTGAGTGAGTTGCTCATTGACACAAGTAAATTGAAAATCATAAGATGCAATGAGGGTTGACACGCGACCCACCTGGATTGAAGGTGCGACCCTTTGGACATCGAGGGGTCGGTCGCACATTCAAAATACTGGTCAGAATGATGGGTCGGGCGTACAGACCCCCAATCCCCTGTCGGGGTGGGTCGCAATTCAAAAAACCCATTGAAAAGATGGGTTGTGGGTTCAATTTTTTGAAATTACCCAAGTTATTAACCCATCTTAAGAGTGCCATAACTCTGCAGAGCATTACACAACATAAATGCATGAAAATTGCATCAAAAGGAAGCTGAAACCTTGATCATTTTTCTGACCAAACATAATCATGTCAGAATGCATGTGCCCTGATAATTAAATGACTCAAGCCTCTGAGGCAGTATTGAGATAGGATGTGTGGTGTAAAAAGTTTGTTAACACAACATATCAGCTGTAAAAATTAAATTAAGTAATATTGCATGGGTAGATTAATATTTAGTCATTTTTTTTAAAATAAATACACTTCAAAATATTCAAATAAACCTTTGAAGCAGAGCAAGAAATAGGGTCTTTGACACACAACCCACCAGTTTTGAAGGTAGAAGGGGTCGGATGTCAATGGGTGGGTTGGGGTGGGTTTTGGGTTCAAAAACACAGTCAGAATTCTGGGTTGTGTGTACAAACCCCCAAACCTGCTTTGGGGTGGGTTGCAGGTTCAATTATTCCAGCTGTTGTGGTTATTGTAACAATAACAGCACCAAAACTGTCACATTAGTGTTATCCGCAACATAATTTCCCATTGTTTTCCATACTGCATAGTCCATAAGCCACAAAGAATAAACAATGAACCTAAACCCTTATAACATTATATGATTCATAAGCCACAAGCTCTAATTGATAAACCATACTCCTTACTCCCTAAGCGATGAATAATAAAAAACTAACCCAAATAATTATAATCTTTCATTTATTAAACTAGCTTTGATTTGTGCACTGTTTTTGAGCCCAGGTGCAAGTTTTGTACATTCTGAGTGACAAATGGTGGCATAAATGGCAACATAATTAAGTGAGGCTTCAGTAAATTAAAGATTTCAAACAATTCCAGTTAACATGTTTTTTCTCTTGTTTTCCTCTCATTTCTCTTTCATTTTTCATTTTTTTCATTTTTTTTTTTGGGGCTGGCTAAATTCACCCCACCCCAGAAGGCGTGCATGCCAAAGCACACCCCATTTGGGGGCATGCGAGGCTCGCAAGCCCTGATTATGGCGTCCTCATGGATGCACACCTTTGACCAAAGCATGCACACCCCAGACAGGACCCAAGGGGCTCAGTGACCGGCCACTGGGTCCTGCTTGGTGGATGCACACATTGATTTGTGGCGTGCATCCCCCGAGGATTCCTCGGCTAGTCCAAGCCGAGGCATTCAAGTCCGCCTTCAGTCTTGGAGGGAATGGGAGAGAGAACTCTCTCCTTCCTTCCTTCCAAGACCGATTGTCTTGGTGGGAAGGGACAAGAGAGTACACTCTCTCTCCCTTCCCTCCAAGACCGATTGGTCCTGGAGGTGGGGAGGAGAGAGTACTCTCTCCTTATTCCTCCAAGAATGATTGGTCTTGGAGGGATAAGGAGAGAGTGCTCTCTCCTCATCCCTCCAAGACCAATTGGTCTTGGAGGGATAAGGAGAGAGTACACTCTCTCCTCATCCCTCCAAGACCGATAGGTCCTGGAGGGATGAGGAGAGAGTACTCTCTCTTCTTATCCCTCCAAGACCAATTGGTCCTGGAGGGATGAGGAGAGAGCACAATCTCTCCTTATCCCTCCAAAACCGATTGGTCCTGGAGGGATGAGGAGAGAGTTCACTCTCTCCTTATCCATCCAAGACGGGTTGTTCTTGGAGGGATGAGAGGAGAGTGTACTCTCCTCTCATCTGGT
Source organism: Puccinia horiana (assembly GCA_001624995.1). Lineage (NCBI taxonomy): Eukaryota > Fungi > Basidiomycota > Pucciniomycetes > Pucciniales > Pucciniaceae > Puccinia > Puccinia horiana. Next base: position 931,140 of record LWDY01000007.1, read on the forward strand.
CTTGGAGGGATGAGGAGAGAGTGTACTCTCTCGTTATCCCTCAAAGACCAATTGGTCTTGGAGGGATGAGGAGAGAGCACTCTCTCCTTATCCCCCCAAGACCAATTGGTCCTGAGGGATGAGGATAGATTGCTCACAAACCCCTTCAACCGTGCTGTGGGGAGTGCATCATCCTGCATGCCCTCGGTTTGGGCTGCTACCCCCGTCCACGTCCTCCAAGGCGGACGTGGACAACCCATGGCGTGCATCGGCATGCACACCACAGATTGAGGGCCTGCCAATTTTGGCACGCCCTTTGATCTGGGACGTGCACGCCCCACCCATTGGGCGTTCCCAGCCTTGCATGTCCCATCGGGAACATGAAAGACTGGTACGTCCCATTCAGGGTGTCCATGGTCCATGGATGCCCGGAATAGGGTGTGCACCCCAAAGGACGCCTCACCCGAGGCGTCCTTTTAGCAAATCCGGGGCGTGGTTTTAGACGGCCCCTTTTTCTTTCATTTATCATTCCTTTTTATCTCTCTCCATGGATTTTTTTTTTGATGTTTTTGTACCCGCAACCCTCATTTCTGGTAAGGAAATTGAAGGAATGACCCATAGGGGTTGAATTTTTGCAAATTTGACCCGCGACCCCCAACTCCGACGGGTTTTTTGAGGGTGCAGCTTACCCAACAGTCTGGGGACCAAAAGGGTGGGTCGTACGTTCAGAAAGGGTGGGTCACTTGTCAAACCCTGAATGCAATAGGCACACAGCCCCAGAGTTTTCTGAGGTTTTGAATGTTGTGACACCATAGAATGAAGAGTTCCCCCTGGATGTCATAAAATCCTGGCTAAAGTGATTGGGACAGACCTGGTTCAGAGCAATCTTTATCTAATCTATGAGTTTATTTGCAGCAGGGGGGGGAAAGAAAGTACCATAATCAACAAGATTGAGTTCAATTTGATGAGGTTTCTTGGAGTGGAAGTGGTAATGGGGATTTAGCTGAATGAGAAAAAAGTGAATGGGTCATCATTTAACAAGACAGAAATCATTCCATTGAAATGAGGCTTGTGTGCAGGAACAATGAGGTGAGGTTTTGTAAGAGGTTCATGAGTTTTAGTCTGAAATAAATACAAAGCTTGGAGCTAAGGGACAGATGATTTGATATTAAATTGCACAGGTTCAAAAGACAGATACAGGGGTGAGATTTATGAATATACAGGACAAAATGAGGGAAAAAATTGGATTGTGTTAAAGGAGAAACATCAAAGATGCTCTGAAAGCAAGACAGACATCTGGGAGGGATGTTACAACATTATCAGCACTTGTAACATCGATATGAAGGGTGATGTGAGTTGAAATCAAACATGCATGAAAAAAGATAACACCATTATTCTGGATCATCATCGTCAACAGTCCAAGGGAAAACATATTATCACTTCTCTTTTCTGATCATGAAGATCAAGTTGTGCATAACACCACTGGAAAGCTTGATCTGAAAATAATTACAAGGGTTTGGGAGTAATGACCTGCATGTGATTGGGAATGACAGGAATTGGAGGGTGGATTTTAAAGAGCACTTTCAGGTCCATTGGAATCAAATAACTTGTTGAGAAAAGAAAAATGGAAGGTAAGAGGTCAGACCATTGCTGGCCCTCTTTGTTTACTCTGAAGCTAGCATGGAATGATGAACATGGTAAAAATCCTTGAGTGGGTGATAGATATAGCCAAGACAGGGGGAAAACTGTATTTGGACGTGCAAATGTTTGTTGAAGGTGGTGAGAGTGTATAAGCTGGGGTGAGGAATGGAGGATTGGTGGCAATGACAATAATTGAAGAAAAAAGAATTGCAAATGATGGTTTTTCATAGCATCTCACTGAATTGTGGGTAGTAGAAGTTACAGTAGGTTGCTAGACGCATGCAATAGCAGATACAATCAATTAGCCAAGTGATACAGAGGAAGGGGTTTGGTTTCTGGCAAGAAAACTGGTTACACTGCTGGCATGGAAAGCTTGGTCACCACCCATGTCCACTCCATTGTATGTCCATACAATGCAGTGGGCATGGGTGCTCCACCCAGTGTACAGCCACACAATGTGGTGGACAACAGGTGTCCACCCCATTGCATGGCCATACAATGCAGTGGATATTACAGGCTGACCCAGAAGACGTCCACCACAATGTATGGCCGTTCAATGGGGTGGACATCCGGTGATGAGATACAAGAGAGCTGGCACCTGCTATGGATTATGGAAAAGGGACTAAGTCCATAGAAAATCAATTTATTGATGCATACGTAATTACTTGGAAAGGGATTAACACATTATTATGTTTGGCATATATGTTGCCCCTTGTTCCATGACATAACAAATTTCCAACCCCTGTCCCAAAAATGATGCATGCAAGTGGTATCATGGGAATTTTCATTGTTGAAGCATGGCTTTTTGGTAGTGTTTTTCCAAAGTGGAGCAAGTGCAACATTCAGTGAAGGGGGAGTGGTGCAAAGAGAGGTATTTATAAAGTTGATTAGGGCATTTTTCCATGCATTCCCCTCAATTTGACGTGATTGGTGAATAGATCCCATTGATGGTGAATACCTGAAAGGAAAGGTGGAACAAAATCAAGCGGGGTGAGGGTGATGTTAGACATGATACTCAAGATGCAAAAGCCTAAAGTATCCATCCTCACCTGCTAGATAATTGTCTTTGCCTTGTCCCTTTAGTGAACCAATCTCCCTGTCATTTTTAACTTTCCTCATCATACCATCACACACCATGCTTGATTTAGTCGGTAACATCCACACCTGTTTGTCTAACCTCCGTTTTGTATTTGGTGATGGGATCCACATAACCACCAGTATTGCTAGTACCAGTAGAGTTCAATTTCTATCTGAATCTGAAATCACCAAGTTTCATGTTGTCCTCAAAACGGATAGTCCAGTCTTGCCAGTCAGCTTACTACCTAGTATTCATTTCCACAAAATTCTCTATCTCACCTCTCAGATATGGTGACTGGTGGGTACACCAAGGAGTTCTCAGTATGGAAGTTGCCAACAAGGTGATGCAGGCTGTCTTTGAAGGAACTGTCTACATGGTCAATATTTAAGCCCATCCAACCAATGCATGGAAGAGCTATGTGGCTTTCGTAGATTCTGACCTTGGGAAGGTGAGTAGCAGCTTGATGAAATTATTCTTCTTCCATATATCAAGCCTGGAACTGATTTCTTGATTATGGTTTGTACCTTACATTCTAATGCAGGGGCACCCAATCCACATTCTTCCTAAGAACACTGATATGTTGGGAGAAATTGAAAACCTCCAGCGTGGTGAATGGCTGAGGATTGAAGGTGTGAGTGCGCAAGGAGTTCACCAAGAGTATGGTGTAGTAAAGGTCAAGGTCAGTGTCACAGTTATTTTTTTTGGTGTGTTGAGCTGTAACATTGACACACAAATGTGAGCCAGGTTCATGGAATGCAAGGGTTGGAGTGCTCAGATGGATCAATGTATGGAGGCACTGATGCACCACTTTGGCCATATGGTTGAAAAAATGAAAAGTTGACAAAAAACAAAAATTGACTCTATACAGCTAATACAGGCCCACACACCTGCTCACCAAGACAGCTCGGTGGGCAGGGTTAACTTACTCAAGACATCTTGGTGAGCAGGAACCTGCTCACCAAGACCACTCGGCAAGCCGCTTCACCAAGACCGAGACAACTCGGTGAGCAGGCTCACCAAGACAACTTGGTGAGCAGGCTCACCAAGACAACTTGGTGAGCAGGCTCACCAAGACAACTTGGTGAGCAGGCTCACCAAGACAACTTGGTGAGCAGGCTCACCAAGACAACTTGGTGAGCAGGCTCACCAAGACAACTTGGTGAGCAGGCTCACCAAGACAACTTGGTGAGCAGGCTCACCAAGACAACTTGGTGAGCAGGCTCACCAAGACAACTTGGTGAGCAGGCTCACCAAGACAACTTGGTGAGCAGGCTCACCAAGACAACTTGGTGAGCAGGCTCACCAAGACAACTTGGTGAGCAGGCTCACCAAGACAACTTGGTGAGCAGGCTCACCAAGACAACTCGGTGAGCAGGCTCACCAAGACAACTCGGTGAGCAGGCTCACCAAGACAACTCGGTGAGCAGGCTCACCAAGACAACTCGGTGAGCAGGCTCACCAAGACAACTCGGTGAGCAGGCTCACCAAGACAACTCGGTGAGCAGGCTCACCAAGACAACTTGGTGAGCAGGCTCACCAAGACAACTTGGTGAGCAGGCTCACCAAGACAACTTGGTGAGCAGGCTCACCAAGACAACTTGGTGAGCAGGCTCACCAAGACAACTCGGTGAGCAGGCTCACCAAGACAACTCGGTGAGCAGGCTCACCAAGACAACTCGGTGAGCAGGCTCACCAAGACAACTCGGTGAGCAGGCTCACCAAGACAACTCGGTGAGCAGGCTCACCAAGACAACTCGGTGAGCAGGCTCACCAAGACAACTCGGTGAGCAGGCTCACCAAGACAACTCGGTGAGCAGGCTCACCAAGACAACTCGGTGAGCAGGCTCACCAAGACAACTCGGTGAGCAGGCTCACCAAGACAACTCGGTGAGCAGGCTCACCAAGACAACTCGGTGAGCAGGCTCACCAAGACAACTCGGTGAGCAGGCTCACCAAGACAACTCGGTGAGCAGGCTCACCAAGACAACTCGGTGAGCAGGCTCACCAAGACAACTCGGTGAGCAGGCTCACCAAGACAACTCGGTGAGCAGGCTCACCAAGACAACTCGGTGAGCAGGCTCACCAAGACAACTCGGTGAGCAGGCTCACCAAGACAACTCGGTGAGCAGGCTCACCAAGACAACTCGGTGAGCAGGCTCACCAAGACAACTCGGTGAGCAGGCTCACCAAGACAACTCGGTGAGCAGGCTCACCAAGACAACTCGGTGAGCAGGCTCACCAAGACAACTCGGTGAGCAGGCTCACCAAGACAACTCGGTGAGCAGGCTCACCAAGACAACTCGGTGAGCAGGCTCACCAAGACAACTCGGTGAGCAGGCTCACCAAGACAACTCGGTGAGCAGGCTCACCAAGACAACTCGGTGAGCAGGCTCACCAAGACAACTCGGTGAGCAGGCTCACCAAGACAACTCGGTGAGCAGGCTCACCAAGACAACTCGGTGAGCAGGCTCACCAAGACAACTCGGTGAGCAGGCTCACCAAGACAACTCGGTGAGCAGGCTCACCAAGACAACTCGGTGAGCAGGCTCACCAAGACAACTCGGTGAGCAGGCTCACCAAGACAACTCGGTGAGCAGGCTCACCAAGACAACTCGGTGAGCAGGCTCACCAAGACAACTCGGTGAGCAGGCTCACCAAGACAACTCGGTGAGCAGGCTCACCAAGACAACTCGGTGAGCAGGCTCACCAAGACAACTCGGTGAGCAGGCTCACCAAGACAACTCGGTGAGCAGGCTCACCAAGACAACTCGGTGAGCAGGCTCACCAAGACAACTCGGTGAGCAGGCTCACCAAGACAACTCGGTGAGCAGGCTCACCAAGACAACTCGGTGAGCAGGCTCACCAAGACAACTCGGTGAGCAGGCTCACCAAGACAACTCGGTGAGCAGGTTCACCAAGACAACTCGGTGAGCAGGCTCACCAAGACAACTTGGTGAGCAGGCTCACTGAGACAACTTGGTGAGCAGGCTCACCGAGACAACCCGGTGAACAGGCTCACCAAGAAAACTCAGTGAGTCAACCTGCTCACCGAGACACCTCGGTGAATCAACCTACTCATCGAGACAACCAGCTCACCAAGACCACTCGGTGAGAAGGGTGAAGCTGCTCACTGAGACATCTTGGTGAGAAGGGTGAAGCTGCTCACCGAGACATCTCGGTGAGCAGGTTCAGCACCTGCTCACCAAGATTTCTCGGACCTTGGTGAGCAGGTTAACCCCCTCCTCACCAAGCAGGTAGTCAACCTGCTCACCTGATGTCTCGGTGAGCAGGTTCACCACCTGCTCACTGAGAGGTCTCGGTGAGCAGGTTGACTACCTGCTCACCGGATGTCTCGGTGAGCCTGCTCACCGGATGTCTCGGTGAGCCTGCTCACCGGATGTCTCGGTGAGCCTGCTCACCAAGTTGTCTCGGGGAGCCTTCTCACTGAGTTGTCTCGGGCAGCCTGCTCACCGAGTTGTCTCAGTGAGCCTGCTCACCAAGTTATCTCAGTGAGCCTGCTCACCAAGTTGTCTTGGTGAGCCTGCTCACCGAGCTGTCTCCGTGAGCCTGCTCACCGAGCTGTCTCCGTGAGCCTGCTCACCGAGCTGTCTCCGTGAGCCTGCTCACCGAGCTGTCTCCGTGAGCCTGCTCACCGAGCTGTCTCTGTGAGCCTGCTCACCAAGTTGTCTTGGTGAGCCTGCTCATCCAGTTGTCTTGGTGAGCTTTCTCACCGAGCTGTCTCGTGAGCTTGCTCACCGAGTTGGCTTGGTGAGCCTGCTCACCAAGTTGTCTCGGTGAACAGGCTCACTGAGCTGTCTCAGTGAGCCTTCTCACCAAGTTGTCTTGGTGAACAGGCTCACCGAGTTGTCTTGGTGAGCCTGCTCACCAAGATGCAGCTGGTGAACCTGCTGACCAAGATGTCTCGGTGATCAGCAGGTGGTGAGCAGGTTCACATTGACCCTGCTCACCGGGTTGTCGTCTATTGAGCAGGTTCAACCTTCTCACTGAGTTGTCCCTCTGAGCAGGTTGACCCTGCTCACCAAGCTGTCTTGGCGAGCAAGGTCAACTTGCTCGCCAAGTTCCTTGAGGAGCAAGTTCACCATGCTTTCGAGTCATCTTGGTGGGTTGACCCTGCTCGCCGAGTTGTCTTGGTGAGCAGGTGCACCCTGCTTGAAGGCTGGTGTTGGTGAGCTGGTTGACCCCTTGCGGAGTAGTCTTGTTGAGCAGGTTTAGGATGATCTGAATGAGGTTTTGCGGAAAACAATATTAATGTTTTCCATAGTTTCATGTTTTTTTGGCCAATTGGTGGTTGGGTGCTGATGGATGGCGGTTCAGGAGAAATAGTGGAAGTTCAGGGGTAATGGTGGCCAAACTGGCAGCTCAGAGCTGCCAAGCATTGGCCAATTTGAGGGCTCCAGAGCAACATTTGGCTAGATTTGGTGGTTACTTGGCCAATATGGCAAATCTCAGCCATGTTTTGGCCAATGTGTCAGTGCCTCCATCAAGGTGTTTTCTACGCAAAAACCCACAAAAAAGGTTCCCTTGAAGCAACAACAACCCCAGTATCAAAAGACCAACAAAAAAAAACCAGCAATAAGTGTGTACTGGGATGTTTCTTATTCCACTCTCTGTGCATTTCTTGTCCCCAACTGAATTGTAATATCATCAATATGAAAAAGTACCAATCTTCATCTCCAATCTTTTGATTCCCAATTATTCCATTCTCATATAATCCTCTCCATTTGATTCCAGCCAACATTATTAGTGAAATCAATTCATTTTTTGTGTAGTATTCTGTCATTTGGGCTTGGTCCTTCCAATAGTCCTGAAAATGTTTCTTGCCACCAAATTTTCATTCAAGGTTTCTTGACAAACGCACAAGGAGGATCAGGAATGATGACATGTCTTGTATGCTCTTGAAGCATGTGGCAAAACTTCCAAGTATGAAGGTTTTGAAATTCTGATCAAATTGTTCTTTTGGGGAGAAATGGTTGTGGTTTAAGGGAGTTCACTCATCCTGTGTGGGCATAGAAAGATCACAAGTAGGTGCACCTGAAATTTTGCAATCTGCATCTGAAGGAAAATGGGACAGGAATCAATTAGAGTAGTTTTCACCAAAGAAATTGACTTGTATGATTGAGTTGGTGGACAAGCAGTGGTGACATGGATTTTGTTGGTGTTCCATGAACCTCAGGTAGGATGCAGTGCTGGAAAAAAATCTTCTTCAAACTAATTTCTTCATATGGCAATTGTTTTCCGAAGCGGAGTGAACATGGTGGTTGTCATGTCCTGATGGTGCCATGATGTTGATGACATCTTAAACTTGTAATTGAAATCAATTTTGCGGAAAGATGGTTGTTGATACAATGTGCACCATAGAGGAATACATTTTTTTATCTCACAACAGCAAACTGATGGGTCAGCTGTGTTTAAAAATTGCAAAGATTCTTTAAGTCAGGAAAGAATGAGAAGAGCCTGATTACATTGTTCTCAAAATGTGAGATACTCAATGATCTGGTTGAAAAGAGGCACAGTAGAACATGTGGAACAGGCTTAAATTGGTGAGCACTGGAAAGATACAATTCATGAGCAATGTTCTGGGAAGTTGGAAGAGGAGATAAGATTTATTTCTCAGAGATAATGTAAAGAAGAAATCAAATGAGATTGATAAAGGAAACATGACAAATTGAATTGAGAATACAACATTATGAATTGGTCACTGGGAGGATGGTGATGGAGTGTGGTATCAAGAAGGGGCTTCTTGGCTGCTTTTTCTTCCAGTGGTTGAGGAATTCCATAGTGATGGCTTTGGAAAGTTTGATTTGACTGGGGGCTTGTGCAAGAGGAAATTTTTTTTCTGGGGACTGCAAGAGCTCAACTAGGTATGCCAACAAGTTTTTCCGGCTCATTGGGTGTGTGAGTAGTCTTGGAGTGTTGAGTTATGATGGACATGGAGTCAGCAGTGGGTTCAGTCCAATAGTCCATGGAGGCAACAAACAGCCTGTGCACACCAGCAAGGAGGAAGAAGATGAGGGACTGAAAGTTGTGTTGTCCCTGGATTGACTGAAGTTGCTTTGATGATTCATCTTTGTGTTGGACTAGGTTAGTCGGTGTCCTGCTGGATTGAGCTACTTCCATGTTTCTAGCGGCTGCTTTGACTGAGTTTCTGGAAGTCCAATACAATTGCTTCTTCTGGGTATCAGAACGTGGGGGGGGGCAGAGGAAATGAGCCTGGTAAAGAATGTAACCCATAAAGACATTGATGATAATGTTGCAGAATTTGTGGAGAACACTAACCAAATGAGAGCATTGAAATACCTTGAGGACTCTCCTCCTGTGAGTCAAAGCTGGATGAGGAATTCTTGAGAATCTGAAGGTAATGGAGCACTTGAACCCCCTGAGTAGTGGTGTCAAGTATTTCAAGGAGGTGGCTTGTATAAGTTGTCGACCATAAGCTCAATGGATGCTGCAACAATCTTTGCCCGCCGGGGGATAACTCGAGGTGTAGGTTGTTGAAGAGGGTAAAGGGATCAAACTTGCATGGACTCCGGGTGTGAGGATTTGGTGGATGTAGATATGAATTGGTTGGGAGCAAGTTTTTTGTCCTTGTTGGCAAAAGTGGAGAGAAGTGGAAAGTCAATGATGTCAGGAAAGTCCCATTGTTCATTGCAGGAGGGCTGCAAGTAATTGTTGGCTATTAGAAGAGGTAGAAGTTAGTCAGGGGGATATTTGGTTAACTTGAAATACTCCAAAGGACTTACACATGTCGCTGATGGTCTTGATCCATGAAGCATATGAGCATTGTGATCTTTGAAAGTGGAATATGGGATGATGAGGTTTCAAGTTTGTCATTGATTGAGCTCGGAACTGAACAAGACCAGAGAGGGCCTTCCACAGCGCTTGGTAATTCTGCCAGCTGGGCTTGGTCTCGTAGCCTCTGGTCATGAGGATCACCTTCATCCGTACATCTACCAACTTCAGTATGGTGAGATTGGTGAAGGAGAAAAGGGCAGAACTATTGGGCGGAGGGAGTTGAGGTTGAGTTTGTGTAGTTGTTGAATCCAGGTTTGAAGTGGGATTGGAGTTGGGGGTAGTGGTGGTGGTGCTTTGGTCTGCAGTACTGGGGGGGATGTTTGAGGAAACCTGGTTGCTAGAGGCATCTTTGGCAGTTGAATGTGTGGTGTTGGGTGCAAGGGGATTATTGGTGGGGTTGGTAGTGGCTTGAGTGGATGAAGTTGTTGGTGAGGAATGTCAAATAAATGTGTCCATGTCATTATTGCTGAAGAAAAGCGCTTGAATGGAATGAATCAGTGTACTGGCTCAACTAATTCCCTGGTTCTCCTAGCTCTTGGGGCTTCCAAAATATCATGAGAATCAGGTTCCTTGTTGTGTTGTTGCTACTGTTATCAGAGCCAGTTGAGTATGTGGTATCAACATCCTTTTGAGTATCCACCTTTTACAAAGGGTTTCCAAAAGCTTTGTTACCCATCAGCTTATTCATATCATGGTAATGAGGACACAAGCTGTTGAGCTTCTCTTCAATTGTGTTGAGTCCAGCTTTGCAATCATCATCAGTTAGTCCAAAGCTGGTTGAGAGTGATGTGGTATGGGCTTTATTATATTTGTCTTTGAAGCTATTGAATCAATATTTGATCTGTCTGGAGCTTAGATCTATCTTTGAGGAGGATTGATTTCAGAGGGCAGCTAGGTCCGAGTAGCTGTTGGACTTGTTGTGACAGATTATTGACTGTCATTTTATTTTTGTTTTTCTCACGCTAGTTTAGTGTCTATGGGTTATGGTTTCTCGCCAACCCAACTATGTAGATAGTTTTCACTATAAATACCGGCCTTCCTAGAAATTTATTTCCCTCTTGGGGGAGTTTTCTGCTTCATTCTAGCATCCGGTTTAACAGGTAATGAGTCTGTGCTGTCACCAGCGGCCTGTTTCTTGCTACCCTCTCCCCATCCACAAGCTCCCAGTGGATTATTCTACTTTTTAACCTCTTTTAATTGTCCTCACAAAACCTCAGTCCTCACCAGACTGTGTTTAGAAACTTCATCCTCACTCTTGTGACCAGTTGTCATCCTCGCAGTCCTCATAAGATTGTGTCCAGGATCTTCAACCTCGTCTACTGGCACAAAATCCTTGTTTTAGTCAGACCTCAGCCCTCACAAGGCCGTGTTCATAATATATATATATATATATTATTATCAACATGGCATCCTGGTCCTCATAAGATCATTGACTGAAGCCTTGTCATTCTATCAGGAAGTTTTGGCTAGTTCTCACAAGACAATATTAGCTTTTTTCCAGTTAATCCAGCGTTTGTTGGTTGTTGCTGCTGTTATTGCACCATCTACTTGCCTCTTCACACAAGGAACTATTGAGTATCCGACCACAAATCACTTCACCAGCAAAATCAAAGGACAATTTCTTGTCATCTGACTCAGGACACCAATTTTTTTTCTTCACTTCTGTCCAGAAGCGATTGATTCTGGTTAAGTTGGCAAGCTAATTTTATCTGCCAGGGGACACCAGTTTCATGGCTACCTGTTCCTTTTCACTCCTAGTCGATCTTGATATGTCTCAGTAGTCTGTTTTGATCGGCAAACCGATCACATGATTCAAACCCCAACAGCATCACTTTTGACACCCTCCTCATCAATCATCTTCCGGTTGTCCCTCATCAGAACACTGTGGCTGGTGTCATCCAACGGACCACTCACTGTTTTATTTCAATATTGATTGTTATCAAGCTCCTAGGATGGTCTCTCGGTCTCACTCGCAACTTGATATTACCCAGTATCACTCTTCAACTTCTTTGATCAAGAAGCGTTGGTTGATCCTACCGCTTATAGTCCACATGGTTTCACCTCTCCTCAATCTCATCAATTAACCAATATTCATTCTTGATTCTATTTTTATTTTTTCTCACTCTCTCTTTTCCCTTTTTTCAATACATGTCAGTTTGTTTTGGGGTTGGTGAGGGGGGAAGTGTTGCAACAGATTATTGACTGTCATTTTATTTTTATTTTTCTCATGCTAGTTTAGTGTCTATGGGTTATGGTTTCTCACCTACCCAACTATGTACCTAGTTTTCACTATAAATACTGGCCTTCCTAGAAATTTATTCCCCTCTTGGGGGAGTTTTCTGCTTCATTCTAGCATCCAGTTTAACAGGACTCACCCGCCAGACCTGGGTGCAGTTTGGTCAGTCTGACAGCTAGTCCTACCAGATAGGCTGCAGCTATGGTCTAGTTATCACACCACATGACCAGGTTACGTAAAGTTTTTTATGTATTTGCTTTTGACCTCTTGTGACCTGTGGTATGGCCAGATACATAAATAAATAAAAATGGAATGATCATCCCCCCTCCAAAATATCACTAGAAAAATCATTCATCTTATTCTTAGCCACTTCCCAAAAAATGAACCACATCTACAATCTCCACAATGTAGATTCCTTTGCTCATGCATATCCTATGCCACACACCCCAGGTAAATCGAGGTCATGAGTGACATACAGGTTGCATGTTCCTGTATGTCACAGAAACAAGTGTTGCGCCCTGGTTCATTCACAGTTAGCATGACAGCATGTAGTGGACAGGCCTGTGAAGCCCCATGCGTATGTGACATGTTGGTCATACGCCGTGCAGTTGATGACCAGGACAACATTTCCAGTATTACTGACAGGTCTTCCCGGTCATGTCACACACACAGGAACTCGCAACCTGAATGCTTGACATGACCCCAATTTGCCGGGGGTGACATCCCACATCTGATCTTTGACATTGGTTTGTTCAATTTATTCTTCTTGTCATCCTGTAAGGCTTCACCCTCAATGTAACTAAGAGACCCAGAAAAGTTTGGTGCTATCCAACTTGTAAGCCCAAAAGACTTCAAGTGATACATGGCATTTGTCCTCCTAGAATTATTACCCCCTTCCAAAAAAACAGGACATACCGGCCTTCATACTCCAAACCCTACCCTGAAACCCCCTTGGTACCTGTTCCCATGCCCCAAGTCCTGCCCCCACTTTCTTGCCGAGGACATGTTCCAACACCCCAATTGTTTCCCAGTAGGTCTGAACTTTCTGGCCCCTTGCTTGATGGGCCACTGGCTCTCAAAAGGCTATCCTCATGTCACTTTCAAACTAGGCAAAAGGCTGACCGCAACTCATTTCTTAAAAGGCAAGCCAAGTTTGAATTGATTATCATTCATATGGAGCAGAAGAAACAGTTCTTTCAACACAGAGAAACTCATTCAAAACTCAACAGGGTTTCAATTCCCAAAATCTTTGTTACCCCTGCAAACCACAGTGTCCCCACTCCCCTGTCAACCCTGCTTTCACAACAACACATTATTCCCCCTCCACCCAAAAAACACAAACAGCCACCTCCTCCCCAGAAAAGGAAACTAAACTCGTCCCAGTGCTCAAATCCTAGATCAACCTGGTATTACAACCATGGTGTCAACTCCTAACCACACCCATTCCATTTTCCATCCTGTTTTTTTATTTTTCCATTTTTCCATTTTTTCTCTCTTTTTTCATTCCTCATCCACACAATACAAAAATGACCAATCTCAATCAACTTTCAATAACCCATCATCTTCCACTTATTCACTTCCCCTCTCTCTTTTTTCTTATTCAAACATCTTCCTGTCCTATCTCACTCTACCTTATCCTTCTCTTCTATCTCCCTATCTCATCGTATATTTTCCTTTCTCCAATTTTTTGTCCTACTCCCTTCTTACTTCCTTCTCCTCTTCTCCTCCACATCTTATTTTCCCTTAACCAGACTGTTTGTTATGTCTTGTCATCCAACCATTGTTCCACCTGGTTCAAGGAACGGCTCTATCAGTGATCTAGAGTCTTGAATCTCGCTCGAAGAGATGTACCAAACATCATTGCCATCATTGTTTGACCAACATGTCCTGTTAGTCCCACAAACTCACAGAAACATTACATTCTTGGAGTCAATTACGTGATTTCAACCAACGGCAGTACCACCAGGATTTGTGTTATCCAACTCTCAAAAAAGCTCTACCTCAAGTTTACCGCACAGTTGGTCTATACGACCAAGGAACAGGGTCGACCATCTTGATCTCAAAGCCCCAGCTACTCTCCTTATCATCTCTGATCATCCAAATCTTACCACAACCCCTACTGGACATTCCCACAACAGAAAGACAAAAAAGCCTTGAGCGGAGGTACCAAACTAGACCCAAGGGTCATCTTGAATGCCGAAACCTGATATCTCTCTGTGCTCAGTGTGATTCTATTGTCTTTATTAGAGTCCTCCACATTACATCCAACCTAATCAATCAGGAAGTTCTCAACCTTGTTAAACAAGAACAACTTTGTGAGTCTCTTCAAAACCTCTTCGAGACTGTCAGTGAGGATTTTGGCTCTAAACTTGAATCTCTCCCACAAGATTGGATCAAAAGGTCCATCACTCATCGTAAACTCTATCACACTATTGAAGCTTCTAACCTGTAAGCTCTCTCTTGCACTCACAGGTTAGTATCGTACACACTATGTATGTACTTCACAACTTTCCATTTTCCATGCCCATAGGATGATCTACATAGATTTTTCCCATATCATCATTTTCTACCTCTAGTATCCCATAAACCCATGCCTTCATTATAAAATGCCTGTATTGTGGCAGGCATGGCTCCTCATTGATTCAACTGGAACCACTGCCTAGCTGTGGAAGTAATAATTAATGTGTCTCTGTTGTCTATCCTGTCATGCAAGGAAGTCGTCGGCCACTGACTCCCTGCAGACATATTTAGGTTTCATTCATCAGTCAAGTCATCCAACACTTCCAAGGAAATTGTTCCTCGGTTGGCGGCCAACCGAGGAATACTGGCTCGGTTGGAGGTCCAGACGATGAATCAATATCATTGGTTGGAAGTCCAACCAATGAATTATTATCATCAGTTGGAGGTCCAACCGATGAAGTCCCAGATCTTGTTTTTCTCTCTAAATTTTGTTTTGTTTTTTTTTCTATGTAACTTTTGCTTTTTTTCTGACATCTTTTCCCTCTCGGCGAGCAGGTAAACACTTGATCTCCAAGACTTTTCCCCTTGGCGAGCAGGTGAACACCTGCTTTCCGAGAGGTTTCCTCGGCGAGCAGGTAAACACATGCTCTCCGAGAGGTTTCCTCTCAGCAAGCAGCTAAACTCCTGCTTTCCAAGAGGTTTCCTCTTGGCAAGCAGGTAAACACCTGCTCTCCAAGAGGTTTCCTCTTGGAAAAGCAGGTAAACACCTGCTCTCCAAGAGGTTTCCTCTTGGCAAGCAGGTAAACACCTTCTCTCCAAGAGGTTTCCTCTTGGCAAGCAGGTAAACACCTGCTCTCCAAGAGGTTTCCTCTTGGCAAGCAGGTAAACACCTGCTCTCCAAGAGGGTTCCTCTTGGAAAGCAGGTAAACAACTGCTCTCCAAGAGGTTTCCTCTTGGCAAGCAGGTAAACACCTGCCTTCCAAGAGGTTTCCTCTTGGCGAGCAGGTAAACACCTGCTTTCCGAGAGGTTTCCTCTCGGCAAGCAGGTAAACACCTGCTCTCCGAGAGGTTTCCTCTTGGCTTGCAGGTAAACACTGTAAATATTGAGAATCTTTGATGATCTGATAAAGAAAAAGGGTACAACAACTAAGTTGTCGTACTTAGACATGAAACACTTGTAGTAAGGACACACCTGAGATGAGAAGATATGTCAGACTTTTCTTATCATTGTTAGAAGCTTTAGAAGTGATAATTAATGCAAAAGAAAGAGACAAAAGATAAGAATAAGAAACAATATCACACCTGATAAAGAAAAGGGGTAAAACGACTAAGTTGCCGTACTTAGACACGGAACACCTCTAGTAAGAACACACCTGAGATGACGAGTACAACATTAGTTTTAAGAAAGAAGAGATTTTAAACAAAGAAAGAATAAAAGAACTTACTATGTCAGACTTTTCTTATCATGGTTAGAAGCTTTAGAAGTGATAAGGAAAAGCCTGACATAGATGGCCGAAGAAGACATCTTAAATAAGATAAAGAAACATTAGAAATGACGACATAACCAGAGAAATGAATAGCATAACAAGAGAAATGAGTCCAACCACACCGCTTAAGCTTGATGCTTTGAAGTTTGAGTTGAGGATTGAGTTAATGTTTTGATCACAGTGATTCTATTTTAATGCACATTTCAAGGACTTCTACAAACAACTGCTCTCCGAGAGGTTTCCTCTTGGTGAGCAGGTAAACACCTACTTTCCGAGAGGTTTCCTCTTGGCGAGCAGGTAAACACCTGCCTTCTGAGAGGTTTTCTCTTGGCGAGCAGGTAAACACCTGCCTTCTGAGAGGTTTTCTCTTGGCGAGCAGGTAAACACCTGCTCTCCGAGAGGTTTCCTCTTGGCAAGCAGGTAAACACCTGCTCTCAAGGGTGAAAAGCTGCGCTGCACTTCAAAAAGCGGTGTTTTTAGCGCAGTGCAGTGGCCCTGGCCCCAATAGCTGAAGCAGAAGGCAACACCGCTGCACTATCTGCTACACGCAGCGCGCCTGCGTTTTTTTTCTCAATTAGCGGAAGCGCAGCTTTCACTAAAAAAAGTGCAGCTAAAGCGGACACCTGCTACAAGTGTGCTTTTCCCCGCTTTTTGCTCTTTTTTTTTATGCTTTCTGGGCAATGTAAATTTAGGTTGTCAGTTTGGCCGGTCAAGCAGGCTGAATGGCTTGTTTGACCAGGCTGTTCAGCCTGTCTGACAGGTTGAACAGACCGTTCAGCCTGTCTGACCAGTCGAAAAGGCTGTTCGACCTGGCTGACCGTTCAAGCAGGCTGTTCAGCCTGACTGACTGGTCAAACAGGCTGTCCAGCCTGTCTGACCGGTCAAACAGGCAGTTTAGTCTGTCTGTATAAGACTGAATAGTCTTTGTAGATGCCGTTCGAAGTAAGCAAGCAAGCAGGACAGCGGCGGCAACGAGGGACACAATAACAAACCTTTTTAGATGATGTTTGAAGTAAGCAAGCAAGCAGGACAGTGGCAGCAACGACGGACAGAATAACAAACCTTATGACAAATTTTGTTGATGTTAGTTTGATGAAAACAATAATTGATTGAATGGGAATTTCATGATAGATCACACCTTTGTAGATGATGTTCAAAGTAAGAAAGCAAGCAGGACAGCGGTGGCGACCACGGACAGAATAACAAACCTGATTAAAACAAGGAGAGATCAGAAAGGAAATTGAGTGTAATGAAACGGACCTTATGACAAAGTTTGTTGATGTTAGTTTGATGAGAATAATAATTGAGTTAATGAAGAAAAGAGAACCAGTTGAGGATGAGTTTGAAAGGAGATCAATTAGGTTTTAACAAACTACTGCGGCAACAACTTTGTTTATCATGTAGGTCTAGGAATATGCTAATAAGAAAAGATGGAATCAATATGCTAATAGTCTGACCGGTCAAACAGGCAGTTCAGCCTGTCTGACCGGTCAAACTGACAGTTCAGCCTGTCTGAACGGTCAAACAGGCTCTTCGGCCTGTCTGGCCGGTCAAACAGGCTGAACAGACAGTACAGCCTTTCTGACTGGTTGAACAGACAGTCCAGCCTGTCTGACTGGTCGAAAAGGCTATTTGACTTGGCTGACTGGTCAAACAGGCTGATCAGCCTGACTGACCGGCCGAACAGGCTGTTCAGCCTGTCTGACTGGTCATCCAGGCTGTTCAGCCTGTCTGACTGGTCATCCAGGCTGTTCAGCCTGTCTGACTGGTCATCCAGGCTGTTCAGCCTGTCTGACTGGTCATCCAGGCTGTTCAGCCTGTCTGACTGGTCATCCAGGCTGTTCAGCCTGTCTGACTGGTCATCCAGGCTGTTCAGCCTGTCTGACTGGTCATCCAGGCTGTTCAGCCTGTCTGACTGGTCATCCAGGCTGTTCAGCCTGTCTGACTGGTCATCCAGGCTGTTCAGCCTGTCTGACTGGTCATCCAGGCTGTTCAGCCTGTCTGACTGGTCATCCAGGCTGTTCAGCCTGTCTGACTGGTCATCCAGGCTGTTCAGCCTGTCTGACTGGTCATCCAGGCTGTTCAGCCTGTCTGACTGGTCATCCAGGCTGTTCAGCCCATCTGACGGGTCAACCGGGCAGTTCAGCCTGTTTGATTCATCAGACATGTTGGCTTTTTGACTTGTCAAACAGGCCATTCCACTTATTCCGCCTGTCCGACTGGCCAGACAGTCCACTCCGCCTATTTGACCGTTCAAACAGGCTGACTGTTGGTCGCGAGACTCCAGTGAACTTTTCCCACTACAATCCCGCTTTTGCAGCGTGAAGCACACTTTTTAATAGCGCAAAAAGCGTGCAGCGGCGCTACTGAGATGCATTTTTTTTCTTCGTAATTGAAAAAGCGGCAGCGCAGCGGGCCGCCTCTGCAGAAAAGTGCAGTGCAGCAAGGCCAAATGCCGCTGTGCTTTCAGCTGCACTACACTTTTATTGTAGTGCAGATGTTTCACCCTTGCTGCTCTCCAAGAGGTTTCCTCTCGGCGAGCAGGTGAACACCTTCTCTCTGAGAGGTTTCCTCTCAGCGAGAAGGTAAACACCTGCTTTCCAAGAGGTTTCCTCTCAGCAAGCAGGTAAACACCTGCCTTACGAGGGGTTTCCTCTCAGCGAGCAGGTAAACACCTGCTCTCCGAGAGGTTTCCTCTGCACGACCAGGTAAACACCTGCTCTCAAAAAGTTTTCCTCTCGGCGAGCAGGTAAACACCTGCTATCTGAGAGGTTTCCTCCAGGCATGCAGGTAAACACCTGCTCTCGGCGTGCAGGTAAACACCTGCTCTCCAAGAGGTTTCCTCTTGGCAAGCAGGTGAACACCTGTTCTCCAAGAGGTTTCCTTTCAGCGAGCTGGTGAACACCTGTTCTCCAAGAGGTTTCCTCTTGGCGTGCAGGTAAACACCTGCCCACCGAGAGGTCTCCTCTCAGCGAGCAGGTAAACACCTGCCTTTTGGGAGGTTTCCTCTTGTCAAAAAGGTTACTTAACTGCTCGCCAAGAGGGGACCCTCTTGGAGATCAGGTTTACCCCTGCTCTCCGGGCGGTTTCCTCTTGACGAGAAAGTTTTTACCTGCTTGCCAAGAGGGAACCTCTCAGGGAGCAGGTGTACCCCTGCTCACCAAGTGGTATCATTACGGCTAGCAGGTGTTTACCTGCTAAGAGAAAGGCTTCCTCCCCAAGAGCAAGTGGACACCTGCTCATCCATAGGAAACCTCTTGGAGAGAAGGTGTTTAGCTGCCCCCCAAGAGGAAACCTCTTGTAGAGCAGGTGTTTACCTGCTTGCCGAGAGGAAACCTCTCATGGAGAAGAGCAGGTATAGGTTGTACCTGCTTGTTGAGAAGGAAACCTGCTCAGCGACCAAGAAGGCATTAGGTACCTGCTTGGCAGGTAAGTTTACCTGCTGGCCAAGTAGGGACAGGTACCTGCTTGGCAAAGAGACGAAGCTGCGGGCCAAGCAGGTACCCGTACATGTACCACCTTGGCTATTGGTAAAAACAAGAATGTCCCAGCCTGGTCAGCAGGTTCACCTTCTTGCCAAGCTGCTACAGGCAGTATTGGTTTGGCGGGAAGGGTGATATGGTACCAGCTTGGCTTCAGGCAGGGAATCCTACTAGCCGAGCTGGTACCAGCTTGGTTGGAAAGCATACCTGTTTGCCAATGTGGTAAAAACTCAGCTGGAAGGAAAACCTAGCTTGCCTAGCAGGTGAACCTGCTTACTGAGCTTTTACCTGGTTGGGCGGCAGTTGAACCTGCTTTCCGGGCTTGTACCGGGTTAGCTAGCTGGCAGGTAAACCTGTTGCCAAGATGCTAACAGCTGGGCTGGCAGGTAAACCTGTTTTCCAAGCTCACACCATCCTGGCTGGCAGATCAACCTGGTTGCCGAGCTGGTATAAGCTTGGCTGTTACGTCAGCCTGGTATTATGTTGGAAAAGGGATTACCTGCACGTAAAACTGCCAGCCAATCATGAACCAGCTTGGCCAGGATGTTTACCTGCCAGCCAAGCTGGTACCAGCTTGGCCACCAGGCCTCCCTGCCAGCCAAGCTGGTACCAGCTTGGCCACCAGGCCTCCCTGCCAGCCAAGCTGGTACCAGCTTGGCCACCAGGCCTCCCTGCCAGCCAAGCTGGTACCAGCTTGGCCACCAGGCCTCCCTGCCAGCCAAGCTGGTACCAGCTTGGCCACCAGGCCTCCCTGCCAGCCAAGCTGGTACCAGCTTGGCCACCAGGCCTCCCTGCCAGCCAAGCTGGTACCAGCTTGGCCACCAGGCCTCCCTGCCAGCCAAGCTGGTACCAGCTTGGCCACCAGGCCTCCCTGCCAGCCAAGCTGGTACCAGCTTGGCCACCAGGCCTCCCTGCCAGCCAAGCTGGTACCAGCTTGGCCACCAGGCCTCCCTGCCAGCCAGGCTGGTACCAGCTTAGCCATCAGGCCTCCCTGCCAGCCAGGCTTGTACCAGCTTGGCCACCAGGCTGGTACCAGCTTGGCCACCAGGCCTCCCTGCCAGTGAATTTAATTTGGGAACTGGAAATTCAGATGATGAACACTTGGATGTGGGGGAAACTTGGGCAATCTTGGTGGAGATGGATGATTAAGTTGAGGAAAACTGATCATAGCACTTTGAATTTCCCCAATTCAGGAAACCCTCTTGGAGAACTTCCTTTCTCTGGTTGAGGCACTACTAACATTACAACATATCCCATATAGAATATCCTGTAAAAAAAATTGGGATATCCTGTAAGGTCCATGTTTTTTTCCCACAGAATTCTGTATTGTTTTCAAAGATACAGATTTCATGTCTCTCTCTTTCTCACCACCACAGAAATTTGAACTCAATATTATCAGGACTGGGCTGCTCTTTTTTGGTAAAAGCCACAGCTTAGCAATTGAATCATCAGCCTGCAAATGCTGTAGCGTTAGCGGCCTTTTTAGTTCTGCTACACTGTGTTACGTAGAGTTAAAGCTGTGTTTAGCAGTTTTTACTGCTAAAAACGGCTGTGAAAGTGCAGCATAACAACCTCTTTTTGTAGGGTCAGGCATGTAGCAATAGTGGTGACTCTGCTAACAGCCAACAGAGAACCTATTAGCTGTTAGCAGACTTATGCTTCTCTACAATATTCTACCACTACACATTGATATAATGGAAGCTTGAGATCAAAATGATTAAGAAGGAAAAGGAAGCTTTCTTCAGAGTCATGAATGTTTCACTTTTTCAACTGCTAATTGAAGTCAAGTAAGCAGACTGTTTGACAAAATTTGCAAGATGCTTGGTTTCCCTTAAGCTTTGCTATCTTAATTCTTACACAAGTATTTCAACTTGATGAAATTAGGCACTGTCTTTGATCAGTGTAAAGTTTAAACTTTGATCTTTCTGGTGAATTAATACACTTAATTTTGGGACACCCACATGCAGGCTTCCTGTGCTTATAGTTATGAATGCTCCTTCTAATCCTATCAGCTCTACTCTATTACTGGTGTTCTTCTCTTTCTTTTCATTTTCCTTCAATAAGATCTATACATATTTCTCACTTGTCTCACTGTGAGGACAGTAGCAGAGCTGAGTTGCTACACTACACTACACTATTTGCCAAAAATATTGTAGTGTAGCGGCACTTTTTTTGCCGTCAACACTGTAGCGTTAGTGTTTTGATGGCGGTCCTAGGGGCCGCTACGCTGCACTACAGACCTTTGTAGTGGATTTTACTGCTAACAAGGGCTTTAGTGTAGCATACGAATTCCCTTTTAGGGGCACAAGCCTGTAGCAATAGCAATGATACTGCTAACAGCTAAGGTAAGCCCCTTTAGCTGTTAGTGATTTTTTCTATGCTACGCTAACCACTACAGGGAGTGTAGCAACCCAGCAATGACAGTGCCCTTCCTTTCTTCCAGTAACTTGTTTCCCTTGAACACTTGATAGAATTGGGGAAGATTCCATCAGATAACAAGGCCTAAGGCTAACAAGTCATATTTCATATTCTGTAAGCCAGAACAATCATTTGACTTTTATTAGCACTCAGTTGAAATAATTTAAAAGTTCATGACTGAAAAAAGCTTCCTTTTCACTTGATCATTTTGATTTCCAGTTGCTATTATATTAATTTCATGAAGATGCTGTATGTTGAGAAAGAGATGAAAATGTCTTTCCAAAATATACAGGAATCTGTAGCAAAAATGGAACTTACAGGATATCCTGGATGTTTAAAGGATATCCCGTAAAAATTAAAGGATATCCTGTGCGGGAAATGCTGTAATGTTAGTAGTGAGGAAACCTCACTGGAGAACTGGTTTTCTCTGAGTGAGGAACCCCTCTTGGAGAACTCATGCTATTCACAACAGATTGCTTTGCAATTGCAAGGCATTGCTTTGCAATTTCCAGGCATTGATTTGCAATTGCCAGGCATTGCTTTGCAATTGCCAGGCATTGCTTTGCAATTGCCAGGCATTGCTTTGCAATTGCCAGGCATTGCTTTGCAATTGCCAGGCATTGCTTTGCAATTGCCAGGCATTGCTTTGCAATTGCCAGGCATTGCTTTGCAATTGCCAGGCATTGCTTTGCAATTGCCAGGCATTGCTTTGCAATTGCCAGGCATTGCTTTGCAATTGCCAGGCATTGCTTTGCAATTGCCAGGCATTGCTTTGCAATTGCCAGGCATTGCTTTGCAATTGCCAGGCATTGCTTTGCAATTGCCAGGCATTGCTTTGCAATTGCCAGGCATTGCTTTGCAATTGCCAGGCATTGCTTTGCAATTGCCAGGCATTGCTTTGCAATTGCCAGGCATTGCTTTGCAATTGCCAGGCATTGCTTTGCAATTGCCAGGCATTGCTTTGCAATTGCCAGGCATTGCTTTGCAATTGCCAGGCATTGCTTTGCAATTGCCAGGCATTGCTTTGCAATTGCCAGGCATTGCTTTGCAATTGCCAGGCATTGCTTTGCAATTGCCAGGCATTGCTTTGCAATTGCCAGGCATTGCTTTGCAATTGCCAGGCATTGCTTTGCAATTGCCAGGCATTGCTTTGCAATTGCCAGGCATTGCTTTGCAATTGCCAGGCATTGCTTTGCAATTGCCAGGCATTGCTTTGCAATTGCCAGGCATTGCTTTGCAATTGCCAGGCATTGCTTTGCAATTGCCAGGCATTGCTTTGCAATTGCCAGGCATTGCTTTGCAATTGCCAGGCATTGCTTTGCAATTGCCAGGCATTGCTTTGCAATTGCCAGGCATTGCTTTGCAATTGCCAGGCATTGCTTTGCAATTGCCAGGCATTGCTTTGCAATTGCCAGGCATTGCTTTGCAATTTCCAGGCATTGCTTTGCAATTGCCAAGCATTGCTTTGCAATTGAAACATGTTGATTTGCAATTGCCAGGCATTGTTTTGCAATTTCCAGGCATTGTTTTGCAATTGCCAGGCATTGCTTTGCAATTGAAACATGTTGATTTGCAATTGCAACACATTGCTTTGAAATTGCAAAGCAATGCCTTGCAATTGCAAAGCAATGCCTTGCAATTGCAAAGCAATGCCTTGCAATTGCAAAGCAATGCCTTGCAATTGCAAAGCAATGCCTTGCAATTGCAAAGCAATGCCTTGCAATTGCAAAGCAATGCCTTGCAATTGCAAAGAAATGCCTTGCAATTGCAAAGCAATGCCTTGCAATTGCAAAGCAATGCCTTGCAATTGCAAAGCAATGCCTTGCAATTGCAAAGCAATGCCTTGCAATTGCAAAGCAATGCCTTGCAATTGCAAAGCAATGCCTTTGTGAAACCCACTTCATTGATTTCACTAGAGGTTCACTTAAAGATTACATAACCAGAAATTGTCTATTTTATTCTCACCTCTCCTGCACCTTCCTGATTTAGTAGAGACCTTTCCTTCCTTTCTACTGAATCAGGTACGCACTAAACCCTTCTCTTCTCAATCCTCATTTTCCTTCTTTCTCTTTTTCCTTATGTTTCTTCTATTCTCTTATTGATCATTGTGCTGAGAGACCTTTCCTTCCTTTCTACTGAATCAGAAATTAACCGAACTTAGGTTCTAGAACTCTCTCCAAGGATTATCCTTGCTCTAGTCCCTCTCCGTCCGTCCAACAGGACTCTTACACTTTTTTTCTTGAACCTAGGACAAATTCCTCTCCGATTAGACTCAGTCTATCTTCTGTTCCGCTTTCAAACTCAACCACCGTCCGTTGATGCCAACATGATCAAATCCGGGTACAATTGTTCTACTATCAGATCCTGAGGCTATCATTCAAGCAGCCAACGCTGAAAGATGCCAACAAGCAGCAGAAATCAAATCATCAGATCCGCCTGCATCCATACAACTCCCGCCCTCTCCTGAACCCACTCACACTAATCCCATTCCCTCCCTTCCATTAACAACAGCAATGGCCAAATCCCAACCGGATCCTACCACTGCCTCCCCCTCCATTCCAGCACCTGCTGGCTCTGCGACACAATGAGTACCCGAGACCTCATGAAAATGCTGATGCAGGAACAACACCAGAGCGTGGTCCTCGCCCAGGCTGACTGACAGGCATCTGCTGATAGGATAGCAATATTGGAAGAAACACTCCTTGCATTGACAATCAAAGCGGATCCGGCGGGTCATTCCAGCCCACAAGTGACAGACCGTGTCAATCTACAACAGCCATTCCTCAATTGGTTGTTAGCCGTCAAGGGTGTCTCCAACGGCGAGGACCAAATCATGATAGTTGGTAGCTTGATTAGGGATACAAATACATTAAGGTTTTATACGTCCAAAGCAGCCACTCTAGTCAATGGCATCTGGGAGACATTCAAGGTGGAACTGTTCGAGTACTCCCTCCCACCATTGTGGCGCATGACACAACAACAGCAAATCCGTCACTTGAAGATGACTGACACCAAGAACTTCCTGACGTACAATACTCGAGCTGGTACATTGCAAAGCATGATCAATTTTGGACGAGAGTCCGTCTCAGACTTTGATCTAGCCAAGGCACT
The DNA here is from genome assembly GCA_001624995.1 of Puccinia horiana. Lineage (NCBI taxonomy): Eukaryota > Fungi > Basidiomycota > Pucciniomycetes > Pucciniales > Pucciniaceae > Puccinia > Puccinia horiana. The sequence continues at coordinate 955,845 of LWDY01000007.1, forward strand.
TACTTTCAGCATGCCACCAGAACTCCAATCTCTGGTCCATAACTTTGAGCTCTTACTTCAGGAGCCTTTCCAATACCGGTCTAGTTTATTTTCCAAAAGAACTCCTAAACACAATCCACCCTGCAGCCAACAGACCACTACATCCTCGTCATCCCCATCACAAACTAAGCCACGACAAAGCCGTGAAGAGACAGTTTGGAAGATTCATGCTTTTCTTGACTCTCAAGGCCGCTGCCATTACTGCAAGCGGACTTGTGGTAGTCCCCCGGGTACTTGTACAGGACCATTGGATCGCTCCTTTATCAGAATTCCTTCCTCCTTCAAACCCCCGAAGCCACAGGGTTACCCTCCATCAGGAGCCGGCAAACCTACACAAGACCCAGCTGGCCAGCCAAAAGGCCATGCGGCAAGTGTAGTGGGTATCACATCCGACGAGCTCTTCCCAGCTCTGGACTCTGCTGCCGTTTTGGCCCTGGAAGCGCTGGGAAACGAACTCCGTCTCACAGCACAAGAAGGGTATGTATCCTCATTGTTGCCTCGGCGTCTGGTTATCCTCTTGTCATGTGGGGATGCTCACTTGCGGGGTGTGGTTGACACAGGATCTGATATCAATCTCATTAGCAAGACAACAGCACAGCAAATCAACTTGCCTCAACGCAAGGCGGTGTCTCCCATCTCCATTTCCCTGGCATTGAACAATTCACACCGCACACCAATCATCATTGACAAATTCTTCTCTCCGTCCCACACTCCTCCCTCACCTTCCCAGATGTCCACATGTCCATTGGTCCCATAGCATGTGATAATGACATGATCCTGGGAGCGCCTTTTCTGGCACAGTTCAACCTTTCAGCTTCTCTGTCCAATCTCTGTCTTATTTGTGGTTGTACTGGTTGTATTCTCCGGGATTACAGACAACAAAGTAATGAATCTCAAATCGCCGCCATTAATAACGGTCCCGCTTGGACAGACCAACTGCGCCAATCAAGAGAGCAATCAGTCCTTGAGGAATTTGGGGACCTCTTCCCAGCAGACATACCGGAAGTATCCGATGAGGAGGAACTTAAGGGTTCCTTTCCGGCAAAAATGCAACACAAGAGTTCCAAGATCAGACACAAAATTGTGTTGACTAAACCTGATGCCGTAATTAACGAGCAGCAGTACCCCTACCCCCAAAAACATCTCATTGCCTGGCATACTTTACTGGATCAGCATCTAGCAGCCAGACGGATCCGGCGCTCATGTAGTCAGTATGGTTCTCCTAGCATGATTATTTCAAAGAAGGACCCGACAGCGCTTCCTCGCTGGGTTTGTGACTACAAGAAATTGAACAGTTTCACTGTGAGGGACCGCTCGCCTCTTCCCAATGTCAATGAGTTGGTCCAAACGGTTGCTTCTGGGAAAGTTTTCTCCATTATTGACCAGACTAATGCGTTCTTTCAGACACGGATGAGAGAAGCAGATATCCCATTGACCGCAGTGAAGACTTCCTGGGGACTCATGGAATGGTGTGTCATGTCCATGGGGCCCACCAACGCACCCACCACTCATTAAGCACGCCTCAAGGAAGCATTGGGTGACCTCATTAACAGGATTTGTGTTGTCTATCTTGACAACATTGTTGTTTTTTTGTGATCCTTCCCCGAACATGAACAAGACAACTTTGCTCTTCCAACCTCTACTGCAGTCCCAAGAAGACACAGTTATTCCAGAAGAAGATCAAGTTCCTTGGACACTGAATCAGTGAGGAGGGCATTAAAGCGGACAAAGACAAGATCAGAGATGTGCTAGTGTAGCCCACACCATCGTCGCCGAGGGGAGTCAAACAATTCCTGGGTACAGTGCAATGGATGAAAAAGTTAATCTGGGGTCTTGAGAAGTATGTTGGTACATTGAATCCACTCACAAGTACCAAGACTAGTACAGCAAAGTTCTGATGGGGCGCCAATGAAGAAGCGGCCTTCAACAACATCAAACGTATTATGACTTCACTGCCGTGCCTGAAAAACATTGATTATGATTCCACCGACCCTCTGGCTTTTCACCAATGCTAGCCAATCAGGCCTAGGCACAGCTCTCTTCCAAGGAAAGGATTGGAAGAAAGCATCCCCCATTGCTTATGAATCCTACTTGATGACACCAGCCGAACAAAACTATCCGGTCCACAACCAAGAGCTCCTGGTGGTGATCCATGCACTCCAAAAGTGGAAGATGCTGCTTCTGGGTATGAAGGTCAGTCAACGTTCTCACTGATCACCATTCACTCACTTAACTTTTGAAGCAGCATAACCTTAGCAAATGCCAAGCCTGATGGACAGAAACTCTTGCTGATTTTGACTTGAATTTCCAATACATCAAGAGTGAAGAGAATTCTGTGGCGGATGCACTCTCCCGCAGGGACACTCCTTAAGAGGAGCCGAAAGTCTCAGCAGCTGAAGTGGTGTGCGTAATGGCGGCCATCACTGAACTGGGATCTTCCCTGTCCAACTCACTCTGTATGGAGATCCGGGAGGGTTATGTCAAGCAGTATGTAATGCCCTACCTCTGTGGGAGGGCTGCAGGGAAACTAATGGCCTCCTCTTTATCGAAAACCGGTTACTGATACCGGGGATAGCCAACCTGCATGCCAATCTCATCAAGGAGGAGCATCTTGGCTACGCTAAAACCATTGCAGAACTGCGAACTGATTTCACCTGGCCTCTTCTTGCCAAGGACGTGGCACTGTTTGTCAAAAACTGCGACATCTGCCAGAAGAAGAAGGCAACCACCACAGCACAGACAGGCAAAATGTCCATGCCAACCATTCCGAAAGCGCCATCAACTTTGTTGGTCCCTTGAAGTCAGAGGGACAGTTCAAAATGCTCTTGACGTGCACTTGCTGCTTATCGGGTTTATGAGGATCATTCCATGCCTACAATCTGATATGGCAGAGAAGACCGCTACCCAATTCTTCACTGGATGGGTTGCAGTTTTTGGGGCCCCCCAATCGATTCTTAGCAACCGTGACAAGTCTTGGACCTCCAAGTTCTGGAATTCACTCATGGAGAAGCTACATGTCAACTTTCACATGACTTCTGCCTTCCACCTCCAGGGCGATGGCAGAAGTGAGCGCACTAATAAGACGGTGGGACAAATCCTCCGTACGTTCACTGCCAAGCGACAAAGCAAATGGCTTGAGTCGCTCCCGACGGTCGAATTTGAAATCAATACCTCCACCGGTTTCTGCCCATTTGAACATGTGTTTGGCCGCAAACTGCGGCTTTTCCCCTCCAACGACAGTCCATCAAACTTGAATGCCTGGCTGAAACTCAGGGAGAACGCCTGGGTCAATTCCAGAGACATGCTCTGGGTTATTCAATTCCAAAAATCTTTCCAACACAACAAGAAACATGTGGATTGACCATCCTTCACTCCGGGTGACTTGGCACTTCTTGACTCCACACATTGGCGTGGCCGCCATCAGCAAGGAGTCGACAAGCTGAAGGAATGGTTCGAGGGTCCGTACCGGGTCTTGAAGGTGTTCAATTTTGGTCAGAACGTTACGCTCGACGGCACAACACCTTTCATGTGTTAAAACTGAAGCCATACTTTTCAGAGGCCCTGGACAGCACGGGAGGCACAGTACAAGTAAGTCCTGCCCATAGTTGCACCTCCGAGTCTACTCCCTCTACTTGAAGTAAAAACATGACCTTGGCCACGTTGTGAGCACCCCTACTTTGACCTTTCCTCTTTCCAGGACCAGGATGGCTCCCCAGTAATGGCTTCAGACCGGACGACCACTCCAATTCATCATCCTTGATTCCTTCCCCATCCTCCGCCAATCTTTTCTTCCCTTCTCTTTTCCTTTTACCCTTCTTCTCCCCTCGCCTCCGCCCCTCTCCTTTTCTTATCTTTTCTTCTTCTTCCTTTCCTTTTTTTTCTTCCTTTCTTCTCTCCTCCTTTCTTTTCCTTCTTCCCATTCTCTTCAGTCTTATAGGGGGGGGGGGGGGGGGGGAGACTGTGAAACCAAATTGATTGATTTCACTAGAGGTTCACTTAAAAATTACATAATCAGAAATTGTCTATTTAATTCTCACCGCTCTTGCCCCTGCCTGATTCAGTAGAGACCTTTCCTTCCTTTCTACTGAATCAGGTATGCACTCAAGCCTTCTCTTCTCAATCCACATTTTCCTTCTTTCTCTTTTTCCTTATGTTTCTTCTATTCTCTTCTTGCTCATTGTACTGAGAGACCTTTCCTTCCTTTCTACTGAATCAGAAATTAACCCAACTAAGGTTCTAGAACTCTCGCCAAGGATTATCCTTCCTCTAGTCCCTCTCTGTCCGTCCAACAGTGAAGAGTCACACAGGACTCTTACAGCCTTGCAATTTCAAAGCAATGTGTGGCAATTGCAATTGCAAAGCATTGCATTGCAATTGCAAAGCATTGCATTGCAATTGCAAAGCATTGCATTGCAATTGCAAAGCATTGCATTGCAATTGAAAATCATTGCGTTGCAATTGCAAGGCAATAAGTGGTGGGCGGCTATGCTACACTACACTTTTTGGCAAAAAAAGCGCAGCGTAGTGGCGTTTTTTTTTGCCCGCTGCGGCCTAGCATTTGTCGTATTTGTAGCGGCTTTGCGCTGTGCTAAAGCAACTGTAGCGGCAAACACACAGCCAAAAATCCTCTGAAAGTGCTGTAGCCCAGTGTAGTGGGGCCTGGGATGCGTAGTGTTAGCAAAATTCTGCTAACGCTTGCCGCAAAATGCTGTAGCGTTAGCGGAAACTACACTATGCTACCGCTATGGGAAGCGTAGCCGGCCCACTGTTGAAGCAATGCTTTGAAATTTCAAGGCAATGTGTTGCAATTGCAAAGCAATGTGTTGCCAATTCAAAGCAATGCATTGTTAATGGAAATTGCAAACACTACCGGCAAAAATTATTTTTCACTCAAGTATATTGATAAATTGTCAAGGTATATTGATCAGTTTTCAGGTTTTTTTTTTTTTTTTTCTCATACCTACACTCAATTCAAGAGGGTCATCACTTTCCCATAAACAAATGTCTTCTTTGTCTTCCTCTATTTTTCCTCTATTTTTGTCTAGAACACCATACAAATACATAATAGCAATGATAGCTGTAGGTAACAAAATGGAATGTTGGTGATAGAGGTAATTCATCTAATTAATATATGTGAGCTTTTACCTTTCCCTTCTTTTCTTCTTTTATTTTTTCCTTGTTCTCTTCTTTTCTTGTTTTCTTGTTTTTTCTTTTTTATGTATTTTTCAATTGAGATTCACAAATTTGAAGATCAAGAAATGAAACACAAGGATGAATAAAAAATTTAGCCTATTGGCAATGAGTTATTGATTTACAGGCAACACAGCCTATAACTGATTTGCAGGCAACATAACCTATAAAAATGATTCCGGTGAGTTGTATTGACTACTGGAGAGATTGAGCGTATGTTTCTGGTGAATCAGGGTCCAAGTAGAATTTTCTGAGCTTTGAAACAAGCCTACAAACACTGTTGGAATGATTAGCAAGTCAGCTAAAAATACAGCATGATATTTGCAAAACTTGATGGACTCACCGCCTTCGCCATGGTGTCCATCAAAAACCATGCTCTGGATAGCCACAAAATCCAGCTGACAAAAGTTCAAGTGGCCCACTCTTGCAAGATAGCATGAACAAAATAGTCAGCCGGAACTGGTCTGTCCAGCCCCTCATAATGTGCCATGCGCAGTGGGTGGCTGAAGCCGTGAGAGACTTGAAGTATCTTGAGGATCTGGTTCAACTTCTCGGCCGTCAATACTCCTCAAAAAAAGCCGGTATCCAACAGCCCATGAACAAGTGCTTGAAGCCCCAGGTTTCTGTCTCCAGAATTTCTCACACCATCTGTTGTGCCAGTAAAACAGTATGTAAGAAAGATGGCTATGCAGAGGGGGTAGATAGATAACGCATCAAAGTACCTTGTCTGTTAGATTGAGGTGGAGCTGGGGCTTGTTGGGGCACGGCATCAGCAGCCTCCACCAGCACATATTCTAAGTATTTAAATCATAAATAATAAGCTATATATTAGATATTGGTAAAGCATAGAAGCACCAAAATTATAACTTACCATTCTCTTTAGACTCCATCGTGTCTGACTTGGGGCTTGAGGAGTCCAAAGGTTCGCCTGTTATGAACAGGTACTCTACAATGGCAGTACACAATTGAAATGAGATTAGTAAGAATGTGTCTACAGCCAACATTAGGGTACATACCTTCCTCGCCTGTAGTGATACAATTTAAGGTGGAAGTCATGATCTCAAGTAAGTTATTTCCGGGACATGTATGGGGGGGTAGTTAGGCGATAAAACTACAGGTGGATTGGTTGTAGGCGATGAATTTTGGTGGAGCTTATGAGCACGCAAGAGCCCCAGTAAGACAAAAAATTAAGCATGTTGGTTAGACTGTTTCTCAAAGGACCTCAGGCAGTACAATGGTGTGCTCAGCAGACCGCCTGAACAGTGAAAGGGATGTGGAACAGCTAGAGCAGAAACTGAGCGTCTTTCCATTACACTTGTTCTGAAGCTAGATGACAATGGAAACAAACGTTGTTTGTGATTTTTTGGTTCAGCAGCTAACAGTGAGTAGTGGAAAATTTGGTTTCCCCTTATTTATGTATGTGAACCCTATTCCTTTTTTCCTCTCAAACTCACCGACCTAATTTGTCCCATCAAATTCAAAGGAAGGACCACTGACATGGAAAAAAGGCAACACTAACCGACAATGACCGGCAAAACTACCCTCGAACTGTATCCAATATCCTTTTGAGTCTTTGAAAGGCAACATATACCAACAATATGAAAGAACTTACCCAACGCACACTGCTGATGATGAATACCCCAATGATATATTTTCTCAACCCTTCTTATACAGCTGTCCTTCAGCCCAGTGATCCTCCCATATTGTCATCAACACTTTTGAACACTTTCTAAGAATCACTTTGGTCACCAATAAACTGAACCTTCTCACCATTCAAGGCACCCACTCACTAATCAAGATGCAATGTGAGTACGGTGTAACTAAAATTTTGTTTTTGTCTTTTTTATTAATATTCCTCTTCTCATTCAGCCAAATATTTCCTCCCACTCGTGCATAGGCAATGGAGACTTATGTATTCTTGCCAACCCGTCTGGCATTAACTCTTACTAACACATTCATTTGATTATTCAGCACCAGCCAAGCTGGACAACAAAGAATTACATGAAGTGCTTTGAAAGTCTGGCTTCAAGTTCAAACTCTCTTGCCAGCGTGCAAACCTTGTCCGACTCTACAACCACTTCCACAACATTGGTAAAGCGCAAGGAATCCTCCGACACTGAAAGCAACCCTTTACCTCTGGAGCGTGAATCCCTCGAAAAGATCCTGGCCTCTGCTGGTATTCCCCATTGCCCCAGAGTGCACACTGCAACTCTATTGAAACTTTACCAGAGCCACAAAGCAAGTGAGAAAGAGCAAGGAAAATCAAAACCATCCAAGTCCACCAAACGGACACGCTTTGAAGAGCCCTTCAATTTCGCAACCAAACGCAAAATCCCAGCTGATATATTGTACACACCACTGCCACAGCCTCCAGATCCCGCGCGTATTAACTCCCTGGAAACTCATTGTCTCAAGCAACTGTTAAAGCAAGCAGGCATCACACATTGACCAAAAGATTGTCAAACTTTACTCTGGCTTCCTAGCACGCTCAAGAAACAAAGCTAGGCTAATTGTCCTCTGCAGGCAATCTACCCCAACTTCAGCGGGGCAGCCAAGAAGTGAAAATCCTGCTAGCAAACAATCACAGCCTCTCTCGCAAGATTCCAATTTGCGAGACTTGGAGGGCTCTCATTCACTATCGGCATCTCCAGCATCTAGAATACACTCAACACCCCCAAATACGTCCACCTTGACTTCAGAGGCCCGACGACTTGAATTGGTTGATTCCAATCAGCATAAATTGGACTGCTCCCATTTGCCACCTGAGCTGCCGAATGACTTTAATGCTGAAATCTCGACACCCCACCCCCCAGCCTCCCTGCATTCATCCAGCTTGACTTCAGGGCCCCAAAAAGGATCACAAAACTCCCCCAGCCAATCATCACTTTTACCACTGGAATTGCCTGCAGCTAGAACCTCCCTGAGCCCCCACCCAGCATCCACCTCAGGAATTTTCCCTCTACCGCCCCAGCCAGAAATTATCCCTCAACAGCTTCCCCCAGTCATCCCCCCTTTACCAGTCTGCTTTGAATCTCCAAAACCCTTGACTTCAAGGGTGCAAAAGCGTAAACAGTCAACCCGAGACCTCAATGCGGCCCTGAGGCGGGTTAGTCAAGGACGCCTACAGGTGTTGTTGAAAAAAGCTGGCATCAAATATCCCCACTGTGCTCGCCAATCTGCCTTAGTTAAACTTTACACTAAGCAAGAAAAATGAAACGTAAAGCAATCAAGGTCTTCCCGCCTTTCTCCATCTCCCCCCTCTCAAACTTCAATCCAGCCCATCCCCAAACCCAAAGCCTCAATCCAAGGCTGTCAAGCAGTTGGTTCCAGAGAACGCCAATAAACCAGCTGAGCATCCATTTCTAGATGACTCAAACCAGCCACAGGTCTCTGCAGCGGAGGAAACCCGCCAGCCCTTCTCATCCTCCGTCTTGGATTATTCTTGGTCCAACACCCGCAAGTCCAACTCTTCACCTGGTTTCAGTGATTCTCTCACCAACGCAGAAAAAAAGACGCGCTAGCCGTGCCATTCCCCTGTCTTAGATACTTCTACCTCAAACAAACAGCCCCAGGGTACCTCAGACTCAGCACTACCATCTGTGCCTGCTTCAAACCTTTCCTTGCCTTCCCGCGGACAGTCAGCCAGAGCTGAAGAAGATGCTGCATAAGAGATTGGGTGCGCTGAGGGGCCTCTGCCAATCATCCCACTCAAACGTGACCGGGCAGAATTTAGATTGCCTCGTGAGTATCATACCTTTGGATGTCCATACATGTATCATACTAACTTGTTCCTTCACCCTGCAGGTCCTTCTCTGCTTTCTGGAGATCAGATAAAAGGATTCCTCATTGAACATCACATCCCGTTCAATGCTTATGATGACATGAACACTCTAGCCAGAAAGTATCAATCAATGATAGAAACCATACGTTCAGAGCTTCCATCCAAAAAGAGGCACTTTCATCCAACTCAGCTGTTTGTCGCCCAAATCACATTCCTCAATGCCAAAATCCCACTTCTTATTGCCAAAATCCCACCGCTTATCGCGGGAATTCCACCTTTCCTAGCCAGAAGCCCAAATCAAATAGAGTGGTCCAGGACACTCTGGAGTTGAAATTTTGTCCTCAAGTGCCTGACATTTGACTCCCCCCCCCCCAAAGAGATCTCTCCACCCCTCACAGCTTACCTCTAGCTTTGGAAAACAAGCTTTCCAGCCCTAATAAACCCCAGCCAATAGGTCGACATCTACCATTTCCCAAACCCCAACCATCTTTGCCAATTGCCTGGTTACCTGTGTCTCTGTCATTGCCTAAACCTAGTCTAGTGCCACTGGCTACATTTCCATCTGTCACCCCAGCAGTCACATCTCACCCCAAACATTCAACCACGCCACCAACTCTCGCAAAAGACAACGTGTTGCATGAAGAGCATCAATCCTCCCTCCAAAACTCAGCTCCTCTTATTGAAGACCATAATATGAGGTCAGAACTTGATCCGGCCGACATGTTCCATGGAGGACATCAGTCCCCGCGTGCCAACAATTCCCTCGAAGAGAATGAGAGCCTTGACGAGAACAAGTCCCTTGAAGAGAACAATTCTTGTGAAGAAAGTCAACCCCCAAGTGAGTCCTTTCAATCACTGGGCCATGCTACAGAAACCGACTCAGGTGAAGAAAGTCACGAGACGTGTCAATCACCAAGCGTTGCTTCAGAGGCCGACTCCCATGAAGAAAGTCAACCGTCATCAGAAGCTGACGACTCCGGTGAAGACCATTTTAATCAGCCGGATGACAGCCTGTATCACCCAAGCTCTCCGTCTGAAACGTGTCTTGAGGAAATTAGACCAAGCCCTTGCTCCAAAATGAGTCTTGAAAAAATTGCCACTTGTCAACCCGACCTACCATTTGAAGATCCCACATCTCCATGCGAGTCATCCATCACTTTCCAGGGACAGCCATTGTCATCAAACACTACAGCTATCCAGCCAGCACTACCCAAAGCCTCAGATGAACTACTTCCTCTGCCGCGTGAGCACCGTCTTGTGTATGTGCAGTTTCTGTTTCTGACTAATATGTCCCAATTCAGCCGCAGATAGTCTCATTTTGAAGGAAATGAAAGCTCGCCTCAAACAACACCACATCAAATTTAGGGCGGCAGATCTCAGGCCACGTATTATCGAGCTATACAAAGGGTTACGTCTTCGCAAGATTGCCATGGCATCAGTGTCAGTGCACCCCGCCACTGGCCAACCCACTTGGTCGGACAAAAGTGGGAATGGCCCACCTGGGGCATTGCGCAACAGTTCCCCTCCCACTCGGGTCACCAAGAGGTGTTCCAAAGGAAAAAACCGTGCACCTCCAATGTCCACTCTCCCCACCTTCTGTTCTCCAAGAGGAGTCCCAGCCAACATTTGTCGGACATGCAATCCATCCTTTATCACCATGACCAAGAAGGGTCACCAATGCATTCTGTGCAGCATGCCAGTCCATCTCACTCACCACCTGAACGTCGCATGTCTATCAAAAACCAGCTGTCAGATGTGCTCAGGTGGTGCACGTCTGTCCCTGAAGCTGCAGGGAACCTTGCTGGTGACAGCGGTCAAGCCACATCCAAATTGATAGAGGTGTTCAAATGCTACGCTGGCCGATCTCTCCAGGCAAGTGATAAAATTGTTAATACAATCAAGAACGCCGTTGGCCTGCTTGAAGACTTGAGCTTGTAAATTAAAATAAATGCAACAGCCTGTCCCTCAGCTACCGCACCTTCTTCCAGGAAGACCATAACTCATAAGGGACCGCAGGGCAGGGAATTTTCCATAAGTTTCTCACAACCTACTTCCTGGAAAACTGTCTGCAATGTTTGACTCCTGTCTCATTTTTCTTCCAGCGCTTCATTTGACAACACCTCACTGCTTTAATTGGAGATCAAGACGGCTGTCTCCCTCGCCCAAGTGATTCTGACATGGATGTAGACGTTGATCAGAATTCCACCACTGAAGAACCAATGCAGGTCATCATCTCAAGAATTCTGGCTGAAGCTGGGCTGAAATCTTTTTGCCCTGACTTTACTCAACCATACGACTGTCCTGATAACAAAAATCTGTTTGACTTAGCTGTCAAGATTTCCTTTGAATTAGTCAAGTGTGAGGAATACACTGGGATTGACCTCGAGGTCACAAGTGAAGAGCAGATTTGAAACTCTATCTGTCTCCATTTCACTCAGCAACTACAAAGGTGGTATGTTGTTTTTTCCCTCCCGTATCTTTACTCTGACACTTTATTTGACTTGATTGGAAACTACAAGGTACCGACAAGAGAACACATGGACTCGTGACAAAACAGCCGCCCACAACAAGAAACTGTGTCGGACTTCCCGATTACACAATGTGAGTATTGTACCATCAGCGCCAGTTGGTCACTATGCTGAACTGTCCCACTCACGAATGGCAACATTGAACCACTACCCTAGCCTGGCTCCCTTGGCCCCAATTGTTCAAGCTTTTACCAGTGACAACAAGGCCTCTCAGCCAATTCAAATTTCCTCCTCTTGGCAAGCAGGTAAACACCTGCTCTCGCCGAGCAGGTAAATACCTGATCTCCGAGTGGTTTCCTCTTGGCAATCAGGTAAACACCTGCCACCCAAGAGGTATCCTCTCGGCAAGCAGGTAAACACCTTCCCTTGGGGATGTTTCCTCTTGGAGAACAGGTGAACCCCTGCTCCCCGAGTGGTTTCTTCTTGACAAGCAGGTTTCTTACCTGCTCGCTGAGAGGGAAACCTCTCGGAGAGGAGGTTTACTCTTGCTCTCCGGGCGGTTTCCTCTCGAAAAGCAGGTTTTTTACCTGCTTGCCAAGAGGGAACCTCTTGGATAGAAGGTGTACCCCTACTCCCCAAGAGGTATCAATACGGCTAGCAGGTGTTTGCCTGCTAAGAGAAAGGATTCCTCCTGTGAGGAAGTGGACCCCTGCTCATCGATAGGAAACCTCTTGGAGAGCAGGTGTTTACCTGCCCGGCGAGCAGGTGAAGCTGCGGGCCAAGCAGGTACCTGTACATGTACCACCTTGGCTATTGGCTATTGGTCAAAGCAAGAATGTCCCAGCCTGGCCAGCAGGTTCACCTGCTTGCTGAGCTGCTACAGGCGGTATTGGTTTGGCGGGCAGGGCCACCTGGTACCAGCTTGGCTGCAGGCAGGGAAACCTGCTACCAATCTGGTACCATCTAGGTTGGCAAGCATACCTGTTTGCTGACGTGTTAAAAACTCAGCTGGCAGGAAACCCTAGCTTGGCTAGCAGGTGAACCTGCTTACTGAGCTTGTACCTGATTGGGCGGCAGTTGAACCTGCTTGCCCCGCTTGTACCGGGTTGGCTAGCTGGCAGGTTAACCTGGTCGCCAAGATGGTAACAGATTGGCTTGCAGGTAAACCTGTTTTCCAAGCTCACACCATCCTATTTGCCGAGCGGTAGCAACCTGCTTGCCAAACCTGGTATTAGGTTGGCAAAGGGGTTACCTGCCCATAAAACTGCTAGCCAATCATGAACCAGCTTGTCAAGCAAGTTTACCTGCCAGCCAAGCTGGTACAAGCTTTGCCACCAGGCTGGTACCAGCTTGGCCACCATGTCTCCCTGCCAGCTTGGCCACCAGGTCTCCCTGCCAGTGAATTGAATTTGGGAACTGGAAAAGACTATTGTGGAAATGCAGATGATGAACACTTGGATGTGGGTGAAACTTGGGAAATCTTGGTGGAGATGGATGATTAATTTGAGGAAACCTGATCCTAGCATTTCAGTTCTCCTGAATTTCTCCAATTGAGGAAACCCTCTTGGAGAACTTCCGTTCTCTGGTTGATTAAACCTCACTGGAAAACTGGAGTTCTCTGAGTGAGGAACCCCTCTTGGAGAACTTGAGTTCTCCGATTGGGGAGACCCTCTCGAAGAACTTCTGTTCTCCAATTGAGGAAACCTCACTAGGAAACTTTAATTCACCAAGTGAGGAAACCTCATTGGAGAACTTCCGTTCTCCAATTGAGGAAAACTCACCAGAGATCTTCATGAGTTCTCCAAGTGAGGAAACATCATTGGAGAACTTCAGTTCTCCAATTCAGGAGATCTCTCTGGAGACTCCCGCTTAAGGCTAAACCTCTCATTGTGGCGCACCCTCTAGAAGCTCGATTAGGTTTGAACTCAATCTAGTGAGACAAACAAACTTCAACAGCATGCTTATATAACCCAACTTCATCCCAAGTTGGATTTTATTTTCATTCCCTTTTGTTTACTTTCATCTCTCAATTTCAATTCAACACCAACTAAAATAAATCTTCACTCCATATCTAGGTGTGCTAGTGTCCCATATTCAGTCTCCCAGCTGCTCTTATAACTCACTCAAGCTTTACGCTTCATAAAGGTACCTCAACCACCTACTTTGCGCATTAATCTCACCAGAGAGATTCTTTTCTCCGATGGAGGTAACCTCACTGGAGAACTTCAGTTCTCAGGTTGAGGAGACCCTCTCCAAAAACTTCATTCCTTCAGCTGAGGAAACCTCCTCAAGTAAATGAAGTTCTCTGCTTGGGGAGACCCTCTTGGAGAGCTGAAGTTGTCCAAGTAAGGGAATCCTCTTGGAGAACTTCAAATCTCTGGAGTGAGAAAACCTCGAACACAATTTCTCCAATGAGGTTTCCTCCCTCGGAGAACTCAAGGTCTGAAGACTTAAATTTTCCACCACTCCTGAAATATTAAGGAGACGACCTCCAGTCTTCAAGAGAATGTATAAGAGGCCTATAATGGACCTGGCAATTGCAACACAATGCCTTGCAATTGCAATTGCAATTGCAAAGAAATGCCTTGCCATTGCAATTGCAATTGCAAAGAAATGCCTTGCAATTGCAAAGAAATGCCTTGCAATTGCAATTGCAAAGAAATGCCTTGCAATTGCAATTGCAATTGCAAAGAAATGCCTTGCAATTGCAATTGCAAAGAAATGCCTTGCAATTGCAATTGCAAAGAAATGCCTTGCAATTGCAAAGGGATGCCTTGAAATTTCAAAGCAATGTGTTTCAATTTCACAGCAATGTATTGCAATTGCAAAACAATGTATTGCAATTGCAAAGCAATGTGTTGCAATTGCAAAGCAAAGCGTTGCAATTCCAAAGCAATGTGTTGCAATTGCAATTGCAAAGCAAAGCGTTTCAATTGCAGTTTCAAAGCAATGCCTTGCAATTGCAATTTGAGCAATGCCTTGCAATTGCAATTTGAGCAATGCCTTGCAACCACGGGGGGAAGTTACTTACATTACAGTAACTGGACAGATTTTTGTAATGTTACTTCCCAGCATTACCAGACAACATGTTTTTGTTATCCAGATAACAGGCCTTTTCAGCCTTTGAGTAACGTAACAAAGCCACATTTGTACTTCGTTGCAGAGGAAGATAAGACGTGTCAGCTTGCTACTAGTTCAGAGACAACCTGACTATCCAGAACCAAATATACAAACATCATATTAATTAAATACATAGTTGATACAATAACAATAAGAATTAATGGATAAACATACTGAAAACACAAGAAATACATCAATAATGATGACTTTCTCACAGATACTTTATTGTAAAACATTTAAATACATATTAATGTGACTATAAACAGTAAAAACAGTAATAAGAATGACTCCAATCATTCTAAGCACAACAAACCTTATCTTACAATAGAAATACTTTTAATTACTTAAATACCAAGCTACAAGTAGAGAAATTATTACCTTGATAATTTTATGTGTAAAACATGCTCTTAATAGAGGAAAATACTATAAAACTTATTATACACTTACAATACTTGGATATACTTGGAGCCATAAAATTAAGTTGTTTCATGAAAAATAATCAACAAATATCAAAAGTCATAAATAACTTTTGAACCTCAAAGAAAACTTAGAGTATTATTGTATATTCTTAATCTAAACTGAAACAACCTAGGGTTACTCACTCATAGTAACCCTGAATTCTTACTCCTTCCCTGTGTTTACAGGTACTACAGTATTTACATGTACCACAACAGAACACAAGGTTGTAACATGTTTACATATATATGTGGACTTCCAGAAGACCATTTCTGGATGTAAAATTGAGGTGTTGTGTATAGTTTGGAAACTAGACCCAACTTGGACGTGACTCCTCCAGGCCCGCGCCCCAGCTACACCCAATTCAGAATTGGGCTCAACCCCGCGTAAAGTGGTAATACCACTGTTACAACACTTGCACACATGTGACAAAATTATGAAATCATCTATCACATATACAATTAAGGTTTATCAACTAAAAACCTTAATTAAATCACATGTACACATGTGTCGTGGTAGTCAAAGATTAACTCCTTGGGATTTGTGGCCCAATTGGGAAAATGACTAATGACTCCCAAGGTGTGGCGCCTAAAATTACAAGGTAAGGCTCTGACGCATAGAGAGCGCAGTACCAACCCTAATTACATGGGAATAAACCCTCTGTCACAACAAACACAGACAGACAGTGTGGTATAATGCCAGATGAGCATTATTACTACTGTAACTCTGTAGTTACAAGTGACACTAAAGCCCAAAATGGATTGAATAACCAAGAATACATCTCTCAAGTCCAAGTTTGACTTGTGTTACAGGTTGAAAGGCATCACAATCATGGCTCATCACCCAATTGAGCCATACCACACCTAAAAAAGAACTTACTACCAGTACTACACACCTTTATAAAGGGTACTGCTTGCCTTTAAAACCCAGAATCATCATTCATAGCATAAAACACAGACATACACCGTTGTATATACCAGATTACACTTGTAATACCTGTTATTTAGAACTAATTTGCCTGTCATTGCGCTGAAGATCACTTGTTTTCTATTTAATTTTACTCTACCATTCTCAACCATGCCACCAAAGGTCACCTAATCTTTCTTTAATAGTGGTTGGACTGTTCCCTGGACTATTTGTATTGTCATAAAGGTAATTTCCTTTCCAATAATTAGTCTCCAATAGCGCCTATTAAAGGCATGTACTAGTTGGATACCATCCCTGTTTATCAGGATCTCCAATCTGGTGATTCAGAATCACCCTTTTCCGGCAGAATACGAATCAAGAGGGCACCTACAACAACCCCTGTGCTATCAGGCCCCTCTTTTAAAGAAAGATTTATTCTTTATTTAATTCTTTTCTCTATTTTTACCGTGACTTTACAGTCTACTATCCCTAGTACATGTTTCCATCACTGTGTGTAGCTAAAAGAATACCATTCTTGGCATCACAGCGGCTGACAACACGGGTAACACATTATCTGTGTTTTCCAAAGTCCTTTTGGGCAAAAAAGGCCTCCCAATGGGTTGTTATCCACAAAATTAGGCAGCGGATAACGTAACAGTGCAACAAAATAAAAAAAATGTAGAAAACAAAACGTATCGGCCTTGCAGTGGTTGTTAATCGTAACGATAACAACACCAAAGCTGTTATGTTACCAATACCGGTAATGTAACTTCCCAATGTTGCTTTCAATTGCATATTTAGGAGTTCCTGTGCAAATTGAGGTGTTGCTGTGCAATTGCAAGACATTGCTGTGCAATTGCAAGACATTGCTGTGCAATTTCAAGGCATTGCTGTACAATTGCAAGGCATTGCTGTGCAATTGCAAGGCATTGCTGTGCAATTGCAAGACATTGCTGTGCAATTGCAAGGCATTGCTGTGCAATTGCAAGGCATTGCTGTGCAATTGCAAGGCATTGCTGTGCAATTGCACAGCAATGCATTGCAATTGCTAAGCAATGCCTTGCAATTGCACAGCTATGCCTTGCAATTGCACAGCAATGCCTTGCAATTGCACAGCAATGTCTTGCAATTGCACAGCAATGCCTTGCAATTGTACAGCAATGCCTTGAAATTGCACAGCAATGTCTTGCAATTGCCAGGCATTGCTTTGCAATTGCCAGGCATTGCTTTGCAATTGCCAGGCATTGCTTTGCAATTGCCAGGCATTGCTTTGCAATTGCCAGGCATTGCTTTGCAATTGCCAGGCATTGCTTTGCAATTGCCAGGCATTGCTTTGCAATTGCCAGGCATTGCTTTGCAATTGCCAGGCATTGCTTTGCAATTGCCAGGCATTGCTTTGCAATTGCCAGGCATTGCTTTGCAATTGCCAGGCATTGCTTTGCAATTGCCAGGCATTGCTTTGCAATTGCCAGGCATTGCTTTGCAATTGCCAGGCATTGCTTTGCAATTGCCAGGCATTGCTTTGCAATTGCCAGGCATTGCTTTGCAATTGCCAGGCATTGCTTTGCAATTGCCAGGCATTGCTTTGCAATTGCCAGGCATTGCTTTGCAATTGCCAGGCATTGCTTTGCAATTGCCAGGCATTGCTTTGCAATTGCCAGGCATTGCTTTGCAATTGCCAGGCATTGCTTTGCAATTGCCAGGCATTGCTTTGCAATTGCCAGGCATTGCTTTGCAATTGCCAGGCATTGCTTTGCAATTGCCAGGCATTGCTTTGCAATTGCCAGGCATTGCTTTGCAATTGCCAGGCATTGCTTTGCAATTGCCAGGCATTGCTTTGCAATTGCCAGGCATTGCTTTGCAATTGCCAGGCATTGCTTTGCAATTGCCAGGCATTGCTTTGCAATTGCCAGGCATTGCTTTGCAATTGCCAGGCATTGCTTTGCAATTGCCAGGCATTGCTTTGCAATTGCCAGGCATTGCTTTGCAATTGCCAGGCATTGCTTTGCAATTGCCAGGCATTGCTTTGCAATTGCCAGGCATTGCTTTGCAATTACCAGGCATTGCTTTGCAATTGCAAGGAATTTCTTTGTAATTGCTAGGCATTGCTTTGTAATTTCAAAGCATTCTCATACCTAAACTCAATTTAAAAGGGTCATCACTTTCCTATAAACCAATGTCTTGTTTTATTTTTATCTTTTTCTTCCTCTATCTTCCTCTATTTTTGTCTAAATATGTAATCCTTCCTTCCTTTCTTTTGTTCCCACATCCATATTCACTATCTTTTTATTGAGAACAACCTTTCACTTTCTTTTTATGTTTTGAGAAAAAGCTTATCTTACTTTTTTGATTCATTTATTTCTGTTTTTAGAGAAATCTTTCAAACCTTGTGCATACAATCATAACAGCTTGTAATTTCAGTGATGTACAGTTTGTCCTGGATGTAAAAAAATTTCTTGTATGTACAAAGTTTTCTATGCGTCAAAATTTATGATCTATTCAGCAATACAACAGCAAAGCTCTCAAATCTGACTTGTTTTTAAATTTCCCCACACTTGAAATGCATCCAGGCACAGTGGCAGAAAATTTCACTTTGGTGAGCAATAATATTGTCTGTACTTAGCATTCTGAGAGACACTTGCATATCATAACTAGTCAAGTCAAAGGGATGATTGGTACCAGGAGGAACGGGCAGCAGGGGTTGGATAGCAAAGAACACATCAGATTTAACTTCCCTGTCTGAAATCTGGCGTAAGTGCTTGAAGATAGAAAGTATGCAACCATAAGTCCCATTGTTAAGACCTACAACACTATTATCCAGATTAACTTTAAACGAGGAATATATAGCACTGTTGATTGGGTGGTTCTTCAGAAGGGGCACCTGCGAGTTGACCAGTGAAAAGTCTGATTGGTTGTAAGTTCCTTTTGCGGAGTAATTGAGTGATGATATCCATGATTTATCTAGCAACGGGAATTTATCATTCAATTTCCGAGATAAAGTTTCATAAGATTCTTTGTCCAGACTTTGCTTGTAACTGTGACAATAGTTGCTGCCCTCAAAAGGAATGGGATCATAAATTGCGTGTAGTTGACAAGTGAAGGGTTGAATTGAAGCAGGGAGACTCATGGAGTTGAGTAAAGCTCAGAGGTTCCCTGTTTCACAAAACTTATTCAGGAATGTGATTTCCATCTCACCTAGGAAATAAGTCCTTGGTTAGCATAATTTGACAACCCCCATTAATAAAAATAGAATAAACCAACCTGGTTGATTGTTATCCGTTGCTTTGAGTATTTGAGCCATCAAATGCTCCATTGGGAATGACCAGGACCAAATTTCTCTAAAAAATCTGCGAGGTGAATTGCCATGTGGTGATTGGGAGCCAACTTCACATCTGGAAATATCTGTATACAGCTGGTGAGATAAGACTTAATGTGATGTCTCGTACAAACTGATTTGTCCTGGGGTTGTTGATTGTCTCATGGCTAAATTGGATAGTGAAACAAGATGTGAGAAGTTACGCAATAACGATTTCTTCTCGTTGCAGGGGCCCATCCACAATATTGGTAGGATGAGAGGCAGTTGAATGGTGAAAAGGTTTTGCCATTCATCTGCCTTCAGGCGCCCAAAAGAAGCTTTTCCCAGTACTTGGATTGCACACTTGATCCACATAGGAATACGGATGTGAGGTAATTGGTCGTTGATAAATTTCAGTGCCTCTGGACCTAGAACAGTTTCTTGGCTTGGTGAATTCCAGTTTCCATTCCATCCATCATCACAAGGATCAAATGGCATTTTTCTAGGGTTGGGGTTCAAGTCACCAGCTACACCAGCAGGAGAATCTGATTTGGTTACCGGGTTGGAGCTGCCTTTCCAACGTTAGTCATGCTCCAGAACCTACGACAATGCCACTGCAGCAACCCCAATAGAGGGTTATGCATGATATTCTAAAATGTCCCAGTACTCAAGCTTCAGAAGAGCTGAATACTACACCCCGTTTTCTGCAAGATGGTCCTCCTGAGCTTTGTTATTTTTGATGGAGTGATATTCTACTGCCCGTCTCCTATGTTGAGCCAAAGTGCGCTTTGGCCAGCTTGAAGGATCGAGGTTGGTAATTTCCTTCTTGGTCAATAAGCAATAAGAGCACACTTTTGTGGCAGTAGCACTGGTGAAGCCCAACAAACGTAGTAGGGCGGGCAGATTGGCAAAAAAAGTTAAAAGAGTGGTGAAAATCTTGCGGCTGCTTGGGTGTTGGTAAGTTTGAGAGATTGAGCCCCGTGTGCCAGAGAGTACGGAGTTGCTCTACAAAAGGAATCATGATTGAATTGAAAAGATCTACTGTTGACTCGTGTGGACTGGGTGCAATCCCAACTAAGAACACATTTTCGGGGAGCTGGCAGAGTTCCACTGGAAGGCTGAGGCAGACCATTATGAGGAATGTAATAGAGTTTTTTTTACCAGCTATACGGTTCCCATAAGGATTGATTCCAAAGACTAGATTTCCACTGTGCAAAGTGAACTGCTTTCCCTTGGGTACCCAGAATTCTTTCCATACACAAGAACTTTGGATATCTTCAACATGGGACGGATTATAGGGCCTTTGAGATTTCTTGGCTGATGATTCTAGAGCTTGCTCAACACCCCGCCTTGATAAAATTTGTGCAATCCAATGATGTAGGTCTTGAGCTGCATATTGGCGAATGGGTTTGCGAGTTTTAAGATCAGCACCTTTGGGTTTCTTGAAGAGGGGAGATCCACAGATTTGAAGATTGGAGCATGGTTATTTATCTTTAGTATATTGAACGTAGGAATGATTGCAAAGATTGGGCGCCTTCTCTCTGTTGGGATAGATTGCAAAGCAGACAGAGCAACATATGTGTAGGTCAATGCGAGGATCTATTTGAAGCCAGCGGATGGCCTTTCGGATGTCAGAAGGAATGCCAGAGATAATCATCTGTTTGGGGGCCAATAATTCTTGTAACGGCTTATTCATGAAACCATAGGATAGCGTCAATTTTATTATATCAATTTGCACTTTCAAGAGAGTTGAAGAAGTTTCCCGCGACGAATGTTCCAAGAAATGGAAGATTTCTCCAAAAATGCAGGCATATAAAACAACGGGGTGTGAAGATGTGACATTGCTTCTGTGAAAAGGACCTGATTACCAAATCTTTTATCAGTTAATTAGACAAGCCACAGCGACAGAGGGATGAGAATTGTGATCACACATACTACAGTCAAGTGTATCACAGATTACTTCAACGGGGTGGAAATCTGATGGTTTGATGGGGTTGACGTGTGGGATAGGATTCAAAAAGGATGGACAAGGGAGCTTACCTTGGGGTTGAATGCTAAACTCAGTGCTTGATTGGCTTGAACCACTATGGTCCTCCGATTGGACATCCATGTCTTCTGTTGAAGGATCAGAGGATGCCAAATATGCAAAACCAAGTCAGACAATGAAAAAAAAAGTCAATGCAGAGGAGCCATCGACATACGTGTAGATTTTTTGAGCGCGTCAGCAGCCTCATGTCGCTTTTTAGTATTCAGTGCAAGCTCAACTCCTTGCTGTCTAGCTGCGGCAGATTCTTGTTCCAAAACATAAATGGAGGGTGATCGGGACTCTTGCCAAGGCCTTTTGGAACTGCTCTGATGCTTGTTGCTTTCCACAAACTTGACCATGGCGGGTCTTTGGCGCTGTGGGAAATCTGATTGGGAGGCACTCTTAGATGTGCTAGGTGGCTTTGAGACAAATTTAGACTTTGAGAGAATCTGGGGAACCGCCGTCGTGTTCGAGCAGGTAGGGGAATCTGCCTTGGTTTTTGATGTCCAAGCCGCATTTGCCTTTGATTGAGGAGGTGGAACTGGCTGGGAGCTGACAGGGTTAACTGCCGTCGACGTCGAGCAGGCATTGGACCTTTGACTTTGATAAGTGTTCTGGAAGCAGCTTGGATTGAGCTGCAACTACTTTAGACCGGGTTTCTGGTGGTGGTTGGATAGTGGGTTGGGAGGCTTGCTCAATGGTTGCTTTGGTAGCCGGTTTTGAATAAGGCTTGAGTGCCAATTTTGGCGTGTGTCCAACTCGTACAGCGACTGGCTTTTTGGAATGCCAGTAATCGACTTGAGAGCAAGAGCTTCTCTGGGCAGTGACTCGGAAGCTTGAGATGTGGCTATTTGAGTGTCGGACTTAGAAGCTCGGGATGTCGTTTGTGAGCACTTAGAAACCTGCTCGGGATTTGAATGGGACTGCGAATTCAAAGAACATGGCCTCTTAGATGCGGGCTTCAGCCGCGAGGTATCTTTTGAAGAAGCAGGTGAATCTCCCTGGGTCTTGCAAGATAGCAATAAGGAAAACAGGCAGGGATTCAACGACATGCAACTATCAAACTGGCTTACCTGGGGTTGGTTAATGGCCTGAGATGCACACCTAGCCAAAGTTGTTAGCTTTTCGGGTTCCTGACTGCGCAAAGGGGATTTTGTGCTCTTGAGAATGAATGCCATTGCAATGTCGCGCAGTTTATCAACCTTTGGCTTCCCTTCAATGAAGCTATTGGGATAATTGCGATAAATGAAGTTGGAGATGTCAGAACCCGTCCAATGCTTGGCTTACAGATCGAAAGGTAAACCATGTTTGACACAGGATTAAATGGTCGCAGTGAGTATGGAAAAGGTATGAATGTAGCAAGGTGGGGATGGGAGAATGGAGACAGAGACCGGAATAGTTCCTTTTCGGCAGGTTTTTGGAGGATTTGAACGATGGTGAGAAGTGAATGGGATGGAGGAAGACAGTGAGATTGAGCTTGAGAAAGGGCAAAATGAGAGTGGAAGTAGAGTGGATTTGATCAAAGGGGAGTGTCAAGACAAGATTTGGTTGCAAAACCCTTTGTTTAGTGATGAATTTCCAGGTAACATAACCTTCTCGGGGAGCAACTCAAGTTGTGCAGCAGCCTCTGAACTACAAAAGATATCCATCAGTCAGTTTCCACATCTAAATTTTGCCAAATAAACTCTGAATCATGACGACTAGAAGACAAGATGGTTCAATTTTGGGGGCTTCGGGCCACTGTAGCATCTTCAGTTACAAGCGATTCCAACAATTCCTGAAAATGATCAATGACTTGAAGTATCAAATTGCCAACACCCCCACTGGAGTCAGTCGCCATGATTCCTTTGAGAGAGTTTGCAAAGCCCTTGAAAGTGACAACTATTGGACTGCTGGATTTGAAATGTCGTGCTTCGAAAAAATCCACGGGCATCTGAACGAAATGGAAATGGAATTCTTAGTCAGCTATTAAGACCACCTTCACAAAATCATTAAAGATCACATTCTGGCAATGGTGTGCATTTCGAAGGAGCAAGCCACTCTGGAATTTTGTGACTGGTTGACCAACGGAACTCCGGTTGAAGTCATATCTGCGCAGAGTTCAAGGGCCTACCAGAAATCTGGCGCAATCAAGGCCCATGTAATCAGAATCAAGAATTGGAATCGAAGAGCTGGGTTCTTGTCAGTCATTATCCAAAAAGGGAAACAGGAGGTGAGTCAAGACGGCGAGGATGGAACCGGTATGAGAAGAGATTTTGACTTTTATTGCTCTTGTACTTCATGTCAGGAGTCGGTTTGGAACTGAATCGTTGCTGGAAAAAAGGTGAAACACTCCCTTGTTGCTTGACCACTGCAGTGCCGTTTCTGTCCCTCGCATGGTTTGATTTGCAAGTCTATTGCGTTCTTCTGCTTGTCTTGGTGGTTAAACTTTAAAGGGATCTGAGGAATAAACATGAACATCTAAGCTACTTAATATGTATTTACCTGTATGTACAAGAGTCTGAGAGAGTGAGTTATTGTTTAGTCCTCCTTGCTAAACCCCAGAGTCTCACGGTGGAGAGTCAGTCTTCCTGATTAAAACTCATTAATTTAAATATATAATGCTTTTTCTTAAAGTGTATTACTTGCCAGTTGAACATGACGGAGAAACACAAGAGCTCCAAGTGAGAAACATGGGTGGCATAATCTGAAAGGATACTTGCAGTTATGTAATAGCTAAAAAAACCTCATAATGAAGGAAGAAAATAATAAAACAGATGAAACAGATAAACCCCAAATCATCATTGACAGCTCAATATTAATTTTTTTCAAGTGTGCTACCTTTTTGCGAAGAGCTGGGATTTCCAAACTATCCAAGGGAGCCTTGCCAGCTTGATCCACGTGAGCGGAGAATTTTGCAACCATCATAGCATAGTTTTCTTTGTACATTTTTTTCTGTTGAAACTGATGAGATCAGCATCCATCTGCAACATTGATGGAAAGTGGTTTGGAAATAATACTAACCATAACTTCTATCTCCTTTTGATGATCCAAAACACTCGTTTGTTTTTCCAGAGATTCAATAGCGGATAGTTTCTTTCTCAAGTGTACGATCTCATCCTCAAGAGATAAGAATTGTGAAAACACGGCGGGAACTTTGGCAGCTTGATCCTTCATAGCAGATAAAAGTTTGCCCATCCTAGCTTGGGCTTCAAATGATTTTTTCTGTTTGATGTCATGGTTCAGCATCACATCTACGTCAAAGTAATGCAATCTGAAATTTTTACTAAACAAGACATCCATCCCTTGGTGAGCCTGAAAAATCACCTGGTTTTCTTTTCCAAGAGATTCTATTGCTGAGTGCACCTCCAATAATTTTCCCAACATCTAGGCCGAGGCAAACCAATCAGTATATGTATTTAAATAGGGCTAGCTGTTCAAGGAATCAACAAACTTGGGTTCTGAGATCGGCTATCTCGTTAGACAAAGCAATCTTGACTCTTACGACTTGTACCTGTAGCGACAGAGTAGATACAAAAGTGCACAGGTTGCTTGTATAAGATAATCTGTGAAAAAAACGGGGGCCTTGCGCTGCTCCCACAAGCGTTCATTCATTGAGGCATTTCCTGGGACACCCTATAGCATAGGTGCAGAAAAATCTGTTAATCATCAGGCAAAATGGCCGAAAACTGTGAAGATCAAACCTACAAGCTCATCCAGCAAGGCAATCCATTCCATGTGAGTCTGTTCCAACTGGAAACAGTGTTTTTCTGGGGTCCAACAGGTGGCAGGTGGATTTGGCGAGGGGGCATATGAAGGGTTTTCTAGAATGAGAAGAAAACAATCTGAGTACCTTTTGGGTTTCCTGGAACAAAAATAAGGAAAATCTTGAGTACCTGTCAACTAATAGGCCGGAAAAAGGGAACAAAGAGAACACAGGAAGATTTACATGTTCCAAATCTTGCCTACAGGTTGCTGACTTGCTGCAAGTTGTAGGGCCAAACAAGACCATCAGACGTCAATCCTGGAATCAATTAGAAATCCGAGCATGCAAGAAGCTCGCTTTTTTTTTGATGGAGAAAAATCAATTAACTGCATGAATTATTTACACAAATCAAGTATTTACATCAATTAAAAACATTGTATAAATTATTATTCTTAATAAAAGATAGATGTAGTAATTAAAAAGGCAAAGAAGAAATGCTCTGTAGTTCTTTCAGGAGTTCCTTTTTGTCTTGCTTAGAGCACAATCTCAAGGCATCCACATGGTGTGGGGGTTGTTATTGTAACCATGCTTTATCATAGCATGTCTTCAAGGATTTGGCTGGAGGTCTTACTTCACTGACTTGAGGAGAGGAGAAATGGCGGCAAATAGCACCCGCAGGTCCTTTGCGGGTTGCAGTATTTAAAAGTTCCTTGAGCTCATTGAGTGTAATCATCATTCGATGAATTCTATGGTGCTGCCACGGCACATTTCAAACCACACAATTCTTGGGCTGCTTCTCTCTGTAAAACTTTCGGAGAGAAGATGTTTACCTGCGCGCCAAGAGGAAACCTCTCGGAAAGCAGGTGTTTACCTTCTCGCCAAGAGGAAACCTCAAGGAGAGCAGATTTTTACCTGCTCGCCAAGAGGAAACCTCTTGGAGAGAAGGTGCTTACCTGCTCACCAAGAGAAAACCTCTACAAAAGCAGGTGTTAACCTGCTTGCCGAGAGGAAACGTCTTGGAGAGCAATGTTTACCTGCTTGCCAAGAGGGAAAAGACGTCAGAAAAAAAGAAAAAGAAAAAAAAGCAAAAGTTACATAGAAAAAAAAAAAAAAAAAATTTAGAGAGAAAAACAAGATCTGGGATTTCATCGGTTGGACCTCCAACCAATGATAATAATTCATTGGTTGGACTTCCAACCAATGATAATAATTCATTGGTTGGACTTCCAAACAATGATAATGATTAATCGGCTGGACCTCCAACCGAGGAACAATTTCCTTGGTTGGCCACCAACCAAGGTTGGTTTCCATCGGTGGGAGGCCCCACTGAGTGTTAATTCCTCAGTGCTGGTCGTGCAATCGAGTGTCGCACAACCATACACCAATGAAACCAATACATCGGCTGAAGCGGCAACCAGGGCTAACTCGGGACTCAACTACCAGGGTTTGACTCGGGGAGTGATTTCCTTGCGCGACCCGCAACCGAGTTTGACTTGGCTGGGGATTGCATTGGATGCATGCAATCCCAGCTTGAATTGGGTGACCGCAACCCAGTTCAAGGATAATGCACTCATGCTGGCAGTGTTGTGGAGTATGCCCCCAAATTCTTTTTACCAACACTTTTCAGTCCCTCTTTATGTGTTATTTTTCATCCCGTATATCTCCCATTCATGATTTCAAGGCTGACTAATCTTATTGTTTGTTCCAAAGAATTAATGGACCTGGTAGCCTGTGCCATGACCCACTCTCAAAAATTGAAAGGTAACTCTGAAGCAGCCTCACAACGGAGTTAGAGTGACCATCCAGAAGGAAGTACCAAAACCATTTCCCCTCAAATATGAGATTCATGTATCTCAAAAAGAGAACATTCTTTGAGTATTGACCACAATTGGGCTTTGTCAAAGAAGTGACAGGCAGATTTGTGTTGCCGATAAAAAATAAAAAATAAATAGCTGAATTAATGATTGTTTTTTTTCCACTTTTTTCAAGTTTGTCCCTTGTACATTAAAAATCTGATTTCACCTCCATCAATTCTTCTGCAAACTATTTTCTTTCTTCCTAAATATTTTAATTTTTTCTCTTTCTTTTTCCTTTATTCTTCAGATGAAATTTCTATTTTCTTCTTTCCTTCTCTCTTCTCTCTTTTTCTCTTACACCTTCCCAGTACACTGCAGATTGGCTTCCCTTTTGTTACTTTTTCTGGATGATGGGGACATCATCTAATTTTGTGGTGGATGTGGTAAGCCAATCCTCAACACATATCTTTCAAACAAGATATCCAGCACACCTCTGTTCCACCTGTCACACAACAACAAGGACTTTATCCACTCATCTCAGCTGTCACACAACACCATGGACTGCAGTCTTTCATCACACCTGTCACACAACAACATGGACTGCAGTCATTCATCACAGCTGTCACATAAACAATCAAAAGTTGGATATATTTCATCAACAAGCAATCACACATCAAGTAAAAATCACAAGAAACAGTACAGCTCAGCAACACCCAATACCCAGGAGATAAAACAACTACAAGTTTCACCAATGAAAAAGTATCAAACCCCCTTACTCTTATATTCCTTCCAAGACTTTTTTCATCCCAATCAGTATATTTTACCATAGTTACAGTTATATACATGTGCTTCCTTCCCCACCATTTCAAGGTATACCCCACAGTCCTTATGAAACATCTTTCATTTCCATGGCATACTCCACAGTCTTTTTTTTTCATGGCATACCCAACAGCCACTTGTTACACCCCTTTGGTTTCAGCCTTTTCTCCTCTTTGGCCATACTTTGTCCATTCATGGTGGCCTCTTCCTAGTTGTTTCTATTCTTTTATAAGCAGCTTTGCTTTCCCCCCTCATTGGTTCACCATCAGTCCCCTGGTCAATGACCTTGTTCCCTAGAAATTAAAAGATAGATTCCTATCCCTGGTCATTATTACTTACACCTTGTCATTTAGAATCATTCAAAAGCATTGATTAGCCTTGGTCAAAGCTTTATTAGAATATTAGTTTAGTAGAAATCTCATTAACTTTGATTACACCAGTAGCCAGTCTGGGTCTTCACCTCTTTACTCCTTGATTACACCAGTATCCAGTCTGGGTC
The DNA here is from genome assembly GCA_001624995.1 of Puccinia horiana. Classification (NCBI taxonomy): domain Eukaryota; kingdom Fungi; phylum Basidiomycota; class Pucciniomycetes; order Pucciniales; family Pucciniaceae; genus Puccinia; species Puccinia horiana. The sequence goes on from LWDY01000007.1 coordinate 983,925, forward strand.
TTCACTCTTTCCTCCCTTGATTACACCAATAGCCAGTCTGGGTTTTCACCTCTCCCCTGAATCTAGAATCTTCATCAGCCACATTTTTCTTTAAGAGTCCATACTCTTGCTCTTGTTCAATTTACTCTCCCAGATATTAACAGAGAGGCAGCCCTTCAAGCACCTATCCCTCTCAAGCTCTACTCTCCCAAGAGTAGTTCCACAAAAGGCAGGCCAAGTCTGAGACAATTTTCAAACTACCTCGGACTTGTCTCACTTCAACCTACACTCATTTCCTTTCATGAATTAACCTTGTCATGGTGGCAACAACTCCAAACCAAGTGGAAAGAAAGCACAGCGGAGTCTTTCAGTGATCTCCTGTCCTATTCCCACCTCCCCCAAGGTTTATGGCTTTCCCTTGGGCTACACTTCACTCAACTCAAGGTCATTGTCAATCACACTCGCTTCCGGCGGCACACTTTGATTATCTGGTTGAGAAGATTTGCTTTGCCAAGTTTGAGGAACACCATCTATTTGGTCAGATCTGTCTTGGTCTTGGCTACATCCCTCAAAGGGGTGTTGTCCATGTGTATATCAAGCTAGAAAACACACCAAGCTTTTCTTGTGCCTCTGCTGATTATCATCTTGCCGTTGCGATAAGTGATTGGCAGCCACTTTGGGATAAAGCTCAATGTATAACGGTAAACAGACAGTTGGCGGTAACTGTTTTCAGTACTGTCTTGACGTGTACAACGTATGCAATCATGCCAATTTTCACAACACCAGTCATGTTTTCAAGAACAAAACTGTCCTTTGATTATGAAAATGCAGCTGTAGGAAGTGTCTGCAAATCTGAGAGTTGCCCGAAATGATTTATTCTAACAGTTTGGAGCCAATCACTACTTTGAAAAAGTTACTTAGCAACTCCACCAATTGTGTGAGACCGAGTGAGATTGTTCAAGACCAGTTGCAGACAGGTTTGCGATAGATCATGTGGCAATCGGCTTCCACCAAGCAGTTCTTTCAAGCTCATGTGTTCTGCATCCACCACTGTGACATTCTCCAAATACAGTGATTTGAAGTTATCCAAAAAGATCTTGGCTATAGTCAGTGATTGCTAGCGCATCTCAAGTAGCTGTGAAGTTGCTGTCAGAAACCTTGGAAAGAGGACTCGCAAGTTGATCAGAGCCTTAGCTTTCTTGAGCTGTTTCGTCCTTCCAATCATTGTCACGGCATCTGCATTGGCAATCCCAGGCGCTCTTATAAGATTCTCATTTACTGATTACTATGTTGAAACAGTGGAGAGTCCAATAGAAATGGGATGTACCCACTCTTTCTCAGACAGCATGTCCTAACATCCTAACAGTGTTACAAATGCCTGTCAAAGCTCAAAGCAAGGTGGGTATAAGCATAAATATGGTACTTTCTATGGAGGTCAATTTGCTTCTTTAATAATTGTGGAATTTGAGAAAGCATATACATATAAGGAGTCAATCTCAGCCATATTGTCTCTGCTTTTCACAATTGTCTGTGGGTGGCCTGTCATCCTCATGCTTCCTCTTCTCATAGTCATTTGCTTCTTGTTGACTTCCAAGACGTTCATTGTAGTTCTTGTGTCCATTCCCTTCAATCTTCATCTTGGGAGTGACAATCAAGATTGAAATCCCTGTCTTTATTTCAGTCCCCATCCCTGTCACCGCCACTTGGACCAGCTTATGGGGACATCTGCTCCTTGTCGTCTCAGAACTTAACTCCCCAACTACCCCATCATTCTGTGTAGTAGATGAACTCTGTGCAGCAGAGGCCTGGGCTTTCTGTTGTCCAAATTGAGTGGCCCGGAGACAGGCAGTAAGACCAGGATTATTGGTGAGGAGTGAAGGTGTGTTGAGTCTGTGTAGTGGAGTGCACCATTCTTCAATTGTTTGTCAAAGTTGAAGATATCCCAAGTGCATATATGCAATTTTCACAGGGAAGTGAGAGTAGAGATGCATCTTTGAAATCCTATCAAGTTGCTTACTTTACCCAAGTGATTACTGTCCACTATCAAAAGATTCATCCCACAAATGTTGTAGAAACACAATTTTTGTACCCAGATGCTCCAGAAGTTTCTGTAACTTTGCGCAATCAGTTTATAATTGCCATACTACTTATCTCTTAATTGTTTCAGCTTGCATTCTTCTTCCTACTTTTCAGCTTTCAGAAGCTCAGCCATGCAATGTGACCGGACTCCCATTTGACTCATTGAAGACATAAAAATCAACTGTTGATCCGGGGTACCATTGAAGACATAATAATCAACTGTTGATCCGGGGTACCATTGAAGACATAATAATCAACTGTTGATCCGGGGTACTTGGTTTGCAGAAGCAATTCTTACAAGTGAGAACCAACCTAATTTTTCAACCTCAGCCAAAGTGCCTTCATACACAGTTTAATTTCCTCCAATTTCACACATCTGAGAATATGAAAATCAAGTTGAATGCAACTGTAAGCAAACAAGAGTAGTCCATTTGATGAGGTATTCTCCAAACTAACCAGTGCAGTGGTTTGACTGTTTTCTGTAAGTGATTTTGTACGCATTATCACCTATTCTTCTTACATGTTTTTTATTTTTATTTTTATGGGTGAGGAAAATATGAAAAGATTGATGAGGATGAGTTTTTATTTATATTTGTTTATGTTTTTTACTGGTGAGAATGGTCAGGAATGTTAGAAAAAAGAGATATGTTTGTGCTTCAAATAGGATAAGCCGACTATGGTTTAGGAGAAGGGATAATTAGCAAAACTGGGTCAGCTGTGCAGGTTGATTGTATCCAATGAGTTGGAAGTCTTCCCTGTTTAAACCAAGCCATTGTGTTTGGCATCCTATCAATGGCTTTTCCATTGAGGGAATGGCTTGGTCCAGTTTGTTGGTTTGAATGGTAGCTGAAAGCAAGACGGTCAGCACAATCTTGGAGCAAACTGAGCAAGGCTCTTTCTGGTGGATTTGCTGTGTTCTGGATAATTTTGGTAGTTAATTCAAGCAAGAATTATGCCAAGATACCAAGGAAGAGAAGCCCTTCTGGTCCAGTTAGCAGTCTTTGTCCTGGGCCAGGCCAGTTTGAAATCTGATGTAAGAAAGGTTTTTCCTCTTTTTTTTTCTTTTATTTCAGTTAAAATTGCCGTTTTCTGAGCTAGGGGCAACTATAATATCAGCTACTTGATTTACTACACTTTTTTCATTGATATCTTTGATTGAACATCAGTGTCAGTGGTCTTATCAATTTTTCTTCTTTTTTGTTTGTCTTCTTCTCTTCTCTGGTCTTCCTCCGATACTACCTCACCAATAGCCTCTTCATCGAGCAAAAGAGTATGGCCAATCATCCAAAAGCCTTATTTGTTGCCTAGTTTGCTTAATCACAATCTTGAGGAATGTCTGAAGCCGTGTTTTAAGGTATTTTGACTTAACTAAGAGTAACGCTTGAATTTTTGGTGAGATGTAAGTTCTGTCCTTGTGAATGAGAAAGATAGTTTCATTTTTTTTACTGATCCACTAATACGGCTTTCTTTTCTTTTTTTTTTTTGTAAGTATGATGATTAGAATCAGAAACTAGATAAAGGGGAGAGAAAGCTGCCTGGAAGAGTGGTATGTTGGATTTCTTTTCTTTTTTTTTAACTTTACTTACTTCCATTTTGTTGAGTTTTGTTACCTTGCCCCATAGAGAAGCCATGACTTGGCCCAATTCTTGACATTGCTTTGGATCCTTGGCCGCCAAAATGTGAGGTCAATTCTTTTGTAAATTTTTTCAGCTCCACTATGTACTAGTTCTTTGTGATGCTTTCAGGATAGATTTTTGAAGTTGGAGGGAGGAAATTGCTGCTTGTGGAAAAGGTTTGCTTCTTCAATCTTGGAGAATAAAATTGACTTATGTTTTATCTTGTTCCAAAACTGATTTGAATATCCACTAGGTGGCCTATTTGATGATTCCAGATGGTATTGAAGATTCTTCCATTTCCTCAAAATCCTTGGGTATGCTGTCCACATTTTCTGGGGTTAGTTTTGTCATGGGTGAACTAGGTAGGTTTTGTGAGTTGATGATTTCTGTCAGTCTTTCTGCATTAACCAGGGGTTCTAACTTGGACTTCTTGGCAGCAGAGTTGAAACCTTTTTCATTGATGGAACAGGCATTCTCCTTCCAATGGTTTACATCTTGAAGGTTGGACAGGGCCAAAAAATGACTGGAAGTTGAAGTTGTACCACTTCAAACATAGGTTTATTTCCTGTATGGGAAATCAACCAAAAAAAACGGGACATCTGGGTTTACAACCAGTTTTTTTTTTTTTTGCACCTCTTTTTTTTTTTTTTACTACCTTTAAATCAACCAAAAAAATTGGACATCTGGGAAATCAACTTTTTTTTTTTTTGGACCTCTTTTTTTTTCTTTTTTTCTTTTTTGGACCTCACTTTTTTTTTTTTTTGATTTTATTTATTTATTTATTTTTTTTGATCTTTCATGATACATCATTATAGATCAAAAAAATATCATCATCATATGATGATGATATGAAGATAATCATATGATCATTATCATTATGATTATAATTATAATAGTTGTAATTATAATACTTATATTGACTAAGTAGTACTATAGGCATATATGACTGATCATAATTATAAGGGGTTACACTCCTTCCCTTCTTCAGGACCAACAGGTGCCAGAGGGAAGGGACAGGGTTATGTGAGAATTGACATAATTCAGTAAGTACTCTTTCTTAAAACTATTCAAGATATCTGAGATTTGGTTTTTTACAATACAACAACAACAGCACTTCCACCAAGACACTCAAGACACCAAACAGCTATCCAGGATATTTATTTCTAACAACACAACAATAATTTCACTTCCACCAAGACACTACACACCTGTAGGTGAAGAGAAGAAATTATGAAAACAAATATTACTAAAAGATATGATAAGATAAGGAATTGATGCTTGGCATACCTGTGATAACACAGTGGGATTGATTTTTTAATTGGGTTTGAGATTTGGATGAAGGACACAATTAAGGTGATCTTTGATAGACACAAAGGGTTTGGGATGGATTGAGTTCATGTGATGGGAGGGGGGAGTGAGATAAGAATTTTAGTTGTTGTTGAGATTTATGAATTGGACTTACTAGCTTTTTATTCACTTTTTATTGATATAATTGTGTAAAGCTTCGTCCCGTGGGTGTGTTTCTCTTTTATTGGATGATGAGGAAAATAGAGGTTACTAATTGGGTTTTGGATGCATTAAACTTGTGGTTGAATGGAAGTGATAATTGAATGACATTCACAGTATTGGAATGTGGGTTTTTCAAGTTTTTGGGCATTTATTTTAACAGGGTACACTCCATGCATTCCCTCAAGTACCAAAAAGTCCCAGTGGGAAAGGAAGTGAGTATACTCTCTTCCCTTCCCTCAAGGATCAACTGGTCCCATCTTTCCAGGAAAAGTCACCAAACCAATAGGGGAAAGGTGTCTCATTGGTCTGGCAAAAGCCATACCCAGGCCAATAATCAAACACCTCAATGGTCTTGGTATAAGCTGTTCCCATTCCAACAATGCTTCAAGACAGTGGGATTCAAAAGGAAATTTTTGGAAAAAAAAACCTTTAACCCAAAAGCTTAGGTGGAAAATCAAGCTACATTAATTGTTGTTACTAATGATTTTGACTTGCTTGCTTGTAGTTGCAGCATAGTCAATGAATGATACAGAAAATAAGCTTCCTGAATATTGATCATGATGTCATCAATTTGGAGATGGAACCTGAGAGGGTTGGGCAGCTTAGCTGCCTTGTACTCTAGTACATAAATATTATATAGATATATTTGACAGGAGTCCTGATATATAGTACCATTACTTTATGTACTGGTAAATATGATTGTTAATTAATCAAAATTTGACAGTTGGAGATCTCCAACCATGTCTCTAGAAAACCACCCCATGGGCTGGTTTTCTAAATGGCCATAGAAACAATATTGTTTCTCACTGAAGGTGGGTCTGAGGAGTAAGTGCTCTGACTTGATGATCAATTCAATCAGACAGTGAGTATTTAAGTAGTACCAACTAGAGAACCCCCTTGACAATATCCAAAGGGGGCCTAGACAGAATACAACATGGAACCAGAACATAGGACAGGAAGTGTTAGACCAAACAGTCAGACAAGAAAGGAAGATAAAGACCACAAGGTCAGAGAGGAATACAGATGGAAAAAATCAAAGATGTTGATGATGACCACTTTGTCAGACAGGCATTAATCCTGACAAATTCATGGTTTTTTTCTTCCATTTTTACGACTTGGTGTGTTGTTAATCCATGAACCTTGCCGGTGGTGTTAAAAACCTTGAACTTCTCTTCAAGTTCAGGATCATTCAAGAAGTTATGTTCTGTTGCAGGATCGGTATCTGTTCCTTTTTTTGGAGGGATTCCTATTAGCACAGCGCGCGTCAAACACAAATATTGATCATTTGACACAGCAATTCCAATTTTTGTACCTGTAATTTTGTTTAACTGTGACTCCTTCACGTGATTGGTTTGGTCAACATTGCTAGTGGTGGCTTTAGCTGTGGTCATGTCAAATTATAATACTAATACTACCAAAAACAAGCGAAAGTTAATGTACCATGTCATATTAGAAGGAGTGGAAAAAAAAATGAAGTATAAAAGCTAACCTCTTAAATAGTTAATGAAGTGAGTAAGTGGAAAGTTACTAGAGTCTGGACCGCAGAGATAGATTGAATGTCTTGGGTGATGATGGAAAAAATGATTATAAGGACTGAGGATGGATTTAAAACAAATGCATACAGTAAAATATCATCAGTGATGCATAGTGCCTTCAACTGACAAGGAAATTTCAAGGTGCAGTGAACTTATGATGAAGTACTACAATGCATGGTATGTTACATATTTATGCATGTTTATGTCCTCCAAGGGAATATTCCTGACTGCCGTTGAGGCTTAACCGGAAATTTGGTGGGTGAAACAAACTTATCAGGAGACGTATAATGCATAATCAGGAGCCACCAGGTTGCAATTCACTTATTGTGATGCATGTAGGATAATTATAACGAAATCTTCAAAAGAATTGTTGAATTAAGTTAATGTAGCCGGACTATGATATTTCTGTGTTTCAAATTTTGATTCAGTGAAGAAAACACTAGACTTGGCAAAATGGCTCAATGTAACTAAATCTGGCTGTTTTATTTCTATTAGAACTAAAGCCCAAAACATGTTTTAATGTGTCAATTATATAAGGTTTTGATTGAAGGAGAAAACTAGATCAGACTGAAAGAAAACATGATATTTATGTATGATATAAGTAGGTACATGTGGTATTTATTGGTCAAGGAAAACAAGCGCAATGGTCTCATAATTAATTTTTGGTGTCATTTCACCAGCACCAAATTTTCTCCAAGCAAAATGTGTCAATATCTCATCTGAATGTATAACAACATTCCTTGACCGGTTTGGAATTTGTAATGTCAGGCCCATTTTGTAATTTTTGAGTTGGGCAAACGGGTGCAAGTTATCAGACACCTGGGGTACAGGAACAAGTGGATTGATGGATAGCCAGGTATCTGTGTAAGATATCTTATCATGAGGCACGACTAAGGAGTGCTTGAAGATTCTTTGTATGATACCGTAAGTGCCATGGACATTACTGGGCTTCAAAGCAATGACAGAGTTGGTTTCATTGCTCTGGAAGGTAGCTAATGCTACATGATCCATAACATTTAAGCTTGGAACGTCAGTAATACGCAAATGAAGTGGTGCAAATTTGTCAGAATGCTGGATTTTCTTGTTTTCATACACATCCAAAGCAATCCATTCATGTTGAGGTAGCAGAAATAGTTTGTTGATTTGCAGGATCAAGCTGTCAAATTCACTTTGGTTGAGTATCTTGAGTTTGTGTGTTGAAACTGTTTCAGGGATGAAACTTTTGGGATTGTAGAGCAATTTCACACCACAAAAAAAAGGCTGCACTTCCAGCAGAAAATTAAGACTATTCAGTAGGGCCCGCAGATTGGAAAGCCTATAAAAGTTCTTTAAACAAGTTATTTCAAGCTCACCTAAAATGGAAGTAGTATTAATGGTGTGTCAGTTAATAGTTGAATATATAATGTATAATACATTTTAGAGTTAATTAACTCACTGGAGCGGTTGCTTGTAGAAGCTTTCAAGACAGTCCCCATGAGGCTCTCCATTAAAAAGGACCACCAGGCGTGGCACGGTCCAAATCTTTTGAGGCAATCTGCCAAATGAAAGGCCATGTGGTGATTTGGAGCCAAGGTTGACTCAGGGAAAAGAAGTAGGCTGCTCTGAATATACTCGTACAAGTAATGGCGGAATCTGCTGATTTGATCTTGGTTGATTGCTCATTTCAAGGCAAGATTGACCAGAGAAACCAAGTGGGCAAAATTGTGGAGTAGCGCTTGATTTCCAGGTTCACCATTGTTCCAAAATACCGGAAGGATGAGTAGCAGCTGAATTATGAAGAGATTGTGCCACTCGTCGTGAACTTTCTTGAAATTCTGATTGATGTGAAATAGGGATGGTTGTTCAATAATTACCTTACCAACAGGTGGCACCAAGCAAACATCCCATGTATTTCCTTCAGGCAAAAAATCTGAATTGCTGGAGTTAATATTACTTCCCAATAGCATTTTGCCAAATGGGAAACTGTCCTTGGGTTCAGAATTAGGGTTGATGGGGCTAGCTGGTCTTTCGGGAAGATCTGAAAACGCCTTTGCCATTAGTTCATTCAGCTCAGCAGTGACAATGGTCACTGGCTCCTTCTCGTTGTAGTCATTGGACATTAGCAACAATGCCACTTCAAAATTCCAAGCAGAAGATTGTGCATCAAGTTAACCATGTGGTATTGGAAGACATCCCAGTATAGAAGTTCCAAAAGAGCTGAATATCGAACTCCGTGATCATCAAGTATTGCTTTTTGAGCTTTGAGAGTGGGAGCCTCAGATGACTTTTGGGCCCAATTACTCAACCTGACGAGTTTTGGAAGGTTCTTGATAGATAAAGCCCAGGTTCTCACAGATGTTTTAATTGTTCGATTGTTGGCTTAATAATGCAGTTTACTTCCTCTAGAGATGGCTCTTTAGGGCCAGGAGAAATTTTGGAAATGTAAATGTTTTCGGGTAGATAGCGCAGGGAGACCAGAAGACTTAGACAAACCAAAATGATAAAGGTAACTGAAACATGTTTTCCAGCTTGCCAGTTACAATGTGGATTAATATCATCCATGAACATGGCAAAATTTATGTTACTTTGGTTTGCTGTGAGCTGGTGTCCATCCGGGCCTCAAAACTCTTTCCAAACGCATGCATCTTGAATATCAGACATGCTTGCTGTAGCATTGTATGGGGAGTGCAACAAGGTCCAAGGCGTCTTCAATCCCTGGTCTGGAAAAGAGGCGGCCTAACCATTGGTGGAGCTTTTGAAATGCAAACGGGAAGCAAGCAAGGCAGAGGGATATTCTTTCAAGAAATAAATCAGCACCACAAAGGCTTTGATTGGTTTCATTGGCTGCTGCATTGAATGTCGTTTCTTCTGGCATATGATCTTGATCCGTTTCATTGACAGATTTTTTACTCGTGGAGCACCATGGGCATTTTCTCAGCACTTGCTTGCAAGTGCCATTGCTGAACCAGTTCATAGAGTTGGTTTGGACCCATCAAGATGTTGGTTCCAAGTCAGCGGTAATACAATCATATGTCTGTCAGCAAGGTGACCGGAAAAATACTGTATGTTTCTTGTAGAATTGTATCCCATACCAATACAGAAACTAACCCAAATCCAATCACAATGTCTCCTTGATCCCCCTTTTTGCCAAAGTTCAACATGTTTTGACCATATTGACTTCCTACCTCTGTGTAAACCCATATCCTGTAGTCTACCACAAAGCACCCTTGTGGCATTTGTGTTCAAGGTTCACAGAAGTCAAAACAAAGTGTCTGAGGTCAACAATCATTTACCAATTCTACCTCCACCTAGTCCCCCTCAGCAACGGTATCATATGGAGAGGGTATGTTACCCATTTTGTAAAACCTAAATGCAAACATATCATCAAGGATATAATGATCAGTATCCTCCTCCCAAACCCTATATGTTGACTTGGGTGAAAAATATCAACACTTCAAGCGCTTTTCATAGTTCTTTGTTTGAGCAGGCAAACCAGAGGTGTACTGATGTTTGTTTTCTAGAAGCTTTCAGATTTGTATTAGTATCTCATGCTGTGCCCTGCTTCCAACACAACTGAACAAGGGCAGTACAAAATTCTGTCTGTTTTGAGGTGTGGCAAAGGGCATTCCAAAATTTCAAGACAAAGATTGGGAATTGATAAGAAGGAACACGAGTTTCAAATCCCAGTTCACCAATCCACATTCCTAAACAAAAGCTGTTCAACATAATTTAATTCTTTTCTAGCCATCATGTCTAATGTAGTGTGCCTGGGTCAATTTATCATCCAGATGTGTATTCCCACCCCAGCTGCCATTCCTGACCACCCACATCAAGCCTTCCTACAATGAGGAACCCACCAAATTCATGTGTGGTGTGCCCCCAAGATTCTTTTTGGGGATCTTAGTCAAGTTTAAAGCAACTTCCTTGGCCCATTGCTAGGTCCAGTTGGCAGCTGCTCAACACCAATAACCGAGGATGGGATCACCAGCTCTGAAAAGTCTTTCATCAAAATTCGAGCAATTCTTGTAACTAAAGCAGTGAACGGTCCGCAAATTTAGTCTTTCTCACAATCAGATCACTGTTGAATTTCCTTTTTGGTGCGCACAAGTTAATCTCTCCCCCATCTGGAACTACAACTCAAATCTCTCTTTCAACATTCCCCAGGCAAACTTGGTACAAAATCAGAATAATAATCAAGATGAGGCACCAAGTGCAATTCATATCCCTCGATACTGCGTAACCACACTGAAATACCATCAACACACAGCTCTCCAGTTTCTAAAGAAGAATGAGTCAACATAACACAAGAGGATGGAAAAATTGTGGAACCAATCTGTCAACAACTGGATAAAGCAAAGTTGCGACCCTTCCCACTTGGAACTTGACAACACAGACAAATCTCCTAGCCGTGGATCTATACTTGCTGATGATATGGGCTTAGGAAAAAATTTGACTACTCTGGCATTCATTCTTACAACCAGGGATGCTGCAAGAAACTTTCAAATGAACAATTCATCAAGTCAGTCAGTTTGATCTGCAGCAACTCTTATTATTTTCCCCCTGGCCAATCTTTCTAACTGGGAACAAGAGATCAAGATCCACTTTAAGGAAGGGGCCTTACCTTACAAGATTTTTCACGGACGGGATCGAGGAAGAATCAACAGGGGAGATCTATTGTCAGCTCTGGTTGTACTGATGACTTACGAAATGGTTGGAACATCTAATAACCCGTTTCATACTAATCAACTCACTGTTGAATCTCTGGATGTATGCTGGTTCAGGATTGTCTTGGATGAGGCTCAGTAATTTACAGAAAAAACTTGTATATGTCATTGTTATCTGACAATTCAGAAAATCTGACTCTAGAATAACATATGTAGCATGATACGTAATCCGACAGCCAATCAAACTGTCAACATCCAAAAACTGAAATCAAACTTTGTCTTGTGCCTCACTGGGACCCTGCTCCAGAATCAACTAACCAATATCCAAAGCTTGATCACACTCCTGAAGATTTTGTTTTGGAACAAGGAATGGATCTGGAAGCCGCACCTCATTCCAGGAATGAACGTTGGTGCAGGCAATGCAATCAAGACCATGAACTGTCTGATGGAAACGGTGTGCTTGAGAAGGACAAAGGATGTGCTATCAAATCTTCCTCTGAAGATAGAAAAAGTAGTAGTAGTTGGGTTAGGTTCTCGCAGGAATTTCACCAAGCGTTTATTCAGTTTTTTGGAAGACTTCAATCATCAGGAGAGCCGTGGGATTCGACCAAATTTTTTCGACAGCTGACTATGATCCAACAATTCTGCAATTATCCAGTGTTTGCATGTGATGAAATTGACGATGGCAGGACTCCAGCAAACTTGTTCATCTGGTCGAGAACCTAAAGAATTTCTCAGAAGGTGGACAGGGGGATTCTTAGACCGAAGGCAGTTGTGTTTTCAAGCTTTGTTTCATATCTTGAGATGTGAGTGTTATAATTCATTTGTGTTCACACAAAATTTGAAAGCTGATGAAGAAGTGTGGCTTGTTTTTTGAAGAATTGAAAGAGCACTCAAGGAAAGCCAAGCTGGTTTCAACTTGGCTTGTAGGAACATTGGGTATTTCCAAATGAGATGAGAACCTTGCTTGGTTTCGGTCAGATAGAAACTGTAAAATTCTTCTGGTTTCAATACAGGCAGCTGGGGTAGGAATTGACCTGAGATGTGCTCAGAACGTGTATGTGATGGTAAGCAGGATTGTTTTTTCTTACAATTTACATGCTCTGATTGGATCATATTTATGTTGCAGGAACCAAATTGGAATCCAGCCATGGAGGCGCAAGCTGTGGACCGTCTTTACCGGCTTGGCAAAACCAATGAGTTTCATGTCTACTGATACTATGTAAAAGGGACATTGGAAATGAATATACATCAAGTTCAAAGTAGGAAAGGGGAATTGGCCATGTACGTATTCAACAAGCTTCAAGTATACAGAGATGTGGTTGTTGGTTGATCGGTTGGCCATATTTTATTGTGCCTGTTAGGCTGAGTGTACCATCAAATGGAAATGAGGATTACGAGTGTGCACAATTTCTTATGAGTAACATGTTAAATTAGAGTAATAAGGAAAAAATACCTACTGGAACCTCTTTACCTTGAAAAATCTATATTTGGCTTAGGATTTAGAAGTTTGATATCACACTCTGACAGGCTGGCTAGATAATCTTTGGCATAGCAGTTTAGGGGTAAGCTCCCTGGCACCTCATTGATAGTTGCCACAGAGCTTGAAGGTGTTGAGATGGCTCTTCTGTGTTCAAGGTTAAGTTGTTTTACAAATCTGTGGCCTTTAGTATTCTGCATCTTGTGTATTTGAATCCCATTGAGTTGGCATGCCAGGGTGCTGAATTCCACGGAGTGCCAAGGGAGGTGAATGATCTTGACAGTCTTTGTTGAGATGGCCTCAGTCTCGGAGCAGCATTTTATGTTATCAAAGAGTTCCATCTTGGTTAAAGAAACTGAGAGTTTTGAGAGGGTATTCTTTCTGTTTCTTTGGAGCTGAAGATATATTTAACAGTTAGGTTGAAGTAGGAATTCAATTGATTTCTCACTTGTGATCCATATTTGGATTTCTTCTCAGATTGCTTCTTTTCACCTCTGTGTTTTGGAGAAAAACGTCCCAAGAGGAGGCTGTCCTGTCGTCCAAGGAACCAAAGGTGTAAGATACCAGTTTTTATTATCTTGTCCGAAGTTTGAGTTGGATTAATGTGGAATTCTTGGAAGGCACCGGGATGAAAAGCATGCCACCAATGCTTTAGTATGAATTTGGAGAGTAGTTGGTTCCATCGTTCATCCTGTGGCTTGTCCCATGCAAATGTTGATCCTGGAAATTTGGAACAGTCTAGATCCTTGAGAAACATCTGTCTGTAAATGGGTGGAATGGTTTTTGACAACTGGGAGGAAGTTTCTTTTTCAATAGAATCAAGTGGGTGGAGTAAACCTGAGTCAGGAAGTGAAGAGGCGTCGAGCAGTTTCTCGGGAGAGGGGATCTGCTTCCACTTGTCTGATGGCTCCTTCAGGTTTAGCTACAAAAGAGTCTGAGTGAAAGAATATATGCTGCGACACAGGGGTCAATTGGAAGTAGGAGGGATGGTTGAATAGAGGATGTTCAGTTTGTGTCCACGAGGTGGGGGTTTTCCATCTTTGTGGAGGCATGATATTGTGGAAGAATGTGGGTCCATTGGGTGATGATCTGAGGGAGAATAATCTTGTTGGTGGTGTCTTTATAGGGGTTTCTTCTTCTTTCTTTTACTGTGAAAGCTGAAAGAATCTGCAATCCCTCGGTGAATGTACATCAGTCCGCGGTGAGTGTGTACCAAATCTTTGTATGCAGGGAAGTGGAGAGGTTTGGAAGATTCAGGAAGGCTGTATGGGAGGGTGCAGGTGGAAATAGGGTTTTACGTTTGTGGGTCACTTTTTTTGTCAAGACAATGGGGGTAGATTGGAATTTGCACTTACATAATTGAATTAGAGGTACCACCACAAATGATGTTAGGTATGATTTAGTCAACCACATGCACCCTTGCAACAGAAGCTTCTCAAGACCACCCATGTTGTCACGACCAAACAGATGTGATTGAGATCTCTCACCTGCCAAATACCACATGCACAATTTATTACATAGAGCTCAAGTGGCTCTTGGACAGGTTTATGACCAAAGAAACCGCAAACATCATGGTAGTCCAAATACTCACAACAACAAACACCAGTGTAAATCGTGGCAGGGGGTCTTTGAGGATCTTAGTTGTATTCCTCAACAGTTCTCGGAAGGTGAACAAACACAGCTCCATTCTTGAGAGGCAAGTGGAGGAGATAGAGGGAAAAACATCTGGAAGACCAGCGGTTCCCATGATTTTGTTTGGGTAACACGGTACAACACAAAATACAGTGAGGTAGATCATAGCTATGGCCAAGGGGGAACAATGGAAACAGCCTCATATTGTGTGTACTGCAAGAACAAACAACGTAAGGAGACACATTTCAAGGATTAGTTTAAACAAGTTGAGTACCCTAACAAGAAGGGAAAAAGGTGGAAAAGCTTACATTGCTGAAGTCACTTTTGTGATCCACTGGGTTGTTCAGGTTTTCCATTGTTCCACTGGACTGGGATTTGAACAATTGGTCCTTCAAAAACAGTTCAAAGGGGAATCAGTATTCATCAGATGGGAGCCTTGCTAGTTAATAAAATCATTACCTAGTCCAAGCCTGTTTCTTTGAGCATTCCAGCAGGCCATCACATCTGGCACAGCGGCCTGGGGGATTTTGAGGTCACATGCCCAACTATCATACTTTCCTTGCATGACAACAAAATTTTCCCATTCCGATCGATCTTTTGCGTCAGTTTGGTCGGTGGGTTCTAATAACTCTAAAGTTTCATCTATGTGGGCCTGTCTGTCTTTGAGCCATTGCAATTGTTCAGGAGTAAACGTCAAGGTAGAATAACTGTGAACTATCATGATTTGGGTTTGTTTAAGTAATGGTTGACTGAGGAGGAGCAGTCTGGGGGAAAGACCAATGTGGGTGAGGAAGGATTATTTATGAGAGTCAGCTCACCCAGGTCATCTGCAACGGGAAAAAATGGTAGCACCATCCCAGGGACCATCCCTGCATCACAATTTGTCATCTTAGCCAAATATTTAGAGTTGGGATCAACAAAAGCAGTTCAGTGGAAATTCCGCTTTGAACCCCCAGTGCAGAAACATGTGATCATCTCATGTACGTGCATGTAACACCAATGAACAGAGTCTTGCATGGGTTGCTATGTTTTTGGGGGGGAAGGTATATGATGATGTACAACTTTCCCCCCCAGTAGCCTATCACCACAGTCGTGATTTTCCTGTTCTCCACTACCCTTTCACTTCTCATCAAGCTCCCAATTCAGACCCTTTATCTCAGCTTATTGATATGGCTCCATTTGTTTGTGTTTGTGAATACTACTCTTGCAACGCAGAAAAACACACCCTAGAAGGGGTAGGGGTAGT
The DNA here is from genome assembly GCA_001624995.1 of Puccinia horiana. Taxonomy (NCBI): domain Eukaryota; kingdom Fungi; phylum Basidiomycota; class Pucciniomycetes; order Pucciniales; family Pucciniaceae; genus Puccinia; species Puccinia horiana. The sequence continues at coordinate 999,644 of LWDY01000007.1, forward strand.
CCCTGGAAGGGTACTTTCAATGCAGATTTAGCATGAACACCAGGAGCCAGAGGTGCTGTAGAATGCCAGGGAGAAACAAGCATTACTCGAAAAAAGGAAAATTATCAGCAGCTCTGATCCAAGCCAAGTAAGCTAGAATATAAGTTGGGTTATTTTTAGTGGTTGCTAATGTTACGTATTCTAGTCTGCTGTGGCCACTTCCACCTCAGATACACAACTTGTTCAAATTCCACGGCTCTCAGAAGAAGACTATTGCATGCAAGTCATGATTCAGATGACTCAACTGGTATTTGATGGCAAGATGAGTAAAGAAGCTGCAAGATTTTTCTTATTATCATCACATCAAAATTTAGTTATTCTTTCAAACACCTGGGGAGCGGCGGCAGGGATCACCATAAACCCAAATCCGATCATCAAACAGATATCAGTGACTAGTTGAGCAGTTTTCCATCGGCTGGGGCTCAATCCAGATATAACCTCTCAAGTATGTTGCAAAAAGTGCTTTGCCTTGTATCCATTTAACTCTCAGGAGACTAGATGCACATAACTCTTTCTCTCAAAGTATCAGACTTTTAAAAAGTGGAACAAGTCCCAACAGACAGTACCCCAGTGCAATGAAGAGTTATGGCGTATAGACTCACATGGACATTGTAAACCCTGCCTAACCTTCAATTATGTGACTTTGCAATGTTGGCTGAAGAGTCGGCTCCTAGACCAACAGTTTGAGAACTTTCTAGATTCCAGTTTGGCAGCAATTGACAGAACAGTAGACCAGGTGATGGAGGATGTTTGGCATGGAAGAGTATGGCAAGATTTCGCTAAAAAAAACCTGGGAGAAGGACTATTCACCAAAAGCTCCGGAAATCTTGTATTCAGCCTTTACCTTGACTGGTTCAATGCAGGTGGGACTCCAAATATAGGGAAAAAGAACTCTTATCTGCTTAAATCTCCCACCAACTCAATGCTACAAAGTCAAAAACGTCTATGTCTTTGGAATTATTCCAGGCCCCAAGGAGCCTAGCCTTGAACAAAGAAATCATCTGTTGCAGGCCCTAGTTGAGGAGCTCAACGTGTTTTGGTCAAAAGTTCACTTCTTCAAATTGACTGCCTCTCACCCAGATGGATGTACCATCAGGGATGTAATCTTTCCGCTAATTGCAGACCTCCCAGCTCTACAAAAGGCAGAACGATTTGGAGGCCACCAATCCACCCTCTTCTGCTTATTCTGCCTGTTGAACCAGAAAGACATTGAAGAGACTGATAAATTCAAGTTTCCACTCCGCACCTTTCCCAAGCATCCAAATGGAAGAAATGTGAAAGCCGCACCAATAGAGATGGCCTGGTGAAGAAAAACAGAGCAAGCTGGAGTGTACTCAATGAGCTTGAATACTGGAGGCTGATAAAATTGTGCTCAAAATAGTTAATGCATGCCTTGGCGCTAAGCAATCTGAAAGACCACAGCATGCACTTCTATAATCTTCCCGTGGCTGGTGAAGAACTCAAGAAGATGAAAGAGAAGGATGAAGCATGGCAAAACAATCAGTCTTACACGGAGCCTCCCTACACAGACAAATATGGTCCAAAGCCAAAGGGCTACCTGAACAAGGGGAAGGGGAAGAGGAAACGTGATTCCAGTACAGATGACTCAACCACCAATGTTGTACCCAACAAAAGGATCCACACAATCATGGAAGACAAAGCTACCAGTTCACGCACCTCAAAGAGATCTAGTCGTACTGAATCCTCTTCTGACACCAGTTCTCAGGTTGGAAGCTCCACAGATTTCTTTTCATCATAAGCTCATTCATACAAGCTCCAGGCAAGGAAGCAAACACTATACAATATGACGGAACAAGATTCAACAAACAGCTTGGCCAGGGAGTCTTCAGAAGGAAGTGATATGACTGTGAGGGGAGGAGGACGTGGAGGAAGATAAAAATTCTATCAGACTAACTCCAGAAGAACTGGATGTTGTTAGACAAACAATCATCCACACAGAGGTTTCTTCTTGGGTTGACCAAGTGCCTCATAATTTGGGTACAGCTGGCCATGGATCTTTGAAGGCTGCAGAATGGTTGATCCTGTACAAAGTGTACTACACTATTGCTTTGATTCCCCTCTGGACTAGACCCAATACTGGCACGGAAACTAGAGAAGACCAACACCGTGTTTCCTCATTACTTCAATCAACCACACTGTTATCCAAAATCACACATTTCCTCACCCTTCCAATGATCAAGCCAAAGGATCTCAATGAGTTAGATGATCTTTTATTGAGCTACCGTAAATGCCTTCAGAAAAATTGGCCATTGAAACCAAGTATGCCAAACCTCCACCTCACACAACATTACCCAGATGTTATCTGAAGATTTGGACCACCTCAATCTAAAGCAGCATGGGCTCAAGAAAGGGTGAATGGAATCCTTCAGAAACTCCCAACGAATAATCATCCTGGTGTGTGGATTTTTATGCTTCTGTTTGGTAAATAGAAGTAGTACTGACCAAACCAAAATTTAACTTTGCACAGACAAGATTCCAAAGAATTTATTGAAAGAATGGCATGTTAATTGAAGCTTCCAACTGCTTCTGAACAGCCATACAAAAACACACAATGTAATCCCCACAGAAACAAAGATTCAGAGTGCATTAGATCTTACTGGGCCACTGTTCATCAAATGGAAACATGCTGTGGCTGGTAAGGTAACCTTGAGAGGAAAGCTAGATAGTAACCAAACTGCCCTGGACCCTAAAGTATTCACTGAGAAGGCATTCAAGATCAACGGGAAACAATTCACGACCAACAAACACCACAAAGGGAATGGATTGGTAGAGTTTTTTCTGGGAAAGGACCAAGCGTTTGGCCAGATTGAAATGATCTTTGTATCTCACCAAAAACACGGAAAAATTTGGGTCTCTGTCAATCCATTCAAGGAGGTACAAAGAAATGAAGATCCATAAAAAGAATATCCAGATCTTATCTGTCAATTGGTTCGGGCCGAGCCATGAGGCGGTAGTGGTGATTGACACTGGGATATAGTCCTTTTGTCAAAATGTGACTTGAAACATAATATCAGGCCAAAAGTCAATCCCAAACCACAGTCTGGAAAGATAAAAGGGCCATCTATCACGTCATACCCTTCAGACTTAAGTGCAAGTTTTCCAGTTCTTTTAAACATTGGGAGAGTGAGTAGGAATGCAAATGGGAGTGTTTGTTCCTCCTTATTGCCGACATGTGGATGATTAAAGAAGCCATTTGAAGTGAATGTTAGGTTGGAAGAGAAAAAGGAATCACATGATGATTTGTTCTCACTGAGGAATGTAGAATCACAGAATGCCGGGATTTTATGCTCAGTAATGAAATCTTGGTTGTGTTGAAGAGCTACGTTGGCAATTGGATAAAAGAGTGTCCAAAGGATCTGGCCAGCTTTTTTCGAGTTGTTGATGTGCTGAGCATATTCTTCAGGATTCTTGTCAATTGCCTTCTGATTCCTATAGATCCCCAGAATCTCCAGGGCTGCAATCGACTTCCTCCAACCAATGGCCCACATTATACCACCACAAGACCAACCCTTTGACTTCACCGGATTGACAATTTTTTTTGCTTTGTGGTGAAACAAACACAAGAAATTCAAGTCGTCCTTTCTAGAATCACTTATAGTATTGAGATCAGTGAAGTGGATATCGGCTATAAGCTGGTCTTTGTTGTCGGGATTGAATGCCCGGACATGGCTGTAATGGTATAGCTTGAATTTAGCTGAGTTGTTCAAATACTTGTAGGCAAAATTGATTTCTTCAGGAGTTGGTTTTTGTTTGTAAATTGTCTCCTTAGATGGTTCTGGTCCTCCGTGTTTCTCATAGAATTCTTTAGCAAGGTATCTTCCTTTTTCATTTGACAATACTCGGCAGTAATCTGAGGAAAAATGTCTAAAGTGACTGGAGGCCTTGATGTTTCGCAAAGGGTTCCAATAATTTGGTTGGTAGTGAGCGCAGAGTTTATACCATGCTGCTTCCTTCTGGTCCGTCTCCCTGGCCTTTTCTGTTGGGCCCTTTGGTGCTGATAAGCCTTCATAACACTATATGTCCACCAGAAATTATTGCCATGAGTATGGCAATTCAATCATATGTTTGGTATAGGTCAAGAAAACCAATCACACATTCAAAGGAACCCAATGAGAATTGCCAGTTGGTAGGGATTGTAAGGAATCAGCAGGTGATAAAGAATAAAAAGTTTTAAATGAGAAAGGATGTCAGAAAATCTATCTTGTTGGCAACAATTTAGACTAACATACATACACTGATTTCTTCCGGGTCCTTTTTCTCTTAGCTGAACTTGTCCCAAGAGGAGATTCCATTTGATGTTGCTTGATGCCGGTTATTCAGCGGTTTGTCATCAGAGTTGGAGAGTACTTTTGTCCTTCCTTGTGGGGGTGGGAGCAGTACTGGACACCGGTCAATCAGAGGCTTCTAATCCAAGTCAGAGAGCAAGCTTTAAACCAGCTCAGACAAGCTTGAATCACTTGGGGCTGGAGGCATTGTTATTGAGTGTTGCTAGTGATCACTGATTGGAAATGATTTATGGTCTTGGAAGCGATTGATAGTGATTGGGAGCAATTGAGCGCAATCTAGAGCAATCAATAGCAATCTTGAGTAATCGATGATGATTGGGAGCAATTGAGTGCAATATAGAGCAAGCTAGAGTAATCGATGGTGATCTGGAGTCAACAATAGCAATCAGGAGTGATTGACAGCAATATGGAGCTATCGATTCAATGAACTTCTTTGAGTCTTACAGCAAGAGAAGTCAATAGAGATTCATTGCAAGCAATTTTGACCCATAGAAATTGATTGAGAGCCATATGTGGAGAATGATTGAAAGATAAACATGGAGAGCAATTGATACATACAAATAGAGTGATCCAGAGCCATTGAGAGAGGAACATAGAGAGTGATCGAGAGATTATTGAGATGGGGGTATAACTTTAGGGTATTTTAAGCTTTAAATATATATTACTAACATATATAAAGGTGATGGGTGATGTGAGGGTGATGGATAAGTGAGTGGGTGAGTGAGTGAATAAGATGAGTGTGTGTGAATGAATGAGGATACAAGATGGGGAAAAAGGCTCTGGTATTTATAGAGAAGAAATGCTGAGGAGAAATTGTCTTGTGGACATTTAATGGAGGAAAGCTTCATTAAGCTTTCTGGCTTTATGGGGAGAAAATTCTTACTACTTTTCTCCCAGGAAAGCAGTTTTACTTTACTCTTGATAAAGTACATCAGCATTTAATCCTCTTAGCCGGAATGTACCATTCCTCTTGTGCATTCTTATTCTTATTGGTGCAGCACTCTATACTGTGCTCAGCATAGAGCTCTGAAGTTGTGGCCACATTAGCCATGTTTCCTTCTACAGGGATTACACCTTCAACAGAGATAAACACAGAGAGCAATCAAAAGAGAAAAATAGAGTCATTGAAAGAGACCAATAGAAGTTGATTTTGAGTGATTGAGAGAGAGCAATAGAGAGCAGAAAACAGAGAGAGATTGTCAGTGATTATGAGCAATTGATAGAAAGATCAGACTCACCTTACTTGAGTCTTACAGCGACCAATCAATAGTTATTTGAGCAAAAGCAATTTCACCACAGGTACAAAAAAATATTTGGTATTTGTTTTAGAGAAGTTCTTCAAATGTTTTCAGTTCAATTGGGTGGCGACCTCCCCACCTGGCCCCTGCGGAAACCACTTTCAAAATATTTTTAAAAACATTCAAAAGTGGTTTATGTAACCACTTTTCATTGGCAAGAAAAACAATAAGAAATGTTTCTCAGGCAAAATGTTTGGCTTCCCACTGAGAAACGGCGAGAACACCGCAAATAAACCAAAAAAAAAAAAAAACAGAAAGCTAACTTTTACGTGTAACAACCCAGAAAAAATTCCCCAATAAGGTTATGGTGTGCCTGTTTGACCGGCCAAAAGCATTTGAAATCCGGCAGTACACACCAATTTTGTCTGGTTTGACAAAATAATTTGTTTAATGTTTAATTTATTTACTAGGGAACGGTGTGGCTTTTCCCCAACCACAACAGGTTCCTTCATCTCCAACTGACTGCTCAACTCTTGGAACCAGAACTATGCTCAGTCACAGTATTAATTATATAAAATAACGGACACCACAATTAATCACCTTGTACATAACTATGTATGGAGGCACTGGTCTGCCATCCCAGCCATAAAAAATGACTTACCACCTTTACATGGGTTTGAGACTCTGTTGGCCAGGGTCTAGGCCTACAAAGACTCTGTCAGCCACGGACCATGGCCCACAGAGACTTGGTAGGCTTACATAGACCCTGGCCGACAAACACCCTGTTGGCTAGGCTCAGTGTCCAGGCCTATAAAGAATCTGTTGGCCCTGGACCATGACTCACAGAGTCTTGGTAGGCCTAGACCCTGTCCGACAAATGCTCTGTTGTACACAGTCCAGGCCGAAAAAGAGTCTGTCGGCCATGGTCCAGGCCAAAGAAGACTCTATCGGCCATGGTCCATGGCCAACAGAGTTATTGTAGGCCTGGACCCTGAGCCTGGCCAACAGAGCGTTCGTCGGCCAGGGTCTAGGCCTATAAAAACTCTGTGGGCCATGTTCCATGGCGGACATAGTCTTTGTAGGCTAGACCCTGGCTGACAGAGCGCCGTTTGTCGGCCAGGCTCCAGGCTCTGTGGGTCATGGACCATGGCTGATAGAGTCTTTATCAGCCTGGAGCCTGGCCGACAAACACTCTGTTGTCCAGACCTACAAAGACTTGGTCGGCCATGGATCATGGCCCACAGAGTCTTGGTAGGCCTAGACCCTGGCCGACAAACACTCTGTTGGCCAGGGTCTAGGCCTACACAGCAGGACAAATTCCCAGCTTTGATTGCGCTCCTTGGGCAGTTCAGCCCTCAGGGTGATGCACAGCGATTTTGCGGTGTCTAGGGGGCATGCTTACTGTCCCAGTAACTGCATACGACCAGTTATGCACTGCTCTGGGGGCGGTATGGTCCCACTGAGCCCTGATGACTGTACCGAAAGCGTAACCAGGGCTGATTAAGGCATTACCCCGACTGATGAGGACATCTCATTGGTCAGGCCTACCCTGACCAATGAGATGTCCTCATCAGTCGGGGTAATGAGGCTTCTTCATCGGCTTGGGTAATGCCTTGCCCTCCCTGATGAGGAAGGCTCTTTGGTCAGGGTGAGCCTTTACCCTGACCAATGAAGAAGGCTCATTGGTCAGGGTAAGGCATCACCCTGACCAATGAGGCTTCTTCATCAGCTAGGGTAACACCTTACCTTCACCAATGAGGAAGCTGCGTTGGTCAGGGTGATGTCTTACCCTGACCAATGAGCCTTCCTCATCGGCCGGGGTAATGCTTTACTGATGTGGTCACCACATCGCATTGGGTCCACAAGTTGTTTCTGAGAGCGTCCCACGGTTGCTGGTTTGTTAGGACCATTTCCAGAGAACATGTAGTAACTGATCCACCTCTGAAGGGATGAATGGCCAGTGGGTTTAATTTAGGGTCAGGCTAAATGCACGCCACTCTTTTGCTAAAAGGACGCCCCGTAAGGTGTGCATTGGCTTGCACTCCAAAGCACACCCCATTTCGGGGCATGCGAGGCTTGCAAGCCCCGATTATGGTGTCCTCATGGATGCACGCCCCAGACAGGACCCGAGGGGCTCAGTGACCGGCCACTGGGTCCTGCTTGGTGGATGCATGCCTTGATTTGAGGTGTGCATCCCCCAAGGACGCCGAGGCATTCAAGTCCGCCTTCAGTCTTGGAGGGAATGGGAGAGAGCACTCTCTTCTTCCTTCCTTCCAAGACTGATTGTTACTGAAAGGAAGAAAGGAGAAATACACTCTCTCCTTATCCCTCCAAGACCGGTCAGTCTTGGAGGGATGAGAAGAGAGTGTACTCTCCTCTCATCCCTCCAAGAATGGTTGGTCCTGGAGGGATGAAAGGAGTGTACTCTCTTCTCATCCCTCCAAGACCTGTCCTTCCTGGAAGGATGAGAGGAGAATGTACTCTCCTCTCATCCCTCCAAGACCAATTGGTCCTGGAGGGATTAGAGGAGATTGTACTATCTCCTTATCTCTCCAAGACCAATCAGTCCTGGAGGGATGAGGAGAGATTTCTCTCACGCCTCTTCAGGTGTGCATCATCCCACACACCCTCAGTTTGGGCTGCTACCCCTGTCCACTTCCTCCAAGGCAGACTTGGACAACCTGTGGCATGCATTGGCATACACACCACGGATTGAGGGTGTTCCAACTTTAGAATGTCCTTCAGGACGCCTCACCAGAGGCTTCCTTTTAGCAAATCCAGGGTGTGGTTTTAGCTGGCCCCTTTTTTTTCTATGAATGACTTGGTGATTTTTTTTATTTTTGCAAGGCCGAAGCAAGAATTTGATGGTGTGTGCTGGGTAAAAAGGCTGATCAGCACAGGCCATGTATGTTGCCTTGTTGTTACAGTCATATGATGATCAGATGTGGCACCACATCATTTGCGAGGTCTTATCTTGAGCAGGTCCAAGGTTCAATCCTTGAGTCCGGAGGAAATTAATTTATGGGCTTCCCCACTAGGATTCCCGATCTGGTAGAGCGGGTGTTGATGCCCTGGGGACACCCCCCAAGTGTCATCATGAGGGGAGTCACGATGACGGTTGTTCATCACACAGTGATTGTGACACTTTTCATAAGCAGGGTCAGCATCCAGGCCTACAAAGAATCTGTGGGACATGCACCATGGCCGACAGATTCTTTGTCAGCCTGAATCATGGCCCACAGAGCGTTTGTCGGCCAGGCTCCAGGCCAATAAAAACTCTGTCAGCCATGGTCCATGGCCCACAGAGTTTAGATTTGTGAGTAAGTGAGGAAATGTACTGATTCTTAAAATGATTTACTCCGGTTTTGAAGAGTTCTGACTGGCATAGACTACAACTGAATGATATTCAATGTAGATTATGACCTGTGTTGGCGTGTTGGTGGATGACCAGCAATAAAAACAGTGTGTTGGACTGTCAAGAACAGGATCCAGATGACACAATAACAAGGAACAGAAATCCAGTCCATTGGGAAAAGATGAGGTCATCACCCAGCTTGTGTTCCTTGTTGTATGGTTAAGGAATGGTTTGGTATCTTGTATTAGCCCAGATGGAAGTGAGGGGGTTGCCAAACAGCAAACAAACAATAGAAACAGGGCCCTTGGGAAATGAGAACAAAACAGACATTAGTCCATCACCCATAAGTCCTCAGAACAAAAACAGTTACTATTTCCATAACCCATCAATTCTCATATTTATAATTATTAACTATTTTTTGTATTGAAAGACATCTCAGGAAACATTGTTTAGAGGCTTGGAGGGAATGTTGAGAAAAAGGTAAATTGTGGAGACAAAAACAATTGGAAGACTGAGTAATAGCAATGAATCTCTAGTTGACCAAAGAAAACATGAAATGGAACAAATCAGTTCTCATTTGCTGGTTTGTCATTGTCATTGCTTTTTTCATCCTCCTGGTCATCATCGTCTGACTCATCACCATGTCTCTGCATTCGCGCCACTTCAGCATCAATCTCTTTCTGGGTTTGAAGTAGGAAGTTGCTTGGTGATACATCATTCACGGTTTTTCTGCCGTTCCACAGGTAATGGTCTTTCCTGCAGATCAGTTTGTAAAATGAAAATACCTCGTTTTTGGGTTTACCAACTCGGTCCAGAAGGTCATCTTGGATTTGATGCCAGAAAGTTTTCCTCATTTCACCAGTTTCTTTCTTGTACAGATTGAGATTGATCATTATTCAAAGGTAAGCCAAGCGGGTCTTCGCCTTTTTATTAATCCTCGATGAAGTTATATCTTTGAACCAAGGGAGCATTCCGCTGTAAACATCAGCCACTCACTCTTTAAGGGGTGGGACTGGTTTGAGTGAAAGACCTTGCATGGGGAGATTGTTGTGGATAAAGGGTAGCCAGCTTGAATTTTTTGGTCTTCAGTTGTTCAGTGATGAGTGAGTCAAAGTCACTTTTCCATTTGGGGTTGTCTTGGTAGTTGGTTGGGAGCTTGCTGAGGATGTCCCCACTGCTTTTAGCAAGGAGATTCTACACCAATGAGTAAGTCGGTGCAATATAGATGTTATCTTCGTTATCTCCAGGGGCTCACCTTCATTACCAAGAACTGTGTTTGAGCAGAATGATTTTTGCGACTCCCACACCGTCTGTAATAGCCAGTAACTGGTATCCAGGTTCAAGACCTACAGGGTCCGAGAGGGTCCCAGATATGAAGACCCCTTCAAGTTATAAAAAGGGCTCCCAACCATACACTACTTGGTCCCATTAAATCTAGAAGTAAGACATACATTGGTGGGTTGTGTGTCTCACTCAAAAAATCAATACCACTCACAGTTGCATCTTCTAAGAAATTGCAGATGGGCGGACCCCCAAGGATCATTCAACTCAAGGAACATAATTCAAATACATCTTCAGTGCTAATGAAGCCTCTCACCACTTGAAACAGATTCACCCAATATTATAACTTTAAAACTTCAGAAAAAGTCTCCAAGTCTAATTAATTTACAGGCCATGGCCCTGTGCCCTCAATGAACCTGATGAGCAAGTCAAACTCCTATCCAATCCACAGACCTTTATGAACTGTTATTCTTGAAAAATATGATCCCAAAGACTTAGAAGCCGGTTAAAGCTATGTATGAGGCTATTTTGATTTGATTTTAACGATCATGTAAATTGGATTTTTTAGATAGTTACATGTTATTTTGCAACATATTCACAGAAAATTCATTTAGGATTTAAATGGCTTGGTAAACAAATTGGGACGGCCTCATGGCATCCCTCCAGAGCATCCTCTCAAGCATTTGGCCCTGAAATGAATGGGTTCACATCAATGCATGTCTGGTTGAAAGCTAGGAAGTGGTGAGCAACATGCTTTGGCTTGAATGATAATTTACTCCTTGGAGGGGCAGCCAGGGAGGCTTATCTTCTCCTCGCCAGCCTCATTATTCACAAAAGATTGACAAAGGGCTGGAAACGGATGTGAATGTGTGGAGTTAATTATCATCAGTAATTGATTCAACACTTTGTATTTAATAACTAGATTTCCAGTTTGTTATACCTTCCATTGCCAGATCAGAGTTTGATGCACCGGACAATTTATCAGAATCAATGCAGACTACTTTGATGGAGGCAAAGAACAACAGTTAATCCCACAGCTGTCTACAAAGCCAAATAATGCAGCAAAACTAACCATGAGCCGGAGCTATCACTTCACTCTTACCAGCACCGGCCGTGGTTTCTTTATCTTCCACCTTGATTTGATGGGAGTCATGGTGGTTGATGCTGGAAGGTGGATAATAATGATTGACCTCGACAGCATCATTGGAACTATCTTGAGCCAACTGGTCATACTAATATGAATCATTGTGAGTATCTGGCACGTTTAACAATTTGCCTTGAGCGTATCAACATGAAAAACCAGGTTAAGGTTGGAACTTTAAACGGGTGATAATATGATTGGATGAACTCACCAGGAGATGGGCTTGTAAGATTAAGACCATCACAGTTTGATTCAGCATGGTGTCCATTGTTCACATCCTTGTGGGTTGATTCCAATATGTTTCTCAAGGATGTAGGATTGCTCTGTACAATGTTGATCACAGCTAATATAGCATCATTTCAGAAAAGTGGTCTCTGGTTTGCCATTACCAAGTAAGTGCATACCTGATTCTGCAGAGTCATCACTAGGCTCAATTTTGGTGTCCTTGACCACGGGGAAAACTGCTAAGACTGCTATGGAGGTCTCCTGTGCGCCTTGGGGCTTGGCAGAGGAGCCAGAAACATGAGGGGCTGATGCTTTGACGTGTCCCCTTTCAATTAGTCGGGGCAGGAGTAGCTTCTTGACACGTTACATGTAAGACATAAATTTTATGGTCAACACCAATGCATAAAAACAAACTCAGGTTCACCATCACCAAGTGCATACCGGATTCTTCAGAGTCATCACTATGCTCAATTTTGGTGTCCTTGCCCGCAGGGGAAACAGCTATGGCTGCTTTGGAGGTCTTGTATGCATCTTGGGGCTTGGCAGGGGAGCCAGAAACATGAGGGGAAGTGCTTTGACTGGCAACTTATGGTTGGTCGGGGTGGGAATAGCTTCTGGGCTAGTAACAGGCTCTTTGAGTGGCAAGCTTTGGTGTCTCCCCTTTGGTTTGGCCACACCAGAACCGGTCTTTGGGCCTGTGACAATATTGTATCAGCGGAAATGCATGGAGTATGGTGAGGTTCTAATTTATTGTTACTGTGACATACCCCTGGTTTTACTAGTTGATCCTGGAGCTTTGGCCGGGGCTTTAATTGGCGTGCTTCTCCACCTCCCCTTGGGTTTGGAAGGGGTAATTTCCGGGCCTGATTTGGTTGATTTTTAATGTAATCAGCATAAGGGGTCAGAACGTGTTGACCAAACTATGAAAGTGAAAACCTACTTTGATATCTTTCCAGTGGGTTGTAAAAGTGGGAACTGCGTCGCAATTCATTTACCGGGCTTGACGGATCAACAGTTTTTACAAGCACTTCAACAGCATTCTTGTTCAAGATCTGCTGTTCCCCGGAGTGGGCAGCCAGGGTATCAGGCTCCATTTTTTAAATAAGAGCATAGATTGACTAGCTACAACTTTTTTTTAGGATTAATGGGGATCAAGGAAATATAAAAAGTGCAGGGTCAGATGTGGGACAATTGAAGCATTGAGTGATAACTGAGGAAGGCCGCTGATGAGGAGTGGATGATGAATAATCTTTGAAAGGAATAAGGATGGTGTAGATTGACTTACGAATTTTTTGTAGGATTAATGGGGGTCAAGAAGATATCATAAGTGCAGGGACAGATGTGAGACAAGTGAAGTGTCAAGTGATGAGGGAGGGAGGCCACTGACAATGAGTGGATTATAAATATTGTTTGCAAGGAAAATGGCTATAGGTGAGCTTTCCAGAATCAGAGGTTGTACTGACCTACTTGGCTTAGGTCAGATATTGGTCAAAAGTTTATCTAGCAGCCAAGTCAAGTACAATTCCAACTAATCTCCTAGATTTTGTTGGCAGTGAATTATGGATTGACAGCCAACAAAAATTCCGGCACCATGTGTCATGGCAAGAGGACCAATAAGGTGACAGAAGTGATTGAATCCATAGGTGGTAGCATGCTGAGATCGGCCACTTATATAGGTGGGTTATAATCCAGCCCCTGGTTGACACTGGCTTGCGAAGCTGTGGGGATACCTGTAGGTAGCCAATTGGAAGACGTAGGAGCAGGATATTTTCAATGAAAATACCAATTACGAGCCGTTGACAAATATGGCTAGGAGCTGGCGGCCAGGTTGGTTGTGCTTAATCCGCATCGAACACGGCCAGTGAGCGTACCCTAGTGTATGTTACAAAATTAGATTATTGATCAGCATCATATTTAACAAGATGGAAGCTATCAATTATAATTGAAATCAGAGGTGGTGGGTAGGAGACTACAAGATATGTACATAAATACATTTAATTTTTGGTGGCTACTGATGAGTTCTGGCTGGACCTGCTTGCTAGTGTTCAATAGCTACATTGAATATACAAAGTCATGGATCACCCAATTGTCATGACTTGAAGGCGCTACAAAAGAAATTCTTGACAGGACACCGTAATTGTTGATGTCCACCCGAGTCATAGGAATTCAAATTACAATCAGAGTAAGGTATGTGGGGGCGAAGCCGGAACTTACATCTAAAGTCGGGGTACTTGCCTTAGACCGACCACCCACCAAAACTACTCGCCATATGCAGAGAGTCTCAAATGTTATTATTAAATATATATATATTTATATAATCCATAGGCTTTTATATGGAGACAGATGCAGACCCAGGGTGGTGCAACACGTGCTAGAGAGATCTATTTATTTACTATCTTGTATGCTATGTATTCAGCTCTTTGGTAAGCTTAGGACCCCGGAGACAAGCCATGGCAGGAGGTTGTGGGAGGGTCACAGGAATTCCAAGTGATCAAGATCGAAAGAAAGCGAGAGGTCTCCATAAGCCAAATCTTGGCTTATGGAATCCTTTACTGCATAATAGAATAGTGTTCACATGGGTTGTAATACTCCTGCACCAGAGCAAAGAGTGTGAGCTTAAAAAGACTATTTAAATAAGTCCATCAAGCAATTCAGGCGCACAGTGAATGTAGAACCTTACTAAAACATAAATAATAAATATTTATTTTCATACACAGCGGTCCATAGAGAGATGAAGATGACTTCAGCATCATGAAAAGAATCATGTAGAGTCTCTATGAGTCTACTTTTGCTTACAGCAGCAAAAATATGTGTTCAGAAAGACTTTATGATCCCAACATAGTACCATCCCCATGTTCTACATTTATTATCTGTTTAACTACCTTGCAGCCCAACTTCAGCGCAAAGAACATGTTACTGGCAAGTGTTCCCTTCAAGTGGGATGTAGCAATGAGAGATGCACACCTGTGTCCTCCTAGTAAGCTCCTACACTCCACTCCATATCATAATTAGCGTGCTCATCCTGATAATCACACGTCTTAAATACATTTTCGATTATAGACATTACTTTGATTTGTGCAGACACCCGCATCTTCTCAGTTGGGCAGTTGAAGTCTTACCTCAAAAGCCATAAAGTCCTTAGCAAGCGTCCTGCAAGCTTTGGTCAAGCTGCACTCTAAAATCTTTACTATGAGCATCTTGCCAACCGCCCTTGCTTGGATGCCTACCAACTTGACTGGCCAGGTATGTTGTAGTATGATACAACTTTTTTCACTTTTGATCATAAATTCAAATTCAAACTTTGCATCAACCAACTAGCATCCATCCGACTCACCGTCTTTGGCCTACGCTACCTCCTTGATCAGTATGAAGTCTGTTATGATCCCAGTATTCACGTTCAGACAGCCCTTGAGAAACTCTATACTGAGCTGAAGAAACGACAGTATCAAGGAACAGCTTTAAAGTGATCTCGCCTGAGTCATCTTCATAGTGTTCCAGCTGGCCCAGTGGAAAATTCAAGACCTCTTCATGCTCTCCCAGCTTGGCTGCACCAGAGTAAACACATAAGCTGCCAGATAATGCTGTGTTAACAGCTTGTGAACCAAAAAAAACTCGTCTTCCCATCTTCA
The DNA here is from genome assembly GCA_001624995.1 of Puccinia horiana. NCBI lineage: Eukaryota > Fungi > Basidiomycota > Pucciniomycetes > Pucciniales > Pucciniaceae > Puccinia > Puccinia horiana. The sequence goes on from LWDY01000007.1 coordinate 1,014,859, forward strand.
AGACTTCAGGCTGCTCAGAATCGGAAACTCAACTCCACAAAGCATTCTACACAATCCACCTCACCAATTAACTTGGACAATGAAACCCCCACAATCGATGTCACACATACCAATCATACCGAAATTAATGTAAGTCTCCAATAGTAGCAAGTATTACATAATTGTCTTGCAATTGATCACAACGCTTCCCTCATTAGAATGTCAGTTTTTCCTCCTCCAAAGAGTGTCAAGTTAAAAAGTTCATTTCTGTATTGGCTGAGAATGAGGAGACAAGATCCATCAGTAGCAACTTGCAGGCTGCTTGCAGTCCAGCCAGATTCAATTGTCGTAACTTTGCCAAATGCAGATGAGCTGGTGATGATAGGGCCCAGGTTTGCCTCAACCAGCTTCACAATATCATATACAATGGCCAAGCTGATAAAGGTGTATGTGGGCCTCAACCCGATTTACCCTCCAAATGTGCCACTACTCTCCCCCCACTATCAACCATGCCTGTCAAGAACAAATGCTCAGTTTTGGTTGTTGTGAACAAATTTTTAGTTCCACTTGATCATATCAAATTCTAATTCCCAATCATAGGTTGAGGTATGCTCATCTTTACTTATTACTTCTACACAAAATTATGATCTTCCATGGTTAACTAACTCTCAGCCCCTTCTGATCCTAATTAAACCCCCACCTCAACGTTCCAATATATCTAATTTCATTGACAACTTGCCATCTGAAGTCTTTGGTTTGAACCCGCAGCCGCTGCCATTGTATTGTTCCGACCTTGGCCTCCCATTCTCACCTTCCATTATTTGCGCTGAATCAAAAAATTCTATGTTTCTTCCATCAACTGAACTGCAAGCTCAGGTGCCTTTGAACCATGGAAAATCTCTGCCCACTACAACACGCCACGAAAAGGATGCTTCACATCCGCCAAACAATATCTTTATCAGTGGCTGCTATCAATCTCCTAGCTTGCAATCAGAGTGCTCATAAACTCATCATTACCACCAGTCAACTGTTACACAAAGCACTGAAATAGTGCCTCATCAATCCATCAGTGTACACTCAGTACCTTCATTTCATCTGAGCTTCACCAGACTGTGAACAAAGATTCAAGCTGCTCTTTGGCCAGCACAAAGGAATCATTGCGCAATGTAACCACCTCAAATGGAACTTGAAAAGTAGTAGGTTCCCTTGACATTCCCACTCCAAATTCTCATCACCACAATTATTCTTCTATCATTGCCATTGTACATCCTACTTTTCCTCCAGCTATGCCAAAGGCACAGGCTCTGACAACCTTGGCCCCTGCACAAAAACAAAGGCGTAACAACTCCAAATTTTCTTTGGAATCTGTTGCACTTGACCCCACACTACACTCGCCAAAGACAGCCACGCCAGCTATGCCAAAGGCACAGGCCCCAAAAACTCCGTCCTGCGCACCAAAACAAAGGTGTAAGCTACCCAGCACGTCATTAATCAAACTGACTGTGAAATCCTTGGAAGAGTTGCATCAATCAGAATCTCCTTGCCACTCAGCTACCCTCTACCAAAAGCTTAATCAATCCAACCTTCCCAATTTCCCTTTGGCTATGCCTAAGCCACCCTTGGCTATCGGTCGTTCTGACTTTATAACACCTGACAATAAACTAGTAGATGATGTATCTTTCACTAGTACAATTGAGCATTCTGATACAGAAAGGAATATAGGCAGGACACACACTGTTAAGAATCACCAAATCATGTTTTCACCCTGCATCAGAACAATTAATATTAACTCTGCATTCATTATATCCTGGAATATCATTAGACCCTAAGGGCAAGATGAAGGTATCATATCTCCAAAAAATCCTGAAAAATTTTGGTGTTGCTTATGAGTACAACGAACTTAAGCCTGAACTGCTGGTAAAATACAAATTACTTGCCTCGTAACAAGCCAAAAATAACACCAGTGCCCAACTAATCACACCTGCTGGCACAATATGTGGGTACAGCTAACAATCAACCATGGTCTATGCTGTAACCATTCTCAGTCAATGTGTGAACAGTGTCTGCTCCAATTCCAGAAATGATCTCCCTGTCCCTGGCAGCAAGGAAGATGGAAGTGATTGGCCTGGTAAGTTCATTTGCTTCAACTCTACCCAACAGCACTCAAAAGGTTTTAAAAATTGACACTGTCTTGAAACTCCTCAGACCCTGATGTTAAAGTAAAGGTGGATCAGATCTGAAAGATACTAGACATATGTGGAGTAGCTTACCGTTGCGGCAATTCCAAGCTTGTTTTGGTTGCAAGATACAAGCTAATGTTAGACTCTGGTGGACCAAGATACAGCCTTTGTCCGTGTCAATGCAACATGGATCTCGATCACATTCCAAACCTCCCCTCTGAAAACAGCACCAAAGTCTCATCCAAAGCCCATCAGTCCATTACGTGAATTTAGATGCCTCTAATCATCTCCCAGGATCTTCTAACAGTTTCACATGTGCTACACCAAACCCCCAACTCACTCAACCCAACAAAATACCACCAACATTATCAATTCCTTCTGACCTTTCAACAGATGATCATTATAACCCAAGTGTGGCCAACTGGGCGTCTGGTGTCTCCATGGCCAGCAATGACCAAGAGATCACAGGTAATCCCAAGGTTTCCACAAAAACTACGAAACCCAATTTACAATCTTCTTTGGCCATACAAGTGCTCCTAATATCCACCCTCAACCAGGTTGTGCAAAGTTCAACCAAAATGCGCAACACATCCATCTGTACAATGAATCTTATGGCTGAAGGTTTTGCTAGCTTAAGTGGTGCCATTGAATCCTTCTGCACTTCTCAAGCAATAACACCACCAATACCCTCTCATTGGTCTGCTACCACACCGACAGTCAGTAATTCTGACCCGCAATCTAGATGCCGACCAGGACAAAAATCTGCAGACCTCTTGGTAAGTTTGATGATTGTGATATCAATAAATTAAATGAACATAACCATTTCACTAACTAATTCATGTCTACAGGCAGCTGTGCAACAATGTTTGGGTGGGGTGCAGAAAATGATCAACATTTCTGCCCTGCCACAATCAAGGAACAACGCAGATGGATCAGATGCGACAAAGGCAACAATGATACTCACACAGATAGCAAAGAAGACTCCGCAGATGGGTTCCCAGCTGCAGACACCAATGATTCATCTTTCCCCTATCTCAACGGACCTGGACACGCAAGTGCAACCCCTCAAGCAATCAAAATTATCTGGTGCACAATGCGCAAAGCCGGTGTCACTTCCTTTAGACCTGACTTATCACAATCAATGTCAAGTCACATGAACCAACTTTTATGGTAAATTGCAATTGGCACCTTTATGCAACTTATCAGATGTGGATATTACCCAGCACTAAGCAATGAACTCTATGATTGCAATGATTTACAACAGGCATTCAAAACCCATGTTCAGGACAATCTCTCAAGAAAGTGGGTCTTGTTTTTCTCTCATAATTATCATGAGGATATACGTCTTTAACTGACACAGCTAATTTATTTTATGTCTGAGAAAATACAGCGCTTGAGAAAACCAAAACTGGACTGAGGAAAAACTTGCCACCCAGAACAAGACTAGAAGGCAAAACTCTCATTGCAATCATGTAAGTCAGCTTAATATGTTATCAGAGTGCATGTCAAATGATTGATAATACCATATGTTGACCAATATTTTTCAAGTTTCACCTACATTTAATTTCTTAAAGTTAAAGGGTTGGCGCCTTGATGAGATATTAGTAAATCCAATCCTGATAGGTTTTGTTTCTGTTGTTGAACATTGTTGCAGCAAAGATGAAACAGAAGATGAATACCCAGCTGGGCTGACTCCCCACCACAGTTTGAGCAAGACAGCAATGCGTGCTAAGGTTTTTGGTGTTCAGTTCCGCCATCCTCAAGTAGAGCGTATCATGATTGGAATAGACAGGCTCAGAGCCCGGCACCTTGAATACACTCTCAGGAAATCTGCCAATCCAGTTCCATGGGAGCGAAGACGTGTGGCTCACCCAAACAACTGTCCCAAGCCTTGTCCAACCAGCCTGCCCATTTTATTTTACAACAAATCCTGGCTTTTATTGCTATCTACCCGTGAGCTGAAACAATTGAATAGAAATCCAGTAGGGCCACCACTTGGTACATATGTTCAATTAATTGAAAATTTACTTTGTTAGCAATGCTTCTGATAAGAGTACCAATACATGTGGTAATCTTTGATTCTGTTGTAATTGAATGAATAGGTTCATTTACTATATTTCATTATTGCCATCTGTTTCTGTCTCATGTGTAAATTCTTATCTACATAAGTCTAAATTATATTATATAATTAAATATGTCAATAATAACTATTGTTAGTCATTTTGCCAAAAGCAAGTCTCCCAAACAGCAAAGGCAGTACCTTCCCGCTTTTACTTGCTGGGAACAGTTCCTCAAGCAAACCCATGAAAACCAAGGCAATTATTTATTCCACCCCCCCCCCAATTCTTGCATTCCCAGTTACCGTTTGTATTGGAGATAGCACATTGGTATTGGGTGTTTTATAAAACTACACAAATGGGCCGGTTTTTTCAGAAAGAAGGATATACAAACAGTGGAACTATCTGCTGTACAAAGCCTAGGTGAGTGGCCGCAATGAGTGTTTCTAAGTGTGTCATCAAAGAAATGGAGGTGACTGTAGGCTAACGTCTCATGCAACATGCTTATCATTGCTTCTTGCTGCTCCATGTACCAGCTGTGGACTTTGGGGGCGCTACACCAACATTAATGTTGCCTAATTGACCCAGAATTACTTAGTTTGATTTTTTGATTTTTTGATCAAGGAGTTTCACTTGTTTGTTTCTTAAAAAGCAAATTGGTAAATGGGTATCGCCTAAGAAACAACCACTAGGAAAGAAACACATTTAAATGAGGTTGAAAAAACAAAAACTGGCTGGTAGATCCTGGCTAGATCATCTAATTTTTGGCTCTTGGCTGTCAATGGGCCTTGCTCTGGCTCACCCTGCATGTCAAGTATTGCTGGAAGTGGATGTATCTTCCGTTGAAAATTTTGGACAAACATTCAAAAGGAGACAGACTCATGAACTTCAGTTCCACTTTGGCACCTCAAAATTGAATGCATCAACAAGCCAGATACAGTTCTTCAACATAACTTACAATTGATCACCTTGTTGGACATCTTCATGGAGCTCAAGCTTGTTATGGGAAACATTTGCTGGGAAATCAAACAGTTGACTCTGTTGAGTCTAGATTCAAAATGGCCCAGGTAAACAGTTTGATTTAAGAATATCAAGATACTTACTTGGGGCTGGTGAAAGGTTTGCAGGATTGTTTTTACCAGTAGTGCCAATTAGCTCCTCCGCTTCATTTATGATCCCATTTTTTTCTATCATGAAAAGACAACCATGCACGCGAGTAATTTCTGAGGTGATCTGCCAATATTCTACACTCTTATTAAAGCCTCAGACATTGCAACCTTGAAAGATTTGGTGTCTGATAGATAAACTTGAGGTCCCAAATTTTCTATCAAATTGTTGGTTACAACAACCTTTTTTTTTGAAACGTAACAATGTCATCCATGTAGGCTGTCACAATTGCACTTGTTTCTTCATGAGTGAACTCGTCCCTTGTGCAGTCCCGCATATTACTGAGAGACACCTTCAGTAGCTTCTTGAACCTATGAACTGGAAACCGGCCTGTTATGAACGCACTGCAACAACCAACAGTCTTGCCTTTGGCGAAATGAACCTTCACTGTGTCCTCAAGGACGGAGATTCGTTCACTGAAAAAAAATCTGCTTCAACTGCCAGCAGCTTTGATTTTACTCTGGTCTTACTCTGGTTTTACTCAAACTTTGATCAAAAGTTACTTTGGTGCACAGTGACTGTGCATCTCAATTAAAGTTTGAGTAAAGTTTGAGTAAAGTTTGAGTAAAGTTTGAGTAAAGTTTGAATAAGAGTTGAGTAAAATCAGAGTAAGCTGCATGTCAACTGCTGGCAGTCGAAGCAGATTTTTTTGCAGTTGTTCAAGCATCATACTTATCTCATGATCTGGAGGTTTAGAAATTTTGATCATTTAGAAGTACTTGAATCTTTTCTTTTTCTTTTTCTTTTTGGGTGCAAAAAATTATGAAAAATTAATGAACTTACCAGTCCGCTTGAGGCATTCTGAAATCGTGACCCCACCAATCAAATTGGTGTCTTTGACTTGATTGGCTAGAATAATCCTGCATAAATTTATCAATCAAATCAACCATGATGTGCATGTCAAGATTTCAGCTCAAGAGAAAGAGAAGCAGTGAATGGGAGACAATCTTGAGGGACTTAAGATTGGACCAAGGAGCAACAAAGTAGTGAAAATTTTAGAATGCTCAGACTTGATGATGAATTAATAACTAAGGTGAGCAGCTTAATTAGTAGACATATAAAATGTGACAGGACAGAAACATGTGACAGGAGAGAGACATGGCAATAATTGTTGTACAAGAGTGAATAAGCAGCTGTGTTGGAATAGACAAGATAAGGGCAACATTTGTTGGACATGACAAAAGGGGCAACAATCTGGACAAGACATTAGATTTACATCTAACTTAGATGCACAAAAACAGGACAGGCATCTCACTTGAGATGGATAAGACAGGAATAGACATCACAGATTGTGATGGACAAAGATTGAGAGCGAATGTGAGCAGAGAGTGAAACCAGAATTCTGACAGTGTGTGATCATAAGTTTTTGGCTTACAAAGTACCAAGTTTGTCTACATGTGCATTTAGTTCTTGAAGTGAAGGAATGTCAGTATGGTCTTTGAATTCCCGAACGCTAATTACTCTAAATACTTGATTATCTAGTGAATCTAAATGCCATTCAATCTGCATAAGTCAAGGGACTGCTTGGTAAGCCTCACACTTGTTGTTCTTGCTCACAGGATGGGTTGGCGGCTCAAACGCAGTACAATTGCTAGCAAAGGTTGGCTGCTCAAATGTGGTATGATCACCAGTCATTTCCAGTTTAAGAAACAAAGGTGTTCCGATCAGTGGGTGTGTGATTGATTGTTAAAAGTGGTGGGGGTGATTATGTTTTTGAAGGAGGAGTGGCAAGATGAGCAGCGTGCTACTTGTGGTTGAGGATTGAAGATCAGATGCCTCAAAGCATACAAATGACTTTGACAGTGCAGACTCAGTAGATTCATCCAATCTGGGCTTACCAATATGTATGCATGCAACTTGAGGTTGCACTTGAAAATTTAAAGGAATTTTAACCTATGGGCAGTGTGGCTCTTGTTAGCTGGCAATCCACGAGTGGTCCTAAGTTCCATTGGCCAGCCCATGGACAGAATATTCATTTATATGTAGATGTGGATTCGAGCACTACACATCAAACATTGGTTTTCTTCCTTTGGAATCGACCCTACCAAAGGAAGCAAACTGGTGTTTGATGTTTGTTGAATGCTACAGTACTACATGTCAGCTAACTGTATTCAATTGAATTTAAGAAAAAAACTTGCCAGCTACATAGTGGTAATCCTTGCAGATGGTGGAAAATCATCCAGACTCCATAAAGGTTTTTTATGACACCATGAGTTTGAAACAAGCCCCCCTGCCCCTAGCAACCCCCCCCCCCCCCAAACATGAATAAATTCTGTATTTTCAAGAAATATTAATGGACAAATTTGATCTTCATGACAATTTAATCAATCGCAAACACAAAAGTTTGTACTATACTATCCTGCATGGGATTCACCAAATCATCCTAGTCACAACATGTTCTTCAAAATAGCTTGCCCAAGTATTTGTTCTAAATTTAAAACATTAATGTTCAAAAAGTATACAATTTTTGAAAATTGGTTGAAACTATCTGAATTGAAGGTTATAATTGTATTTCATTCAAACAATATGTAATATATAGTTTCTTAGACATAATCCATAATCTGGGGCCTTACCCCATAACCAATTCAGGAAATTAACCAATTCAGGAAATTAATCAATTCTGGGAATTAATCATGTTTCCAAGATTCAAATTCAAATTTCAAAACATTAGCCCATGTTCAAGCTCAAACATAGGCTGGTAATGACTAGCCTCCTTCTGGAAGAGCTGATGAGCCAATCTGTTTTTGCCCAAATTTGCATACAAATCTGTTTTTCTCCATATTGTGCAAAAAAAAATCTTGGGACCCCCATGGTAAAAATTATTACTGGAGCTAATCAAGCTGGGAAATTAGATCTAATCAATCATATTGGGTCCCAGATTGATCAGTCAAAGTACAGCCAATGATCTGGTTTTTCCCATATTTACAACATCAATATTTCAAATGTGGGCAAAAGCAGATTGGCTTCTCAAATGCTCATTAGAGGCAAGTACATTAGGATGTACATGAAGAGTTTTTTGAAAGAGAATTCAATACTCTTTAAAAAAATTAAATAAGCAATCTTTTCTTGAGGTAAGATGACCACATTTCATGGAAAGCTACACCATATGGCCATTATAATTATATCAATAATCTGAATTAAAATTAAATGTATCCAAATTTAATAAAGCTACAATTTTGTGAAAATCTACTTTGAGGGCTTACCACCTCCAGCCACGCTAGCGCTAAGCCCCCTTGGAAAGAATTTACTCTCTCCAGGGGGTCACCTGAGCATCACACCCCTGTGTGTCAAGCAACGGTTATGGGAGGTCTGCTGCCTGATAGCTCAGCTTGGTGGCCTCTCTTTATAGTCGAGAGGGGAGCTTCATGGCTGTGGGTATGGCCGGTACCCAGACCAATGAGGGAACCCCCATTGGTCTGTGTACTTCCTGTCCCATAGCAATGAGGTACGCCACTGTACCCAGACCGAAAAAGAACTCCTCACCGCTAGGGGTATGGGCTTTCCCTCTTCTGAGGCCTGGGTTAAAAAACCAGTATGGGCAGATTCAGTCGTGGAGCTGGGCTGAACCGTGCTCAATGACTGCTATTTTGGTATTTTGAGTGATCGATGACTGGTATTCACCAGTCATCAAGCTTTCCATCTGATGACTGGTATTTACCAGTAATCAAGAAGGGTTTGGTACATGCCAGTCATTGAGCAGGGTCAAACCCAGCTCAGTGGCTGGTGAATACCAGTCATTGAACTTGATGACTGGCAAATACCAGCCATCGAGCGGCGCCAAACACTGCTCGCTGATAATTATTTAGCAGTCGTCACTCTGCGGATGTCTCCTTCCCTCTACAACCAACCCACCCGGTCCTAGAGGAAAGATAAGGCACATAGTCCATTCCCTTTCCTTCCTTCTAGGACCGACTAGTCCTAGAGGGAAGACAAGGGAGACTTCTTTCATCTGGGACCGGTTGAGGGAGTTTACTCCCCTCCCTTCCATCTAGGACCGGTCGGTTGCAGAGTGAAGATAAGGGAGTCAGCTCCATTCCCTTCCCTCTAGGACCAGTCAATCCCAGAGTGAAGCTAACGGAGTCATCTCCCTTCCCTTCCCTCAAGGATTGGTCGATCCCAGAGGGAAGATAAGGGTTCAAATTCCTTCCCTTCCCTCTAGTACCAATCAGTCCTAGAGGGAAGGTATAGGAGAAACCTCCGTTTCCTTTGCCCTAGGGCTGGTAGGTCCCAGATGGAAGATAAGTGAGCAAACTTTGTTTCCCTTCCACTAGGACTGACAGGTCCCAGAGGGAAGATAAGGGAGCAAAATCCTTTTACTTCCCCCTAGGACCGGTTGGGCCCAGAGGGAAGAAGATAAGGGGGTACACTCCCTTTCCCTCTGGGACCAACCGTTCCAAGATAGAAGGGAAGTGTGACCCCTTCCCTTCCAGGACCAACTGGGCCCAGAGGGAGGAGAAGGGGGTGCACTCCACTCCCTCCCCTCCACCAACCAGTCCCAGAGTGAAGAGAAGGGGTACACTCCTGTGAAGAGAAGGGTACACTCGTTCCCTTCCCTCCAGGATCAACCAGTCCCAGAGAGAAGGGAAGGGGTTACACTCCTTCACACTCAAGACACCAAACAGCTATTCAGGACATTTATTTTTTAACAACAAAACAGTAATGTCACTTCCACCAATACACTACACACCTGTAGGTGAAGAAAAGAAATTATGAAAACAAAGATTTCTAAAAGATATGATAAGATAAGGAAAGTGATTCTTGGCATACCTGTGATAACACAGTGGGATTGATTTTTTAATTGAGTTTGAGATTTGGATGAAGGACACAATCAAGGTTATCTGTGATAGACAAGAAGTGTTTGGGATCAATTGGGTTGATGTGATAGGAGGGAGGAGTGAGATAAGAATTTTAGTTGTTGTTGAGATTTATGAATTGGACTTACTAGCACTGCAAAAAAAATCTGCTTCAACTGCCAGCAGTTGACATGCAGTAGCTTTGATTTTACTCTGGTCTTACTCTGGTTTTACTCAAACTTTAATCTAACCTTACTTTGGTGCACAGTGACTGTGCATCTCAATTAAATTCTAAGTTAAGTTTGAATAAGAGTTGAGTAAAATCAGAGTAAGCTGCATGGCAACTGCTGGCAGTTGAAGCAGATTTTTTTTCAGTGTAGCTTTTTATTCACTTTTTATTGATATAATTGTGTGAAGCTTGGTCCCTTTGGTGTGTTTCTCTATTATTGGCTGATGAGGAAAACAGAAGTTACTAATTAAGTTTTGGATGCATTAAACTTGTGGTTGAATGGAAGTGAGAATTGAATGACATTCAAATTAATAGAATGTGTGTTTTTCAAGTTTTTGGCAATGGTGGGCCACTACGCTACCCTGTGCTTTTTCGGAAAAAAGCCCAGCGTAGCGGCCCTGGTACCAGCCCAAAAAATCTGTAGCATTAGCGGCCTGGTAGTGCTGCTATGGTGTGTTTACGCGCTTTTAGAAAGTTTTTGCGCTAAAAAGCGCTGTAGCGCAGCAAAAATTTCGCTTTTTTGAGGCCGGCCACGTAGCAATAGCACCAAATTTGCTAACAGCCATGGAAGACCATTAGCTGTAGCAAAATTATGGTACGCCAAGCTACACTACCACTACAGGTAGCGTAGCTGGCCCAGTGTTGTTTTTGGTCATTTATTTCAACAGGGTACACTCCTTGCCTTCCCTCTAGGACCAACAAGTCCCAGAGGGAAAGGCAATGAGTACACTCTCTTTCCTTCCCTCAAGGATCAACTGGTCCCAGATTTCCAGGAAAAGTCACCAAACCAATAGCTCATTGGTCTGGCAAAAGCCATACCCAGGCCAATAATCAAACACCTCATTGGTCTGGGTAAAAGCTGAACCCATTCCAACAATGCTTAAAGACAGTGATATTCAAAAGGAAATTTTTGGAAAAACCGTTAACCCAAAAGCTTAGGTGGAAAATCAAGCTACATAAATTGAGACCATACGGAGCATTGATTTTTGTGATTTGTCAGTCTTTGCTACTAATGATTTTGACTTGCGTGCTTGTAGTTACAGAAAGGTCAATGATACAGAAAATAAGCTTCCTTAATATTGATCATGATGTCATCAATTTGGAGATGGAACCTGAGGGGGTTGGGCAGCGTAGCTGCCTTGTACTCTAGTAATTAATTAACACATGATTAATTTATAATAATTACAATCAATTGAAGAAATTCAATTGACTCATGCTGTACAGACTTATACATGCATGCAACATGTACCATGCATGTGTAAGTCTGTAAATGATGAGTCAATATTTTAGTTTATTGATTCATATGACTACCAATTATTATAATTGATATCTTGTCATTTGGTCATCATCATTATAATTATTATATATTATAATTATTATATATTATAATTATTATATATTATAATTATTATATATTATAATTATTATATATTATAATTATTATATATTATAATTATTATATATTATAATTATTATATATTATAATTATTATATATTATAATTATTATATATTATAATTATTATATATTATAATTATTATATATTATAATTATTATATATTATAATTATTATATATTATAATTATTATATATTATAATTATTATATATTATAATTATTATATATTATAATTATTATATATTATAATTATTATATATTATAATTATTATATATTATAATTATTATATATTATAATTATTATATATTATAATTATTATATATTATAATTATTATATATTATAATTATGATCAGCCATATATGCCTATATTACTAGTCAATATAAGTATTATAACTATAACTATTATTATTGTAATTATAATGATGGTGATCATATGATTATAATCATATTATTATCTTCATATCATCATCATATGATGATGATTTTTTTTTTTTTTTGATCTATAATGATGCATCATCATAGATCAAAAACAAAAAACAAAAAAACACAAAAACAAAAAACTAAAAAAAAAAGGGGCCGACTAAAACCACCCCCAGATTTGCTAAAAGGAAGCCTCCAGTGAGGTGTCCTTTGGTGTGCACACCACATTCCGGGCCTCCATCGACAATGGACGCCCGGATTGGGATGTACCAGCCTTCCACGTCCCAGATGGGATGTGCAAGGCTGGGCACGCCCCATGGGTTGGGCGTGCATGATCATGCATGTCCAGGAGGACGTTTTTGTCCCAGATCAAAGGGTGTGCCAAATTTGGAACACCCTTGATCTGTGGCATGCATGCGGATGCACCCCACGGGTCGTCCACGTCCGCCTTGGAGGACATGGATGGGGGTACCAGCCCAAACCAAGGGAGTGCGGGATGATGCACACCTGAAGGGGCATGAGAGCAATATTTCCTCATCCCTCCAGGACCGATCGGTCTTGGAGGGATGAGGAGAGAGTACACTCTCTCCTTATCCCTCCAAGACCAATTGGTCCTGGAGGGATGTGGAGAGAGTACACTCTCTCCTTATCCCTCTAAGACCAATTGGTCCTGAAGGGATGAGAGCAGAGTTTAATCTCTCCCTCCTGTCTCCTCGGTTGTGCATGCCTCAATAAGAGGTGTGCCCTCATTTGCCCAAGGTGGGGCGTGCATAGCCATGTAGGCCCTGACTTGAGCAAGGCAAGGCATCCACGGGGGATGTACACCTTGACTTGAGGTGTGAATAACCCAGTGGCGGGTCCTGTCTGGGGGTGTGCATGCCTTGGTCAAAGGCGTGCATCCACAAGGACACCATAATTGGGGCTGGCGAGCCTGGCACGCCCCCAAATGGGGAGTGCAGGCCAAAGAATGCCTTACAGGGTGTCCTTTTAGGAAAAATGGGGCATGCATTTAGCTGGCCAACTCAAAAAGAAAAAAAAAATGTTGTCCAAGATCCATCCGTTTGCCTCTGGGCTTAGCACCAGGTGCTCCATGAGAGGAAGAAAGGGAATCAAGATAGTGGACTATGCTCCCCCACTGTGTCTTGTGCCATTCTACCTGTGTCTTCTCTCAGGGACACCCTGGGCATTGGCTGAACAGCCGGATGCCCCTAGCTTTCCCGGTATGGGTAAGGCATCCTAGACCACGTCGTTGGGAAGTGTAGGGTCCAGGCGTATAATCAACTCCCACCATAAGGGGAGGCGCCCCCTGGTGGATGGGAGGATCAAACAACTTTTCCGCAGAAATCCCTTTGTGATTTCAGCCTACGGGAGTGGGCTGTGTTGGCAGGGGAATTTTCAAGAGTTAGTGAGAGAAGTCTAAGTCCTGCCAGCAGCTTGATTTCACCAACTGTGCTCTGCAGGAAGCCACTCCATGGACCTCAGTCCCCTCCGGGAACTATGCAATCCATCTGTTTGCCTCTGGGCTTAGCACCGGGTGCTTGATGAGAGGAAGACAGGGGGCTATGGCCCCCCGCTGTGTCTTGTACCAATCTACCTGTGTCTTCTCTCGGGGACAGCCTGGGCATCGGCTGAACAGGTGGATGCCCCTAGCTGTCCAGGTATGGGTAAGGGACCCTAGACCACGTTGTTGCGCAGTGTAGGGTCCAGAGGTATAATCACCTCCCACCACAAGGGGAGGCGCCCCCACCCAAACCTCAGTGGTTGCAAGAGCCTGAGCCTTACGCCAACCCAAAAATCTTGCATCGTTGTCTTCCTTAGAAATGTAGCAATATAATACTGAATCTTGTTCAAGTAAGTTGTGCTGTGCCAGACAGATAAGTAGGATTGTAGGATATAATTGGATTCAATGACATCCTCACTAGTCAGTGGTCTAATGCACCGCTTTTAGCAATTGGTTTGCTAATCTACAGGGTCAAAATAATATGCCAGGTCGTCCAGCAAAGTTATTACTACCCTGTCTGAGTCCCTGTGACCCTTGACAGGAGGTCCTCCCTATTCTCTGCGGATTTCACTGTTTTTGGGCAAATGTCTATCTCATGTGTCAGAAGGAGCCGCTGGATCCGCTTTCATTTGTTGTTCACCACCACATCCCTCGAGCTTCTGTTCTTAATCGCGCTAAAGGTCACCAAGTTGTCGGTCCAGACCATGAAGGTTTTTCCTGCTGTCACCATTGGATTAAGAGGCGAAACTAGAGAGATGAATTTCAGTAAGAGAAAAATGAGAGAGAGAAAAGAGACAAAAGAGAGATGAAAGACAAGAGGGTTACCTAGAGGATTGGATAGACAATGAGAAAGGAGACTTGAATAAAACAGAAATGAAAGACCAGGAAACCACCACACACACTCTCAAACACAAAGACTAGGAAGAAAGAAAAAGATCAGCACAACATACAGAGAGAAAACAGATAAAGTGAGAGAGACAATAAAGGAAATAGAAATACCACTGCTGTTGTGATTGGCAGCAGAGTTGACCTCGACAATTGATCTTGAGTCAGCGGATGAAGAGTCGCTTGAGGATAGATCAATTGATATTGGTTGATGTCGAGATGAGGACATGGAAGCAGCCGAGCTTGCTGCGCACGGTGAGTGGAGCTTGCGTGAGTATTATTCCGACATTCACTCCTAGTTGGAGGAGCATCAGCAGGCCGATGCGCACTGCGGCAGTTTCCAACCATGATATCCCTTTATCACATCAAATGTCATCCTTTATGCGGAACTGTGACCATCTTTTCCCAATCAGTATTCCGATTCCGCACAAGGTGGATGCATCTCCAACCCAACCCATGTCTGTTGGGTCCAGATCAGGGATTATCTTGAGGAATTCAAACTGTTTGAGGGCTCTTCCATTCACCGAGGTCTGTTAGAAGATTGTCTGGAACTGGCCTCCTCGCCAAAAAGTTCATCCATTCGCTCTGCCATCTATAGAGGCTGTCACACGGTGTCTTGTACAAGAGACAGGTGGGCCCTATTTGAAGGAAGTAAAGGAAAAGAGATAGCTTCAAAGAGAGGACTGACTATTCAAAGATCTTCTTTGTTTAGAAGAAGAGTTACTTAGGCTCAGAGGGACTTAGAGTAGAAAACTGAAAGGGTTCACAATGAGAAGGCTCGAAGAAGGCAGAATCAAGTTATGCTAAAACTATAATCTTATTTTGATGAAGAAAGATGGAAAGCATGGAAGCAGACAGCTTATATAGTAAATACAAGTGAGGCTAAAAAGGTATGACATAGGTTCAAACAAGATGTGAGGTCATAGGGTCAAAGCAGAAGAAATGAAGAGAGAGGTCATAGCTTCTGAGTTCAAGCAACACCAAGGCAAGTCCATGACGGGAGGACCAAGCAAGGGTAAGTGTGATGGGTGCGAGAGTGAGTGAATTGAAGTTTGAAGTTCA
Source organism: Puccinia horiana (assembly GCA_001624995.1). Lineage (NCBI taxonomy): Eukaryota > Fungi > Basidiomycota > Pucciniomycetes > Pucciniales > Pucciniaceae > Puccinia > Puccinia horiana. The sequence continues at coordinate 1,030,530 of LWDY01000007.1, forward strand.
AGGACTGTGTGTTGAAGTTCAAAAGTTCAAAGAGGGAATGGGTGAATCCGGAAAAGGAAGTTAAGTGCATGAAGGAAAAATGCCATAAGTAAAGGAAGACCGGTAAGAGGATTAATGGTCTTGCTTTTGTTCGCATAACTGAAAAGCAAACGTGCTATTGAATCTTTGAAGGTTTGGAAAGTAGCTTCGAGAAATCACTGAAGATTGCTGAGGGTGCATAGGTGATGTCATATGCAACCCAAGGATTAACCAAAATCTTGAAAGTTGCTTAGGTTGTAAAAGGAAGATCCAACTGAGAGATCCTGAGTGCTGAGTGTGAAGCTGAGTCTGTTGTATTACAGAGGCTCTGCAGGTAGCAGTGGAGTTGGGGAAGGACATATTTCACGTGGTTCAGGCGGCCTGCTAGTATTTGGGTGTCATGATATGAGAATGTTGCTTTTGGGTCCAGGAAAGGCTCAAGTTTTTGTAGCAGCTCTTCTCTTTTCCTCAGGGGAAGGGACACTTTCTTTTCCACTCCGTTCCATACAAAACCAATAAACTTTTGTTGGTCCGCAAAGGGGGAGTATTTCTTGGTGTTAGTCTTCACTCATAGTTCAGTGGATAAAGTGACTATAGATTCCATGTCTACTAGGCTTCCCTTCTCTCAGATGAATAAGTTATCGTCCACCCACCTCAAGATGTGTACAAGTTCGAATTTGTGCAAAATCAGTTCCTTCCATGCGCCTACTGGCCACCCAAAGGAGCCGCAAACCGCCACCCCACCAAAGGTTATCCTAGTATCCAGTAGGATGTGATTCTCAAAGTCTTGTATGATGAGGTATGGCCACTGGTTTTCCTTTGTCGGGATTTGCCAGTATAATTTTTCCCAATCAAACAGGGCAAGTTCGAATGGCCGTGTATGCTTTTGGAAGAATCTTGCGACTTCTTTGAAGTCATCCCAAGTTGTGTTGAAGAGATGTTTGTCAACAAAGGAGTTGACAGATGGCATATCAGCCTCTCTGTGAGGGTATGAAAGGATGTTTATGGGCCTCACTGACCCGTCTGAGTTCACCTCTGTTCCTAGTGGGTTGGTGCCGAAGAAAGGGAAGTGGGCCACCACTTGCTGATGAGTAAAGGGACCAAAAATTCTTCCTGCAGTGATCTCTTTGGAAAGGTTTTGTTTTATCTCCTCTCTAGCCTTTGTCGCCAATGAGTGGTCAGGGGGGGTGTGCCACCTCTTCCCTGGTATAATGTGGGGAGGTATCCCTTGATGGAAACCCTCCTGGAATCCAACTATGACGTCCTCACATTTTGGTAGGAGCCTTGCTTAGGCCAACCCTTTCTTCCACACTGATATGTTCATCTCACATGTTACTCCATGGGGCCATCTTGGTTCCCTACTCAACTCAAACTTATCTTGGTCACGACCAGGTTCACTCAGGGTATCCCTCTGGGATCTGTTTGTTCACAATGGGTAGGGGGAAGTACAGCTTGCTGTGAGCTCTTTGTTTTCATACTGCTCTATCAGTGGAACAACAATTCATGACACGAAAGTCACAATCCAAGGGGCTACCTACAATTGATTCTGTCTCTCTCCTGGTTGGTCCCTCCTTTGCCCCTTGCCTTGGTTGGTCCTCCAATTTGTTTCCCAATCCCTCCTATTCTCGTCGTGGATCGCCTTGCACGCTCTGCCATCCCGTGTCCTGTACAGGGTTTGCCAATAGTTTCCAACGTCATCTGATGAGTTCTGGAGGGAGCTTTTGTGAAACCCCCTCCTCTCTTGGGCTTCACATGAACAGGTAACTGAAGATTAGGTCATCAATCCAAGGGTACTTAAGCCTACCTCGCTACTCCACCTAGATGGAAGAGATTCTTCTCTTGCATCTAGGTAAGTCTCATTCTCCTTTTCTTCTTCTGCTTCAGTTTCTCTCATTCTAAGAGCTTGTACTTACAGAGAGATTCTTCTCTCCCGTCTAGCCTTTTGAAATATAATACACATTGGTTCTAGAAACTCCCTACGTGCCCAACAAAATCCAGAGAACCAGTAAAGGACAACCAAGTCCTTACAGCTTTCCCCGAAATCTCGCCAATTACCCCCATTGTAAGGCAGGTAGTTCCTTTGCCTGTTGTCTGGCCGTCTTTGAATCTCCCCGGTTCTTCTTCCTCTGCATATGGGTCCCGGCCTTCTTTTCTTCTGCCCTGAAGGTACAGTTTTTCCGTCAGTCCTAGCTCATCCTTCGCCCTCGCCTTGTTGTGGGCAGTGTCAGACCAGGATTTCTGATAGACCAATACATCTGGGAAGGCGGGTTTGCTGTCGCAGAGCATGACACATTGGAAGGTGTTTGATCATACAGCAAGGTCATAACACAGGCCTACGCAGAATCCATTTTCGACCATCAAGTTGTCCACTAAGTCTCGGTGCTTCTGGAAGCATTGGGAAATGATAGGGTGGTTGTACACCATCTTCAGAGTATTTATAAAATTCTTGTAATTTCTCGACCACTTTGTGTGGGATTGAGACCATTCGTCGGGGGCCGGATACCCAACGTACCGGTGGTCATCGGAGTTGCTCCTCTCCGCCAATTGGGATTCAGCCTTCTGTTGCCACCTTGGGTCAAAAATGGTCAGAGGTATCACACCTTTCAGTTGAGACACATTCCTGTTGTAGAAAGCTGAGAGGTCGCAGAAATTGTGTTCTGGTACTTCTCCTAAGGCAAGCGTCACGGAACCTTCCACCATCAAGGGTTTGGCTATCCAGGGGGAGTCTTGGTTCTGCTAAGGGTAAGTTCCAACTCTGTAGCCGTTGTCTGTGCTGCATTCTGGCTCTGGGTCACCTTTCCAGGGCCTTGTAGCATTTTGATCAAGGCATTGATCTTGGCGGTATCCCCTGTGAACCCTTGCGACTGAGATTTCACCCAACAAACAAATAGGCTTACATAATCTTGTAGTACTACTTAAACCGACCTCACTAGCGCTTTCCTAGTTCAGTAGAGACTAACTTTCATCTTCTACTGAACTAGGTGAGCACCTTCATTTCTCTTTTCTCTTCACTTCTTCTCATCACTATCACCCTTCACTTGTTGTAGAGACTAACTTTCATCTTCTACTGAACTAGGAATATATTGGTTGGTTCTAGAAAATCTCTCCCAGATCTAGGATCTTGTCTAGCCCAGCCATTCGGACGGTACTTAGTGAAAAGACAATATGTGTCTCTTACACTTTTTTTTTTCTTTACCAACCAATTCTGTCTCGTCCAAACATAAATTACCTCTTTGACTTCTTCGTGTTCGGTTCCTTTTAATGACAACTTGCCGTACCAATAACGCTCCGTTAGCCTTCCACAAGGAACCCGAGGCCATTATCTGTGCTACAAACACCCAAAAGCATTGATCAGCAGCAGCGGCCATGGAACAAAGGGCACAACAATGACTCCAGGCAGAGAAACTTCCCCCCCACCCTCCATTTCCCAGAAGATCCAATCCACTCCACCTTCCCCACTCTTGAGCGGTACTATCATTCCCGCATCAACACCTGATTCATCTACCAACAAACGCATGTCGGCCCCTACAGCTGGATCCACCCCCCTTGGGTTCCCATCAGCGTCAGCACAGCCCTCTCTCCCAACGAAAGGAAAAGCCAAGGTGTTCCCCAAACCTTCTCCTTCCCACGAGGACTACATGCAATTCATCATGGAAGTGCAACACCATAGCATTTTGCAAGCGGAAGCAGATCACGCAGCCGCCTCCAAATGTATTGCTAGGATGGAGGATGCCAATGCGGATTGGCTTTCCAGGATCGAGGAAGCCATCCTCTTACTATCCGTTCAAAGAGAGGAAACTCCCCTCCCTGCCCCAAAGCATGGACGTATTGACCTCCAGAGATTTTGCACTGCAGACGGGCCAAACTTCATGGGCCCATTCCATCAATTGGAGCCGTTTCTTAAGTGGCTTGCAGCGACTGAGCTGTTTTTCAATTCAAAGGATGTCTCACCCGGTGGACAAGATCCGCATAGTTGGCAGTCTCTTGAGGGAGACCAACACACTGTCATTTTACACCGCCAAAGCAACGGTCTTCGTGATGCTTACCTGGGAAGAATTCAAGGCCCAATTGATGGATTTTGCCCTACCCCCATTGTGGCGTACTGAATTACGCCTGCAGCTCCGACGCCTTTGAATGACCGAATCCAAGAGTTTCTCCTTCAGTACCAGAGCATGATCAACTTTGACTACAAAACCATATCAGACTTTGACATTGAAAAATCAGTGGTCTTTAGGCTGCCACCCGACCTACACTTGTTGGTGAACAACTTTGAATTGCTTCTCCAATCCCCCTTCAACTACAGCGTTTTCAAAAAAAGGACACAGCTTTTCTTCGAAGGCCTCCCTCGACACTCCACTCCAGCTCGTATCCAACCAACAACCCAGCTTACCTCTTCCTTGTCAACTCCCAACACCCGTCCCTCTCGAGAAGAGACTTTCTGGAATGTACACTCCTTCATCAACTCAGAGGGTCATTGCCACTATTGTAAGAAAAATTGTGGCAGTGTGGCCAGTAGTTGTCCTAGTCCTATGGAACAATCCTTCCTCCTTCGTCCCTCCACTGAAACTCGCTGACTAAAAGCCTCCCAAGGCCCGTGGTCCTATTCATTTATCAGCAGGGAAAGCTACTCAAGGACCGGTGGGCAGAGCCCCTAATTGGGTCTCAAGTGTGGCTGGCGTGAAGGGAGATCTTTTCCCCAATTTGGATTAGGCTTAAGTTGCAGCTTTTGCTGCCATTGACAAGGAATTACGCCTCACTAATTTGAAGGATTATGTATCCATTCTCCCTTCCCCAAACCAAATCATTGTTCTTTTATGTTATGGGGACAATGACTTATGGGGCTTGATCGATACTGGATCAGAACTCAACCTGATTTCTAAATCAGCATCAGTGGAGTTGTGTCTGTCTATCCAACAACTCTCGAGAGCTACCTGAGTTCAATTGGCACTGGACAACCAACCGAAGGATTCACTTATCCTACGGGAATTTGTGACTGCTAGGTTTCAAGATGATTTTTCTTCTCTTCAGTTTCATGATGTACCTCTCAAAATCGGCCCCATCCTTGGGGACTACTAAATGATTTTAGGAGCTCCCTTCTTATCTCAATTCAATCTCACTGTCTCAATCTGTCCACTGCAATGCATCCAACAAATCTCTCCTTGATTACCGTCTTCTTCCATCATACCTGTGCAAGTCCCACAAAAGTGCTGCACTTTCCACAACTATGATGACTGACCAAGATAAATTGAGAGCTAAGATTCTTGAGGAATACCAGGACCTCTTTCCAGTAGACATTCCGGCAGTCTCTGATGAAGAGGAATCTCTTGGCAAGTTCACTGATGGTAGTTTCCCCGGACATTCACAAGATGCCCAATAAAAATTGTTCTTACTGATCCAAACATTATTATAAACAAACAGCAGTATCCCTACCCACAGAAACATTTGGTCTCCCGGAGGACGTTTCTGGATCAACACATTGAGGCGGGCCGCATTCAACAATCATCTAGCCAGCATGCATCACCCAGTATGATAATCCCCAAGAAGGACCCAAACACCCTCCCACAATGGGTATGCGACTACAGGCCGTTGAACAAGTTCACTGTGAAGGACCGGTCCCCCTTACCGAATGTTGATGAACTTCTCCGCACGGTTGCAACAGGCAAGATCTTTTCAATTCTTGACCAAAAAAATGCTTTTTTTCAAAAAAGGATGCACGAAGAGGATATTCTGCTCACGGCCGTGAAGACCCCCTGGGGCTTAGTCAAATGGGTTGTCATGCCCATGGGTTTGACTAATGTGCCCGCGACTCACCAAGCACGTTTGGAGGAGGCTTTGGGTGAGCTCATCAACATGGTCTGTGTCGTCTATCTTGATGATATAGTAGTTTTTTCTGACTCCATTGGGGAACAGGATCAACATGTTTGTCGGGTTTTGGACTGCTTACGTGCGGCAAATTCATATTGCAGCCCCAAGAAAACCCTGCTCTTTCAAGCACACGTGAAATTTCTTGGACACTGGATCTCAGAGGGTGGAATGGAAGCGGACAATGAAAAGGTCACTCAAATCCTCAACTGGCCTTCACCAACTTCATCCAAGGGAGTGAAGAAATTCCTTGGTACAGTCCAGTGGATGAAAAAATTCATCTGGAGCCTACAAAAGTACGTTGGCACGCTCAATCCTCTCACTAGCAGCAAATTGGACAAAAAGGATTTTCTTTGGGGAGAAGCCAAGGAAGATGTGTTCAACAATATCAAACACATTATGACATCTCTACCTTGCCTCAAGAACATTGACTACAACTCCGACAATCCCCTCTGGCTTTTCACCGATGCCAGTGGTTCAGGAAAGTCAACTTGTGATTCCCTCCTCAGGAGACCTTTGTGTCAATCTCATGACAGAAGCCCATCAATGCCTCGGTCACCTCGGGTATGCCAAGACCATCACGGAACTACGGCGCAATTTCTTTTGGCCCAAGATGGCCGGTGATGTTGTGCTCAACGTGCCAGCAAACAAAGTCCTTGACCACTGTGCCCACTGGAAAAATGTTGACTCCTCCTCCCTCTGGTGGACATTGCCATTGACTTTGTCGGGCCCCTCAAGTCCTCCGGGGATTTTGATATGATCCTAACTTGCACGTGTCGCCTCTTGGGCTTCACTCACCGACACCGCAAAAAAAACAGCGCCACAGTTCTTCACCGGATGGCTATCACTTTTTGGTGCCCCAGCATCCATCCTTAGCAACAGGGATAAAACCTGGTCCACTAAGTTTTGGTCTTTGCTTATGTCACATCTTGACCCGATTCCAACACTCCTCTGCCTTTCACCCACAGGCTGATGGCCGGAGTGAACGCACCAATAAAACGGTGGGGCATATTTTACTCACCTTCACAACTAAACACCAAGGTAAGTGGCTCAAGTCGCTGCCGGCTGTGGAATTTGCTATCAACTCCGCACTTAATGTCTCAATGGGATTTTCACCTTTCGAACTCCTCCTTGGACGAAACCCTCCACTATTTGAACCATGAGTACACATTCATGACCATCCCCCGGCGTTGGTAAAGTGGCTTCACACAAGAGAGGCATGCTGGGCAGACGCTTGTGACACCCTCTGCCTCAGTCATGTCCGACAAGCCACCCAACATAACAAGCACATCCTGTTGCGACCCCCTCTCGAAGACAGTTCCCTTGTCCTTTTGAACACTTCCGACTGGCACCAATCCCAACAACCAGGCATTGACAAATTGAAAGAGTGTTTCGATGGACCCTACAGGGTAGTCCGGGTATTCAACCACGGCCAAAGCGTGGAACTGGACCTTCCGGACGGTGATCGGTGACACCCGACCTTCCATGCGTCCAAAGTGAAGCCGTTCGTGAGCAGGGAGGCGACTGAGGGAAAGCTTACTACAAAGGTAAGTTCCTCCCAATGTGCACCCCTGAGAGATGATACTACCCTACCTTGGCCACTTTGTGAGCGTCCCCTGGGACCTTTTCTTTTTTTCCTTTGACCAGGCCTGGCTCAACATGGTACTCTCCGGACTGGTCGCTGTTTCACCGCACTCTGTGGCCACCCATTCTCCCTTCTTTCCCAATCTTTTTTTTTTCTCTTCGTCCGACCCCTTCCTTATTTCCTTTTCTCTTTCTCTCTTTCTGGCTTGTCATTCTTGTTTCTTTTCTTTTTTTTAGGAGGGGAGACTGTGAACCCTCATGACTGAGATTTCACCCAACAACCAACTAGGCTTACATAATCTTGTAGTACTACTTAAGCCGACCTCACTTGTGTATTCCTAGTTCATTAGAGACTAACTTTCATCTTCTACTGAACTAGGAGAGCACCTTCATTTCTCTTTTCTCTTCACTTTCACTTCTTGTCATTTATTCTTCTCATCACTATCACCCTTCACTTTTAGTAGAGATTAAGTTTCATCTTCTACTGAAGTAGTAATATATTGGTTGGTTCTAGAAAATCTCTAGGATCTTGTCTATCCCAGCCATTCAGATGGTACTTAGTGAAGAGACAATATGTGTCTCTTACATCCCCTGAATCTCTTGCCTCCTTTGACTAGTTGGGTAAGAGTATCTCTTCCAGACTGGGGGATCGGAGCTATCAACCCGAGGCTGTTCTTTGTAGTGTTCTGACCTGGGATTGGTCCACCGTTACCTGAACAATGATAGTCCGACGTCAGTTCCTGACTCTAATGAACTTCCTCCAGGGGAAATCCACTAGGGGTCATCCTCAAATGGGGTCAACATATGTCCACTAAGGGGCATTCTCTAGGGGTCATGAGTAAGTGGATAGCGGTTGTATATTTACTTAGTGTATCTCCTAAATCCCAAAATATGTCGAGCGTGGTCTGTCTACCTCTGCTTGGAGCCGCTCCTCCTACCATTTTTCCACTTTCTGGGTGCCACTGGTTAATTGATTCAAGCCTTGCTCGGTTCCCGACCCTGTTGACGTATTAGTCTTGTCCTTCATTTGTTGTGATCCATGTAGCAGGAGGGCTGCTGCCCCGTCCAACTCCAACCTCGTGGGGCCCTGGGCATCTTGGTTGGATTGAGAATACTGATTCGAAACGTAACCTGTTACTGACACGGTTGGTAGCTCCATTCTTGGTCTGAAAAAAAAAAATTTTGGGCAGAAATCTCTTCATGATTTTGGCCTGCGGGGGAATTTTCACGAGTCTTGGGAGAGAAGTCTAAGTCCCGCCGGCAGCTTGCTTCCACCAGCTGCACTCTGCAGGAAGCCCTTTGGCAGCCACTCCATGGACCTCAGTCACCTCTTCCCTGCGTGCCTCTGGGAACTACGCAATGTCCAATTTTTTTGTTTGATTTAAAGGAGGTCAAAAAAAAAAAAAAAAACAGAGGTGAAAAAAAAAAAAAAAAAATTGTTGATATCCCAGATGTCCCATTTTTTTTTGGTTGATTTCCCATACGGTAAATTGACCTATGTTTAAAGTGGCCCACTAATGACATTACAACATATCCCATATAGAATATTCTGTAAAAAAATTGGGATATCCTGTAAAAATTCAGGATATCCTGTAAGGTCCATGTTTTTGCCCACAGATTTCTGTATTTTTTGCAAAGATACAGATTTCATGTCTATCTCTTTCAAACCACTACAGAAATTTCAAATCAATATAATCAGCATGGGGCTGCTACACTACACTGCTCTTTTTTGGAAAATTCGCAGTGTAGCAATTGAATTATCAGCCTGCAAATTCCGTAGCGTGAACATCCTTTTCAATGCCGCTACACTGCATCACACAGCTGTATGCCTGGTTTTAGCAGTTTTTGTTGCAAAAAAACGGCTTTAACACAGCGTAACAACCTCTTTTTTGAGTTCAGGTGCCTAGCAATAGCAGCAACTCTGCTAACAGCCAACAGAAAACCTTTTAACTGGTAGCAGAATTATGCTAACACTACAGTTAGCGTAGCGGGCCCACCATTGATATAATGGCAGCTTGAGATCAAAATGATTAAGAAGTGAAAAGGAAGCTTTCTTCAGAGTAATGAATTTATCACTTTTTCAACTGTTAATCAAAGTCAATTAAGCAGACTGTTTGAAAAAATCTGCAATATGCATGGTTTCCCTTAAGCTTTTCTCTTTTAATTCTTACACAAGTATTTAAACTTGATGAAATTAGGCACTGTCTTTGATCAGTTGACAGTTTAAACATTGATATTTCTGGTGAATTAGTACACACAATTTTGGGACACCCTTATGCAGGCTTCCTGCGCTTGTAGTTATGCATACTCCTACTAATCCTATCAGCTCTGCTCTATTACTGGTGTTCCTCTATTCCTTTTCCTTCACTAACATCTATACACATTTCTCACTTGTCTCACTGTGAGGACAGTAGCCTTCCTTTCTTCCAGTCACTTGTTTCCCTTCAACACTGGCCAGAATTGTGGAAGATTCCATCTGATAGCAAGGCCTGTTGTACCAGCACTGGGAAACTCCCCCAAGGGGAAAATACATTTCTAAAAGGGTGGATATTTATATAGTAATCCAAGTACATAGTTGGGTTGGTGAGAAACTGTAAGGAGCTGTTTTTTTCCTTCACTGAAACTTAAGGAAAGGGGTGTTCGAGTGGGCGAAGCGCCAAAATTCTAGAACCAGGGTGAGATGAATTGCAATCTAGATGGGAGAGAAGGGATCTCTGCCATCTAGGTAAGGAAGGGAGTCTTGATTAAGTAATGGATGATCTTATGTAATCATGTGACAGACTTGTGAACCCCATTTATTGGAGGGGGTTTACAGTCTCCCCTCCTATAAAAAACTCAACTGAAAACTAGTGGAAAAGGGAGAAAATTGGCCATGGAAAAAAAGGGAAAAAAATGAGATGGGAGGCGGGGACCTGTGGGGTATAACATCCAGGGAAAAGGCTGTGTTGCCCTTTTCCAAACCGGCGCCCAGGTAGGGGAACATTGTGGTTGGTGGAAGCTGGGGACGCCGTCAGTACCCTGCAATGTGGTTCGCCAAGTTGTCTGACCATTCGACCGACTCTTCTTTTGCGCTGTATGGGGGAAACAGGGTGATTGCACGATTGGAGATTGAGGGATGGGGGAAACATACTTCAAGGGAAGTCAAGCCTCTCCTTCACTCAGGGCCAAAACCTGTGCCGTTTTGAAGGACGTGGGTTCTGTTTCCTCCCCTTCCAACCTTGTGATTTCAAGCTCTTTGTTGAATGCTTCCAACACTTCAATGGCCGTGGTGTCCATTTCAGGGAAGTAATTCACTTCTGTCAGCCCAGAGACGGTGGCTGATCTCATGGGAGCTCGACCGGCCAGTGAGTGGGTTGGTTTGCCTGCGCTTGATGATGATGATCCCCAAGCCCAAGGAGGGCAGTAGTCTGTGGGCCTGAGCGGTGTCTTGAACAAGGCTGGGATATCTACAAGTGAGTGGTCTATTGGTCCGGGGCATGCTCCAGCCAGATTGCCACATGTCTTCTTGCAAAAGTGACAGCAACCCTGAGAGTCCAGGTATGCCTGAATGTGCCAAATGAACTCCTCACAAGTCACTGGCTTGGTGGCAGAGGGGGGTAGGGAGGCCGTACGACGGTCTCTTGTTGTTGAGTCCCTGCCGGAGAGATTGGAAAAAAAAGCTAGCCACCCTGCATTCAAATTTGCCATGATTAAAGGGGGTGGCTCGTAGGAGTTGATGGTCGTTTACACAGGGCATCCCAAAGGTAAGATATTCCGCTAGTTCAAAGTACGTTACCAACTTGACATCGAAATTAAGCATGCACTGCAAAAAAATCTGCTTCAACTGCCAGCAGTTGACATGAAGTAGCTTTGATTTTACTCTGGTCTTACTCTGGTTTTACTCAAACTTTAATCAAAACTTACTTTGGTAAACAGTGACTGTGCATGATGCACAGTCACTGTGAATCTCAATTAAATTTTGAGTAAATTTTGAATAAAAGTTAGGTAAAATCAGAGTAAGCTGCATGTCAACTGCTGGCAGTTGAAGCAGATTTTTTTGCAGTGATTTGTTGTAATGTCGTGTCCTGGGTACTGTAACCCATGAACGACTCAGATTCCCTCATGCATAAATGGAAATCTTCTTTTTGATGTTGGTCTGCCAAAGCGGTGGGAGAGAAAATAGGAAGAGTTGAGTTTTGAATTCCTCCCACAATTTATTGAATGATCAGTTAACTTCGTTGGCGTAAAAGGCCATAAGATTGGTCTCACTGATTAAACTACCTAAGATTTGAATCTTATTGGCTGATTCGGTGACATTCTTGGTTGAAAAGAAAATTTGCACACTGTTGATCCAGCGCAAGAAGGGTTTGACTTCCTGGAAGGGGCCATGAAAGGTTAGGTTGTCCAAGGTCCTAAATTTTTGAAGATCAACTCGGTTGGATGGCGGTTGTGGTCCATAGTTGTTCAGATCCGGTTTGAGTGAGAGGCAAATGAAAGCTTTTTCCAGTCTGGAAAGTCGCTCATTTGCCAAGCGTCAATCTTCCCTGGCCGTCCAACGGTCATCCTGAGCCTGGAGCAGACCTTCTTGCTGCGTTTTAAGGACAGCCCTGAACCAATCCATGTAGCTACTGGCATCTGTCAATGTGTCTGGGGAGCCAGATGCTGTAGATGACACTGACTGATTGCCACCAGTGGGTTTGGTCTGGGATGATGAGTTATCTTCCATTCCTAGTGGTAACAAGGGGGCGATTGCTTGTGCAGCTGCTAGTTCGGCTATCCGACAACACTCTGTGTTAGTCACTCGGATGATGGATTCAGGGTCTATCAAAGGGGCTAGATCTTCAGGATTTGAGTTTTTCCTAGTTGAGGAAGGCTTTGTTGGTGATAGACAAAGAAGATAAAAAATGAATAGGGAAACCAGTGTAAGTCAAAAAACAGTGTACGGGTTGGGCGGGCAGTCAAGTAATCAGGATTCGGGCAGGCAGTAAAGAATTCAGGAGGGCACGTCTGCGGGAAGGCAGTAAGTTGGTGTGATTCTAAGGTGTTGGTACTGTTGTGGTTCAAGAAAAAAAAGTGTAAGGAGCCACTTTTGTCCTTTACTGAAACTTAAGAAAAGGGGTTTTCAAGCAGGCAAAGCGCCAAAATTCTAGAACCAGGGTGAAATGAATTGCAATATAGATGGGAGAGAAGGGATCTCTCTTTAGTACAACTAGAAAAATCAACCAAGAAGATGAAAATGAGAGAGATGAGGAACTTTCCTAGAAAGGAGAGATGGGATCTCTGCCATCTAGGTAAGGAAGGGAGTCTGGATTAAGTAAGGGATGATCTTATGTAATCATGTCACAGACTTGTGAACCCCATTGATTGGAGGGGGTTTACAGAAACCATAACTCATAAGTGCATAGAAAATACTAGAAATGTATGGAAATATATAAACCAGTTGGATTTGAAATCTCATAGCATAACACTCCCCCCCTCACCAACCCTAGAAAACAAGAGGCAGAGAGGAAGATAATGAAAGATTTTGAAAAGAAAAGAGTGTTGGATTTTAGAGGAAGGTTCAAAAGTTGAGGACCAATGTGACAATTCTCAAGGCAGACATTGTTGGCATTGGTCATTTGAGTGTGTGTGAAGTTCTGTCCAAATCTGCTGAAAACATTCAAAGTTCAACAATGTAACTAGTAAAGGTCATCCGGAGTTGTGAGGATCTGAGATTGTCAAGTGGGTCAAGGGAGTTGACAAGGAGTACATTCAGGGAAGAGATCCAAGATTCTTGAGGTTGAAAGGGCTGAGTTCATTCAAAGGTTTTTATATTGTTGAAAGAACCAAGATTGTTTGAAGGGACAGAGATTGTTTGAAGGGACCAAGATTGTTTGAAGGGACCGAGATCATTTGAAGGGACCAAGATTGTTGAATGGAGCCGCGATCACTGAAAAGAGGATTGAAGTTGTAGCGAGTTGGTGGAATGAAGCCAAGATCATCTAAGGGACCAGTTGAAGGGGCCAAGATCATCAAAGAGGATATCATTTTAAGAATGAAAAATCTGGAGGCTGAACTAACCAAGACATCATTGTAAGAATGAAAAATATTGGGGCTTGAAGATTGAGGATATCAGGTTGAGACTGAAAAATGCTATGTGTGAGGATGTCACTTGTGGTAGAATTGAAATATCCTCAGCAGTAAAAAATATATGTAAATAATGTGGCCTTGTGAGGACCGGAGTATGGTGAGGACTAGTGATGAGATAAGATAAATTAATCCACTGGGAGCTTGTGGATGGGGTGAGTCAAATAGCAAGAATAAGATCTACAGCTGGTAACAGCGCAGGCTCATAACCTGTTGTACTGGAACTGGGAAGCTCCCCCAAGGGGAAAATAGATTTCTAAGAGGGTGGCTCTTTATATGGTAATCTAAGTACATAGTTGGGTTGGTGAGAAACCATAACCCATAATTGCATAGAAAGTACTAGAAATGTATGGAAATATTGAAACCGGTTGGATGTGAATCTCATGGCATAACAAGGCCTAAGGCTAACAAATCATATTTCAGATTCTGTAAGCCAGAACAATCTTTTGAATTTTATTAGCAGTTGGAAAAGTTTTAGATTTCATGACTCTGAAAAAAGCTTCCTTTTCACTTGATCATTTTGATTTCAAGTTGCCATTATATTAATTTCATGACAATGCTGTATGTTGAGAAAGAGATAAAAAACAGAGAGACATGGTCAACACCGCAACAGCTACGCTGGCAAAAGCGTCAGTGTAGCGTTAGCGCAGCAGATATTTCTCTGCTATGCTAAGCTTTTAGAAGTTTGCTTCCCGCTTCACTTTTTGCTGTTTGAAAAAAGGAGATACAAACTTAGTACCCTTTTTATAGCGGAAATAGCTTTCATTTTCTACGCTGGGCGCTATAATAGTGTTACAATCACTACAAAAGCGGTGAAGAAGATTGGAAATTTGGGTAGTAAAGCACGCTGAATTGCCTGTACAACTGGTCAAACAGACCAATCAGACAGGCTGAACGGCCTGTTTGATTGGTCCGAGAGGCCTTTCAGTCTACCTGACCGGCCTGTCCAAGCCATCAAACAGACCAGTCAAACAGGCTGCACGTCCTGTTTGATTGGTCTGACAGGCTGTTCAGCCTGTTTTACCGGTCAGACAGGCTGAAAGTCCTCCAGTCAGCCTGTTTGACCATTCAAACAGGCTGCACGGCCTGTTTGATTAGTCAGACAGGCTGCACGGCCTGTTTGATTGGTCAGACAGGCTGACCAGCCTGATTGATGGGTCGGACAGGCCATCCAGCCTGTCTAACTGATCAAACAGGCTGAAAGGCCTTGTCATACGACAGACTCAGGATCTCGCAGTTGGACATTATTTCATTTGGCTAAGGATGCTTTTTGCCATCAGCAACTTTCAAGCTTTTGGTTAATCCTCGGGTCACATATGACATCACCTATGCACCCTCATCAATTTTCAGTGCTCTCTCGAAGTTACTTTCCAAACCTTTGAAGATTTGAGAGCAAGTTGCTTTTCAGTTATGCGAACAAAAGCAAGACCGATAACCCTCTCACCGGTCTTCCTTTCTTTTCGGCATTACTCCTTCATGTGCTTCACTTCCTTTTTTGGATTCGCCCATTCACTCTTTGAAATTTTTGAATTTTGACGCACAGTCCTTGAACTTCAAACTTCAATTCACTCACTCTCGCACCTATTGCACTTACCCCTGCTTGGTCCTCCAGTCATGTACTCTTTGCCTTGGTGTTGCTTGAACTCCTTTCATTTCTTCTGCTTTGACCCTGTGACCTCACATCTTGTTTGAACCTATGTCATACCTTTGTAGCCTCACTTGTATTTACTATATAAGCTGTATGCTTCTATGCTTTCCATCTTTCCTCATCAAAATAAGATTATAGTTTTTAGCATAACTTGATTCCACCTTCTCATTGCAAACCCTTTCAGTGTTCTACTCTAAGTCCCTCTGAGACTAAGTAACTCTTCTTCAAAACAAAGAAGACCTTCAAACAGTAAGTCCTCTCTTTGAAGCTATCTCTTTCCTTTCTTTTCCTTCAAATAGTGTCCACCCATCTTTTGTACAAGATGCTGTTTGACAGGCCTGTTGGACCAATAAAACAGGCCGTGCAGCTTGTTTGACTGGTCAAACGGATTAAAAGGCCTGTCCATACCATCAAACAGGCTGCGCGGCCTGTTTGATTGGTTGGACAGGTTGTTCAGCCTGTTTGATTGGTCGGACAGGCCGTTCAGCCTTTTTGATTGGTCAGACAGGCCATTCAGCCTGTTTGACCAGTCCGACAGGCTGAAAGGCCTGTCACACCTTTCAAACAGGCCGGTCAGCCTGTTTGACCGGCTGAAGCCCTACCACATGTAGAAAGTTGGTGAAAACAAAGCCGGGCACCTGGTGGCCAATGGGTACCTGCTTCATGCCACACTGATTTATAGTAAAAGCGAAGAATAGTGCCCCCTGGCGGCTATTCCGCTGCTGCTACGCTAATCTGTAGCAATGGTGGGCCGCTACCTTGTGCTACAATATTTGACCTATATTTTTCAACATAACTTTTTTTTTGAGATCAGCAGTGTTATTTTTATGAAATTTTTCCTCTTGATAAATTGACACATATCGTATTGATTTTTTCTCAGGTCAACTTATTGTTATCTGTTATCGCCACTTTTTTTTTATAAGCAAGAAGAAATCATATTTTTTGGCTGATAACAGACCCTGTAAGGCTGTTTATTGCAACTCTCGGAAAGTTACAATACAAGTTACGCAAAAAAATTTTAAGATACATGTAGCAGTTTAAGGAGGCTCCAATTACGTTACTTTATGACTGGCTGACTTCGGTCAAACTCTTGGGGTGTGGCCAAAAACTGTTTGACCTGACACAGAGCATTTCGGAACAAGGGGTTGAACACATCACCATGACAATGCATGGCAAGGCTCATGCAATACCTGGAGTTCAATGCCAAATGCAGACCAATACACTACCCAACAATTTTGTTGGAAGGCCAGGATATTTTTGCAGAATGTTCCTGATTACTCCAAGATCATCAGTTTTTTGCAACTCACAGGTGAGCCTAACTTATCTTGGTAAGCAATGGCTGGTGCAAGCGCCCCTTGTGAAGCGATTCCATTGGGAATGGGAGGATGCTCCGCATCCGGGCCCCCGACCATTTGGTGGCTTAGTTACTGATTCAGTCGTGCAATTGCTTTGATCAAAAGGCATTTTTTTTATCATCCAAGTCACTGGTATGTTATGATTCCTGAATAACTCTGACTGAACAAAGATACTCAACAATTGAGTTTTTTCTTTCACTTCAAGACTGTTGCAGAAAGGCTGCATTGAGCAGACAGACTTCTTTTTCACAAAACTCACTGACTGCAGAACCACACCATACTTGTTCTAGTAAGTAACTGTAAGTTCCTGAAGTGTCATTGAATATTCAGGCTGACAGACTGACTTGAACAACCTGTGTCCAGCTTCTATTTGATCCTCTGACCTAAAAAATTAAGGCTCTAAACAACCATATCCTATCTCAGCGCTTGTGAACAAAAATGGGTAAAGACAAGCGGTAAGTGTGTATTTCATCCAATTAAATCTGTCTTACTGATTTGAATTGTTTTTTTTCACTTTGGGATTGCTTGTTTCTATTGTGATTTTGGGCTTTTATTATGTGTTTATTGGATTGGATGACATGATCTTGGGCAATTTTTGACCTGGGTACTACTCATTTATTGATGGTAGTCACAATAATACTATTCAAAAAGAAGCAAAGAAATGATGCAAAGCTAAGAAAAAGCATCAGGATCAAGACAAGCTCCTCATACAATCTCTCAACCCTAGTGATACCTTTAACTTTGTCAAATGGCAAGATGTAAAGTTTTTGGAGCTCAATCTTTACCCAAAAATCCCACTCAAAAAAGAAAAAACTACCAGACCTCCGAGTGCCCATGAAATCAACATGGCTTATAAACAGGTTGAATTGTTTCATCAGTTTAAGACTGGTCGGAATATCATTTGTGATTCCTTGGATAAAGAATCTATCATTGCATTTATCAAGTTCACCAAGTTTGAAGATCTCTCCGAACAAGATACTACTGATCTCAACTTTCTTGCAACAATCTCAGAAGGTTATCAGCCCAGTTGCAGTTGACACCCATTCTTGGGGTGGTCTTATGTGGGCGATTGGCTGGCAAAAGTCTTTGGATAAGAATCAGATTGTTGGAAAGTATATAAAGCAGTTTGGGGTGGAAGACTCAATTGAGTTTGATTCACTTTTTACTGAATCAGCTCAGGTTTTGGATATTATCGGCCACCATTTTAAACAAATGGAAAACACTCCTTTTCAAGATAACCAAGATCTTATGAAAAAACACAAAATCCCATCCTTTGCTTTGCTTGAATTTAAACAAGATAAATCTGATTCTGATTGTTCACCACATTTAGTTTTCACAACCAACCATTTTTATAATCCACCCCATACTCCCATACTGATGATGAAGACATTTCACAATTTGCTTTTGCAATGTTTATTCCAACATTTACTTCTGATGGCCACTTAGATTCCTCCTCATCTAATTATGATATCTCTTCTGGTCCTTTTGTTTATCCAGATCATAAGTTGGCATAAATTTTGATCATCAACATGGGATTGTTAAAATGATATGGCAGGCAAACAAATATAAACATTTTACCATGCCTTCAACCCCTAGTTCACTTTTCACTTGTCTTGGGATGTCAGTCCAGATTAACCTTAGAATAGCTAATGCTTGTGGTAGACATAAAGAAGGTTTTTACAATAGTCCTAAATTTTACTTTGGAGATCACTTTGTTTATTTGTTTTGTACTGCTCCTTATTTTAGCTTGTTGGTTTCATTTCTTCTTATGCGCTTCTAGTTTATTTCCTTTTTCTCTTTTAAAACTATTAAATATCTTCTGATACCCATAAAAAAATTGATACAATGATCTTGTAAATTAAATAAATCATTTGTTGAATCAATCTGAGAATTAAAACCACTGGTGCTTCATTTAGTTGCTTGTGGATCCAGTGGGAAATTACTTAAACCAATAATTTGTGGTTGAACTATTTATGAAGTCCATATTTGTTGATGGGCATAATTTTCCTGATTTATTCATTTAATTTGGTGGTTTGGGGTTTGGCATGTTCCTAATTTTGATTTGAGTAAAGTAATGAGATAATGATCTAAATCAAAAAAGAGTGTATTCCTGGGGTTTTGATATTAACAATTTCTATATGGAAAATGTGTTAGAAGGCTTAGCTTCTAATGTGAATAAAATCACACTTGATACATGAACCATTGAAAAAATACTGAATAGCATGTAATTGGAGTAATAGAATTCGCAAAACTTCAATTTGTTTGCAATCCTTTTTTGGTTATAAGTAATGATAATGCAGAATTTCTGTGAGTGGATCAGTTCATAGTTTGAGTTTCTCACATAGGAATCATCAGACTATTTCAAGGGGAAGATTCCATAATATGAATAATTGAATATGAACAAGATTATATACATGGAATAAAACATTGTGGAAATGGCAGCTCAATTGAGGAACAAACAGCTGCTTGGTTGGTAGAGCTTACTTGTGGATCCAGACTCAGTCATAATAAATATCATCATATACTGCTTGGTTGAATTAATTTGCCATAACCTATTTCTCATAGAATCCATGTGTTATGGATCTCATGCAAATAATTTTACAGAATCTTTTTATTTTCTTTACAGCTTAAACTTACAATTTTGATTTTATTGTACCTTGAAGGTAAGAATAAGCACAGTAACAAGATAAGAATCAAGTCAATATTTGAAGAAGGTTTTTCTTGGTTTTGGAAAGTTAGAAAATTTTATCATTGTGAAACATTTTTCCTAGAAGGCTTAGCCTCCAATATAAGGCAAATAAAAAAATGCATCAATCAGTAATGGAATAATAATTGAAGTTAAAAATTGAAAAAAACATTGAACTCATATTTCCCTTCAAATCTATGAAACAGTTCCAGAATTCCTATGGTTGATAAATAATAGTGATATGGAGAATCTTCAAATTGATTGTTTATAATTTGGATTTCTTGGAAAAGAATAAACAATCATATAGTTATTCAAAGGTACACAGTTTGTGTGCTTTTGGATTTGTTTTGATAATTCATTGAATATATTTGTAAATCCTCAATACATGCCATTCAAATTTGTTTGACCAGCCCATATGAATAATGTATTAATAATAATATAAACCAATTACAATTGGTGACTGTTTTCTGTTTCTTGAAATCTTACACTAAAATTCCACAGAATGACCTGAGGGAGGTAGTTTAAAAATGAAGCCAAAGACTAAGAAATAGGCAACAGAGCTTTCTTGCACCTCACACAACCTGCTGCATTTGGCATTCCTGAAATCTATGTAGTTTTTAAAATCAAAAGATTGGTGTAAAGTGATTTTGGAAAAATTTGAAGATGCCAAAACCTCAATTACAATGCCATCAAATTATTCTGGATCATTTTGGGGAGACACACTTTACTGCCACAATGGTACTTGATTGCAGAAAACTTATGTCTTTCTTTGCAAACAGAGGTCACCAAAATTTTTGACACAAGTTTTTTGATTGGAATGAAGAATATGAGTCGACCATAGATTTGATTTTCATTGATGGTATGGATATTTTGGAATTTGATGTTGTACTGAAACCCATCCTAAGAGAATGTCATTGTCAGAAACAGAACAAACTGACAAAAAGGTGAAAAGTGAAAATTATGATTTGAGCACATCCAATTTGATCCATACGCTTGATTCCACTTCATTCAAAAATAATTTAAACTTTACTTTTACTTCAGCCATTTACACTTACCCAAAACCACCAATCACCACATCAGAATTCCTAGTACTTCAGAGAACACCTCCACACCTCCAGCTCCATCATTCAATGAAAATCCTCAATCAGTTCTCCGTAGATCATCCAGAAACACTACCCCAACAAGAAGGCCCGTAATGGTTGAACCTTCAAGCATGAAGCAATGCTAGAAGAAGCATAAGTGTTTGAAACTCGGAGATTCAATCTATCCCATCATCTGCCAATCCTGAGCCACATGCTGGTGGAAATAATAAAAATAAAAGGAAACTAAACAGCTTGGTTGCTCCAATATTCAAGCCCAAAAATAAGAAGAAGAACCTCAATTCAGTTGCCCAATCTCAAGGAAAAGCCCCTAATCCAGGTGTTGTGGTGACTACAACGATTGATCTTTCACAAGATTCCGATGATGACAATAACAAGATCAAAAAATGTAAAGGTAACACAACCAAGGACAAAGGAAACGATCCAATCACATCTTACTTTGGAAAACCCTATCATCTTCAAAGAGATGTAAGCAAATCTATCAATATGCTTTCCATTTATGTAGCATGAAACTGCTAGTTTCTTTCAAGGATGTTACCAATCCACCAATAACATTTCAGTGCTTGCACTGTAACACTGTAATCTGAGCGGCATTTACAACAAATGCCAATTTTTACTCACATCTAGATGCAAGCCGTCAGAAGGGAAGATTGTCAGCAGGGTGTCCCAATCAATCAGAAGCTATCAAGGGGGGGGGGGGGGGGGGGAAACTACAACCCACGGCTGCTGAGTATTTGAAACAAGGAATGGAAAGAAACACATCACATATCAACTCTTTATTCTGCCCTTCCAACAAGTTTGACAACCATATACTTAACTGACCGTTAAAACTAACAATGCATTTTTCAGACATTTAGCAGAAAATGATTGACTTCAGCAGGATTTGAACCAGTGACCTCAGCATGAAGCTAAGACACTATACTATAAGTGCTGCCTTTACAAACTAGGCTACCAGGTCTGTGCTGCTATTCATACCACAGTGGATTACAACATTTCAACACACCTCCTTAATCCACAGTGGGATGACAGGAGACCATGAGGTCAACCAATTTTCTGAACTAGTCCATGCAGTGAGATTGCATATGGCATAAGTGGATTTTGCATATAGCATATTCCATAGTAGGACAATGTCCTAAAGTTGCATATTGCCTAAGTGGATTTTGCATATTGCATATTCCATAGTAGGATAATATCCCAAATCTTGCATATTGCATAATGCATAATCTCATTTAAATGCATAGTATGCACTTAGCACATTTTGACTGTTAATCATGTTAAAACTAATAATGCATTTTTTAGACACTTAGCAGAAAATGATTGACTTGGGCAGGATTTGAACCAGCGACCTCAGCATAAAGCTAAGACACTATGCTAGAAGTGCTGCCTTTACCAACTAGGCTACCAAAACAGTGAGAATTTGAGTGAAGTTTCTGCTGTTACGTCACCTGAACGTTTACACTGAGTGACACCTGAGGTTTCACATGAGTGACATGTGAGGCTCCAACGTTCCGTCAGTGAGGTTTCAAATGAGTTAGAAGTGAGTTTTCACATGAGTGACAAGTAAGGTTTCACATGAGTGACAAGTGATGTTTCATATGAGTGATAGGTGAAGTTTCACATGTAGTTTTTTTTTCAAGTTGGAAGCGCTGTGTCATCTGACTTGAGACACCTTATAAAATGTAGATAAATTTGTGTATTTACAACCTTATTTATTGTTGTACATATAAATACATGAATATGTACTTATGGAACCCACTGGGATCCTCACACCTAAAAGCCAAATAGTCCAGATACTGCACTCCGGTAGATTTTAAAATTAACTACAACAATCATGGAGCTCTGCAAATGCTCAGTGTGAATGGCTCAAAACCCAGAAACAGGAAAATACATATCAGCTCACAACCATCTGAAGCGTCGAATAGCAGATTCACGAAGAAATTTCTCAATCCTGACTCTTGACACTTCTACTCAGTCCCAGACAGCTCAACCTCAGACCCCACCATCAGTCAAAACAGCCCCATCTCCTTCAGAACTGTCTGAATACAAAGAAGTGGAGAGTAAGCACAAACTATTCAGTATGTTATTCTTTTCATCAAGGTCCACAAATCTAAACTGATGCCAAAATTTATTATCTGTCTGGACAGTTTTCATATCAATTTTTACCGTGTGGCTTAATATCTTCTGTAATCTTAGTCTGACCAAGTGTCAGATTGCGCATCACATGCTCCTTGCTATTATACGCCAAGCTCTTCAAACACCCAATGCACAAAAAACTGTTGATGATATGCCAATTGACCCACGCACTGTTATCCAATCTGCTGGTTTGATGACCAACTCGTCAAAACTATCTGTTGTCAAGTCTGCTTTAGCCTATATCCAACCACCAACGTACCTTGGAATTTCTTGTACAAGCAGTTCTGAACCTCAGATGCCTGTAACAATTCACTCTTTTTTGACAAGACTATGCGGCCATCCCTTCCTGGCCAACCACGAGAAAATCTATGGAAGTTACCTCTTCAAACCATTGGAATGCCTCGCTGTTTTTACGTCACTCAGTCATTGAAAGTATGGCTCAAATGGATCTTGAACACTCCATGCGAGAGGTCTGACTTTTTTTCTTAGTAGAACTGGCTGTTTTGCTGGATTGTTTGCCCTTATTGGCTGGAGCTTGATGCCCTGTGGCAGGAAGAATGGCAGGGGGGGTGTTGAGTTGAGTGTTTTCAATTTGGGATTGTAAATGAGAAATGGTGCCGGTTAAATTGGCATAGATAGCTTGGTGTTTCTGGTTCTGCTCATGTATAACGTTGTGGATAATTTGGGCAAATTCATTGCCAAGGGTTAAGCCAGCATTTGGATTGGCTTGAGCTAATCCATTATCTGGGTTATACAGCACAAGGGATTGGGGATCAGGGGATTCTGGTGATTGGCTTGAGTTGAATGATGGGTCCATAGTAGATACAAGCAGGGTTTGGTAGGAAAAAGTAACTATGGGGCTGGTGGAAACTCACGGGTAGAGGATAGGGGACTCAGGAGTGAACAGTAGCAATAAAAATTTTGTTGTCTGAAGGGATGTTTGAAGCCTAATGGGAAGGGTTTTTATAGATGAGATTCGAGATTTTGTGGCTTATTTTACACCTCATGGACCACAAGTCTGCAAGTGCACAAGATTCTACTTGAGTAGGCCATCCGAGTAGCTCTTGGTGATGCATAACAATGCAATTCATGAGTTATTGGCTTGATTTTGGACACCACAACCACAAGTATAGCCATGTTTGCACAATCCAACTTGCATCTACATACTTGAGTATGCCATCTGAGTAGCTCTTGGTGATGCATAACAATGTAATTCATAATTTAGTGACTTGATTTCTGACACCGCAACCACAAGTATATATGTGTATGCACAATTCAACTTACATCCACTTACAAAAGTTGAGCTGAGTAGCTCATGGTGATGCATAAAAATGGAATCCATGAGGCTCAGCCTATTTAATTTCTCACATCAGGAACCACAATTTCAAATGTGTAGAAAAAAAAACAGGGGTGGGGTGGCTGGTCCAAAATTGAAACGTCACAAGTCACTCATGTGAAACTTCAAAAGTCACTCAAGTGAAACTTCATAAGCTACTCATGTGAAACTTCACGAGTCACTCACGTGAAATGTCACTGTTCAAAACTTCACCTGCAAGTCATTTGAAACAACACATGTAACTCATGTGAAACCTCAAGTGTCACTCAACATAAACATTCAGGTGACGTAAAAGCCAAAACATCACTCAAATGCTCACTGTGAAAGTCTGTGCCTGATGTGCTGATATTCATACAACAGTGGATTACAATATTTCAACACCAACTGATGAAAATTTGGATTGTGCTCGTCGAGCTGGTACAGCTTGTACCAGCTCAGCGAGCAGATCAAGCTGGTACAGGTTTTACCAGCTTGGCCCATCGAGCTAGATTAACACTGGCCCCTCAATCAGGGCTACGGCAAACTCTGGGCAAGGTTTTCCATGGCAAACTACAGGCAAGCTTTGCCATGGAAAACTCCGGGCAAGTTTTGCCACGGCAAACTCCGGCAAGCATTTGCTGGAGATTGCCGTTGTTCGCCTTTGTCCCCCTTTTTTCACCGGAGAATTTTCTCAGGTGGCGCACACCAATGGAAATGTTTTCATTGGTGTGCGCCCATCCAATGAAATCAATTACTTTGATGTGAGCCAGAACTGATTGATTCAAATTCATTGGTGCTGGCTCACACCAATGTAATTGATTTCATTGGATGGGCGCCACCAATAAAAACATTTCCATTGGTGTGCACCACCTGAGAAAATTCTCCAGAAAACAAAGGAAAACAACTGCAATCTCCAGAAAAAGCTTGCCAGAGTTTGCCATGGCAAAAATTGCCCGGAGTTTTCCGTGGCAAAGCTTGCCCAGAGTTTGCTGTGGCCCCAATCAAGGGGCCGGTGTTAATCTAGCTCGACGGGCTTCTTGATCTGCTTGCTGAGCTGGTACAACCTGTACCAGCTTGATCTGCTTGCCGAGCTGGTACAAGCTGTACCAGCTCGACGAGCAGCTGTCAGTTTTTTTGTGTTTTTGTTTTGTTTTCATTTCTGTTTTTGTTTTTACATACAATGACTGGGAGAAACCCTCCTAGTCAACAAGAACCTACAGTCTCGACAACTGGGAGGATTCCTCCTGGTCATCAAGACTCCACAGTCTCAATGACTGGGAGGATCCCTCCCAGTCATCAAGACTGTGGATTCTCGATGACTGGGAGGATTCCTCCCAGCCCTTGAGACTATGGAGTCTTGATGACCGGGAGGAATCCTCCCCGTCATTGAGACTGTGAAGTCTTGATGACTGGGAGGAATCCTCCCAGTCATTGATAATCCACAGTCTCGATGACCAGGAGGAATCCTCCCAGTCATCAAGACTCTACAGTCTTGATGACTGTGAGGATCCCTCCCGGTCATTGAGACTCCACAGTCTCAATGACTGGGAGGATTCCTTCTGGTCATCGAGACTCCACAGTCTTGATGACTGGGAGGAACCCTCCAAGTCACCAAGACTCTACAGACCGGGAGGATTCCTCCCGGTCATTGATACTCCACAGTCTTGATGACTGGGATTACTACCAGTCTGCAAGACTGTAGAGGCTTGATGAATGGGAGGGTTTCTCCCAGTCATTGTATGTAAAAACAAAAACAGAAATGAAAACAAAACAAAAACACAAAAAAACCGACAGCTGCTTGTTGCGCTGGTACAGCTTGTACCAGCTGGGCAAGCAGATCAATCAGAGCAAAGATTGAGTGATGAGAGAGGGTTGGATATGTCGGAGGACATGGTCGTTGAGACTGTTGGGTCTAGAGTTCGATCTTCAGCAATCTGGAAAGTGGAGTCAGAGTTGTTGGTGGACAACAATGATTTGGGTGATTGCAATGGAGATGAGGTGTATTCTGGCTCAAAAGAACTGGTAGCAGAGGTTTCAGGAGGCTCAGGGGTAGGTTCGAGGGATGGAAGCCGGAAGGCACCTGGAATTTTGGGACAATCCTCCACAGTAAAGTATTCCTAACACCTCTAGACAGGCTCACTGGAGAGTCTAAACAATCCTGGGCTCATAACCTGAGAAACACCAGATGGCCAGCGGTTAGAACAAGGAAAGAGTCTCCGAGATGAGCGAGAAATGAGGAAAGGACTTGTACCTATGTGAGGTACAAGGGGTGACACATGAGAAGAAATGAGTGAGGGAAAGAAAAGAGAGAGACAACGATAGGCTGAACTAAGTACAACAAATGAAGGAAACCTAATCTAGGTACATGATCAACTGAGTTCGGGTGTGTTGGAAATCTCCAGACCTAAACCTAATCTTCTGGTCAACCGGTCTTGCTGAGTCATCAACACACTCCACAGTCTTGATGACTGGGAGGATTCCTCCCGGTCATTGAGACTCCACAGTCTCGACGACTGGGAGGATTCCTCCCAAAAATTGAGACTCCACAGTCTCAATGACTGGGAGTATTCCTCCCTGGTCATCAAGACTCCACAGTCTCAATGCCTGGGAGGATTTCTCTTGGTCATCGACTCCACAGTCTTGATGACTGGGAGGAATCCCAGTCGCCGAGACTGTAGAGTCTCAATGAACAGGTGGGTTCCTCCCGGTCATTGAGAATGTAGAGTCTTGATGACTGGGTAGATTCCTCTGAGTTATCGAGAATCCACAGTCTCGGCGACTGGGAGGAAATTCTCCTGGTCATTGAGACTCTACAGTCTCAGAGACCGGGAATGACTGGGGGGAATCCTCCTTGACACCGAGACTGTAGAGTCTCAATGACTGGGACTCGGAGGAATGCTCCCAGTCACCAAGACCGTAGGGGTTTCTCCCAGTCATTGAGACCCTACAGGCTTGATGACCTGGAGGAATGCTCCCAGTCACTGAGACTGTAAAGTCTCAATGACTGGGTGGATTTCCTCCCAGTCATCAAGACTGTGGAGTCTCAATGACCGGGCAAAACCCATCCATTCTTCCAGACCGGAAACAACCCATCCAGTCATCAAGACTCCACAGTCTTGATGACCGAGAGGAACCCTCCCAGTCATCAAGACTCCACAGTCTTGATGACCGAGAGGAACCCTCCCAGTCATCAAGACTCCACAGTCTCGATGACTGGGAGGAACCCCCCAAGTCATCAAGAATCCACAGTCTCGATGACTGGGAGGAACCCTCCAAGTCACCGAGACTCTACAGACTGGGAGGATTCCTCCCGGTCATTGAGACTCCACAGTCTTGATGACTGGGAGCACTCCCAGTTGGCAAGACTGTAGAGTCTCGATGACTGGGAGGGTTCCTCCCGGTCATCAAGACCGTAGAAGCATGATGACTGGGTGGATTTCTGTCCGTCAAGCTGTTACAAGCTGTACCAGCCGGACGGGCAGCTTGACCTGTTTGCCGAGTTGGTACCATCTGTACCAATTACGGGCAGGAGAACTCC
The DNA here is from genome assembly GCA_001624995.1 of Puccinia horiana. Lineage (NCBI taxonomy): Eukaryota > Fungi > Basidiomycota > Pucciniomycetes > Pucciniales > Pucciniaceae > Puccinia > Puccinia horiana. The sequence continues at coordinate 1,057,874 of LWDY01000007.1, forward strand.
GGCAGTTCTCCTGAAGAGTTCTCTGCTGTGAAACTGCGGCAGAAAAATCTGCCGGGGTATTCCATAGGTAGCAGGCTTTCATGCCCGTTAAACTTGTACGGGTCTTACCAGATTGAACTACATGGTGAGCTGGTACAACCTGACCATTTCAACGGGCAGCAGAACCTACTCTATTGAAAACTGCAGCAGCTCTCTGGCAAGCATCCAGTAGGATTCTCTGCCACAATTCTCCAGCAGAGAACTCAGCCAAGAAAGTCCTGAAAAGAACTCTGCCGGGGAAATGCAGCAGAGAGCTCTTTTGGGGAACTGCCAGACAACTGCAGCAGATAAATCTGCCTGACAACTGGGGCAGATAAATATGCCTGACAACTGCGGCAGATAAATCTGCCAGACAACTGTGGTAGAGAAATCTACCAGAAGCCTGCGGCAGATAAGGAGTTTTCCTGCAAACTCCAGTGTGGAGTTTGCCTGTAAACTCCAGTGTGGAGTTTGCCTTCAAACTCCAGTGTGGAGTTTGCCTGTAAACTCCAGTGTAGAGTTTGCCTGCAAACTCCAGTGTGGAGTCTAAAGATTTTGAGGCGAAAACTAAAGAAATTGATTTCAGAATTTGAGACAAAAGACAGGTGAGATGAAAAAGAGCAAGAGAGACAAAGAAGAAGAAAGATGTACCTAAAGGATTGGATGATCTGATACTATATAGTGAGGAGACTTGAGACAAAGATTAAGAAAAAGAAATTCCACTACACAAATCTCTCAGAAACAAAGACTGAAAATAAGAAATTGTAGAAGAAGATGTGAAAGAAAAGGAACAGTACCACTTCTAAAGAATCTGGCAGCTGGTTGGCCTCGACAAGAAATGAAGGAAGACACAGATTGATTGATCCTGTGTTTGTATTTGCTGTTTTGAATGGTTGAGAGTTGAGACAAGGAAACTGCCACGAGGCACTGAGCTCAAAGGAACTGCACAGTGCTGCGAGAGTGGGACAAACATGAAGCACTGGGATCGAAATTTGACAGAGTCTGCCTGAAAAATCCAGTGTGGAGTTTGCCTGAAAACTCCATTGTGGAGATTGCCTGAAAACTCCATTTGGAATTTGCCTGAAAACTCCATTGTGGAGTTTGCCTGAAAACTCCATTGTGGAGTTTGCCCAAAAAATCCCTTGTGGAGTTTGCCTGAAAACTCCATTGTGGAGTTTGCCTGAAAACTCTATTGTGAATGCCTGCAAAATCCATTGTGGGGTTTGCCTGTGAACTCCAGTGAGGAGTTTGCCTACAAACTCTATTGTGGAGTTTGCTTGCAAACTCCAGTTGCAAATTTGCCTGCAAACTCCATTGTGGAATGTGCCAGCAAACTCCAGTTTGGAATTTGCCAGCAAGATCCATTTTGGGGCTGCAAAATTGGCACTGCAAACCCCATTGGAAAGTTTGCACTGCAAACCCCTGTGAGGAGTTTGCACTGCAAAATCTTGTGAGGAGTTTGCACTGAAAACCCCTGTGAGGAGTTTGCACTGTAAACTCCTTGTTGAATTCAAGAGTGCCTCACGCTTGCAGCCCGCGGGCTACTCGCAGTGCCGCCTCCACAGTAACCAAATCAAGGTCAGGACACATTTTCCCTGTTGAACTTTCCTCATCTCAACCCAGAACCAAATCATCTGGACTAGTTAAGCTCACAACTTGACTCAACATACTTTGAGCTCAACCTTCAAGATCAACCAGAAACCAGTTTAAGGGTTGTGTCCCTCACTGATCTTTTGTCAACGGAGCAGAGGCACAGGCTAGGATTCTAGAACCAAAGTGGGGGTCTTTATTCCAAAACTAGACAGTTGAGAGAAGAACTCTTGTAAGTACATTTAGTCAGAAGGTTAAGGATGAAAGGAAATGAGGAAGTGAGAAAGTGATGAAAAGAGAGAACTGGAGAACACTTACCTAGACGGTGGAGATAAGAACTCTGCCATCTAGGTGAGGGGAATTGGGAAGCCTAAGTACAAGTCATGCTTAGGTAATCCAGTCTGTTGGACCATGTGAGACCCACAAGAAAAGGGGGGCTTCACACCCAGTCACTCCAGTTTTGGTATTATTTCATTTCCTTTCATTACTTCTCTTTCTTTCTCTCCATTCTCATACTGATTTGCTTTCCTTCAGTCTCATTCTCTGTGTAGTGTGGTGGTTTTGTTTTTTTGTTCTACTTTTATTTTTTTCTCCCAATGGTGGGTTGCTACACTACCAGTAGCAGGTAGCATCACAATAATTGCTAACAGCTAACGGCTTTTTCCCTACCTGTTAGTGGTTATATCGCTATTGCTACATGCTGGTGCCCCTAAATGGGCACCACTACGCTGCACTACAGTGGTTTTTAGTGGTAAAACGGCTGTAAAGGACCGCTACAATTGGCTGTAGCACAGCATAGCAGCCCCTAAGACCACTAACACTATACTGGAGGCAAAAAAATTTGCCGCTACACTACACTATTTTTGGAAAATAGTGTAGCACAGTGTAGCAGCCCCTAGGACCACTAACACTAGGCTAACGCTACAGCACTGGCAGCAAAAAAAATTGCCGCTATGCTACACTATTTTTGGAAAAAAGTGTAGCATAGCATAGCAACCCAGCACTGTTTCTCCTCATGGTCCTTGTTGTTCAGCATACCAACTCAATCCTTTAGGTATTTCTCTTTCCATTCTCGGTTTTGTTCATTTTTCTCTTTCTCTCTTGTTTATTTGTGTCTTTCTCTGATCAATTCAACTTTAGTTTGCCTTAAATCAAACACTCCTGTGGGGAGTTTTCACTGCAACCCCTGTGAGGAGTTTGCACTGCAAAATCCTGTGAGGAGTTTGCACTGCAAAATCCTGTGAGGAGTTTCCAAGGCAAAATCCTGTGAGGAGTTTGCACTGAAAAATACTATGAGAAGTTTGCCCGCAAAATTCTGTGAGGAGTTTGCCTGCCAACTCCTGTGAGAAGTTTGCCTGAAAACTCCCTTGAGGAGTTTGACTGCAACCTCCTGTCAGGAGTGTGCCTGAAAACTCCTGTGAGGAGTTTGCCACTACTTAATGCAGGAATTTTCCACAACTTGCAGGAGTTTTCCACTCCCTGCAGGAGTTTTCCACTCCCTGAAAGAGTTTTCCACTCCCTGCAGGATTTTTCCACCCCTCGCGTGAGTTTGCCACTCCTCGCAGAAGTTCTCCACACCTTGCAGAAGTTTGCCACACCTTGCAGGAGTTTGCCACACCTTGCTGGAGTTTGCCAGACCTTGTAGGAGTTTTCCAGACCTTGCAGGAGTTTTCCTGACCTTGCAGGAGTTTTCCACTCCTTGCAGGAGTTTTCCACTCCTTGCAGGAACTTTCCACAAGTTTGCCCCTCCTTGAAAGAGTGCGCCACTCCTTACAGAAGTTTAAAGGTTTTTGAGGCAAAACTAAAGAAATTGATTTCAGAAAGTGAGGCAGAAAAAAAGGAAGAGTGAAGAGAAATGAGAAACAGGAAAGGAAGAGGGAAGTACCGAAAGGATTGGATGATCTGACTACGAGGAGACTTGAGAAGAAAATAAAGAAAGAAAAATCCACCACACTATACTCTCAGAAACAACAACTGAAAACAAACAAACATCAGCAAAACGAGATGAGGACAGTACTACTGTTGAATCTGGAAGCTTGATTGGCCTCGACAAGAGGTTACAATGTACATGGATAAGGTTTTCCTGCAGTTGGGTACGCTGTTTTGATTGGTTGAGAGTTGAGACAAGGGTTGGGGTTAGGGTTGGGGTTAGAATCTTTGCTGAAGTTTTCCAGGGCAACCCCAGAAAATCTTTGCTGAAGTTTTCCAAGGCAAACCCCAGCAAATCTTTGCTGAAGTTGGGCAAAACCCAGCAAATCTTTGCTAAAGTTTGCCTGGGCAAACCCCAGCAAATCTTTACTGAAGTTTGCAAGGGCAAACCCCAGAAAAGCTTTGATGAATTTTGCTAGGGCAAACCCCTGCAAATAGTTGCTGAAATTTGCCAGGGCAAACCCCAGCAAAAATTTTCTGAAATTTGCCAGGGCAAACTCCAGCAAATCTTTTCTGAAGTTTTCCAGGGCCAGCCCCAGCTAATCTTTGCTGAAGTTTGCCTTGGAAAACACCCTAGAATATCTGCTTAAGTTTTCCAGGGCAAACACCAGCAAATATTTGCTCAAGTTTCCCTGGGTAAACCCAAGCAAATCTTTGCTCAAGTTTGCCTGGGCAAACCCCAGCAAATCTTTGCTGAAGTTAGCCAGGGCAAACCCCAGCAAATCTTTGATGAGTTTGCCTGGGAACACTCCAGGAAATCTCTGTGCCACCCAAGAAAACTCTCCTGCAAATTTTCCCCGGCAAACAAAGGCAGAAATAGGAAAACGATGGCAATCTCTGGAAAAAGCTTGCTAGATTTTGCTGGTTGAGTTTGCCATGGCCACACTTTGCCGAAGTTTGCCGTGGCAAACTTTTGGCGGGGTTTTCCGGTGTTTGCCGTGGCAAACTCCACCAAAAGTCTGCCGTGGTAAACCTTTTCCAAACCTTTGCCAGTTTTTGCTGTGGTAAACTCCACCAAAATTTTGCCGTGGCAAACCTTTGCAGGTGTTTGCCCCTGCAACAGTGGCCAACCTTTGCTGGTGTTTGCTGTGGCAAACTCCACCAAAGGTTTGCCGGTTTTTGCCGCTGCAAACTCCACTAAAAGTTTGCCGGTGTTTGCTGTGGCAAACTCCACCAAAAGTTTGGCATGGCAAACCATTGCCGGTGTTTGCTGCTGCAAACCCTGACAAAAATTTGCCATGGCAAACTGAGACAACTTGGTGAGCAGGTTCAACCTGCTCACCGAGACCACTCAGTGAGCAGGGTCAACCTGCTCACCGAGACCACTCAGTGAGCAGGGTCAACTTGCTCACCCAGTCATCTTGGCAAGCAGGGTAAACCTGCTCACCAAGACAGCTCGGTGAGCAGGGGCAACCTGCTCACCAAGACCACTCGGCAAGCAGGGCCAACCTGTTCACTGAGACCACTCAGTGAGAAGGTCAAACTGCTCACTGAGACCACTCAGTGAGAAGGTCAACCTGCTCACTGAGACCACTCAGTGAGCAGGGGAAACCTGCTCACCGAGACCAATCGGCAAGCAGGGGCAACCTGCTCACCAAGATCACTCGGAGAGCAGGGGCAACCTGCTCATTGAGACCACTCGGCAAGCGGGGGCAATCTGCTCACCGAGACCAGACCACTTGGTGAGCAGGTCAACCTGCTCACCGAGACCACTTGGCAAGCAGGGTGAACCTGCTCACCAAGACTTTTTGGTGAGCAGGGTCAACCTGCTCACACCAAGACCACTTGGCAAGCAGGGCTAACCTTTTCACTGAGACCACTCAGCGAGCAGGGGCAACCTGCTCACCAAGACAAATTGGTGAGCAGGTCAACCTTCTCACCAATTCAACTAGGTGAGCAGGTTAAGCTGATGACCGATTCAACTTGCTTACCGAGAAAACTTGGTGAGTAGGGTCAACCTGTTTACCGAGACATCTTGGTGATCAGGGTCAACCTGCTTACCGAGACTAGGTTCACCCTACTCGGCGAATGGTCTTGGTGTGAGCAGGTGGACCCTTCTCACCAAAAATTCTCGGTGAGCAGGTTGCCCCTGCTTGCCAATTGGTCTCAGTGAGCAGGTTGCCCCTGCTTGCCGATTGGTCTCGGTGAGCAGGTTTCCCCTGCTTGCCGATTGGTCTCGGTGAGCAGGTTTCCCCTGCTCACTGAGTGGTCTCGGTGAGCAGGTTGACCTTCTCACTGAGTGGTCTCAGTGAGCAGTTTGAACTTCTCACTGAGTGGTCTCAGTGAACAGGTTGGCCCTGCTTGCCGAGTGGTCTTGGTGAGCAGGTTGCCCCTGCTCACCGAGCTGTCTCGGTGAGCAGGTTTACCCTGCTTGCCAAGATGAATGGGTGAGCAAGTTGACCCTGCTCACTGAGTGGTCTCGGTGAGCAGGTTGACCCTGCTCACTGAGTGGTCTCGGTGAGCAGGTTGACCCTGCTCACTGAGTGGTCTCGGTGAGCAGGTTGACCCTGCTCACTGAGTGGTCTCGGTGAGCAGGTTGACCCTGCTCACTGAGTGGTCTCGGTTTGCCACAGCAAACTTTTGTCAGAGTTTGCCTTGGCAAACACTGGAAAAGGTTTGCCACGACAAACTCTTGGTGTAGTTTGCCACGGAAAACACCGGCAAAGTTTTTCCACACCAAACTTGTTGTGGAGTTTTCTGCGGCAAACACTGGCAAAGGTTCGCCACAGCAAACCTTCAGTGGAATTTGCAATGGCAAACACCAGCAAAGCTTTGCCACTGCAAACCTTCAGTGGAATTTGCAATGGCAAACACCGGCAAAGCTTTGGTGGAGTTTGCCACGGCAAACACCAGCAAACTTTTGGTGGACTTTTCCATGGAAAACACCAGCAATGGTTTGCCACTATTGCCACGCCAAACACCTGCAAAGGTTTGCTATGGCAAACTTTTGGTGGATTTTACCACAGAAAACACCAGAAAAGGTTTGGCACCACAAAAACTGGCAAATTTTTACCGCAGCAGACTTTTGGTGGAGTTTTCCACGGAAAACACTGGAAAAGCCTGCCACGGCAAACTCAACCAGAAATCTTTTGCCAGAGATTGCCCTTGTTTGCCTATTTCTGCCTTTGTTTGCCAGAGAATTTTCTTGGGTGATGCAGAGATTTCCTGGAGTGTGCCCAGGCAAACTCATCAAAGATTTGCTGGGGTTTTCCCTGGCAAACTTCAGCAAAGATTTTCTGGGGTTTGCCCTGGAAAACTTCAGCAAAGATTTGCTGGTGTTTGCCAACGCAAACTTCAGCAAAGATTTGCTGGGGTTTGCCCATGCAAACTTCAGCAAAGATTTGCTGGGGTTTGACCAGGCAAACATCCGCAAAGATTTGCTGGGGTTTGGCCAGGCAAACATAAGCAAAGATTTTCTGGGGTTTGACCAGGAAAACTTCAGCAAACATTTGCTGAGGTTGGACCATACAAACTTCAGAAAAGATTTTCTGGGGTTCCAGAAAAGATTTGCTGGAGTTTTCCCAGAAAAATACCAGCAAAGACTTGCTGGGGCTTGCCCAGACAAACTTCAGCAAAAATTTTCTGGGGTTTGCGGGTTTGCCCAGGCAAACTTCAAAGATTTCCTGAGTTTTGCCCAGGCAAACTTCAGCATAGATTTGTTGCGGTTTTTCATAGTTCTGAGCCATGCTTCTTACGTGTGCTCTATGGTTGGTGCCTTCTCCTGCACCCTCTCTGCACTGAGAACCTCAGGCATCCTTAGTCCAGGGGTGAACCAATCTCAACCAGAACCTTCTCAATCCAATAGCCAGTTGCTGCCAGGCACATGAGCATTGGTATTTCTCTCATTCTTCTGTTTCTCTCATTGTTCATTTCTCCTGTCTAGCTGTTTTTTTATCCAGTCCCCTGTCTGTGAGTTGTGTGTGGTAGTATTCTTTTTTCATTTTCCTCACTTCTTACTCATCCTGGTCCTCTAGGTAAAACCTTCTTTCATTTTTCTTTCTTTCTCTTTTATTTTTGTTCTGTTTCTGAAATTCAACTCTCCAGTTTTCTGCCTGAAAGTTTGACAGATTTATTACAGTGTCGCAGCACCTGGAAAATATACTAGAGGATCGTGATGGCCAAAAAACCATGAGCATTTTCCAAGGCTAACAACCCTAAGCTGGACGGAAAGAACTAGGGTCAGCCTTTATGCACACCAAAGACGGAGTGCACAAGTGTGCACTCCAAAGATGTTTGGAGTGCGCACCTGTGCACTCCAAAAACACTCATTTCTTTGAGTGCACAAGTGTGCACTCCAAGGACCATTGGAGCACACAAGTGGGCACTCCAAACATCTTTAGAGTGCATGGTGTTTGCACTCCAAAATCTTTTTTGGCACAGAATTCTTGGAGTGAAAACTGGTTCACTCCAACTTGTTTGGAGTGACCAGAAGTTTACCTTCATCCCTCCAAGACCGATCGGTCCTGGAGGGATGAGGAGAGAGAACAGGAAAAACCTCATCAACCAGAAGGAAATCCTTCTGGTTCATGAGGTTGTTGTACCTCATTGACTGGAAGGATTTCCTTCCGGTTCATGAGGCTGCTGTACCTCATCAATCGGAAGGAATTCCTTCCAATTGATGAGGTTTTTATACCACATTGATTGGAAGGAAGTCCTTCCAATTGATGAGGTACAACAACCTCATCAACCGGAAGTATTTCCTTCCGCTAAATGAGGTATTTGTATCTCATCAATAGGAAGAAAGTCCTTCCAATCGATGAGGTACCACAAGCTCATCAAGCTGAAGGTATTCTTTCCAATTGATGAGGTACAACAACCTCATAAACTGTAAGGAAGTCCTTTCAATTGATGAGGTGCAGCGACCTCATCAACTGGAAGGATGTACTTCTGGCTGACGAGGTTGTTGTACCTCATCAATTGGAAGAAAGTCCTTCCAATTGATGAGGTACAAAGAACTCATCAACCGGAGGGATTTCCTTCCAGTTGATGAGTTAAAACAACCTCATCAACCGGAAGGAAATCCTTCTGGCTGCTGAGTTTATTGTACCTCATCAATTGGAAGGACATCCTTCCGGTTGATGAGGTCTCTGCACCTCATCAATTGAAAGGACTTTCTTCCAGTTGATGAGGTACAAAAACCTCATCAATTGGAAAGAATACCTTCAGCTTGATGAGCTTGTGGTACCTCATTGATTGGAAGGACTTCCTTCCTATTGATGAGGTACAAAAACCTCATTTTGTGGAAGGAAATCCTTCCGGTTGATGAGGTTGTTGTACCTCATCAATTGGAATGACTTCCTTCCAATCAATGTGGTATAAAAATCTCATCAACCGGAAGGATTTCATTCCGGTTGATGAGGTTTTTGTACCTCATCAATTGGAAGGAAGTCCTTCCAATTGATGAGGTACAGCAGCCTCATGAGCCAGAAGGAAAACCTTTCCGGCTGATTTTGTTTTTTTACCTCAGCTACTGAAAGGATATCCTCTCGGTTAATGAGTTACAACAACCTCATCATCTGGAAGAAAATTGTTCTGGTTGACGAGATTTTTGTACCTCATCGATTGGAAGGACTTCCTTCCAATCTATGAGGCACAACAACCTCCTCAGCCAGAAGGACATCCTTCCCGTGGATGAGGCCGTTGTGTCTCATCAAGTGGAATGACTTCCTTCCAATTGGTGAGGTACAAAAACCTCATCAACCTGAAGGAAATCCTGTCAGATTATGACTACAGACCAAACAGACCAACTACCCCCCGCAAAAGATGAGTTGAGTTTAGACCTAACTGTGGTGCAACATGAGTAACATTGTCTGCAGCATAGAACCAAAGAAAGACCGCTGACGGAGAATTAAGATTTAATTTCTACCCGATGAAAACAAATAGAACCAAGAAAATCTAAACTTCCCAAGACAGACATAAGACTTGAGAATAGACAAACTACAATACGAAAGTAAGTAGAAATAAATGGCTATAGAGAGACATAGAAGGGAAAGATTAAACTGACCAAGACCTTAATACTCCTCAATAGACCGACTGCATCATTGTACAGAATAACCTTGTTTGTTCCAAAAGACCTGCCATCGTTTCTGGAGAGACTGTCAAAGGACTACACCATTGGTGAGTACCAAGAGCATAGATTGAAAGAGAAATAGAAAGAGAAACTGATTAAACTTCGTTTTCAGACACTGAACAGGAACCCTAAGGACATATCCTGTACGAAGTTGAATCAGATCTCAGCAAGAAGGAAACTTGTAAGTCAAGCCAATCAGGCGAGATGAAAGAATTGAAAAAGAAATCAGAAGACTAACTAGAGTAATGCTTATGACAGAAACAATTTCAAGCGCTGCGCATCATAAGAGGTGAATAAGCATAGAAGTAAAACTAGAAGACAATAAAGTCTATGTAAGTGAAAGGAAGAACTAAATGAATAGGTAGAAGAATACTGATGAAAGCAACCTTATGCAACACAAGTGTTCTTTGCCAAAGTGCTTCTATCAATTATTCATTCTTGACTATTCCCATCTCATCTTACTCAAAGATCTACCCTTCATACTTGCTTCTTGCCGCTCAACATATGCCTGCTTTCAGGTACACAAATCATCTCTTATTATTTTCAATCTTGTTTTCTCTCATTGTGCTTGCATGACTTACATAAAATCAATCTTTCAGTTGTTCATAATCTCTTAAATCCTTCCGGTTGATGATGTTGTTGTACCTCATCAATTGGAAGGACTTCCTTCCAATCGATGAGGTGTAAAAACCTCATCAACCAGAAGGAAATCCTTCCAGTTGATGAGGTCATTGTACCTCATTAATTGGAAGGCCTACCTTCCAATCAATGTCGTGCAATATGGTTGATGAGGTTTTCATACCTCATCAATTGGAAGGACTTCCTTCCAATTGTTGAGGTATAAAAACCTCATCAGCCGGAAGGATATCCTTCTAGCCAATGAGGCATTTGTACCTCATAAATCGGAGAGAAATGGTTGATGAGGCTCATGAACCTCATGCGTCAAGCTGCTAGGTACCAGGTTGATGGACAGGCAAGCCTGCTTGCCGACCATGGTCCTTGTCCAACCAGCTTGAAATGGATTCTCAATGACCGGGAGGAATCCTCTCAGTCATTGAGACTGTGGATTCTCGATGAATGAGAGGAATCCTCCCAGTCATCAAGACTGTGCATTCTCGATGACCGGGAGGAATCCTCCCAGTCATCAAGGCTCCATGGTCTTGAGACTCCACACTCTTGATGATGGGGAGGAATCCTCCCAGTCATCGAGACTGTGGAGTCTTGATGACTGGGAGGAATCCTCCCAGTCATCAAGACTATGGAGTCTCAATTACCGGGAGAGATCCTCCCAGTCATCAAGACTGTGGAGTCTTGATGACCGGGAGGATTTCCTCCCAGTCATCGAGGCGTGGAGTGTTGATGACCGGGAGGAATCCTCCCAGTTGTTGAAACTCGAGCTGGTACAGCTTGTACCAGCTCGGCAAGCAGACCAAGCTGGTACTGGCTGTACCAGCTTGGCAAGCAGATCAAGCGGCCCGTAGAGCTAGCTTATAAACACCAGCCCCTCGATTGGGGTGTTGCCATGGCAAGCACCGCCAAAAATTTGCCGCGGCAAACTCTGGCGAAGTCTGGCCACGGCAAACTCTGGCGAAGTCTGGCCACGGCAAACTCTGGCAAATTGTTTCCATGGTGAACTCTGGCAAAATTTTGCCGGAGATTGCCGTTGTTTGCCTTTGTTTGCCAGAGCAACTTCTTGGGTGGTGCACACCAATTGAAATTTTTTTATCGGTGGCACCCATCCAATGAACTCAATTTCATTGGTGTGAGCCAACACCAATGAATTCAATTTCATTTGTGTGAGCCAACACCAATGAAATTGAGTTCATTGGATGGGTGCCACCAATAAAAACATTTCAATCGGTGTGTGCCACCCAATCCTGATTTGTCTTGGCGGGAGGCCAACCAAGCTCATTTGCATCCGTTAGCTACCACCAAGTTAATGAGACATCGGTGGCAAGTGCAACCGAGTCTTCTTTGCTCAGTGGACACCAGGCAAGCTCATCTTGGCTGTCTACCAACCGATGAATGAAATTTCATTGGTTGGGCAGCCCCCCGAGTTTGCATTGGGTGCTCTGAAACCAAGTTTAACTCGGGGGGCAAAACCCTTGTGCGAGTTCAAACCAAGCTTGACTCGGATGCATATTGCATTGGGTCAAACTCAACCAATTTTAAATTGGTTGAGTGTAACCCAAGTTGCCTGGGTTACACCCAACCAAGCTTATTATTCTGGCGGTGCCCGGAGATCTTTGATCTTGAATTTGGCCTTGACTTTGGATTTGAAGGATTCTAGGTCTTTACTAAAGATTGCCAGATCATTGACATGAAGATATAGGAACATGCTTCTTCTTTAAAACACACATGTTTTGGCATCACACCGTCTGAAGCCACTCTGAAAGCAACGGTGGGTTGCTACGCTACACTACGCCACATGCCCAATAACCATTAGCATAGCGGTGATTTTTTCCCCCCAGGAATTGGTTAGCGTTAGTTGAAATCCCATCCCGCTAAACTAACAGGTAGTGTAGCGGTTTTTTTTTGTAGCATTAGTTTCAATTGATCACATGCTACACTAACAAGTAGTGTAGTTTTTTTCTGCTAACAGGATTCTCTCATCTGTGTAGCGTAGTTTTTTTCTTTGGCTAACAATATTTTCCCAAATCAGTAGCATGGTGGGCTTTCAAATGAAATTTAGAAAAGCAAATTCCCACTACAAGTCAGGCTAACATAAGATAACACACCACTATGCAATAAATAGTGGGAGGTAATCAAATCATACCACAGAATGAGAAGAAAAATAACATAAAACATGGAATCAAGGAACCATCCCCCCACCGATGCAATTTTTAGTGCATAACAAGAAAAGAGGATAATGTTCTGATCCCCCATTAAGCCCAACTTCCTTTTGAATTTATTACCTGGGCAATTAATCCGCTTTGATTTGGTAAAGTCACAAGTCAGAAAGGGTGTTAATGGTATGAGTAAAAGAGAAATGACACAAAAAGAATCAACTGATGGATGAGTCAAACAGGTTTCAAGCTTGGATCATCAAGGTTTTCAGTCTTATACTATATCAGGAGTGAAAGTTATAGCTGTCTGAGGTCAAACTGGGCCCAAGGCAATCAATTAGACCCTGAATCCAATTAAACCCATTCACTATCTCCTGTAGTTTCGAGAGAGTAGCATCAGGGCTGGAAACGATGATTTTGTTCATAATTATGTTGTCCACTACGTTGTGTAGGTATTTAGACAACTTAGCCAGAATATCTTTGGGTACGCCAAGATTGACTACTGATATCTCAGTTATCATCTTGCTCATGTCAGATATGAATGCTCGGAGGTTTCCCGAGTATTTGTACAGCATAAACTTGAGCCATACTCTTCCCTTGTTATTGACGGAAGAGGAGGCGTAATGTCTGATGATTTTTTACCAGATTTCGTAAGGGGGATCCTCATTCTCGGCAGTCACCACGGCGTCAAAGGCTTCGTCGCTCATGTAGTTCATGAGGATGTTGATGGCCTTGGCATGTTTCTTTGCCATGAAGTCTGCAGCTGCGCCGCTGAGAAGTATGGGTGGTTGCAGAACACATTTGAGTAGTCCCTTGTGTCACAAATGAGCTTTGATTCTGATTGAACAGGGGATGAAATTACGATCAGTCAACCGAGGGATATTCTGATGGGAAGCTGCTCCTTCTTCTTTGACCATCGTGATCCTTTAGTAGATTTGAAGCTGCGAGACTGTAAATCTAAAGAAGTTTTTGACGAAACTAAAGAAATAGATTTCAGAACATGAAGATAAAGAGAGAGAAGACAAGTGAGAAGGAAAAGAGACTGAGAAAGAAAGTGTACCTAAAGGACCAGATGAGAAAACTAGTAGGAGACTTAGAAAGATAAAGACACAACAAAAATTCCTCCACACACACTCTCAATAAACAAGACTGAAAAATGAATGAAATTATTAGCAATGAGACAACAAGGATGAGAGATGAGAGAAAAGAAGAAAGAAAAATGGACAGTACCACTTCTATGATTACAGGAAGCAGGTGACCTCGACGGACGGATTGACGCGGCAATGATAGTTGGCCTGGTGTTTGGGTCGTCTGATTGGATGGTTGGAAGTCAAGAGAAGGCAGGGATGAAGATAGTTGAGCGGCTGCAAGTTCAGTCAGGAAGCAGGAGGCTTCAGAGCCGGAATTTCAACATCAGTTGGATGCAAAAACGGAAGGAACAACCCTGATGCAATGCTGGGCACTTCACCCAGAGCAAAGACCAATCCGTAAAAATCCTACCACAAGCCTCAGCAGTCAAATCGCAAGCCTTGTCGCTCCAAAAACATATCTCATTTCTCAAAGCTGAAACTGCACCGTCCACAAGCACATTCAGTTAGTGCACTACAGTCCAGTGCTACAACCACTCATCAGTTAGGCTAGGGCCTCACACCATATGTTTTACAACCTGGTGTTCTTCTCTGATGTCGAAGACTGCCATCTCTTGGTCAGCACTGGCAAAGGGGTTGGTGACCTGGTAGCCATCAAGACTGGCACGGAAAACATCTTTCAGTCCAACGAAAAATTGCTTCAGCTTCCCAAATCACTCTATCTTCCTCAAATCAGTCAACACCTCATTTCATTGGGAAGATTATCCAAAGATACCATCCACATAAAGCAGGAATATTTGCATCATCAAGTCACAATTGATGATCACATCACATTCAACTGCAAAATGGATGATGGTGTTTTACAGTTCAAAGACTTCCTGGGACCCATCTTGTCAGTGGTCACAGCCTTGTCGACTCAAACTCACTCATCTCCAACTACTGTCTACAATTCCTGGCATGCAAGACTCAGGCATGCTGGTATTGCAAGAATGAAAGCAGCACTTCCTCCAATCCCACTCTTGCAACCATCTAACTGCAACTCCTGCATGACAGGCAAGATAAGTAGGCTCCTCTTCAAAGGGCACTTCAATCCCACATCGGCACCTCTACAAATGGTTCATGGCGATATTGTTGGACCAATTTCTCCCTCATCCAACTCTGGAGCCAGATACTTCTTGACTTTGATTGATCAAAATTCTGGTTACATCAGTGTCACTCCACTAAAAGAAAAGTCACAAGTACCTGGTACAATCATCAAATTCAAGAATTTCTTTGAGAATCAGACAGGACACCGGATCATAAAGCTCATCATGGACAGAGGAGGCAAATTTGTCAACAACTCACTCTCCGACATTCTCAAGCAGTCAGGCATACAACACAACATATCGCCACCCTACACACCACAACACAACGGGCAAACAAAACTATAATCAACATGGCCCGTTGCATGCTACTACAATCCGGTTTATCCAAAGAGTTGTGGGGAGAGGCGGTCAAGACAGCAATGGCAGTCACCAACTGCTTACCTTCCATCAAGAAAGGTGGTGCCTCAGCTCTCAAAAAGCTGTTCAACAGAAAACCAAACCTCTCTTTCTTTCATCCGTTCGGATGCAAGGTATGGCTCATCAAACCTCCTTAACTCCGAGCAACCAAATTTGACACTGTAGTGTGGGAAGGTATCCTCCTTGGCTACAGCAACGACTATTCGTGCTACAGGGTAGTTCGACTGGAAGACAAGAAAATTTTTGAAACCTGACATGCCTACTTTGACAAATCAGTGTTCCCTCTTCTTGGAGCACTTTCCCCCAGTCATGATCCGTACCACAACTCTCCAACTTCACCGCAAACGCCATACCATCATTGTCTGCTCTTCTCACTGTCAGATTCCAGGTGTTTTCACCACAAACGCCATACCATCATTGTCTTCTCTTCTCTCCACTGTCTCAAGCATGGGGGGCTGTTGGATTCCAGGCATTTAGGTACTAGCCTCTCCCAGCCCCGTAGATCAATCAGGTGCTTCAGCGCTAGCCGCATTTGGCACAAACATTCAAACTGGTAAGCTTGTGAAGCAGATTGAATCTTAGCCTCATGAATGATAAGAAAGATGCATCGATCCAAGTCAGCAATACTGACTTCTCTACCTACCTCACTTCCCATCTGCTGACCAGATGATGTGTGAATGGCGGATGTTCCAGGCCAAGTTAGCCACACTCAGAGTGCAATGGGGGAAGACTATTCAGAGTAGCTGCACAGCCAGGAAAGATACGGCTTGTATCTACCATACCTCATAAGCGTGACAATAAAGTTGCCTCACTAAAAATAGAAGTGATGACTTACCTTGTTTCTTGTTTATCATCATTCAATCCAGAATACTTGCAGCCCATCTAATCATTCCCTTCCCTTATAAATCTTCTTCATCCGAGTTTCCCACTCCCCCGGATAAGCGATGACCTTGTTCCGCTTCTTCGGCTACCCTCATCTATCTTCCTTTCTCTTTATCCTTACCTAATTCACTCCAACCTACCATTGTCTCTCAGCCTCTTGGCATTATCTCAACTGTTCATAATCCCAGCCACAACACACTTGTTTACCCTGCTCTTAGGTATGAACCAGAGCATTTCTTATTTCTCTCTCAAATTTCTTTTCCACCTGTTCATAGTTTAAACCTGGTTCTGTTGAATGAAATATCTCTTAGTGCGTTGAATTTTCTCAGTGGTTGCCGTGGAAAAATCCACCTAAAGTTTGCCGCGGCAACAGTGGGAAACCTTTTCTGGTGTTTGCCTTGGCAAACTCCACCAAAATTTTGCCTGTGTTTGCCCTGGCAAACTCCACCAAAGGTTTGCCAGTGTTTGCCACTGCAAACTCCACCAAAATTTTGCACGTGTTTGCTGCGGCAAACTCCACCACAAGTTTGTCGTGGCAAACCTTTGCCGGTGTTTTCTGCGGCAAACTCCACCAAGAGTTAGTTGGTCATGGCAAACCTATTCCGGTGTTTGCCAAGGCAAACTCCGACAAAAGTTTGCTGTGGCAAACCAAGACAACTCAGTGAGCAGGTCAACCTTCTCACCAAGACAACTCGTTGAGCAGGTCAACCTGCACACCGAGACAACTCGGTGAGCAGGTCAACCTGCTCACCAAGACGATTCGGTGAGCAGGTCAACCTGCTCACCAAGACAACTTGGTGAGCAGGTCAACCTGCTCACCGAGACCACTCAGCAAGCAGGGTCAACCTGCTCACCGAGTGGTCTCAGTGTGCAGGTCAACCTGCTCACTGAGACCACTGGTTGAGCAGAGTCAACCTGCTCACACCGAGACCACTCGGAAAGCAGTGTGAACCTGGTCTTGGTAAGAAGGTTGACCCTGCTCACTGAGTGGTCTCGGTGAGCAGGTTGACCTGCTCACTGAATGGTCTCGGTGAGCAGGTTGACCTTCTCACCGAGTGTTCTGGTCTCGGTGAGCAGGTTTCCCCTGCTTGCTGAGTGGTCTTGGTGAGCAGGTTAGCCCAGCTTGCCAAGTGGTCTCGGTGATCAGGTTAGCCCTGCTTCCCAAGTAGTCTCAGTGTGAGCAGGTTGAGCCTGCTCACCGAGTGGTCTC
This sequence comes from Puccinia horiana, assembly GCA_001624995.1. NCBI lineage: Eukaryota > Fungi > Basidiomycota > Pucciniomycetes > Pucciniales > Pucciniaceae > Puccinia > Puccinia horiana. The sequence goes on from LWDY01000007.1 coordinate 1,074,949, forward strand.
GGTGAGCAGGTTGAGCCTGCTCACCGAGTGGTCTCGGTGAGCAGGTTGACCTGCTCACCAAGTTGTCTTGGTGAGCTGGTTGACCTGCTCACTGAATGGTCTCGGTGAGCAGGTTGACCTTCTCACCGAGTGTTCTGGTCTCGGTGAGCAGGTTGACCTGCTCACCGAGTGTTCTGGTCTTGGTGAGCAGATTGCCCCTGCTTGTTGAGTGGTCTTGGTGAGCAGGTTAGCCCTGCTTGCCAAGTGGTCTTGGTGATCAGGTTAGCCCTGCTTCCCAAGTGGTCTCAGTGTGAGCAGGTTGAGCCTGCTCACCAAAAAGTCTCAGTGAGCAAGTTCACCCTCCTCGCCAAGTGGTCTCGGTAAGCAGGTTGACCTGCTCACCGAGTACCTGCTCACCGAGTGGTCTGGTCTCGGTGAGCGGGTTTCCCCTGGTTTCCCCTGCTCGCCAAACAGTCTTGGTGAGAAGGCTCACCCTGCTCACCAAGATGACTGGGTGAGCAAGTTGAACCTGCTCACTGAGTGGTCTCGGTGAGCAGGTTGACATTGCTCACCGAGTTGTCTTAGTTTGCCATGTAAAACTTTTGTCAGAGTTTGCCTCAGAAAACACTGGAAAATGTTTGCCACAACAAACTTTTGGTGGAGTTTGCCGCGGCAAACACCAGCAAACGTTTGGTGGAGTTTGCAGCGGCAAACACCGGCAAACCTTTGGTAGAGTTTTCCGCAGCAAACACCGGGAAAGGTTTGCCACGGCAAACCTTTTGTGGAGTTTGCCACAGCAAACCTTTTGTGGAGTTTGCCATGGCAAACCTTTTGTGGAGTTTGCCGTGGAAAAAAACAGAAAAGGTTTGCCACAGCAAACCTTTGGTGGAGTTTTCTGCAGCAAACACTGGAAAACTTTTGGTGGAGTTTGCCACAGCAAACACAGGCAAAGGTTTTCCACCATTGCCGCCGAAAACCTTTGGTGTAGTTTGCCACAGCAAACACCAGCAAAGGTTTGGCATCACAAAAACTGTCAAAGGTTTACCAGGGCAGACTTTTGGTGGAGTTTGCCACGGCAAACACTGTCAAAGGTTTGCCATGGAAAACACTGCCAAAGGTTTGCCATGGCAAACTTCAGCAAAAATTGACAGGGGTTTGCCTTGGAAGACTTCAGCAAAGATTTTCTGGGGTTTGCTTTGGCAAAATCCAGCAAAAATTGACTGAGATTTTCTGGAGTTTGCCCAGGCAAGCTTCAGCAAAGATTTGCGGAGGTTTGCCCAGGCAAACTTCAGCAAAGATTTGATTGGGTTTGCCCAGGCAAACTTCAGCAAAGATTTGATTGGGTTTGCCCAGGCAAACTTCAGCCAATATTTGCTGGGGTTTGCCTAGGGAAACTTCAGCAAGGATCTGCTGGGGTTTGACCAGGAAAACTTCAGCAAAGATTTGATGGGGCTTGCCCAGGAAAACTTCAACAAAGATTTTCTGGGGTTTGACCAAGCAAACTTCAGCAAAGATTTGCTGGGGTTCGGCCAACAGTGGGCCGGCTACACTACCCTTAGCGCGGCATAGCATAATTTGGCTACGGCTAACGGGTTTCCACTGGCTTTTAGCAGATGTAGCGCTTTTGCCTCATACCTGGCCTCAAAGAATGAGGCCGCTACACTGCGTTACAGCGCTTTTTAGCGGAAAACCCTGCTAAAAATGGCAAAACGCAGTGTAGCGGCCTTACAACCAATCCAGGAAGGGTATTTTCTCTCAAAACTGACCAATCTTTGGATTGGTTTTGTATTTGTTTACTGATACAGTACATCATATTTCTGAATTTGTGTATTGATCATCTGATCCGATACCTGAGATCTGTCTAACAAATTATGTGGAACCAATACAATCCGGTCTAATTCCCAATAAATATTGGGCTGTACAGACGAGATGAGCCTCCTGCCCAACTGAGTAAGCATTACTGGAGAATGTGAAATATTGCACTTCTCAGAATTCTACACATCACTCTCTTCTCACCCTCAAAATGCCACAATCATCCGCAATACCCCATCACGCCATTCCACTCAAATTATTACCCCAAATCACTCCAATGCAATTTGTGTTTGACCTAGTTGAGATTCTCAGAAATCAATATCAACACTACCTAGTCCCAATTCTGAAAGTGAAGATGAAATCTTTACTCAAATTCAAAAACAGCCCGCCTCCAAACAACAAAACAAGAAAAAAACATAACAATCATCTTTTTCCGACCAAAATTCCACTTTCAAATTAAAACCAAAAAAGAAGAAAAAAAAAAACACTACATCTGATAACGACTCCAATCAAGATGTATGTGTGATTTATGTTGAACAGGACTCGGATGAAGATAACTCCAAAGTCAAGAAGTTGAGGGTGAAAAACAAAAGTTTGTTTGATGATGTCACCAGTTACTTTGAACCTCCATTTCATGCTGATGAATCCGATACTGTAGGTCATTTCATTTTGTTTCAAAATTAAAATTTCATGAGACTATATCTAACAAAAATCTATCTGTGCTAGGGTTAAAAATTGATGTACAAGTGTAAGTGGTTCTCAAATGTTTACAAGAAAGGCATTGGGACCAAATCAAAACTTGTGAAGCACCATGATCAAAATTGGGACCAGATGCCCTGCTCAGCAAAAAATGAAGCAATTCTTGTGGGGTCCAAGTTACCACTGACAGCAAAGGAAGTCAAAAATAACATGCAAGCAGAACAAAACGGAACAATCAAGGCCTACCTTAAAAATACAGCATTCAACACAAGATGGCCTCTGAGAATCTTACTCACATGCTTCACTTTTTATAGATCAAACTATTAAATGTGATACATATTTAAATGTATCATGCTTCGTCACAAGAGTCTTCAATCAGCTTCTGGTGATGTGGCTCATTTGATTCTTGTTACCCTGGAGCCTGATTGAAGAATTTCTACCTGAAGTGACTTTTGACTATGTTTGACGAGGTACCATCTTGTATTCCCGCACTTGGCCAGCAAATGAGGCCCATAAGCTTTATCTCAACCTACAAAACGAGGTGGTTTCCAGCTTACAGGTACACTGTTTTTGTACATTGAACTTTTTGTTTCATCATATTTGCAAATTCCTAATAAGAATTGTTCACTACCAGCAACTTAGCTCAAAATTCACATTGATCCATGATGTCTGGACCACAAAAGGTAAACATCATGCGTTTCTTGGCATCTCGGCTGCTTAAATTACAGAGGATTGGGTTTTCAAAATATCACATCTCGGCATGAAGTACATTGCATCAAACCACAAGGGAAGACTATTGGCCATTCCTTTTTTCAATATATTAACAAAATCTAAACTCAAAGGCAAGATGAGTCCTTTCTGTTTCTTTTTTCGCTCGTATTTGAACTGATTTAATATTACTTTCTATACATTTTAGCTCAAACTACAGATTCGGGCTCAAACCACTTCACTATGGCTTCAGAGGTCAATTGGCTTGTTTTCAAGAAGACCGGTGTCGAACCTGACCTTTCAAGAAATCATATCAGATTCTCCTGCCACAAGCTCGCACTCATCCTCAATGCGGGCCTCCAAGCAATCAAGCTATCCACAAACAGGCTTGTTGCATCCAAGGATGCCACACTGGGCTTTGCCCCTATCATCAAAGAATCTGAATACATTGAAAAAATCAATCAGTTTGTGGCCAAGGATGTTGTTTTAGGATCATTGACTAACACTCAATCTCAGGATAGTAATCACCCAAGATCTGATAGATTTGATAGTGGTGACGAGCCTGATCCATGGGATACACCAATTCAAGGCAAAAATAGGATCTATAAGAGTTTAAAGAAGATAAATCTTGAATTACATCTCTCTTGGTTGAAATGCAAAGGCTAATATTTCTTTCACCTAGGTTGACTTTGTTATCCAGAGGATCACATCCTCCGCTGCCAAACAATCTGAGTACCACACATGGTGCAAAAAACTCGACTTTGATGGCCCGAGCCTCATTGCCAGGTAAAGAATTTTCTGGAACATCTATTTCAAAAGTCGCAATCGAAGTTATCAAGCTAGGAAGCTCATTTCTAAATTGATGGAAAATAAAAACAATCAAGTGGAAAACACTATTATAACAACATTGAGATAAGCCAAAGCGAGAGGGATATTGTACATCAATCAAATGAAACTTTTGGGGTGAGTTGATCATGTTTTTCATTCCAATCAAATTGAGTCCCACTAATCTACCATCTCATTGTGATTGCTAGAAATTTTACTATCTCACCAAAAAAAAAAAAGAAGGGTGATTACTCCTTGGCATGCTTGCTCATTTCCAAATACCAGCACATCAAGTTGTTCATCAACAAGAAGATCAATTCTCCATCCGAACCCAAGTTTGACAACATGTTTTGAAAGATGTGTAAGGGTTGTATCCCTTCACTGAAGTTGAATAGCGGACGAGTCTCAAGGAGGGTGCAGATGAGGAGTTCTAGGACAAAACTTGGGGGGCTTTGATTACTAGGACTGGATCAGAGTGACTGCAGTCAGTTCTCTCTGTTGAAAAGAAGAGGAAAGGAAAGAGGTTACCTGGCTCATAGAGACTGCAGTCACTTCTCTGCTGAGCCAAGGAAGGAATGAGACTGGGATATGTACAATGTTGTGACAGGGCTTGTGTCATCTAATGAAATCTTGTAAGTCCAACAGGGGAGGGGCTTACAAGATGCTAATCAAAACAAACACCTATCTTAACGAGGCACTGAAGTGTGATGCTATCCTTATGGCAACTTTGCTCAATCCAAGCTTCCGACTATCAATTTTTAAGCTGTCATTCCCCTCCAAGTACGAATACATGTTTGACTTATTGAAGGATCTATTTGAAACCCAAAAATATCAAGTTGAAGCAGCATCAGAAACCTCAAGACCAGCCCGACCTGTTATTGATAAACCCGAATTAAGCAAAAAAGCTTGAGAAGAGATTGAATACTTTCCTGAAGTGGTCAGAGCCACTTGCCCAGATGAACTGACTGTCTATCTAGTGGGAAAGCATAAGCTACCTACATTGGAGGCAAGTGGATGCCTGAAATGGTGGAAGGTAAGCTTTATCAATGTACCACTACAATGATTGAGATGTTTTTAACTTGATTGATTTCTTTGATAGATCCATGGACAAGAATTCCCAATCTTGGCCCTCCTAGCCAGAGAATATCTGGCCTGTTCAGCAACTTCTGCAAGCGTTGAGAGGTGCTTCTCAGCTGCAGCCAATACTTGCTGTGGCAATCAAGGGTGTCTAGGTGCAAGAACAATCAAACACTGCGTAAGTTCTCATCAGTGGCTGGTTCAAGGAGTTGAACCGGAGGACAGTTTTGAGATGGTGCAGAGCATCCTCACCCAGACCACTGCACACAAGTCCTTTTAAAAGAAGAATAGGATGCCAATGATTCCAAGTCATAGTTTTTCAATTAGGATTCATTTTTTTTATATGTACACTCTCTCCCCCATTGTTGCACAGGCATGTAGCTAGCAATCCTTAACCAACCTCAATAAGATTTTTCATCAAAAAATTCTAGATCCATATCATTACTGTATCTGTATCACATTACGATACACAGTGAAAGCAAAACCTGAGATTGGCTTCACCATAAAATACCTCTGCATTGTATCAAGAAGCCAATACAATACACTTCAATCTGATACAATCCTTGGGTAACCAATACAATACACTGTATTGGCCAATACCTGTCTTGTATTGGATTGGTTGCAGCATTGCTAGAAGGCGGCTAATGCTACAGCACTATCAGGCTTCAAAAAAGGCCTCTACGCTGCACTTTTTTTGAAAAAAGTGTGGTGTAGCGCAGCGGCCCACCGTTGGTTTGACCAGGAAAATTTCAGTAAAGATTTGCTGGGGTTTTCCCAGGCAAACTTCAGCAAAGATTTGCTGGGGTTTTGTAAACCTCCAACTCTTTTTGGGTTTCACAAGGCTTGTCACACAATTACATAAGCTCAACCCATATTAAGTCTAGCCTTCCTTCTTTACCTAGATGGCAGAGATCCTCTCTCTCCTATCTAGGTAAGTACCTCCTTCCCCTCATTTCCATCCTTTACTATTCTTCCTTCTGATTGGTTTAGTTGTACTTACAGAGAGATCCTCTCTCTCCCATCTAGATTGAAATAAAAGATCCCCCTTTGGTTCTAGAACTCCTTTTCCGTGCCTCTGTGTTGACTAAGAGCAGTGAAGAGACACAACTCTTACAGGTTTTCCCAGGCAAACTTCAGCAAAGATTTTCTGGGGTTTCCCAGGCAAACTTCAGCAAGGATTTTCTGGGGTTTGCCCAGGAAAACTTGAGCAAATATTTTCTGGGGTTTGCCCACACAAACTTCAGCAAAGATTTGCTTGAGTTTTCCCAGGAAAACTTCACCAAAGACTTGCTGGGGTTTTCCCAGAAAAACTTCAGAAAAGATTTGCTGGGGTTTTCAGCAAAGATTTTTAGGGGTTTCCAGCAAAGATTTGCTTGAGTTTTCCCAGGAAAACTTCAGAAAAGACTTGCTGGGGTTTTCCCAGACAAACTTCAGAAAAGATTTGCTGGGGTTTGTGTATTTGCCCAGGCAAACTTCAACAAAGATTTGCTGAGTTTTTCCCAGGCAAACTTCTGCAAAGATTTGCTGGGGTTTGTCAGAGTTCTGAGCCATGCTTCTTGCGTGTGCTCCATGTCTGGTGCCTGCCCCTACCCTTCTCTGCGCTGAGCACCTCAGACATCCTTAGTCCAGGGGTGAACCAATCCCTCCCCTTTCCTCATCTCAACCAGAACCTTCTCAATCCAATAACCAGCTACACAACTCAGTCCTAAACTCAAGGAACTCTACATTGTCGTCTCTCTCAAGGTCTCCATTGCTTCCATTCACTTGAGCATTGGTATTAACCTCTTTCTTCTGTTTCTCTCATTGTTCTTTTCTCCTGTCTAGCTGTTTATTTCATCCAGTCCCTTATCTGTGAGTTGTGTGTGGTAGTTTTCTTTTCTTTTATTTGTGTCTTTATTCAGTCTCCTCACTTCTTACTCATCCTGGTCCCCTAGGTAAAACCTTCTTTCTTGTTTCTTTCTTTCTCTTTTCTTTTTGTTCTGAGTCTGAAATTTAACACTCTAGTTTTCTGCCTGAAAGTTTGAAAGATTTATAACAGTCTCGCAGCACCTGGAAAAATTACTAGAGTATCGTGAAGGCCAACACCAAAGGAGCATTGTCCAAGGCTAACAACACTAAGCTGGGCAGGAAGAACTATCTTCATTGGTCAATGGATTGAAAGCTCATCTGAGACACAAAGTTCTCATCAAATACATCCTCGAACCTGCTGGAACCATTGTCCTTTCAGGAGCTGCTGCCGATCCAGTCTCCAAGAAGCATGCCAAAACAGTGGACATACTCATGAACTTCATGAGCGGAACCACTTCTGGGGACGTAATTAAACCGGACAATGAGGAAAGTCCCTTGCAAATCCGGGCGCAAATCACCAGCGGTACACCTCTACGTCTGTGAACAACTAAGGCCAAATGTGGCTTGAATTCATGTGGTATGAATTGTCCAGTAATCTCAAAGACTTCATTGGGAAATAGCCCTATTGAAACTTGGAATGCCGGACAGCATCCTGAGCTTCTCAATCATAGCAAGAATTTCTGAGGATCTCTAGAAAGTGGTCGATAACATCATCATGGAAAACCCTAAAGCGACTCTTTTGAAACTTCAAGAAGTGGTTCATCTCAAATACTCTCCCCGCAACAAAACCACAGCTGTGTCTGCCAATGAACCCACTGATTCTTCCTCTGCATTAATGCATGAATCAAAGAAAGGCAAAGGTCAACCCAAAAAAACATCAAAGACCAGTTTGCAAATGCAGGGGGCACAATCCCCTTGTAAAGTCGCACAATCACACCCACTGTTGGAAAATCCATCCAGAGTTGAGTTTGCCTGAAAACTCTGTTGAGGAGTTTGCTTGCCAACTCTGAGGAGATTGCCGGCAAACTCCTCTGAGGAGATTGCCAGAAAATTCCCCTGAGGAGTTTGCCTGCAGACTCCCCCGAGGAGTTTTCCTGAAGACTTCCGCAATGAGTTTTCCTGAAGACCCCGCAAGGAGTTTGCCTGCAGACTCCCCTAAAGAGTTTGCCTGCAGACTCCTGCCAGGACTCCCTCAGGGGAGTCTGCTGGCAAGGAGTTTTCAGGCAAACTCCTCACAGGAGTTTTCTGGCAAACTCCTCACAGGAGTTTGCTGGAAAACTCTTCACAGGAGTTTGCTGGAAAACTCTTCACAGGAGTTTTCTGGCAAACTCCTCACAGATGTTTGCTGGCAAAAACCTCACAGCATTTTGCTGGCAAAATCCTTACAGGAAAAACCCCATCAACCAAAAGGAAATCCTTCTGTTTCATGAGGTTGTTGTACCTCATCTACCGGAAGGAAATCCTTCCAGTTGATGAGGTACAACAACCTCATGAAACAGAAGTATTTCCTTTTGGTTGATGGGGTTTTTTTACCTCATCAATTGCAAGGAAGTCCTTCTAATTGATGAGGTTTTTTTACCTCATCAATTGCAAGGAAGTCCTTCCAATTGATGAGGTACAACAACCTCATCAACCGGAAGGATTTCCTTCTGCTAAATGAGGTTTACGTACCTCATCAATAGGATGGAAGTCCTACCAATTGATGAGGTACCACAAGCTCATCAACCTGAAGGTATTCCTTCAAATTGATGAGGTACAACAACCTCATCAACCAGAAGGAAGTCCTTTCAATTGATGAGGTGCAGAAACCTCATCAACCGGAACGATGTCCTTCTGGCTGACAAGTTTGTTGTCCCTCATCGATTAGAAGAAAATCCTTTCAATTGATGAGGTACAAAGAACTCATCAAACGGAGGTATTTTATTCTGGATGATGAGGTTGTTTTACCTCATCAACCAAGAGGATATCCTTCCAGTTGATAAGGTGTTTGTAACTTATCAATTGTAAGGAAGTCCTTCCAATTGATGAGGTACACCTCATGAACCAGAAGGCAACTGGAAGCAAAACCTTTCTGGCTGATGTTGTTTTTGTACCTCAGCTACTGAAAGGATATCCTCTTGGTTGATGAGGTACAACAACCTCATCATCTGCAAGAAAATCCTTCTGGTTGACGAGTTTTTTGTACCTCATTGATTGGAAGGACTTCCTTCCAATCTATGAGGAACAACAACCTCCTCATCCAGAAGGACATCCTTCCAGTGGATGAGATCTTTGTGCCTCATCAAGTGGAAGAACTGCCTTCCAATTGGTGAGGCACAAAAACCTCATCAATTGGAAGGACTTCCTTCCGATTGATGAGGTACAAAAACCTCATCAACCGGAAGGAAATCCTTCCGGTTGATGAGGTCGTTGTACCTTATTAATTGGAAGGTCTACCTTCCAATCAATGATGTGCAATATGGTTGATGAGGTTGCCGTACCTCCTTCCAATTGTTGAGGTATAAAAACCTCATCAGCCAGAAGGATATCCTTCTAGCCAATGAGACATTTTTACCTCATCAATCGGAGAGAAAAGGTTGATGAGGCTCATGTACCTCATCAACCAGAAGTATTTTCTTCTGGTTGATGAGGTTCATGTACCTCATCAACCGGAAGGATTTCCTTCCAGTTGATGAGGTTCTTGTACATCATGCGTCAAGCTGGTAGGTACCAGGTTGAGGGACAGGCAAGCCTGCTCACCAACCTCGGTCCTCATTGGACAAGCTTGACATGGATTCTTGATGACCGGGAGGAATCCTCCCAGTCATTGAGACTGTGGAGTCTTGATGACCGCAAGGAATCCTCCCAGTCATCAAGACTGTTGATTCTTGATGACTGAGGAATCCTCCCAGTCATCGAGACTGTCAAGTCTCGATGACCGAGAGGAATCCTCCCAGTCATTGAGACTGTGGAGTCTTGGTGACCAGAAGGATTTTCTCCCAGTCATCAAGACTGTGAAGTCTCGATGACTGGGAGGTTTCCAGTCATTGAGACTGTGGAGTCTCAATGACTGGGAGGTTTCCAGTCATTGAGACTGTGGAGTCTCGATTACTGGGAGGATTCCTCCCAGTCATTGAGACTGTGGAGTCTCAAGGACCGGGAGGATTTCCTTTCAGTCATCAAGATGTGGAGTGTCGATGACCGGGAGGAATCCTCCCAGTTGTCAAGACTTGAGCTGGTACAGCTTGTACCAGCTCAGAATGCAGACCAAGCTGGTACTGGTTGTACCAGCTTGGCGAGCAGATCAAGCGGCCCTTCCAGCCCCTTGATCAGGGTGTTGCCACGGCAAACACCGCCAAAAGTTTGCGGCGGAAAACTCCAGCAAAGTCTGGCCCAGCAAAATCCGGTGAACTCTGGAAAACTTTTGCTGGAGATTGCCATTGTTTGTCTTTGTCTGCCTTTGTTCGCCGTGCAAAGTTTGTCGAAGAATTTTCTCAGGTGGCGCACACCAATGGAATTGTTTTAATTGGTGGCGCCCATCTGATGAATTCAATTACATTGGTGTGAGCCAGCACTGCTGAATTTGAACTAATCGTGGGTGCTAGCTCACACTGATGTAATTGATTTCATTGGATGGGCGCACACCAATGAAATCATTTACATCGGTGTGAGACACCGATTCTGATTTGAATTGGCTGGTGGCCAACCAAGCTCATTTGCATCGGTTAGCTACCACCGAGCAAATGAACCATCAGTGGCGAGTCCAACCGAGTTTTCTTTCCTTGGTGGATGCCAGGCAAGTTCAGCTCGCCTGTCTACCAACCGATGATTGAAATTTCATCGGTTAGGCAGCCCCCGAGTTTGCCTTGAGTGCTCTGAAATGGAGTTTAACTCGGGGGGAAAAACCCTTGCGTGAGTTCAAACCGAGTTTGACTCGGATGCATATTGCATCGGGTCAAACTCAACCAATTTTAAATTGGTTGAGAGTAACCCAAAAGTTGCCTGGGTTACACCCAACCAAGGTAATTATTTTGGCGGTGTAGGACTCACTGAGGACATCATGGGTGGCTTCAGAGTCAATCAGGAACCGAGGTTCTAGGGCACTGGGGTTTGTTGGGGTGGCATAGGCGCCTTTGCACAGTGTAATCAGCAGGGGGTTGAATGTATTGCATCTGAAAGTTCTACATGCTCCAAGTGAAACTGACAAAGATCCCAAGCTCAGGAGAGGCACACACTTCATTCCTGAGCGGTGCCATTATTTGACTCGTCCAACACCCTCCTCGTACTGTCCCTCAGTCGCCTCAGCTTTCCTTCCAAGTCCTCAATCCGGACCATCTCTCGTCCCTTCCCTTTGATCCTTGTAGGGCATTCGCGTGCCAAGTGCCCCTGCTCCCTGCATCAGAAGCAAAGGCCCTGTTGCATCATCCGGGCCTTCTCAACGTCCAAAAGTAGGCCTTTCACGACCGAGATATCCATTGCATTGAGGTTGGGCGCCTGAGTTGTAGTAGTCGGCCCTGCCTTGGCGCCGTTAATTTCATTATCAATCTTCAAGGCCAATTGGGAGACCTCTGCCAATGTGACAAAGGTCGTCCACGCTAGGACAAGTGCAAGGCGCACTTGTTTCTGGAGTCCCTGTGTATACTGGCTGACCAGCGTCTGATCTTCCCAATTGGTGTCAATGGCGTGCATAAAAAACCTGTGCGTACAGTGGGCCACCAACTTGGTTTGTTTAAGTGCGCGGAGCACACGATCTGCTCAGGATTTCTTCTCGGTGCATGTTTTGCTTGGGATTTCATCTCAGTGTCAAAGGAAATCACATGGAACACCGTAGAGAAATAATTGTATGACACCAGCTCCACCGCAAAATATTTTTGTGTAAATTTCTGGGCCCAAGCGCTGGCTGGTCCAGTAAGGTACGACAACAAAAAAATGACCTTGCTTCAATTGTCAGGGAACAAGGATGGGTTCAAGATGAGGTAAAGCCCAATTTGACTGGCGTAGACCTCCGCTTTGACACCACGGGTCCCGTCAAATTTATCCGGGACTGCTATCTTGGGTCCTTTTGGGGTCACTCCCGCATTTGGTGCTGTCGCAGTACCGGCTTTGGCTAATCTGGCCTCAGCGAGTTGCTGTGCAGCCTCAGCATCCTGGCGCAATTGACGTTCCTCCTTTACCATGGTCATCAACTCCGAAAGTTGGTGTTGTGGAACTCCTACCATGCCAGGCGGTAGGCAGTTAGGTGGAGGGATAGGTGCTGTTGAGCTGCCCTTGAGGTTGGTCTGTAAAATTGATATTTGGGAATCAAAGAAGTGATAGCATTAGGGGGGGATCTGTTTTGAGACAAAGGAAAGTTGATTTCCTTAGGAGGTAGTTTGAGGGAGAAAGGATCTGAGTATGATAAAGATAAGAGAAGGATCAATAAAAGAATATCAGGTTGTGCTGGGAATACTGCCAGCAGATCAATAAAGTGATGGGTTTATTTCCTGGATCAGAAATCTGCCATGCCTTCTCATCCTCCAAGTTCCAGCGGAACTTGGACTCTGGGGAGTGACATGTCACAGAAATGTCATCATCTCCCTACATGAAACAAAGAAAAGAAAACAACACAACACAACAAGAAAGAAAAGAAGAGAATAAGAAACACCACAAAATCAGGCAACACAGAGAAGAAAGGACCAGAGTTGAAAAGACATTAAGAAAGAAGGAAATAAAACCATCACCAGAAAATAAATCAAGCATAACAGGGAATACACTCTTAGGACCAAGAAATGAGAACAATCAATAATCATGAGAGAGTGAGATTGATGAAATTGATTACTTTCTATTTGAGATCTTGAAGTCATGAGTCTTGAGGAATCTTGAAGGCTGCGGGTTGAGGGTTTGATTCTTGACTCCATGTACCAATTAGTTCACCACAGCGTTGGAGTTTGGCTGGGTCCATCCTGTAGTGACAAAATTGAATGGATTGCTTTTGACAATAGTAGACTCTTTGGTGGTGCACAAGAAAATTGATGAGGCTTACTTTAATTTTCTCCTGCCTCGCAATATCAAATGATGATGTAGATCCTTCTTCTGTTGGTGGAACTTTGGATTCACATGCGAGGGTGAGTCAAACTAGCTTACAAATTGTAGGTTTGAGTTCTGTAACTGATGTGGGGTGTCTGACGTCCGGGATGATTAAGGTTTCTATTGGGACTTCTGATGGATTGTATATCCGTTCTTCTTGATTCTTCAAGGTTTTGTTGATCCTCGTCTCTTGTATAAAATATCTTGCAATATGTTATGGTCTGGTTCTGTAAGAGAGAAGGAGATCCTTCTGGTTCTGGATTCAGTACTTGCTAGGTTGATTGCAAGATGAGGAGAGTATAATAGGCTCTCCTTGTCACTGACTAAGATAGTCAATCTGTGACATGTGTTGTAATTTTAAGCTACACACCATGGAGCCGCATTGGCTCATAACAGCTACATTTGATAACATGTGCATTTCAGGGGCTTCTGTTAATGTTAAAGCATGAGAAATCTTGTTCTGATACCGATACCTTTTTTTTCCCAAATGTGTTATGTTAACCTGTAAAACCTGCCATTACAGTAAAATTTGAAAAATTTCAACAAAAAAAAGTTACTTTTTGGTACTTTATCGATGCTGTTAGCTGTAATGGCCCACCATTGTCTGTAGCAAAAGCACAAAAAATAATGCTTCGAAACGCGGAGTCCCTAATTGGTGTAGCAATATTTTCGCTGCGCTTGTGCTAGAAGTAGCGCCTGGGCGCTACCGCTTCTGCTATTTGAGCTCAAAAATAGCGGCAGTCTGCTACGCTGCACTTAATTGCCGCTTTTTGTAGTGTAGCATAGCTGTTGCAGTGTTGACATGGTGTCTCATTTCTTTCCAAAATATACCGGAATCTGTGGCAAAAATGGAACTTACAGGATATCCCAAATAATATTACAGGATATCCTGTACAGAAAATGCTGTAATGTTAGTAGTGAATGTAAGTAAAGAAAAACAGAGAGGAAAAAAGAGGATAAGGAAAGAAAAGAACAGAAGGGGAATGATTATGGTTGAAGTTTAAGGGGATAACAGGAGTGAAAGGCTTTGAGTAGGTCAGGACAGTTTGTGAGATTTGAATCTGGTTCCCACAATGTGCTATCAGAGTCCTCCATATAACCAGACCATTCAACTAGGTATTGGATTTTACCACACCTTTTTCGGGAGTCAAGGATTTTGGATACCTCCCATTCAAGATGATCTTGAATTTTTACAGGCTCTAGAGGGGGGAGAAATTTACCAAGAAAAGGCAAAATGGAAGGGGAAAGAAGAGAAACATGGAACACTGGATGGATGCAACACCAAGAAGGAGGAAGCTTGAGTCGAAAGGTGTTCTTCGAAACTATTGATTCAATTTTGAAGGGGCTGAATTTCTTCTCTGGAGGCTTCTTCAAAGGTTGGGTTGATCTGATGTTTGAGGAGTCAAGCTAGACAAAGTCACCTACTGCAAAAGTTGGAGGTTCAAGTCAAAGTTAGTCAGCGGCGATTTTGTATTGTTGATTGGGGGCGTTGAGGTTTTTCTTTATGTCTTGCAGGGCTGAAGTGATTTTGGTGTGGTAGTTGGCAGCGGGCTTCGAGTTGTTCAAGTGGATAGAGTTTAAGGTTGGATGTTGTCCATACAGAGTGAAGAAAGGGGATTGCTTTGTGGCTGAATGAGTCAAATTCGGCCAAAGGAAGCCAGGAACTCCAGTCATCTTGCTGGTAATTGACCACCATTCGAAGATACTGCTCCAGGATCTGATTGATTCTTTTGATTTGGCCATCTGATTTGAGGTGATATGCAGTGGAAAGATTTCAAACAATCTTGAGTTGGTTGCACAAACCCGTCCAGAAGGCAGAGAGGAAAAGTGATCCTCTGTCCAAAACTATGTTCGAAGACAGGCCGTGTTTCAAAACCACAAATTCAACAAATAGATTGGCCAAATCTTCAGAAGTGGCTGTTGTGTGAGTTTTGAGGAAGAGGGCCATCTTTGAGAAGCGGTCCACTATGACTAAGATTGTGTCCAAGCCATTTGAGAGAGGCAACTGTGAAATGAAGTCCATTGAGAGGAAATCCCAAGGCCAAGGGGCAATGGAAAGAGGTTGGAGGAATCTGAACTTCTTATGGTGAGGAGTTTTGTTCTGTTGAAAAGTGTAACATGCTGTGAAATTGTCTCGAATCTCTTTGGTCACCCCAGGCCAGTAAAAATCTCAAGTTGTTGGGTTTTGTCTTGGCCGTGATGACCCGCAAGGGGTGAATCACGGCAGGAAGACAGGATTTTGAGTTTCATTTCAGCCTCATCAGGAACATACATTTTCTAATTGTAGAGAAGGAGGCCCATTTGATCATCCAAGGAGAATTTCTTCTGATGTCTGCCTTTCTTAAGGTCAACAATGATGGAATTGGACTTGGGATCATTCAACTGGGCAAGAAGAAAGGTCTCTATGTGGTCTCCCACCTCATTGGTAGAGATGGAGAACAGTGTCACAGATCCGTTGGGTTGGGCTTTGAATAATTTTTGGACATTGTCGGGATTATTGTTGGTGAATGTCTTCCCATCGTTAGGGTAGACATCCTCATGTCAAGTCATATTTAATT
Source organism: Puccinia horiana (assembly GCA_001624995.1). NCBI lineage: Eukaryota > Fungi > Basidiomycota > Pucciniomycetes > Pucciniales > Pucciniaceae > Puccinia > Puccinia horiana. Next base: position 1,090,500 of record LWDY01000007.1, read on the forward strand.
CTGTCCAATTTCCAATTGGCCCAACTATGCATGCACGGATTCAATACAAGCGATCATGTCAGCATCCCAATCAAAAATTGAAGCCCGCACTGTTTTCCCTTTCTTTAGTCAATCAATCAAATCAAAAACTAAAGAAAGGGAAAACCGTAAGTCCATAAATCCCATCCTCATCATTCTATTGGCAAAATCAATGGCTAATTCTTGGTTCCCTTATTATCTTTTTCTTTCCTATTATGTTTCCAGCTTGTTTCATCTTTGACTCACAATCTTTGTCGTGCCGTTATCCACATTACTCCAAACACCATTAAATCTCATCAGGTCCTTTTTCATTTATCTTGTCATCTTCTATTATCTTTTCTCATCATATTAATGTTTCTTGATATTTCTTCATTTCTTTTCATTCAGATTCATCCTAACTTCTTCATTCATCAAATCGGGCAGATCTAACCCGTATCTAAAAACTCATTTCAGGTTAGAGTAAGTATTGTTTTCATTATTTCTTGTCATTTCTTTCCTTTCTCTCTTTTTCTCTTCAGTCAATCAATCAAATCAAAAACTAAAGAAAGGGAAAACCCTTGTTTCATCTTTGACTCACAATCTTCGCCGTGCCGTCATCCACATCACTTCAAACACCATTGAATCTCATCAGATTCATCCTAACTTCTTCTTTCATCAAATTGGGCAGATCTAACCTGTATCTAAAAACTCATTTCAGGTTAGAATTCATCCTAACTTCTTCATTCTTCAAATCAGGCAGATCTAACCGGTATCTAAAAACTCATTTCAGATCCTTGTCAATATCCTCAAAACATTATATGGTAGCAAGAGTTGTTCAAGGTTAAACCAAAAAATTCTGAAAAATGAGCGATAAACCAAACAACCCTGATTTAGAAGCCCCGATTACCGATTCAAAAGCAAAATTGGCTCGGCCCACCACTGCAGTCAATAAGACTGAGAGAGCCGGAGAAGCACTAGCTGCCAAACAAGAGAAAATCCAAACCCAAAAGAACTTCAAAGAAGATCAGGACCATGCTCTCTCGATCTCGAATAAAGATCACACACAATCTTAACAATTCAAACTTCCCTAACTGGTCGACCCAAATCATGGGTAATTTGAGATCACTTGGTTTGGCCAATTTAATGCTAAATGATGAAGAAACCAAAGTACAAGGCGATTTTGAGCTTGTTGAAAAATGATGCATAGTCAAATTCTTGTTTGGAAGAATGGATGAAGAAAACTCACAAAGATTTCAAGTGGCGTACAAAGACGAAGTCCAATACCCTCAATCAAGTCTATAAATATTATGGATCCTGATCAAGGACTATCACCAGAGTGAGAATCAAGCTGCTATTTTCCTTATTCAAACTAAAATCGATAAGTTAAAGCAGAAATTGAATGTCAGCATATCAGATCATATTGACGTGTTCATGAAACTCAAAAGCAATATAATAAGTTGTGGAGGAAAGATTGACGGCACAACTCTAGCTCCCTTCATTCCTCCCACTACAACAAGGTCAGGCACTTGATTAGAACAGTTCTTCCGCTCAATAACCAAAAGATCATTTCAGAGTTGCAACAATTTGAGCAGGACGGCTTACAGTTCAAAGAAACCTCTGAATCATTCGATAGATCAAACAATCTCAACTCAGCCAAGGCCACAAATGTCAGAAAGAAATGCACCCCCGATCTCTGCCAAGGCCCTCACGACGCCGCAAAATTCTTTTGTAAACCAGAAAACACTGCTGCAAGAAAGGCATGGTTTGATAAACTCCGGTCTAAGAAATCAGCCAATCATGTTGAAGGCATAGTCCAAGACAATCAAGAACAGAACACCAACGATTCTACAATGATCCCATCCACTAGTAACACCTAAAAGAAGAAGAAGCTCTGGGCATTCATCACTTTTGGGTCAAAATCCAACTCCGTCGACTCAATCAGGGAGGCTATCTGGGATTTGGGAGCATCTCAACATATGTTCCGATCGAAGGACTTCTTTGATAAATTCGAAATGAGGCAACCTGAACCTAGAAAATCATCCGTTGGAACAGCTGAATCTCAGGAACTTCCAATTGAAGGAGTTGGAACAATTTTCTTGAAAGGCCAAAATATCCCATGCTTTAAACTAGTGAACTCGCTTTTTGTTCCCAGCCTAAGTCACAATCTTATTGTGGCTGGTGCTCTTCAAAAGCAAGGCGCCACTATCAAGCTAGACCCAAGAAACTCACGTAGATTCGAAGTGTTTCTCAGAGGACGTTTCGAAAATTTCTTGATGATCATCAAAATTGAACTGGTCAGTAATCCAAGTCAAGACTCAACATCAAGAAATGAAACTAACTTAACTGAATCCGAAACTCTTCACAATTTTCTAGGCCATCTAAACAATGAATATCTCAATGAGACCACCGGCATAAAACCAGAAAAGACATTCGACTGTGACACGTGCAGAATCTGAAATTCCACTCAGTTACCATTCTCAGGCACTAGACCAAAAGGTTGTAAACCTCTAGATAACATTCATATTGATCTTAGCGGTATTATCCAAATACCTTGTATATACAATTACAACTACTTCATGCTTGAAATCAATGAATCTACTCAAATGACTTTCATCTTCTTTCTCAAAACCAAAACCTTTGTTATTTTTTGTTATTTTTTGTTATTTTTTGTTATCTTTTGTAATTTTCTTGGTGTTCTTTGCTATTCTTTCCTATTTTTTGCTGTTTTGCTTCTCTTATTTGATTCTCTCATTTGTTTCTCTAATTTGTTCCTCATTTTTTTCTCTTTTTTTCTCATTCTTGCTCCTTTCTGCTCTTTTTTTGCTCCTTTTTCCTTTTCCTTGCTCTTTGGGGCTCTTGTTTCCTCTTTGTTTGTTCTTTTTTCCTTTTTTTTTGATGTTATTTTTTTCAAGAATAAGTTTTATTGGGAAAACACATGGATAAGTGACAAACCTCCAAAATTTGGGCAAAGCTCATTACATCTAGGATTCAGAACACTTTTCTCACACTGACCAATGTTAGTAAAAGGAAGAAAAAACCCTAGTATGTGGACAGCATGAGCAATTGATAGGACAGTTTGGACTTGTACAAAGAAAACACAAGCATTGTATTTTGTAGAATGATGGTCAAAGTCTTATATTAATTTCTTGGTTTATTGTTCTTTTTTTTTGTCTTACAGCAGAATGTTTTGATCAAAGGTCAGTAGTACCAGGTGACCGAGTGAGTGGGAAAGCAAGTTTTGTGGTTTTTCTTTCTTTTACTTTTTAACTAACAATCCAACAACACGAGCGCAATGCAGTCGGTGTCCAGTGTAGTAGATATCTCCTCAGCACAGTAGTGAACCCAAGCACAATGACTAATGACTTCAGATATGTGAATGATGTGAGGTGGCTGAGGTGTATACAGGCAAAGTTCCAGTTGAGCTTTGAATTTGCCAAGCCTGGAAAAAGGGTGCCAGATGTTTGGGGGTATAAGTGTCAACTGATTGATGAGAAGCCAAGTATCATGATGTGTGCGCCAATCGGATGTAACTCTTGAATGGTTGAAAATTTGGTCAATTAGGCCAAAGCTGTATCTCCTGATGTAACCAGATATTTAATCAGAGAATTCTTGGGGCTAGTCACGTATGCACAGTACGTTACTTGAGCATCCGCATGGAATGAGGTGAGTGGTTCAAACTGAGTGATGGGTGCAATGTGTCAAGAATGATCCTTGCGGGGCCACTAGTGCAAAGCAACATAAATACAGCCATCATCCAAAAAGACCAAGTGTATTTTTTTGATGAGTTGGGAAAAGAGTGCCATTGGAAGAATTTGATTTTTTTTTGATTAGGATCAAACAATTGTGATGGTACATTTTGGGGTTCAGCTTAAGATTGAAGCTGTTGGATAAAGAGCTTCAGTTCATCTGACAAATGTTCTGATTGTAGTAGAACCCTGATATTTCCTAGTCAGCAAAACGACTTGAGAAAAGTTATCTCCAACTCTCCTATGAATGATCCAACCATCAGTCATTATAAGGAGTGATAATTCAACTGTGGCTCACCAAGATGATTGTTGTGACATGCCTGAAGAATTCTGCCCATGAGGCATTCCAGGGGAAACGTCCAATAAGATCTGACACCACCAAACTTCTTGAAGCATATGGCGAGATGAAAATCCATGTGATGGTTTGGGGCAAGCGGTCTTCCATTGAAAAATATCAAACAGCTCTCAAGGTAAGACTGAAGATGATGTCAGTACTTGGCAATCAATTCAGGATCCATTTTTTGTTTCAAGCCAATGTTGACTAGGGAAACTAGGTGCCCAAAATTACATAAAAGAGAAGTGTGCTCAGGATCCAATGCCTGCCAGTACAGCAGAAGGACCAGTGGGAGTTGAATGGTAAATAGGCTTTGCCACTCATCTGCCTTGAGTTTTCCATGCGAGGCCTTTCCTAGCGCAGGCAATGCCTGCTTGCTCCAAGAGGGAATGTTGATTTGAGGGAGTTGGAGGTTGATGAAGGTTAATGCTGTTGAGTCGATGAAAATTTGGACTTCAGAGAGAGGCATCCAATCACCAGACCAGCCGTCTTCAAGTAGATCAGGATTAAATTCACCTTCATCAGATAAGTATCCTCCATCATCAAAGTTTTCAGAGAACAACTGACTGAGACCAAGATTTGAATCTTAATTGTTGTTGATTTGGGGTGGAATAGGCTCCAGGGTGGGGGGAAAGGTTGATTTAGTGGCATCTGCAAGAATGTTGACTAGCTCTTGGGTACTAACACCTTGGGGTTCCAGTTCATTATTGACATCCGACATTGCCCAAAACCGCTGACAGTGCCACTTGAGTAGACTGAGTAATAGATTGTGCATAGATACTATGTCCCAATATTTGAGTTCTAGGAGAGATGAATACTGAACATTTTATTTTTCTCTTGGATGGAGTTAGCATCACGAGATTTGATGGCCCAAATGTGGTGATCAGATGTTGTTCACCATGGCCAAGTTGGTTATTTGGTCTTTGGTGAGTAAGCAATATGAGCACATGTGGGTAGAGCTTGCTGATAAAAACCCAAGAGCACAATGAGTAGCTAGGATGTTGCCTAGAAAAATGAGAAGTGCACCATGAATCCAATGGCCATTTGGGTAATTGTACGTCCTTGAAAGTGCAAGACCTGCATTCCAGAGTGTTTTGAGTTGCTTGACAACAGGCCAAAGGATCCAATTTATTTGTTCTAGAGAGGGTTCATTTGGTCCAGGTGCAATGCCAGCTATGTATATATTCTCAGGGAGATACCTCAGCTCAACAGGAAGACAGAGGCATATCAAAACAAGGAAGGTAATGGAAGCATGCTTGCTGGCTTGGCAATTGCCAAAGGTGTTGATTTCATTGGTGTAGAGACAAAACATTAGATTATCACTCGATGTCATGAATTGTTTCCCATCTGGACCAGAAAACTGTTTCCAAATGGGTGAACTGTGGATATTGTCAATTTGAACTTGGGGATCAAGTGGGATGTGAGATCGGATAGCCACCTGTTCCAGAGCATCTTCTATCTGAGGACAGGAAAAAAGTTTAGTGATCCACACATGCAAATCTTGACATCCATAGGTACAGATTGGTACTGTACTGGTCCTTCGGGTTTTAAATAACAGAGCACCACAGACATGATCATCCTCTGGTACCTGTGATCCTGAGGAGTCAGTACTGAGTTTAGAGGTCACTGGCAACCTATGTGAGCATCTTGATGGAGTGTTGGATCAGATTGGGTACATTGCAAAGCATTGCTTGCAACAAATAAGGCAAGTAAAGACAGGATCTAGATCAAGCCATGAGATGATGGTTTCAAGCTGCTGTGGTATCTCTTGAATGATGGTCAGGTCAGAATAGGAAAGTTCTTTGATTGGGGTAGCTGATGAGTTTATGAATATCCCATTGCGTCTTGAGGAACCAAGAGACAACATGGGTTGAGCACTGATTGTATATTGAAAGGATGGCAGCCACTAGGGCTGTATGAACAGTACAAGGGATGATAACTTGAGCAAAAACAAGAAAAATTGACCTAAATCAACAGAGGCAATAGTAGTCAGCAGGATGGCACCAGGGGTGAAAAAAAAACCAGCTCACTGCAATCGTAAGCCATGTTTGCTGGCACTTCATGGGGGGACAGAGAAGAGTTGGTTGGAAGACATTGTGTGACGTCCAACAGGGGTCGAGAGGAACTGGGGTCATCAAGTACTAGTGAAAGTGAATTCATTGCGCACCAAAGCAGACTTGCCAATTAACTGGCCCGAGTCCAGATGACAACCAAAAAATAATGGAAAGGAATGAAGAGAAAGAAGTGTAATCATTGCGCCTGTTTCAATAGGCTCAAATAAAATTCAACAGCTGGTTCAACGCTAGGTGGCAGGCTAGTCAGTTTGACTTGGGATAAATTTTGTAGCCACACTGGGTCATAAATATCACAAGGAAGGCCAGGTGGAGGTCCAGTGGTACTGCCGAGAGATTTGTCAGTGGAGTGTTTGCAGATGGCTGGAATGGGACCAGTGCTCTTTTTGGGTACTGCCTGGCTTTTCCTGATTCTCAAATCATCAAGGGCCATCATGAGAGAATCGACTGCAGGGTTGCACCAGTAGTATTTGAGCACTCTGCAGTGCGTGGGATTGGTATTTGTGAAGATTGTTTGTTTTTTTTTGGCTTGGGATCTTGAGGCGACAAGTCAATACTCATATCTTTGCTATTGTCAATGGTAGAGTCAATCTCCATGTCTGAATTCAATTCAGGTTCTGTTTCATCTTCACTGCAACAGGCCTGCAGTATTGGTAAAAGTCCCTTGAGTCAAGGGGTGTCTATAATCATATTAGTGCAAACCTGACACAACTTCAAAAACCAAGGGTATGAGTGAAATATATTGATAAAACTAAGTGAAATGTGTTACTAACTTTATTGACTCGAGTTACCTGAGGGGCATGACAGACTGCACGCTCCTTGATCTCAGGCGGTTGAGAGCTTTGTCTTCGATATCTGAGCAATAACAAAAGCTGGTGGAGTTAGATTTGTCAGTCATATTAATCTTCATAAATGACAAAATGTACTGCTTCTGCCATCTTTCAGTGACATGTTTGTGTATTGCATCTTCAATCGTTGCGTGGGGATAAAGCTCCAGACTGATTCCAGTGTACTCTCCTCTTTTGACCAATTTGATGAACGTGTTGACAGCTATTTTCCAAAGGAAGGCATTCATGAGGTTGCCCCAAGGTTTGGCCAAATTAGGACAAAACGAAGAAAATTTACACCGATCTATTTCTTGGCAGATGATTTTAAGTGTTGAGGGTGTCGCATTGGTATGGCCAGGTCTTTCTGGCTAAGGGAATTGTGAATTTTCATGTTCTTGATCGGATGAATTGGACTCGACAATACCAAATTCGGGGTCTGATGAAGATTCCAAGTTTGAATCTGGACACTCAACCCATTGTCTAGTTTCTATTGGAGAAGATGGTGGAGGGATATTTTCCTTGGATTTGAGGCCAAACAGTGTGTGTATTTGTATCCTAACCAACTCCTACAAACCAATTTACAAATCAGCCATCAAGTAACTGGCACAAAAACATACAGCAAGGGGTCTTTTGGGGAGATTTGGTGTTGGTTGGCTGGCGAAGAGTAGAAGATCTTGCACAGTTCTGGTGGTTGTCTTCAGCAAGCTCCACAATTTGATCCAGTGCAGGAGTCAAGTTGTCAAATCAATTGAGTATTTCTTGGTTGAAGCGCTTAGATCATCTGTAGTTTGTTGCTTCTTGTTTGCAACTGAGTAAATAGCTTGAAATATTTGGACAGCTGCTTGGTTTGCCTGAGATGAGCATTCACGCTGTTAGACATAGATGCTGTCTTGGTGGGTGGATTGAAAGTATCACAATCTGAGGAATGATCATCCAGATGGGGTCGCTTGTCTTTCCGGTTCCCAATTCATAGACTTGCTTCCATTTTCCGAGGACTCAAAGGGATCCTCAAGAACTGAATCAATTGGATCCACCACCATTTAGATGTCATCATACCTGGTGTCAGAAACGGGCCTGTCCAGGCCTTCTTGAAAACGAGTCTGGCTTCGAAGCTGTAGAGGTTGCTCTGGTAATTTGGGGATTGGGTCAGTGGTCTATTTATTGGGTCATAAAATTTCAAGAACATATCACGACAAGCCTGAGCCTTACAAAGCAATATCAGATCCTTCCTTGATAAGCTTGCTGTCTTAAGTGGGTGCAGTTCTTTGTCCGAGAAATTTGAATATTGACACAACGGGGAACCAATTGTGTCTTTAGAAGTTGCCTGTGCTGGACTAGGTTTAATGCACGTGTTTGATGGAACAACAGATGTTGACGGCCTCTCAACTTGAGCTTGAGATTTAATGAACCTTTCATAGATCTTACCAAGATCTTCCTTCCTGTCATGAGCTTTGTGAGCAACTTTATACTGTTTGAGGATTGTTATAATTTGTTTCTTTGTGAGAAGATCACCTAAAACAAAGAAATCAGTAATCAGGTATCCAAATTGAGGTCTAATGGATCAGAAACCAAACAGGAGTCCAGGCGGGTACATCTTGGGAGTTAGATGTCCCATCTTCCTTGTGGGTGCTTGACTGCTCGCTGCCTGAAAATAACTCGAAAATATCAGTGAGTTAACAACTCCAAGAAAGAAAGCGGCAAAAACTTGCCCTGGGTATGTATGTAGCAAAACGTGAGAATCAGCGGAGGGGGGTAACACTAAATTTGGAAGTTCCATTATTTGGCAAAGATGTTGCTGGCTCGACAATTCCTGAAGAAAAAATCACCAGGAAAATAAATGTGAAACCTGCATGCAGGTGCCTCATTGTATCCAGCCTGTATCCCTGAGTTATATATGACTGTCACTCTGATCTATCCTGGTCGTATCCCTGACTTATAAATGGCTTTCACTCTGAACTAACCATGTCCTATCCAAGATTCTATCTTTTCTAGGGTCGTGGGACCCACATGCAGGTGCCTCTTTGTATCCTGATTTTTTATTGTATAAATGCCCTCTCTGTGACTCAACAAATTGAAATCCAGGGTTTTTCTCATCTAAATCCAATAAATAACTTCTGGAGTGCCCTTAAAGGCACTCAGAATATTTCAAAATGTATTTTCTCTGATTATTCATTCATTATTAGAGTAAATCAAGTTAAGTATTGAAGTAATTACATTTTAATAAATTGATTATTATCTAGTGGAAAAACTTCAATATTTCCCAGTTTCATCTGTTCAAAGACTCTTTTAAACACATAAATGTTAGAAAAAAGTCTTTGATTGGAAGCAAAATTTCAATTTTTTTGAAACAGAGTTCCTGCAATTTCTTATCATTCAATTATTTTTACTCTACATGTTAGTGATTTTATTTTGTATTTTTCACATTTCATATGATATATTTAGGGGACAGTAAGATCAACCCACCACTCCAAGTTGACTTTTTAGCCATCTAATCCCAATTGGAGGGTTAATATATAGCACATTTGAATTTGCATGTAAGATTTGTGAATTCTAAAGACTCTATCTTAACAAAAACATGATGGGCACTAGTGGGGTCCACAATGAATGTCAAAGTCTGAAAACCCAGGGTTATTTTGACTTCCAAATGTGTTTCCCTCGCTGAAACAGCTCTGAATAAGCATGAGCATCAGCTGAGAATGAATCCTCATCATCCAGACCAGACATTCTTTCAGCCATCAATCAAGCAAATGATGGTAATTTTATTCAAAAATTTCACCAAAAGCTGTTGAAAACTGTACCCAAAATCATACTGACTACCAGACCTACCATTGCTATAGTCAACAAAATCATGTCTGATGTCCATGGCATGGCAAGCTGCTACAAGCCTACTGACACTTACTTGCCAGTAAGACCCAGATGTCATGACACAAGTGACAATGCTCTTTTCTCCCTCCAGGAATTCAGGATGATACAATTTGTGTTAAATAAAAATAGGAAGCTAACTTGAGGTTCATCGACTCAAATCAAACATTAAAAAAATCATCACTCATACTGTTACTATATCAATCTGTACTTGAAAAAAATTCTTTCTGAAGCTTCATTTAATTTTCTTTCATGTCACATTCTCTTCCATCTTACATCAAAAACTCAGACCAAACATCAAACCAGGGAAGAAACACTATGGCACTCCACACCATAGCAGAAATGAGCCACTCTGAACACCTCACAATGAGCCACATATGTTTGTGCTTAGGTACAAGAGAATTTTCTCTGTAACTTTGGGTCTCTCTTGTCTTTTGATGCCACATTAGAGCTCTGATTAAAGCAATTAGACCCTTGATTCTTCTCATTCTCTCATGAACATTACCTCATTGGTCATCAATTTACTCTTTAATTTGGTGACTGATATCAAACAGTCATCTAGGTGCACACTGGTGCACACTTTGATGACTGGTGTCAAACCACAGCCAGTCATCAGGGTTATCTTCATGACAAGGACTGAACCATTAATCAGGTATTTAGCCTCAATTAATGTCTCAATTCTGGTCATAAAGTTACAATGCCAAACCTTTATGACTAACAAAAACTGGCCATTGACGTACAAACATCAAAGAAAAGGGTTGAACTGGTCATTGATGGTCACATCAATAACCAGCCATTCATCAGGTAAAAAAATCAATGACCAGTATTGAACCATTCATTGAGGACAAACCTCAATGACTGGTTCAGTACTGTTCATTGAGATGAGCCATTATGAGAGTGGCATCCCAAGCCAACTAGGTTTAAGGCTTGCAGTCTTGAGACCTCCAGGATTAAGACTGTCAGCCTTAAGGACCACTGGGCTTAAGAATGGTAGTATTGGGGCTGCAGTGTTAAGAACGCCGTGCTCAAGACTCAAATTCCTGGTACTTCCTTCTTAATACTTCCAAGCTTAAGACTGACAGTCCTGGGACTTCAGTCTTAAGACCACTGAGCTTACGGCTGAAAGTCCTGGGAGTCCCAACACAAAAACTAATGCAATAAAATACTCAGCATTGTATTAGGATTGTATTAATTGACTAATACACCTCAGTCTCAATCCAGTTTATTTTACACAATGCAATACTTAGTAATTGTATTGCATTGTCCAAAAAACATTTTTTTGAAGAGAGTATTGTATCTCAAAGTGATACAATACCAATGCTGGATTGGTGGTATTGAACCTCCTGGCAAGCTGGTACTGTAACAGCTTGTTGGTAAAGCCTCCTTCAAAATCTGGTAATGAACCAGATTGTCGGCAGAGCCTCCTAGAAAGCTGGTAATTTACCATCTTTTTGGGAGAGCCTTCTAGCAAGCTGGTACTGTACTAGATTTTCAGGAGAGTTTTCTAGTAAGCTGGTACTATACCAGCTCTTTGGGAGGGCCTCCTAGCAAGCTGGTACCATAAAATCTTGTCGGGAGAGACTCTTAGCAAGCTAGTACTGTACCAGCTTCTCGGTACTGCCCCACGGCAAGCTGATAGACAACCAGCTTACCGGCAGAGCCTCTGGTTGTGAGGAGAGACTCACAGCAAGCTGGTAGACAACAAGATCATTGTCAAAGTCTCCTAGCAAGCTGGTCAAAAGCCAGCTTGTCAGCAGAGTCTCATAGCAAGCTTTTTGTCTCTAGTTTTATGCCAGCTTGTTGGCAGAGACTCCTAGCAAGTGGTAGAAAACCAGCTTTTTGGGAAACTCACAGTGAGCTGGTATTCACTTGAACTTGTACTGGATTGCAGGAGGAGAGCCACAAGTTTGTGCTCATGTCCGGTTTCATGAAATCAGACATGATACTGTGGTGCACAACAGCCATACAGCCAATACCCGCAATACCATACAGGACTTTATAATAACTAAATTATTGAGACTGTCAGCATTAAAACTTGCACCCTTAAGCACGCTGAGCTTAGCACTGCCAATCTTAAACCCAGCAGGCTTAAGACGTCCAGTCTTGACCAGCCGTCTTGATACTTTCACTCTTAAGAGTGCAGTTATCAAGACTGTTGTTTTCAAGCCTTCTGGCCTCAAGACTGGCAGTCTTTCAGAAATAGGCTCTTGTGTGATGGAAAACTGATGATAAGGAAATTAACCACACCTCAACACCAAAATTGGATGGGTTGGCTAATTTTCTTCTAGATAGGTATGTAGGTAATTAATGCTACTTTTATTGGACTGAGCGGAGCAAAAAGGGAAAAAGATATGATACCAGTATTAGCATTTTTGAGGTATTGCCTTTATTTTTACCCCAATCTAGTTTATCAGTATTGGGGGGGTGGGAAATAAAATCATCCCTTTCCACTCATCATGTATCACCCTCACCAATATAATCCTCAAATCTTTGGTCTGTGGTATTGGTTGTGGCAATACAATACTAATAAATTTCAAATTTGAGACATGCACTATAAGACATCCAGTCTTGAAAATTTCTTAAGACTGCCAGCCCTCAGACCAGCTGGCTTAAGACTGAGATTATCAAGAGCAGAAGGCTTTATACTGCCTTCTGAAGACCGTTGGGCTTAATACTTGAGCCTGGTGGTATTAAAACATCCACTCTTCAGACCTGAAACCTTAAGATTTCAAGTTTTAAAATATTGGTTGTTTTAATACCACCAGGCTTAAAAAACTGGAATTATTCTGACCACATGTCTTAAGCACTGCTGGCCTTCTGGCCATAGCTCTTCTATATGGGTGCTTAAGACTACCAGAATTGAGTCTCAATTAAACATGAACTACTTGTGAAGACCCATGTGTCTCAGTAAGTGGGTAACACAGCTGCCACCTGGCTCAGTACTGGTTATGAAATTCAAGAAAATTGTCAATGAATCACCAATTTTTCCACCTTAATGACCTTTGATGACCTGATTGAGACTGCATCATGAGGGTTCAAAGAGAAGTTCATTATTCAGGTCTTTAAACCAGCAGCCTTAAAATTGGAGCAGTTTATTCTTGCATATGATCATAGTTGATTTTTCAAATCAGCTGTTTATTTTCCTTCTTAATATTTGATTCTTTTTCTAAAAAAAAACCTCTTGATTATATTGCCATAGTCACACAATTCTTTTGATCTCAAGAAAAATCAGAAAAGAAAAATATAGCACCTGCAGCTGCATGGTGAAATATAGCTGCATTTAATGCAAATGAAAAAAATTTATAATACACATTTTTGCATTACAGAATGCAACACCCAAGCCTTCAACTAACATCAATTTTCTTTCTGAAGATTTGAAATAGTTAATAAAAAAAATAAGTCCAAGATGAGAATTCCAATTCAACTGGCTGATTGGCCATTATGAAGGCAAGCCTATTCATTACAAAATCCTGTTTTGTTTTGTTTTAAAACCTCTTTTTTTGATCTGAATTTGCATTGTGGAATTTTTTGATCCTTGATCAAATATTATCCTGTTTATTCAAACTTGGAGACCAATCTCTTTGAGTTTATATCAGGCTTAAAAAGTATATCATCATGAAAAATTTAAGACATCCAACTGTAAAAATGTGAAGAATGTTGACTTTCCTTCTGCGAGACTCAGTTTTAAAACAGGCTTCACTTCTTTAAACATTCAAAATTTTTGGATGACATTATGAAGGAATAAATGTTGCAAGCTATCTCTATCCCCCACCAAATAAACACCATGGACATGGATACAACATGGATAGAATCGGTTTCAATCCCAAATCACATCCAAGAAGACTATTGATAGATCACAACTCAATCAATGTACCCATGATTTCCAATTTCATTTGATCCTTAAGATTCCAATTTGAATTGATTTACCCCACTTGTGTGACCTTTTCAAAAACCAATTGGGCATTCAGCTATGATGTATTATAACCCTTCAAGGGAAAAATTCTTGAATTTTTGGTCCCATTTCAAAATTATTTTATCACTTCAACAATAGGATGTATGTCTGTCTTTCCTCAAGAATTTTATCTTCTTCCTTGTTTTTATATTTTGCTTTCAGAAGCAATTCATGTACTGGATAATGTTGGATAATGTTGAGAGATGTTCAAGATATCCTGATGCAAAGTTTCAAACATGATAAAATTGATCCGTTTCTTTCAAAGTTTTAACACATGTAAATAACATGTTCATAATCTTTGACAAACAGCTTAGGTTTAGGTGTGGGTTATAAGCCGTGTGCATGGATCAAAGCAAGGCTGTATGGGAGATTCTGCAGATAGATACACTCAGCATGCACATATTTATGTGTTTAGATCATGAAGAGGACACCTTGACCTCTTGTGACTGACTTGCGAATACATATGACCAAATCACAGTCATATAACATTCCACTGCATCCCCTGATAATTGCCTTGACCCGCTTCCTCTCAGCGAATCAAAACCTAATCACCAAAAGAACCTGTGGAGCTGGAAAACAAAAGACCATCAAGTTTCAGTAAGAATTTCATTCTCACTTTCTGCAAAGCAACTCAGGCAACCAGCTAACGTGTTGATGCTCTCTGATCCAGGGGTTTTCCCCATTGAATCAAGCTCAAATACGTTTTATATGCCAGTTAATTGGTCCAACAAAGGTTTCATGGTGATAATCTCCCAGAGGTAAGCAATCGACCTACCGTAGGTACTGATTTGATCAAGCAAGGGTCCCCGCCTGGTGATGATGCATTGTATGACTCCGCTGTTTGATTTCCAAAACACGTCTTCCCGTTCTCAAGCCAATATTTGAAGTCTTCCCTGGCGTGTTGGCGAGACATCCCTTTCAGTGAGTGAACTTTTTCTTCAAACAATTGAACTTGGTGTGCAAGATTTTAGTTTCATGGCTTGATAGAATGTGTGGCGTTTCAAGGAATCTCCACATGCACTGTGCAGCAGTCCATAAATTGTCTTCGTAAATGGCTTGTTGGATTTTACTAAAGGCGGTAAGTCAATCGAGGCTTTGTCTTTGAATCAATGCTATTCTGGATAGACTGGCCGTTACTGATAGCAACAGTTTCAAAGGGTATCAAGCAGCTATCAGCTTTTAATGAGCAAACTAATAAGTCTATCGTACATAGTCTCAATCCGCTCCCACTTGGATACCCTCAATTGGTTGGCATGCTTAGATACGTGATGCAGATGTGTCAGCAGAAGCACATCAATTTGAATTGCCACTGGGGCTTTGTATAAATCCTAGGCTAATGTTCAGGTCTACACAGCCTCCAGGTCAGCTTATGGCTGCACTTCAACTGGAAAGTCATCAAATCAGTGGTGCAATTCTAGTACGTATTATGTGAAATTCTCACCACTTTCTGAAAATTCAGTACACTTTTCAGGTTCTACGCTACGCTCATGGTACATAAGCACACCGTTGGGTCAGCATTGGTGGAACAGTTGCTAGTTGAAACAGTACACTGGGTAAAGGTACGTACATCCCAATAAATATTCAAACATCTTCACTCTGCGCCAGCACCTTAGGTTGCCCATTGCCAAATTTCTATGCTTTCCCATAATTTCTGTCGTTCTATCCATCACATCTTTATTGTGGATCTTTTACTCCTCAAAGTGGGCTCTACCCACTTTTTTTCCCCCCTCAGTACCAATACCTAACACTGTTGACTCCAATCTGCTTGTGTTGCTTAACTTCCTTTCAGTGTGGGTTTTATTTTTCAGTCATCCTCTTCAACTTTGCAGCTTTCAGATTATTCCAAGATCACCAAGGTACCTTAACTTCAATCCTCCAGTTGATACTCACCTCTGCTCTACTGTGTTCTTGGTCCCAAAAGCCCTTCTTATTTTGTTTTTTGATTTTCACCTTTTCATTAGCCCTCCTAGGATTAGTTTGATTGATCCTCCACCCCAAAATCAAAATGGAGGACAAGGAAACATTTGATCCCTACTAAAAAACAGTTAAAGGTCCTCAGCTCCGAGACTCCATTTATCTTACCAACACAAACACCGTTATTCCCACCGGGACTAGGATTGATAAACTTCTCGACATGGCAGCTGAATGTATGCACCAAGGTATGATCACTCCCATTGGTTACCCACCTATCTTGCAACTAGCTCACTGATAAAGTTTCTGATTGCACCTCAGAAGCCTGGAGAACTTCACAACAGACTGCCCCTTTTACTGTGACAGGACGAAGTAAGCCCCACATTCAATCCATATTGGTAACAACTCAGCTCACACTTGATTGTAATATATTAGATCCTGGAACAAGCCTCAGATCTTCCGTTCCAGCCATGGGTCAGACGGCAAAGGCGGCAACTTCCTCAAAAGAAAACCCTCATGCTGAGGCAGATTGAGGCAAGCAACATAATGTTCACTCCTCAATGAGGCCCAAACTGATGAAAGATGTTCATTCTTCAGATCATCAAAGCTCTACTAAGCCTAAAAAGAATACCTCTTCTTCCTCCACCTCCAGTCAAAAACACAAATTTTTGCCTTCAACCAAGAACCCACCTTCCAAGAAATCTGTCAGCACAGTTCCTGCAATCCGGTCTTCCCCCACTCGCCCTAACCTCAATCTCAAAAAGCCTGCCACTTCAACGTCCCCCACTTCCCCGTCCTTCACTCCAGTGATGATCAAGAATGTGGCATTGATGACATTATAGCCTTGGTTGATAGCACCGCAGATAGTGATGGCAATTCCAAGCCGAATGTGTCCATAGCCTCACCAGAAGTACAAGTTGCTTGCAAGGTTACAGTTCAGAAAAAACCTTGTCCTGACAAGGTGCCGCCTCAGACTCGACTCGACCCTGCCCTTGGGTCATCTAAATCTTGTCGAAATGCTGAATCAACTGTTCAATCTGAGTCATCATTGGATGCCCCAGTCATTCACCAGCCTACCCTTCCGACAAAATCTTGCCATGTTAGGCTGCAAATGCTGCCTAAGACTCAACTCCCCCCTCCCAATGGCTCCTCTAAGACTCGGCGCCATGCTCTACCAACTATTCAATCCACACCAGACAGATCTGAATCATCACCAGATGCTCCAGTCGCTCACAAGTCTACCATTCTGACAAAAACTCCTCATTCCAACCTGAGTGTACCGATTCAGACTCAACCTCACGCTTACCATGTCTCCTTTAAGCAGCGCCATATTCAACCCGAATGAGAAAGATCTGAATCATCACCAGATGCTCCAGTCGCCCCCAAGTCTTCTGTTCCGAAAAAAGTTTGCCATGTCAGCCCTGAGGTCCCTCTCCATCCTTATTTCAATCCCACTGAAACCTCTGAGACTCAGAGTCTCATGGAATCCACTGTGCCCTTTGTTTCTCCATAGAGAACAAAGCGGAACCACCTTGGCATACTGCGTTCTTCTGGCAAGCCAAAGAGCAAGAGCAGATTATCCACTCTTTGATACCCTTTCAACACCGTTCTTGGTGGCTCCTGCTGACAAATGCCATAGTTCCTGAACAAAGAGATTACAGCTATGAACTTGAGTCATCACCTTTGCCCAAGCAACATTGGCCAGAAACTCAAAATCTTGACCCACGTAAACCGTGGCTCTCTTTGGTAGATTTTCCAACACAACCTTCCCATCAAGGTACAATGATTGATATTCAACAAGCATTCCTGTGTGATTTCATGAGTTGATATTATTGTTGTTTTTTACAGAAAGCATATGACTTGCCCCACTTCATAAAGACTGCCAAAATAATCCAGCCTTTCAAAAACCCCAAAATAATCCAGCTGTCCATAGCCATCAAGCTATCCCAGCAGTCCACGAACCCCAAACTAATCTGGCCAACCCAGACCGTCAAACTATTACAGTGGCCCAAGCCGCTCAACCTGGTGAAACTCCCTCGTTCATGGACATTTTACAAAACATGGCTAGTTTCCAGCAACAGGTACAGTCTCTGCTGGCTGAATCTCAAAATAAGAGTCAAATCACAAAGCAACAATAAATCTTGACGACAACCTCTTCTTTTCTGCCGCATCCTGTGCTTCCCATCACTTGCAATCAAACTCCCTCTTTGTCCACCAGGTCAATTGCCACACCATCAGCTTTCCTGAGCTCAGCCACCCAATCACCCCATGTCTCCTTTACTACAGCCCCCACGACCTCACTTCCTCACCAAGGAACCAGTTCCATGCCATATGGTAGTTCAACCACTATCTCTCCCCCTTTTCTGAATTCAGCTACCCTTTCATCCAATTTTTCTCTTACCGCAGCACCCACAATCCCAGTAGCCAAGCAAGGAACCAGCTACAGCAGTTTTCAATCATCTGTTCCTGAATTTACATTAAATCCACCGCAGGCAACACCAGAGGCTCAAACTGGCTATAATCCCAAAACCAATTTTTGGTTTTTATCAAAAAGCCAGCCTCCAACATCCTAATGTATTTTCTAATTTGAAAATCCTGGTTGCTTCACGACCAATTGTTGCCCCAAGGCAACTGAAGGATGGTCAAGGCCAAACTAGCAATCCTGGGTTCCGTGAGAATGGTGAGCTCAATGTGGTGACAAACCAAGCAAAGACTGGGGAGTTCCCATCACTCATGAAACTAATTTGTACTTCCAACACTTCAGATCTGGTAAAAGTTAGCAAAGCTTCTCCTGTGGCATTCTTGACATTGGCTACAAGTGTTTCACAAGTAGGTAACATCTTGATCACGCCTTTGTAGTCTCTCTGTCCTAATTGTGTTCTGGTTCACGGTGATCTTCTCCTCATCAGGATCAAAAAATTACCCTGGCTGCCCATCAATCACCAAAAGATGTTGGTATTTCTCAAAATACAACCATGACTGAGAAGAATCCGACCTTTCCATCAAGAACTGAGACCCACCCAACTTCATTCACTACCCTACCTGCCAACATCATCCCAGGATCAGTAAAAGGCAAGGAATCAACCGGAGAAAGTCTCTCCAAACTTCCAGAAGCTACCACTGGAGATCCCCCGACTCCAGGTACCACTTCTCTGCAAGTAAGAAATCTCTTTTCTGAGGCATTGCTAAATCTGTAAATTGCTTACATTGCCACAACATACATCAATAATTTGTGTTACACACTCCCCATGAACAGAAAATCAATAATAGTACCTGATTACTCATCACTGAGTTTGCTCCCCCAGTTCAACTGAGTAGTAAAGGTTCGGAGAATAATGAAACAGAGATCACAAAGTCTACTGACCAATCTGAAACTCTCAAGCAAATAGATCCTCCAGCTTTGGGCAATTGTAAATCAACTGGTACGTCTTTCTTCATCCATGAGCTTTTTGACAAGAGTTTTTCTGACATCAGCATCCAATTTCCAAGATCTCCTTAGCAAATAGTAAGAATACAATGGGTGATAGGACTAAGTCAGTGGCAGTCAATGTGCAAGCAACAGCCATGAGTCTGAGGGCACAATTGCAACATGAAAACATTCTGAAAGTTGCAGATGACCTTCAGAAGCCGGGGACAAAGGAAAACCCGACGCCTTTAGCTTCTCATGTGCAGCCCCACTCTCAAGAGAAAAACAACCCTCCTCTAGCAGACTTGCCCAATCCTCTCGTCAACATCACAGACCTTAACAAAGCC
Organism: Puccinia horiana; assembly: GCA_001624995.1. NCBI lineage: Eukaryota > Fungi > Basidiomycota > Pucciniomycetes > Pucciniales > Pucciniaceae > Puccinia > Puccinia horiana. The sequence continues at coordinate 1,109,954 of LWDY01000007.1, forward strand.
CTGGATACGTCCCAAGTTACATATTCAAAGGTCTCTGATCCACGTTCATCCAAATTATAACCCATCAAAGTTTCTTTTCCATTATTTATATCTCATACCTTGTACTTTACAGTTTGTGAAAAAAGTAAGAAAAAAATGAAAGAACAATAAATTCTTCAATTAACTATCATCCTACAGTATCCATGTTTCTATGATTTGATGATGATGGTCAAAAATGGAGAAATACAAGTACAAATTTTCCAATCAATTGCTTATGCTGTCCCCGCACTATTTTTTTCCCTAACATTGATCAGTGTGAGCATAATGTCACAGAATAGCAATTTTGGTGCATTTTCTCCTGAGGTAATGGTAATCCTATGGGGGAATAACTTCTAGTGCTGCCATTCTTTCTTGAATGTCCAAAGTTTGGAAGTTTGCTACTTCTCCAAGAATGAAAAGTAGGAAAAAATTGCAAAAAATAGAAGAAAAATAACAAAAAAATAACAAAAAAAAACAACATAAAAAATAACATAAAAAATAACTAAAAAAATAACTAAAAAAATAACAAAAAAAAATTACAAAAAAAATTACAAAAAAAAATAACAAAAAATGGCAAAAACATGGCAAAAAAGAAGCAAAAAAAATAGCAAAAAAAAAAAAAGAAAAGAGCAACAGCAAGAAGGAGGGGGAAAAAGAATGAAAAAAAAAATTCAAAAAAATTGAAAAAAGGAACTGCTATACCTGGTCACCTAACCGCTATACCTGTGGGTAAAGCACTTTTTGTTTGTAGTGAGAGCTGAGAGACATTGGGATAGAAAAGTCAAGCAGATTACAACTGATGGTGGAAGCAAATTCATCAATTCACTTCTGGGACCATACTGTGACGAGCTAGGGATAATCAAAATCACTACAGCACCGTATACACCACAACAAAACTCTACTGTTGAGCGTAGTATGAGGAAAATAGTTACCAAGGATCAATCATTAATGATACATAGCGGAACTCCTCCACGTTTCTGGAGCCTGGCATGTAAATTGGCTGTGTTTATTCAAAACCTGATCTACACTAAATCACAGAAAGATATGGATGAAGTTCCCTATGAGTTGTGGTATGGCCACAAACCCAACATCAATTACATCAGAACTTTCGGATGTCTATCCTACATCCACAACCAGAAGGTAACACGTGAGAGTAAGATTAGTCCAACAGCTTGCAGAGGATTCCTAGTCAGATTCAATGATTTCAACAAGAACTACAAGATTTTTGATTACGACAACAACCAAATAGTCAACATTCACGATGTAACTTTTAATGAAGACATATTCCCAGAGAAAGGCAATGAAGAGCATGATGACCCATTCTCCGAAAATATTGTTTCTGAGGAGGAACCCTTACCAGTTCAACCATCAAACTGTTCAAGTGAAAATCAACCGGTGATTCAACCTCCTAGAAGATCAGCACTGATCGGAGCCATGCCCCACCAACCATATTTGTCCACTCAATGGACAGAAGATGGCAAACCTTTGACCATGAATGTGACCAGTTTAGATCCAAAATTAGAACCGAGAAGATTTCGAGATGTTGAAAAATCACTGGTGAGAGAGATGTGGGTGGGTCAAGGCTTGTGAGAAAGAAATCACAAATATGAAGGAAAAAGGGGTGTACAAACTCGACTTCCAACCTCCCAACAAGAAACTAATCAAAGGTTGTTGGGTATTCAAGATCAAATTGAAGACAAACGGCAAAATTGAGAAGTACAAAGCTAGATATGTTGCTAAAGGATATACCCAAGTAGAAGGCAAAGATCATGGCGAAAATTTCTCACCTACTGGAAAACCGGCCTCATTGTGATGGCCGCAAAATTTGGATGGATGTGGTAGCTGCATTCCTCAACAGTGATCTAGATGAAGAAATCTACCTTGATCAACCGAAAGGTTTTAATGATGGAAGCAGAAAAGTCTGGAAATTGAAGAAGTCGATATACAGTCTTAAGCAATCTGCAAGATTATGGAACATTGAATTTGAAAATTATCTCAAGATTTTCTTTGACAAAAATTATGGGGATGAGTGTGTATTCATTAGGAAGACAAATCAATTCACTTCAGTAATATATTTACACGTCAACAATATGCTGATAACCAGTAATGAAATTGAAAAAGGGAAACTAGAAATCAAGTTGAAATGGGCCATGGAGAATCTGGGAATTGCGTGTCTTGTTGTTGGAATTGAGATCAATAAGTCAATCAATGATGGATATGAGATACATCAGCAAGCAATGATCAACAGAATTCTAGAACGATTCAACATGACGGCATGCAAACCGGCCAGCACTCCTTTTGCACCCAACACCCATCTGATCAAATCCACAGACAATGAGTCCAAAGAATTCCTGAAATACAACACACAATATCAAAGAGCAGTTGGCTCAATCATGTATTTGTCCCTGTGTACTCAACCTGACATAAGCTTTGCTGTCAACGTGTTGTCACAACATCTATCAAAACCTAATCAAAAACATTGGGACACCTTCATGCACGTCCTAAGATACCTCAAGGCTACCAAACAACAAGCCATTACTTACAGCTCAAAGAACCTAGAGAATCTAACAGGGAAACAAAACTGGGACACACCGGATTGCGCAAGCGATGCGGACTGGGGGGGGGGGGGAGATCAACTATCGGGTACATATTCAAATATATTGGCAGAGCTATCAGCTGGAGGAGTCAACTTCAACAAAGCGTTGCTCTCTCATCAACAGAATCTGAATATCAAGCAACCACTGAAGCAGGTCAAGAAACACTGTGGTTATGTAAGTTGATAAAATAATTATATCTCATCGTAGACCTTCCTGAAAAGCGACAATCTCAGCCCGATATACTTAGCAAGCAACCCAGTCTTTCATGGAAGATCAAAGCACATTGAGATTGAATTTCACTGGATCCGAGAGAAAGTCAATGAAGGATTCATTCAACTGAGGCACTTCAAGACCACAGAAATGATTGCCAACATATTCACAAAGAACCTTGGCAAGAAACCTTTCAATAAACTCAAAAGACTCATCAGACTCAAGGATAGTTGTTCCAATTGAGGGAGGCTATTGAATTCTGTCCAACTATGCATGCATGGATTCAATATGAGCAATCACATCAGCATCCCAATCAAAAATCGAAGCCCGCACGGTTTTCCCTTTCTTTAGTCAATCAATCAAATCAAAAACTAAAGAAAGGGAAAACCGTAAGTCCATCATTCTATTGGCAACATCAATGGCTAATTCTTGGTTCCCTTATTATCTTTTTCTTTCCTATTATGTTTCCATCTTGTTTCATCATTGACTCACAATCTTTGTTGTGCTGTTATCCACATCACTCCAAACACCATTGAATCTCATCAGATTCATCAAATTGGGCAGATCTAACCCGTATCTAAAAACTCATTTCAGGTTAGAATTCATCCTAACTGCTTCATTCATAAAATCGGGCAGATCTAACCTGTATCTAAAAACTCATTTCAGATCCTTTTCAAGATCCTCAAAACATTATAAGTCAGGGCATTAGGCAAGCTGGAAAGTTGCCCGGGGCAGAAAGTGATGATGAAGTTGAATTGACCCAGGAATTTGGCCCATCTGGCTTGGCGCCGGGTGAGGGACTTAGTAAGCATGAAATACTTCAAAGCATCATGTTCTGTGATAACTTCAAAGGTTGAAGAAACACTGAAAAGATAGGTGTGCCATTTCTGAAAACAGAAAATAATGGCAAGGAGCTCGTTATCATGAATTTCATAATTCAGCTTGGCAGCCTTAAGTTTGCAACTTTTGAAGGCAACAGGGTGCTTTGAGGAAGCCACTACAGCTTTGGCAAACTGCAAAAGGACACCTGTGATGGTATAAATGCTGGCATCAGTCTCCACTAAGGTGCAGAAAGCACTCAAAGTTTTGAAGGATTGGAGCAGTCGTGAAACAATGCTTGAGTTTTTCGAACTCAGCATGCGCCTGCTCAGTGAAAATATAAGGAACATCCTTTTTCACAAGTGCAGTGAGGTTTGTGATGGTACCAGCATAATCCTGAATGAATCTGCGGTAGAAGTTGGCAAAGCCAAGGAAAGATTGGACAGCTTTTACGGAAGTGGGGATAGGCCAATCCAGAATATGCTGAACTTTGTCCTGGTCCATGGTAAGACTGGAAAGGTTGAGAACATAGCCAAGGAAGCTAACTTCCATGGCATGGAAAACACACTTGGTGCCTTTCAGATGTAGATTTGTTTTATTAAGTCTTCAAAGGACTTCTTTGACATGATCTATATGTTTGGTGCAAGAGCATCCATCTCTCCTTACGTCTAGGTAGGAGAGGGACTCATAGACCTAAGGCAAGCCCATATGCTGTCCCTGGTAGTTTCATTGCCCTTCTGGGTTTCTACTCATATCAGGGCTCACATGTTTGGATCCCTCCTCTTTCCGGAGGGATCCTAGAAAGACCTGAGGCTCCCTTTTCAGGGGGACTCCAAGTCTTTTGTGTATGGGTCAGGTGGAGAGAATCTGTTAGCTTGCTACTAGTACAGAGTCAACCTGACTAAGTAGAAAATAATAAATAAGCAATTTAACAATTAAAAAGAGATATTATTACTTGTAAAAAAGAGATATTATTACAATAAAAATAGAGACATCATTAAATGATAGTAAGAGACATTATTACATGTAAAAAGTCACTAAAAAACTACTTTCTTTGTCTTACAACTTCTGCATATGTAATAAAATGGGACCATTATTATTTGTTGTTTTATGATGAAATATTAAAAAATATTAAAAGTCATGAATTACTTTTAAACCATCAAAAAAACTTAGAATATTAGTACACGATCTGAATCTACACTCAAAATAATCTAGGGTCACTCACTCATAGTAACCCTGAATTCTTACTCCTTCCCTGTGTTTACAGGTACTACAGTATTTACATGTTCCACGACAGAACACAAGGTTGTAACATGTTTACCTATATATATGGACTTCCAGAAGACCATTTCTGGACCTAAATTTGAGGTGTTGTGTATAGTTTGGAAACTAGACCCAACTTGGATGTGACTCCTCCAGGCCCGCACCCCCGCTATACCCAATTCAGAATTGGGCTCAACCCCGCTTAAAGTAGTAATACAACTATTACTACACATGTACACGTGTAAGAAAATTATGACATCATCTATCATGTATATAATTAAGTTTTATCAACTAAAAATATAATTACATCACATGTACACATGTGTTGTGGTAGCCAAAGATTAACTAACTCCTTGGGATTTGTGGCCCAATTGGGAAAATAACCAATAACTCCCAAGGAGTAGCGCTTAAAATTACAAAGCAAATCCCTCAATTAAGGTTCTGGCACATAGAGAGCATAGTACCAACCTTCATTACATGGGAAAAACCCTTCTGTCATAACAAACACAGACAGAAATCGTGGTATAATGCCAGATGAGCATTTATACTACTGTAACTTTGTAGTTACAAGTGACAATAAAGCTCAAAGTGGATTAAATAACCAAAAACACATGTCTTAAGTCCAAGATTGACTTGTGTTACAGGTTGAGAGGCGTCACAATCATGGCTCATCACCCAATCGAGCCATACCATGCCTATAAAGTTACTACCAGTACTACAAACCTTTATAAAGGGTACTCCCCATCATCATTCATAGCTTTAACCACAGTCATACACCATTGTATATACCAGAATTACAATTTTTTAGACTTGTTATACCTGTTATATAGTACCATTTTTCCTGTTGTAGCGCTGAAGATCAGTTGTTTTCTCTTTACTTTTCACTCTACCACTCTCAACCACACCACCAAAGGTCACCTAATCCTTCCTCACTCGTGGTTGGACTGCTCCCTAGACTACTTGGATTGCTATGAAGGTAATTGCTAGTAGTGAGTAATTTCATTTCCAATAGCGCCTCTTAAAGGCTTGTACTAGTTGGATACCACCCCTGTATATCAGGAACTCCAATCTAGTGATTCAGCATCATCCTTTCCCGGAAGAATCTGAATCAAGAGGGCACCTACAACAACCCCTGTGCTATCAGGCCCCTCTTTAAAATAAAGATTTATTCTTTATTTTATTTCTTTTTTCTTTATTTCACTGTGACTTTATCAGTCAATACCTCCTTCCTCATCCATCATCACCTTGTGTAGCTAAAAGAATTACATTCTTGGCAAAAGAATTACATTCATGGCATCACAGAGGCTGACAGAATCTTTGGACTGACTTGCATCAAGGCGGTACGGGACCCAATCCTCTCCCAGTCCCGCCGGAGCAGTAATCCTCCAAGAGGGGATCAGAGATCCAGGAAGACTGGAAGGAGGAAGGGTGGTCCGGAAGATCAATTCTCCCCGGAGCCAGAAAGAGACACCTCAAGTGGGTGTGGACAGATGGTCCCCCCACCCATAACTCAGAGGTTTTCCTCTTATCCTGGGACCTTGTTCACTCTCTTATTTCCTGACTTCCCATCACGGTAGCCCAGAGAATAAATGAATTACTATCTACTAACAGCTATTTACATTGCCTTATCTATCCTACCAGCATTTCCTCAATTCTTCCAGTAGGCGGGCTGCTTCTTCCTTCTCTCCTGGTGAGTATTCTTGGAGGTATATCTTGTAGCAGTCAGAGTTCCATCAACCAATCTTGCAGATATCTGCCAGAGAAGTGCCTGGTGCAAAAAAGAGGGAAGCTCCTCCTACCCAGAAGGAGTGACCCAATAGGTTAGATTTCCCTTGGGTGATCCATATTTTGCAGAGAGTGCAACAGACGTAATCCTTCACAAAATGTCTTTGAGAGGGAGGAGGCCCATATCCGAACAAAGAAGTTTCATTTTTGCCAGATCCTGCTTCTTGGATTCTCCAATTCACAGCCTGGATGGGGCATAACATGCGCTTGGTCTCCTTCAGCCGGATCTCTTGCTCTTCTCCTGGTTCGGCCGTTTTGGCCCCCCTCAGTCTGATGGTAGTGTATCTAGTCCCTTCAATCATAGAGAAGCTAACGTCTGTAGTCAAGATTGAGGATGATTTCCGTAAAGGGCCTGACTCATTGTTGTATGTTAGCTCCGTCATCCTAGCCATCCCCCAAAATGCTACAATGCATAGATCAAGGAGTGCCCTCTTTTCTGTGTTCCCTTGAACCAAAATACTTGTGAGGATTATCAGGTCCTCTAGTCGCACAGCTCCTTTCTTCAGTTTTCCAGGTTAGTCCAAATCCATTAGAGCCGAGGCTCAGAGGTAGGAAGAGACTTTTGGCTTGGATTCGTGGGGAAACCTTGCATCGTGGTATATGTGCCGCATCCGGTATGGTATTCTTTCTGGTAAAGAATTAAAAAGATTTTCTGCTACACATATAAGTAGTAATTTCCACCCATTTATCACCCAAGAGCTGGATTATAAGGCTCAACTTACCCTAGTCACCACTCACAGAACCTCTACAACCCAACTGAATCAGAAGTTACACCATTCATTCTCAGCTACACATCAAATTACACAACACACACTCATTACATAATCCACTAAACCACCAACACAGCCACCTAAATACAGTCTTTATACATAATCTTATCTCCTCTCATGCAGGCAATCAGTGGATATTCTGACACCACTTCTTGTTTGGATGACACCACTCTGTACTCAGATGGTGCAATCTTTGTTTGGATGGTGTCATCTTTGTTTGTATGAGACCAGTTTCTGACAGTGGCCCGACCTTTTTCCAAATATTCTGACACCACTTTTAGCCTGTATTAGTTTGTTTACTGTTTGGTCATGTGAACTCAGGGCGCACCCCTCTTGTAGCTAAAATCTCTCACTTTTCTCTATATAATGAGGCTCTCCTCCTGCTGTTTTCCCTTCCTCACCAGATCTGCTTACCAGATTTTCTGTACACCCCTTACTCATTCATCAGAACTCTTATAGTCATTATCCCCTATAACACTATATTACTGGTCACTCCTCATTATTATTAGTCACTCAATATTGAGGTTTTACAATTATATCTTACCCTGACATACTTTATAACTACCCTTATATCAGATATAAAAACTCTTATCCTCTTATAACACCCCTTGGTTCAAGCCCTGGTTGAGTCATAGAACTTACAGGTTCCTTATCCAACTGGGCTATTCTCCAAGTTCAATTATATAACCCCTGTTATAAGATTACCTCAGTTCAATCCCTGGTAGAAGCGCTTGCTCCCACAACTCTTCTATCCATCACATCATCACATCACTTATCTTATCCTTCATAAACATCATCCATCACCAATTCTATCAACACTATCACCATCAACACCATCATCTTCATCATCATCACTAGTTAGCTCTATAATCCCACTTCTTAAACAACAGTAGTATCTTTGATATGCTCACTATCACTTTATAAAAATTTCCAATCCAAGATTGGGAGGCTTGTTTAGTGTCTAGTACTTCGGATTGGCAGAGGCAATACTCATCAATACCTTTCCAAACTCAGAAAAAGGTCTTCACTGACACTTTTGCGCTTTACACCAGACTCCCGCTAAGTACTTCCCTAGAGTCACCGAGGCCACTTCATGGTTGAACTCCGTCTCAGCCATCCTTCCTTCCCACCAAAAGAAATTCAGTATGTCCCTGGGTTTCAGAGGGAGGAAAAAGGACCCTTTCCCTGTCTTCTGGGCAAAATCTCGGTATTTCTTGACGCCAAAGTTATAGCTTAGTATGGTATTCCAGAGATATCCACTTAGGAAATGCTGATCTTGGTCGGTCGGGTGAGTCTCTTCTGTTCCATTCTGTATCAGATAGGGGATCTTATGTAGTTCTAACATTGTTTATCTAGATCAGTTTAGGTCGAGGTTAGTTCTAGTTCAAGATGGGGGAGGGGAGTGGTGACTACAGGTTTCTCTCCTCTCCTACTTGGGATTGTTCCAGTTATGCCACTTGGCATAGGAATGTTTCTAGGTCGGAGGGAAGAGGGATAGGAATCATATCTTGAGACTTGTGTCTTGATCTGTCTCCCCTCAACAGCTTGTCCGCTTTATTCTCCTTCAATGTTACACGTCTTGCCGCTATGTCTAACTCCATGTCTATCAACAGCTCTTGTATCTTTTTCCATTCTTTGCTTACTGCATGGCTCTTTGATTTCCTTTTTCTTATTGCACCTTCTTTTGTGGTGTTGTCTGTCCACACAATAATTGTTTTCCCCCTCTTAATCTTCAGCACCTTCATCTCCAGTAATCCTATCCATATCGCCACCGTCTCTTGCACTGCCTGAACTGACTATGCGGACCGGCCTGTCCAACAAGTTCTCCGATAGGCCTGTCCAAGCAGTTCTCAGAGATGGCTGCCCGACAAGTCGTCGGACTGGCTTGTCCGAGCAGTGGACAGGCTGGACGATCTAATCGGACAGGTAAGTCTGACCACCATTTCCGGGAACTGCTCGCACAGGTCGGTCCAATGATTCGTCGGACCAGCTGGTCCAAGAAATCAGTCTACGCGGTGTTGTAGGTCCTTCTTCCAACTTAAATTGGGCCTATCCCAAAGCTCTTTGATGCGCCCCCCACCTACCCAATTTCTGTTGGATCAGGGTCTCGAATCAACCTTGTCTCCCTGTAGCTGAGCAGTGTTATGTTCCATGTCTTGTCTAGCATGCTTGAGTTTTGATGTACCCATGCGTGTAGCCATCTGTACATACTATTCATGTAACACCTCAGTTGTGGAAGTAGTAGGAAAACGTGGTTCAACCGGCCCGTAATGATTTCTACCTTTTTGAAAGAGAATTGTTCTCCTGGTTCGAGGAATTGTTCAACCTGCTTCAACCGCTGGTGCAGCTTTTCCTTGGGAGGGAGACTATCTTGTTCTTTGCATTCCACACAAAACCAATGTACTTTTGTTCTTCCCAAAAAGGGGAGTACTTTTCTGGGTTAGTCTTCACTCCCAGTGTCTGCGCTTGTTGGACAATATCTTCCATGTCTACATCAGAGTTTGTGGATTTGACGAATATATTATCGTCCACCCAGCAGAAGATCTCTACTAGGTCGAACTCATGAAGCATAATCTTCTTCCATGCATCGGCCCGTCTCCCAAAAGAACCGCATCCAGCAACCCTCGTATTGATATAGATTCCATCTTTGAAGTCCTGTACCATCAGATAGGGCCACTGGGTCTCCACCGTCGGTAGCTGACGGTAAGAAACAACTACTCAAGCTTTTCCCGACTGACAAGTATGCTTAGTGCAATCATCTACCTTGGGTGGGCCACCACAATGCAAGCACAAACCATTCTTCATCCTTCTTTCCTTCTCCCTGTACTGAAGGTGTCCATCTGTCAAAATCTTGTCAAGTTCAGAGGGAAGTTTGCTATTCAGGAGCGGTTCCAAAGAAGAGGAGTAGGGTTTAAAAGAAGGTTTCCCGGAGTTGTTAGTGAGAGCCGTCTTTCTTTTGTTGAGCGGGGTGAGAGCTTTTGTGCTGTCTTTCTTTCTGACATTCGTGGTATTGCACAGAAATGTGAAGTGTCGCATCAATGAGATCCCTGAGATTGAGGATCTCATTGGCATTGTTCTGGGAGAGGAGGTTGAGCATGCGGGAAGGGAGGCCTTTTCCAAAATGGAACATCAAAGGACAGTCACCCCAACCCGGGAGATGAGATTGGAGGGCTAGGAAACTAGCAATGTAGTTCAAAGCATGGTCGGACTCCTTCATCGACAGGTTTCCGAGTCAATTATCAGTGGCTTGAAGTTCATTTGGGTTGCCAAATAAGGTGAAAATTTGAGCTTCAAACACAGCCCAAGAATTCATAAGGGAGTCTGGGGAAAGGTCCTCAAGAACCTCCAAGTAGGGTTGAACCCAGTCAAATGCCTTAATGCCTGTCAAGTAAGAGGAGGCATAGATGGTGTGATAACAGTCATTGGGGAAGGTGCAAGGGTCATTCAAGAAGATGAGTTTGCATTGCTGCAAGAAGATGCAAAGTTATTAGGATTGGGAGCATTTTGGGGACCAAGAGTGTCAAGGTCCTCATCATCAGGTAACTCTCTGTTTTCCTCCTCATTGTGGCCGGATTGTCTGTGAGAACCGGAGGAAGAAGCAGGGTTCTGGCTTTTGGGGCAACACCTGCAGCCAGTGTTGATGTTGGGGAGATCCAGAACAGGAGCACCAGGATTAATTTTGGAGCTGGTGGTCTGGTCTAGTCTCTGACAAGAAGAGAACTGTCCATTGGGAGAGCGAGGAATATTGGGCATCTTGAATGAAAAGGTGTACAGGGGAAAAGAGGGTTTATGACTTAATTAAGGAAGTAAAGCCGGATCAAAATAAAATACTGTCACACGGTGTCTTATACAAGAGACGGGTGGGCACTATTTGAAGATAAAGGAAAGGAGATAGTTTTGAAGAGAGGACTGACTGTTTGAAGGTCTTCTTTATTTCAAAGAAGCATTACTTAGGCTCAGAGGGACTTACAGTAGAACACTGAAAGGGTTCACAATGAGACAGCTTGAAGAAGTTGGAATCAATCTTATGCTGAAAACTGTAATCTTATTTTGATGAGGAAAAGATGGAAAGCATAGAAGGAGACAGCTTACATAGGAAATAAAAGTGGTGCTACAAAGGTATGACATAGGTTGGAACAAGAGATGAGGTCCTAGGGTGAAAGCAGAAGAAATGAGAGAGGGAAGTCATAGCTTCTGAGATCAGCAACCAAGGCGAGTCCATGACTGAAGGACCAAGAAGGGGTAAGTGCAATGGGTGAAAGAGAGATTGAATTGAAGTTTGAAGTTCGAGGACTGTGTGAGTCGAAGTTTGAAAGTTTGAAGATGAAATGCTCAAATCAGGAAAAGGGAATTCAAGTGCATGAAGAGGTAATTCCAAAACAAAGGAAGACTGGTAAGAGGGTTATTGGTGTTTCTTTTGTTTGCATAAATGGAAAGCAAAATGCTATTTAATCTTTGAAGGTTTGGAAAGTAACTTTGAAGAGAGCACTGAAGATTGCTGAGGGTGCATATACATGTGATGTCATATGCAGCCCAAGGATTAACCAAAAGCTTGAAAGTTGCTGAGGTTGTAAAGTATGGTAGAAAAGCATCCTTAGTAAATGCAAGGAAGATTCAACTACAAGATCCTGAGTGCTGAGTCTGTTGTATGACAGTCAGGTGTCAGATAAAAGCTAATGTACCTCTTGATGTGGTTGCCATGTAAAGTTTATCCCATTGTTGTTGTCCATGTGGGAACATTAATGGGTAGCAAAGCGGCAAATATGATGAGTGAAGATCAGAAATAACCTTCAACTTTCTGTTGTTCCAGTGTAGCAAGATGTGCTGAGGTTCATTTACTTCTCTGCTTCCTTGGATCACAATCACAACCTCACCCAGTGTTGGCTGGTTATATCTTTTTGGGTCAGTCCCAGGTTTTGGCACTTGGATCAACACCAGTGTTGCATCACCCCTCTTGGCAAGAATTGACCGTGCATTCCTGTATAGCTTGGCGTAAGGATTACAAGCATCAAGGGTACCCATAAACTCCTTAATGATAGACAAATCGACCTTCAGGAGGTGACTTTCATTGACTCAGTTCCCTTGAGCTTTCATTGCACACATGTCTGCCTCTCCCACGACAAATATTTGGGCAAACCCAGCACCTGAGTATTCTGTTGGCTTGATGCTTGAAATACAATGACTCATTCCCCCTTGAAATCAAAATACATTTATGCCAAGTGGACCGGCTACTGTCCTGTTGATATTAGCACCCAGTGATGTGAATGAAACCCATTGAATTGTTATACATCCTGGTGAGAGATTGAAAATTGATCTCCCCTGAGGAGGAATCAGTGAACGTTTCATCAGAAGCAGGATTTTTGACTCACTTGGACTGGAGCCTGTAAGCAAGCCTTCAAGCGCAGGAGGGTAATCTGGGGTGCTGGCAGCCATCAAGGGCAAGGTAACCCTATCTTTCTGGCTACAAGACAAAAATCAAATTTAACTTGATGTCCGATCTGCTTCACTTGCCTCTCCATGCCAGTGGAGAGCTCCACAGCTTGCACATTTAACGTTGCAGGAGCCAAGCCAAAACAGGAGGATGTAGTTTACGGAGCTGGTGATTTATTGAGTGTTCCGTATTTTCCGTCTTCAAACTGACCACTTTGCATGCAAGATTTGCCATCCGAAAGTAAACTTTCAAGTTGGATGATTTGTTGATCAGCTCAAGAACCTTGATTGAGATCAATTTGCAAGTTGACCTTTGTATTACGTTTTCATGGTCCCTCCTGCTCTCATGATTGTCAGGGTGGCTTGGTTGCCTGAGCATCAAGATTCATTTTCTTCTGAGGCAAACCTGATTGGGATCTGGTCAACCTGGGGGCTCATTGTGATGCTTTAATTGACAATTTGACATAGACTCAAAATGTTTCATCTCGGCACACACATACAAATGTAGACTTATGACTGCAGTAAACGACATGACAATAGGATGACCGCTTCAGGACGGCTGTCTTTTCCAGACCGTCCCATTCATTCCAAAGCTCCCTCCAGAGTGATCCACCCTGTTCTCATACGTTTTGTGGCAGCCTTCAAGATGTCTTTGCCCGGTCTTCCTCTTTTTGCCTTGGTTGGAGATGGAGAAACCTTCTCCGATGAGGCCAACTCCGGCTCTGCCCAACACTGGGTAGTTACGCTACCAATAACCATAGCGTAAAGATATCCTAACAGATTTTGGGCCGTTATCTTTATTGTTACTGGTAACGCGCGGTGCGCTACAATATCAGGCATAACTGGAAGGTTTTTTTTAGACCACTACAATATCTGCATTGGACCAGCAGATATTGAGTGAGATAAAGTGCAAAAAAGGCCAATTTGAGGCTTGATATTGTGTTATCCTATTGATAACGTGATACTTTGACTGTAACGGCCTCAAAAAGAGAGGCAAGTTACAGTACGCCTGAGGGAACAAATATACCTATTACCAGTAACAGTAACTGGGATAGTTATGATATGAAAATAGGTCAAATATTGTATTGTAATGTAACTACCCAGTGTTGCTATGCCTCTTGCCATCTTGCTCTCTCATTGCCCTTTGAGGATTCCCCCTTTGGGAATTGGCCTCCTCTATTTTTCTCATCACCAGTCACCTTTGGCAATGCACTCAATGCGAACAACAGCTTGCTTATGTCTGATTTTCCAGTCACTCCAAATTTAACCCTAGACAAGTAGTCAGTGATTGCGGGTCTGTATAAGAATTTTCTACCATAGGATGACAGGCTTGGTTGGCTTCCACTGTTGCCAAGAGGGGAATTCATTGGTCACAGGGGCCGTAGCAATGGTGGGTAGATACGTTACGTTGCGTTACCACAGGGTTATAATTGGATAATGTAACTTATGTAAAGTTATCCAAATTTTTTATTTCTGTAACCTAACTAAAAAAAGTTGTATTTTCAAGTAACGTATCTTAAAAAAAATTGGGTAATGTAACTTTTTTTAGGATGATGGTCTGGTCAGAAAAAAAAAATGAATTCCATATTGAATATAGCTAATGGTTAATGCACTTCTGGAGGGTGCAAAAGTCAAGGTTTGGGGTTCAATCCTCACACTGAACCACTTTTGACCTGGCCTGCTGTGGAGAGAACACTTAAAATTTGATTGTTTCAAATTGAGCAAAACTTACCTCACTGATATACTCAACAATTCAAAATTTAACACCTCTCTCAGAAAGTTACAAATAAGTTATCCAAATTTGGAAAAAATGTAACATAACCCTGGTTTTGCTGAAATAAGCTTGGAACATAACTAGTAAAAAAATAGGGGCTTTTTGCATGGCAGATGTCGTAACTGAATTATAGATATCTGTAATGGGCAGATAACGTAACTGTAAAGGTTAGGTTACAGTCAGAGTTCTCCATTTGGAGAACCTATCTTCCCACCATTGGCCATAGTGTTAGCAGGAGCATTAGGATTAGGGAGGTTTTGGGGACCAAGGGTGTCGAGGTCCTCATCATCCGGTAGTTCTCTGTTGTCCTCATCATTGCAGCCAGAGTGGCTGTGAGAACCGGACTCAGAAAGCTCATTCTGGCTTTCAGAGCAGTGGCCACGGCCAGTATTGACATTGGGGAGGTCTAGAACAGGAGTGCCACGTTTGATGTTGAAGCTGGGGGTCTGGTCAAGTCCTTGATGAGAGAAGAACTGTCTGTTCAGAGAGCAAGAAATGTTGGGCATCTTGAATGGAGGAGTGTACAGGGAAAAGAGGATTTACGGCTTAAGGAAGGAAGTAATGTCAGTTTGCTACTAGTTCAGAAACAACCTGACTAGCCAGAACCAAACATACAAGAAAGTAAATATAAACATCATCTTGATTATATACATAGTTGATACAGTAACAATAAGAATTAATTGATAAACATACTGAAAACACAAGAAATACATCAATAACGGTTACTTTATTACATATACTTTATTTTAAACACTTAAATACATATTAATGTGACTATAAACAGTACAAAAAGTAATAAGAATGACTTCAATCATTCTAATCACAACAAACCTTATCTTACAATAAAAATACTTTTAATTACTTAAATACCAAGCTACAAGTAAAGAAATTATTACATTGATAATGTAATGTGTAAAACATTCTCTTAATAGAGGAAAATACTATAAACCTTATTTTAAACTTACAATACTTCGATTTACTTGGAACCATAAAATTAATTTGTTTCATGAAAAATAATCAACAAATATCAAAAGTCATAAATAACTTTTGAACCTTAAAGAAAACTTAGAAAATTATTGTATATTCTTAATCTACACTAAAAATAACCTAGGGTCACTCACTCATAGTAACCCTGAATTATTACTCCTTCCCTGTGTTTAGAGGTACTACAGTACTTACATGTACCACGACAGAACAGAAGGTTGTAACATGTTTACATATATATGCGGACTTCCAGAAGACCATTTCTGGACATAAAATTGAGTTATTGTGTATATTTTGGAAACTAGACCCAACTTGGATGTGACTCCTCCAGGCCCACGCCCTGGCAACACCCAATTCAGAATTGGGCTCAACCCCACGTAAAGTGGTAATACCACTGTTACAACACTTGCACACGTGTAATAACATTATGACATCATCTATCACATATACAATTAAGGTTTATCAACTAAAAACCTTAATTACATCACATGTACACATGTGTTGTGGTAGTCAAAGATTTACTCCTTGGGATTTGTGGCCCAATTGGGAAAATGACTAATGACTCCCAAGGTGTAGTGCCTAAAATTACAAGGTAAATCTCTTAATTAAGGTTCTGAAACATAGAGAGCGCAGTACCAACCTTAATTACATGGGAATAAACCCTCTGTCACAACAAACACAGACATAGAGCGTAAGTCCAAGATTGACTTGTGTTACAGGTTGAAAGGCGTCACAATCATGGCTCATCACCCAATAGAGCCATACCACACCTAAAAAGAAGTTACTGTCAGTACTACACACCTTTATAAAGGGTACTGCTTGCCTGTAAAATTCATAATCATCATTCATAGCATAAACCACAGACATACACTGTTGTATATACCGGATTACACTTGTAATACCTGTTATTTAGAACTAATTTGCCTGTTTTTGTGCTGAATATCACTTGTTTTCTCTTTACTTTTACTTTGCCACTCTCAACCACGCCACCAAAGGTCACCTAATCCTTCTTCACTTGTGGTTGGACTGTTTGCTGGACTATTTGTTTCTTCATAAAGGTAATTGCTAGTAGTGAGTAATTTCCTTTCCAATAATTAGTCTCAAATAGCGCCTTTTTAAGGCTTGTACTAGTTGGATACCACCCCTGTATATCAGGATCTCCAATCTGGTGATTCAGCATCACCCTTTTCACGCAGAATCTGAATCAAGAGGGCACCTACAACAACGCCTGTGCTATCAGGCCCCTCTTTTAAATAAAGATTTATTCTTTATTTTATTCTTTTCTCTATTTTTACCGTGACTTTACAGTCTACAATCCCTAGTACATGTTTCCATCACCATGTGTAGCTAAAAGAATACCATTCTTGGCATCACAGCAGCTGACAAGTAAAGCCCGATCAAAATAAGATACTGCCACACAGTGTCTTGTACAAGGACAGGTGGGCACTATTGAAGGGAAAAGGAAAGAAGATAGGTCGAATAGGGGACTGACTGTTCAAAGGTTTTCTTTGTTTTGAAGAAGAGTTACTAGCCTCAGAGGGACTTAAAGTAGAACACTGAAAGGGTTGGCAATGGCAAGGCTTGAAGAAGGCAGAATCAACTTTATGCTGAAAACTAGAATCTTATTTTGACAGACTTACTTCGGGCACTGCAGATTGCACTTTGCACAAAGTGCCAGACACTTCGCGCACTGCGAGTGAAAGAGGCAACTTTTTTGAGTTTTTTTTGAGAAATCAATAGTAAGGCTCATTATTGGCTTCTGTGATTTTTTTGGGTATCTGGTGAAGCTCCCTTGTATGTGAAAAAAATACATTAATAATCAACTGAAATGAATTATCTCAGGACCAACAATTCATGTTTCTGCAACCCAAAAATTCCAACTTATTTCTTGAGTCATAATTCATATAAGAAAAGCAACTTCAGAACTTTTTGGACACTTTGCGCAAGAATAAAGCTTTGAAAAGTTAGCAAATTTGATGTGCAATCCCACAAAATATACCAATATGTGGGGAAGCTTCATTATTTTTCAAGGCTTTATTCTGGCACAAAGTATCCACAAAATTCTGAAGTAGCTCTTATATGAATCATGATTCAATAAATAACTTGGAATTTTTGGCTTGCAGCAACATGAATTGTGGGTCCTGGGATAATACATTTCATTTGATTCTTGATGTATTTTTTTTCACATATGAGGGAGCTTCACCCGATACCCAGAAAATTCAAAGAGTCCAATAATGAACCTCTTTATTGATTTCTCAAAAAAAAAACTCAAAAAAGTTGCCTCTTTCACTTGCAGTGCGCGAAGTGTCTGGCACTTTGTGGCACTTTGCGCACTGTTTCAGTGTGCAAAGTGCAATCTGCAGTGCACAAAGTAAGTCTGTATTTTGATGAGGAAAGATGGAAAGCATAGAAATAGACAGCTTATATAAGAGATACAACTAGTACTACAAAGGTATGACATAGGTTCAAACAAGAGATGAGATCATAGGGTCAAAGCAGAAGAAATGAAAGAGGAGGGTCATAGCTTCTGAGTTCAGGCAACCAAGGCAAGTCCATGACTGAAGGGCCAAGCATTTTCAAGTGTGGTGGGTGAGAAGAAGATTGAATCAAAGTTTGAAGTTCAAGGATTGTGAGAGTCAAAGTTCAAAAGTTCAAAGAGGAAATGCGCAAATCCGGGAAAGGGGTTTTAAGTGCATGAGGAAGCAATTCCAAAACAGGGAAGACCGGCAAGTTGGTTATTGGTCTTGCTTTTGTTTGCATAACTGGAAAGCAACATGCTTTTGAATCTTTGAAGTTTGAAAGTAACTTTGAGAAGAGCACTGAAAATTGCTGAGGGTTCATATGATATGCAACGCAAGGATTAACTAAAAGCTTGAAAGTTGCTGATCGGGTTGTGAAATAGGGTAGAAAAGCATCCTTAGTAAATGTAAGGAAGATCCAACTGCAAGATCCTTAATGCTGAGTCTGTCGTATGACACCACCTTGCTACCCTCCCTCCCTGACCAACCACCTAGCTACTCTCCCCTAGACTGACCAACCAACCAAAAGCTACCCTCCCAGACCAACTACCACCAAGCTACCCTCCCTGATTTCAGCCTGCTACTATTCAGAGACAACCTGAACAAAAGCATAAAAATATTAAATAAGAATAAAAACATTATTAAAATTACATTAACCCAAAATAGTCTCATGTACATAAAGAAAGAGACACTATTACTTGGTTTTAAAGAGACATTATTACACATAAAAGGCACTATTACATATAGAGACATTATTACATACATAACCCATATATATGTAACTAATGTGCCCAAATTACAATAAACCTTATTTTGCATATGTAACATGTAAAAATATGTGGAACCATAAAAATCAGTTGTTTCAACATAAA
This sequence comes from Puccinia horiana, assembly GCA_001624995.1. NCBI lineage: Eukaryota > Fungi > Basidiomycota > Pucciniomycetes > Pucciniales > Pucciniaceae > Puccinia > Puccinia horiana. The sequence goes on from LWDY01000007.1 coordinate 1,128,995, forward strand.
AAATTAATTAAAAAATAAAAATGTCAATAACTTATAAACCTTCAGGAAAAAATAGAATAATATTGCATATTCTTAATCTACACTAAAAATTAACTAGGGTACCTCACTCATAGTACCCCTTAATTCTTACTCCTTCACCTACTTTGCAGTAACTCACATGTGCCCAGTTATCACAGCACAATTCCATAGTACACAAGTACATGAACCATCAGGTATATCAATACTGACTGGTAAATGACCAAAAATACATGTCCAATTGAGGTGTTGTGTAAATTGGCCAAGTTAGACCCAACTGTGACGTGAGGACTCCAAGCCCACACCCCAGTTCAGGATTTGGCAATTGGGCCACAGACCCTCCCAGAATATACAAAACCCCAGTTTGAAGGGTTGTAAAAATATAAGAAAAATACAGGGGGTTTCAGAGCGCCTTGAAAACATGAGAACAGCTCACCAGACCCCCAAAACCTTAGTCCAACACCTACAGCGTAGCACTGAAAGTTTAGTACAGGCTGGATTGGGCCACAAACTGCATCATAGCACTGCATTGGGCCCAGTCCAAATTTCACAAGGGGTCCAAGGACCAAGAGGGCTGGTTACCAACCAAGTATCAAGCCCCCAGACCTTCTGATGAGTGCCTCAAGCCCCCTGGGCCGTAGGTACACTGCTACATTTGGCCCAGAACAGCCAAAATACACTTGTTCCAGCCAATTAGGACACATAGGGCGCTTCAAGGGCTCTAAAATTAGTATGTAAGCTCCCCATGTCCCCACAATTTTGAAAAACCCATCTTCATCATAATTTACAGCATACTAGAGGCAAGGGCACAATTTCATATCCATTCTCGTACTCCAGGTAAAAGTTGTTCCACATTAAACTCAATGGTTTTGTTTTTCCTTACATTATTCTTTTTTCATACACCTTGCCTTGTAGTCTTCTTTACTTGAATGTCTAAGTTCCAGATCACAGTTGCGCCAACGGTGGGTTGCTACGCTACCCATAGCGGGTAGTGCAGTGCAGCGTAGCAATAACTGCTAACAGCTAACGGCTTTTGCCGTAGCTGTTAGCGTTTCAATCCCTATCACTACACGCTGCGCTACAGCAATTGTTAGCGGTAAAAAGCCTGTAAAACGCCGCTACATGGGCTGTAGTGGCCCTTAGAATCGCTACAGTGTTGGCGACGAAAAATTGGGGCCACTACGCTAGGCTATTTTGGGCAAATAGCGTAGCATAGCGCTGGTTGTGCTTCTTCTTTAGGGTTACATTCACCATCCTTTTAATATCAATTCCATTCAAATCTTAGGATAACATTTAACACTGAATCCTTCACCGGCCCACTTATAACCTTAGGCTTTTATGCATACATTGCTGTTTTTTTAAATTACACCTCAAGTATCCATTAAATTAATGATTATTGTTTACCACCTAATCATTCACTACATTTATTATTTACTTAATCACTCACAAGACAACAGTAGTCGATATGTAAATATTTTGCCTTCGCCCACGGTGCTTACGCTTTTCTTCTCCTTGCCCCCTTTTTCCTTCTCTCGCCAGAGAGCTTTCATTACAATAAAATGTACATTCCACACGTCCTTATTGATTTGACAGCTGGCAAATCAAACACTCGAACAAAGCTAAATTCCAAACCTCAACACAAACAGATACCTACAACCAGCCTGGCCTAAAAATTCAAGCCATAATTCATATCAGTTGAATGGAACTTGAATACGGAGAGTCAAAGCATAACCGTGTCTTGGCTAGGCATTCGGTGGTGACCTGGAATAGCCTAATGTGTGTACATTTGCCAGTATTGCACTGGCCCCATTGACAAGCGCAATTCCAGAAGCCTCAAATAAAGGCTTGCCTGACCTAGGCCAGTCCATGAGCTTGACCTATCGCTTTTGAGGCCAAAACCATCACGCCTGGCATTAAAAGGCAGCTTCCAAATGGCTAACGCTCCCTGCTTGCCCAATTATCACCATGCAAGATATCAATACTCAAATTCATACACACTTCTTTGTTGGAAAGACTTTTTTTTCAGCTTCATTTGACTTTCCTGATGTTGTTGATAGGCTTTACTTCACTGGAAGCCTTTTATTGGCAAATAAGGTGAGAGTGGCATCACCCCTAGTCTTTGCATTTTTACTGACTTCACCACAGCCTCCCATCTACAAGAACCAGCTACGGCCAACAAAAGTTGTTGCTCAAATGACAATGCTTGAGTTTCTCATTCAACACAATCAACACTTTCTGTGTTTCAACGTTCCTGCGTGCCAAATCGCCTACTTCAAGATTAAAACTAATATCCAATATTTTGTCAAAGCTTATGTTACAAGCACATGTCAAAACAAGTCGTTCAACATAACTTTAATCAAGACCCCTCAAGAAATTTCCCAGGACTCGGAGGTTAGAATTGGCCACAACGCGCTGATTGAAGGTGTCGGGAAAATCATTGACGTTGCTCAGCTAACAGACCCCAACATCAGTACCAACCCTTACAGTTTGGCACATTTTTCCTCATGGGCTAATTGACAGACATGTTGACGTCCATTGCATAATACCATGGCGGTGGACTCCCACTGTCATGCCACAACATTTTAACTTGGGGATCCACATCCATTACTTCGTTCATCTCCATTCAATTCAACTGGAAGAAAGACTGATCTCCATTCAGGTATGTAAAAGAATTCGCATACATTCTACGCTGCACACTTACTGAACCACACATCCTAGGTCACAGGCACGTGGATTTCGCTTGTGCCCAGGTCTTAACTCTTATGTTCAATGATTGCTCCCGCAGTTACAAGGCACTGGTTATAGTCTGAAAAGATGGATGTTCATCCTCACATCGGTCTCTCCTTTACCATAATATATGAATAGCAGGATTGGAGTAATCACACATCTATTTAATCGAGCCACGCCCCACACTTGTTATTGCCAAAAGCTCATGTCCTCCTTTTCATCTCGTCGCTTTTTTTGGAGATTTAGCCTCATTATCTAGTGACCGGTCCATTGTATTGCATTGTTTCACAAAAAAAGTTTAAACTAAATTAATATTTTCTCCTTCTGAAGGATATTGTGAGATCATACATAAAGACATACCACTTCCCAAAATCCTCTGTGAAAATTGCCTTATGTACAACGTTGACAGTTAGGTTTGATGATTAAAATGTTTTTTGCAGATGTTACTCTTGACAGAGCAACATACAGTTGGCCATGGGCAAAGACATCTGTGTCCAAAAAGACACCCACGCGGCAAATAGTCTGGCCTTGGACCTTGTTCACGGAAATCACATAAGCCGGGGCAACCGGGAATTGGTAGCGATAAAAGCTTAATCCTGACCTTGAGGCTCCCTTGTTGTGAATTTTGATATTGGGGATCATCACACTGTTCCCTGCTTGGGTTCCAGACATAAGCTCACCAACTAAAAATCCCTCTCCTATTTCTGTTATCAACAGCCTGGAACCATTGCAGACTCCCTGCTTGATGTAAAGTTTGTGCATCCCAACCTTCAAGTCAATTGAGTGTGCTGGAAGGCCTGAGATTGACAGCCTGTTCAAACATTCTTCTGGTAGCTAGTCAATCCCATCCGTGTTGGGCAAGTCAATAGATTTTGACTGGTATAACTTTCCCGGAAGTCGTACTGTTATTTTAGTATTCAGGCTTTGAACATCACGGTTGATTGGAGCTAGAATGCACCAATAGTTCAAGTACCCGGTGTTTTCAAAAGTTGTCATGGAGTGCTTCTCAACAAGCTCAGAGTATAAAAAATCCATCAATTTTGCTTCACCTTCAGCCATTGTATTATAATCGTACACTGGTAAGTCTTTCCTTTGCATGATAGCAAAATCTGACTTTTGACTCTTGCCCTCACCAATCAATAAAAGAAGCTTTCCAAACTTGGCATTTGCCTGGCTTTCTTTTTCACCTCAGCTTGATTCCAATCACATGTTTTTCTTTAAGAAAAAGGTTGAAACTTGGTCCCACAGGTGCGAAGACTTGATTAACGATAAGAATGAAGGCGGGAATTCATCAAACTTAACCACGGGCAAAATTTGCCGAAAATCACCTTTCTGCCAAATGGTTTGTTTACCAAACATAATATTTGCAAAGTCTTGTTTGTCCATGGCTTCAATTGTGTTTTTGTGGATGGTTACAATTTCGTCCCACACAATAAACCGGATATTCCTCATTTCCTCTGCATTCGATGAGTCTTGGTCAAAACCACACTCTCCTCCCTTTGCCACATCTATCAGAATCTTGAAGGCCGAATGAGTGGTTTGCCCCTCTCTGAATAACAAAGCTGCAACACCCAATGACATGGTTACCAAGGTTGGTATGTGCTCAACTTTTGTGTAATCAATTAGGCAGTTTAGAAGGACAGTTTACCTGTCCCACCGGGGCCATCAAGGTAAAACATGCCAGCATGTTAGAAACACCAGGGATGATTTTCATGGCACTGGCATGCAAGTGCCACTGCATGTGTTTTTCCCAGAACCCTGAAAAATGCATGCTACATGTGATGCTTATGTTCTACATGAAATAATGGTGATGTGGGTAATGATTTGTGGACAACATGTTCTGAAGTGAACCACAAGTATAACTGATATGCAAATGATCATAATTATAATTTTATGATAATTGACTCCACAAAACATGCTGAACTGATGCTGTGCTCAATCCTATATCATCATTTTTTGAATTGGTATGTAGACCAATCATCATGGGTCCATTTTGTAACATCTTACGCAATAACTTCACACAAAGTTTTCCATTCATCATCATATGCAGAAATGTGCTAATCAACAAGTCTATACCAACCATCATGATGATTTTATGGCACTTTCCAGCTGATTTTTCATCTGACTATCTTGAAATGTTTTTTGTTTTTAAATTCAATGATTGAGATGTATTTATCACAAGGATTCCAATCACCTATTTAGGATATCTGACATAAATTTAGAACTTCAATTTCCTTCAGCAGTTTGAGTTTGAATATGTTTTACATAATCATATACATCCCCTGGTCTGTAGATTTGCTGAATTCCTGTTTTTTACCAAAAGAAATTGAATTTTCATTGGAAACAGTCTATTGATTTCTTACCCTCTTCATAAAAATGAGCAGGAGACCTGCTAGCAGTTGGCCTCCGGAACACTTCTCTTTTCATTAAATTTTGACTGCAATATTTTGCCAGATCATTTTTGCACAGTGACTGTGCATTTTGCAGTGACTGCATTTTGCACAGTCACTGTGCATTTTTCACAGTGACTGTGCATTGAACATGATTTAGATTTCATTTATTTTGAGTGAACTCAGACCACCAGTTGTGCCAGAGTTGCCAGAAACCAACTCCCATCCGTCACCTTTTTCTTTTTTTTTGGTGCTTGGTGCATGCTTGTTAAAAATTCTGTGATATCTGCATGGCACTCTATTGTACAGCCGTACAACAGAGTGGACATTCAGATTTAAAAATTATTTAAAGGCCTGTGACAGTTTTGGAAGGCTGTTTGTTCTGTTTTAACCACAAAAAGGTTATAATGGGACACCTTGATCACAAATCCAAACAATCCTCTGCTGAAAAGGTTGGTCCTAGGAAAGAAATGCACATATGGGGGTATGTTGAGAACAAATTCTTCATATTTCAAAATTCCGATAAATTGTGGGACAAACCACGATGAATTGTGTCATCTCAAAAATGATAGTTGGTGAATTCAGTTCTTTGCCAAAACCAAAGTGTATTCAGGTTTTGTTGCCCCAAATAAAATTAAAGAAAAAACAATTTTGTTGACTTTAATCATCAAAAAAAGTGTACAGGTTTAAAATAATAATGACAACGTTAGAACCATGATTGCTTTGGTATCATTTCAGGTTTGTATGCTTCATGATTTTGGCTTAAGTTCAACATAACATCAAGTATATATTAAGCAACATAAGCTATGTGATTCCAGGTGACTTGGAACTGAATTTCAGTTGAACACACAGTTTGAGTGTGACTATCTTTCAACACACTTCAAACCACTGAGGAGGTATGTGTTGTGCAATGGCACCCGTCGACGGGTGCCATGAAATTCATCCCTGGTGAAACACGTTGAAAAAATTCAAGCTGAGATCTCCGTGTCTTTAATCGGCTTGAGATTGTCTTGATAGATTCTTCAGAGTTGTGCAGGTGTCAAGGAGCTCAACATATTCTGATTGGACAGACTGACAACAATTCCCACTTGTTGCAAATTACTACCGAGCTCCTCAAGCATCTTGGACAGGTGAAACAATGCTAGTAGCAGCCTTTTGGCTCTGTTGATGGAGCACTTGGCTAGTGTCGTCAGTAAAAGCCAAAAAATGAGCTTTGAATAACTTTGTCAGATCTGAATGGGGCGTATGGACTAAAATGATTGCAAACATTTGGGCCAGGCAAAACCCAGACTTCACTAATGATTCCTGTTTTAAAGCTTCATCGATTAGATACCCCAATGCAACACATGCGGCACAGTAAGACTTTTGGACTTTGCCATTGACTCATCACAAATCTTCAAAGGACTGGCAATCTTTTCGGTGGAGGAGCAAAATTCTTAGGTAAAATCGTTTTCTGGCCAAGTTATGAGACAGAAAAGATTTGGCCAACTGCTGTTGCAATTGTTTTCCTCGCTTTCCATTCTTTCATCAATTTGTTCCATGAGAAATACGTTGGAATTTCATCATACAGGAAGGTTCTAGCCGACCGGTTTCCAGTGCCTCGCTTATCAAGAGAATTTAGATTGAAGTATTTGGTCAATGTCGTTTGTGTGGCCTTGCCTGAGGAAATTTGACCCTCAGCTTTTTCTGACAAGTCAAAATAGACAATTTGCTTGGCGTTATTATGAATTGCAAGACGAGTGACCGTGGGCAAGCGATTTGATAGTGGGAACTTGAACAACCGCCAGAATGCTAATGTTGAAGTCAGCTTGTGAAAAATTTCAAGTTAATGTGGTGCTCACCTTCAGGCGGGCTAATATACCACCAAGCATCAATGTAAATTCTGGTCTCATTGCCACCATCTAAGCTCATATGGGCCCGGTCGTGGCCCTTCGTAATGTATTTGTATAAATACTTAATCACTGTTGTATTGACTGGTATCTCAATGTTGATGTGACACTCAAACATGAGCATCAAAAATTTGTTGTATGGAACAACATTTTGATTACTAAGGTTGTTGCATGCTTAAACGCTTATACACTGGGTATGCCCCATCGATGATAACTGTTCTTTTGTTAAATGACCGGGGGTATCCGAGTTTACAAGTGCCGTTTTGGAAGCAAGGCCCTTGGAGCATGAACTCACCAACCAGTTTATTAAGGCAAGGGGATTTGTGCTGACACCAAAAGATCAATTTTTTCAGGTGTGATGGGTCAATCGGATTTGTGTAGAGTCACCATGAGATGCAAATGTGGGAGGCCACGTTTCGGGAATTCAATTGTTGATGCATATGCTATGATGACCTTACCCAATCAATGAAGGATGAGCTCTTTTACCTTGAGGTTGAAGACTTGCGCAACTATGGTACAATAGTCGAATGCTTGCGCTCCAACAGGGATAGCCGAGGTGATTTACGACCACTTTGGGTTTGCCGTCATGGTGATAAACAACAACAGAGGGCCAAATTTTCTGCAGATTGCCATACTATCCTGGTACAATTGCACCATCACTCTAGGACCCCCGATGAATGTAGACGGCAAGATAACTGTGCAGCCAGTCGGCGGTGACTTGTTTTCCAATGAAGCGACCAAAGATCAATAAGATTTTGCCTTTAATTTCTCTTGATTTCTTTTGGTGAAATTGAGCCACGCAGGCATAAAAATCAACAATTACCTCTTGGCTAAGTGCCTTGGCAAGAATTTTTCTTTTCGCTCAAAAGTAGGTAGGCAAACCATTCAAGCAAGCCAACTTTCTGGTTTACAACTGGTTAAGTGTTAGAGTTAGTCCATTGCCAGATGGTATTCAAATGGGTATTCACTCACCTTGGGATGTAGTCGCCAGGTAGAGATTGTCCATGTGGGAAAAGGACCGGGTACCGAAGCGGGAAGTAGTATGAGTGTAAGTCATTAATCAATTTCAATTTGTCATTGTTGCGGTGTAGAACAATAGTTCATGGCTCGATGATTTTGCCATCCCCTTTGATTATCATTGTGACCTCATAGACAGTTGGGGTGTTATATTGCTTTGGGCCACACCCTGACTTGTCGCCACCAATCAAGGCGAGGGTGGTTGAGGGGCTTGCCTCAAGAATTGCCTCGGCAGATTTATATACCCGAGCGTAGGGATTATGACAATAGAGGAAGTCCATCCACATCCATAGTGTCTTTTTTCCCCTGGGCTTTTGACACCCTCAAGCCCGCCCCCTCCATTCCCCTGTTGCCGACCACAAAAATCTGAGCAAATCCTGGGTCCAATTAATTGATGGGCTCTATGCTGGAAATTCTGTGCGTTATGGTGCCGTTTATTTGGAATACGTTGATTCCGTAAGGTCCCATTACCAACCTATCTAAATAGGCCCCCAGAGAAGTGGAACTGACGGTGTCATTATACAAGCAAATCAACCTTTGGAAATTCAATGAACCTGTTCTGTGCAAATGAGAAAGTTACACCACAGGAGTTTGCTCAGCAGTTGCATGCAAGTGCCCTCAAGCAGTTTCTTTCAGAACCCTTTAGGATGTTGTGCACATGTCATACAAAGTTGTGGTAATTTTTGGCTGTGAAAGGATGCTGAATTGGCGCTGAATCTTTCTGAAGCCATGTTGAGAATGGTCTGATATCAAATTGAAACCAAACCAAACCCTGACCATATCAAGAAGTGTAACTTCTTCCAGAACACATATACAACCTCATTGCAAAGCATTGTCAACTGCTTGGCAGAAACAAAGATTTTTTCAATGCAATAATGTGATTTAATTAATCATGGGGTTAAAATAATTGTCAAAAATTTCAGGATATGCTTCCATATATCAAAACAAGAAGATGTATATTGGAAGAAATGCTTCTGTTATGAATAAGCATAATACAATCAATCACCTTGCTGATTTCATCACTTGGGACATGAATAGATAACTGTCATAGTACATGAGCACATGTTACAAAGTGCATACGTACATTTTAATCAATACTGGGTGTAAACTGTGACATTTTGAAAAGAAAATTAATGATGATTAGTATGGTATTCTCGTATAAAATTTGTATGGTTCATTATAAATTCCACTGGCCAACTTTTCCCTTCCATTATTTAAATGACTTATACTCATGTCTTCATACATACATCATACCAATGATAAAGTAGTCCCTAAATCTGGGATGCAAATTGTTAGTCAGGCTTTTCCGGGAAAAGCAGCCTGTGGATAATAAGATTACCAGGCACAGACAGTATCCATGTGATGACACTAAATATTTTGTGGTATCTACAAACTACTTGAGATTTTGACTGTTAAATGGGAAATTACAACAAAACACAACTGGTCAGCAGTGGCAGGTGAAAATTTCCAGATCAAGTATTTAATTGATACAAAAGCTTAGTGTTTCATGGCCTACAGGGCCCTTGATTTATATTGGGATTGTTTCTACAGTTTGTTCTATTTGCCCTGTACCCATGGGGGCACACACAATGGGCTACATAGTAACTCATCAAGATGCACATTTAAAATTATCATGTAAATCACCTGTAGTATAGAATTACATTTGACTTGAAAGGTTTTTGAGTTTTGATCTGAGGCATCTGGAAATCAAATTCTGGGTATTATGAAAACTGTCACACTTGTAAATTTATAACTGCTGTTCCTGGAAGCAGCTGATCCATGTGTAGTGATAGAAGAGCATTAATTAGAGAAAAAACAAGCAGCACTGCAGTACCCTTAAGTATGGTCCTGGAGTTAAAGCTGTTCAATATCAAAATCTTGTAAAGTTGAAAACAGGCTCATGGGAAATTTGGAGAGAGTGTGTGTGAAAAAAGAAATCATAAACCAGGAAGAAAAAAAACTAACAGCATATGGAAAATTCAGTCAAATGAGCACATGGAAAATAAAATACAGAATAATAATTGAAAAGACAAGATGGAGTTCATTTTTTTGATTTATAATGTGTTTTCGATCATCTTCTATTTTTTTTTTCTGGCCAGCTATAACAGAATTGATTTCATCATTTTGGGATTGAAAATGAGCAACCACTGCGCGTGACATGGATTCAGACATCTGGCAAGAGAAACCTATCCTGGTATACTTGTCAGATGGGGAAGCACCATCCAAAGTCTGATGTGTTTCTTTGTTGGACCTGAAGACGCACATTGTGACACTCACCACCTGGTTCAAGTAAATATAAACCTGGAAATCACAAAAAGTAAACTGACCACCAATCATATCAAACCCTTTGTCGGCCAAAATTGGATCATCTGAGTTTGATTTTTTGGGGTTGAAGATTGGAATCCAGCAAAAAATAGTCCAGTTGTTGACGTCCATGTCCTTGTGTGGATTGTTGTAAAATTTGTACATTGTGAAAGTGAAGGAGGCGAAGTCAAACATATTGTAAGGGGTGGGATACTCCATGTGAGCCATTGAAGGCAGGTTGCCACCGATCAGAGCCTCTTGGTACTGTTTGAATGCACTGGGAGCAAGTTCTTGGAGGTGTTTTGCAATCCATTTGTTAGGCTTGTCCTTGTCGTTGTATTGGCACATCTTGATCATGGCAACCAGTCAAGCAACAGCACACTACCATCCAAATTTTTCCTGCTTCTGGCTCTTCCTCCAAACGCAGGCCCACATCTTCCCACTGACCAAAGGACCATTGCTCTTGACAGCACCAACAAAATCTGTTTGATCAAGGAAAAAACATACAAGCTTTTCCCATCCTTGACATCGAAGAAAAAGCAATGGTTTGATGAAACTTGCAGAATCCTGGTTCTTTTCTTGGGGCAATGACACAGGTTCCAAAAGACAGGCGGTAATAGGAAGAAAGGAGGGGTCTCTGAGATGTGTGAATTTCAGAGGGGTTTGGATCATGTTGACGTTTGGGGGGAACAAAGTAGTAAAAGGTTTTTGGGGCTCTGGAAGTGGCCGTGACTGTAGCATGTACATTCTGATCTTGATTCAATCCCTCTTCCTCGGTGGGAAGAACAAAGAAGGACTCTGCAGTTGCACGGAATTGTTGCCATCATGCCATAGCTCTTCCTGGACGTATGCATTTTCTGGGCCTGATCAAAAGAATTAGAAGGCTATCAGCATTTGGTTGATGGAGGAAGAGAATATTTGTCGGGTGGGAATTGTAAGCTGTAGAAGGAGGCAGGTACAAATGCTGCTTGCCCCCAGGACCATCGGAATTTTTAAGGGGAAAAGGATAGGAAAGCTTATAAGGAGGAGAAGAGGAATAAAGAGCAGAATAGTACTTGCTGAGACACATCAGGGTTCCCCAAATCTACTGATGGGTTGAGGAGACCTGCCTCGGTGGAGCTGGTATGATATTGAGATTTTACGATGTGAGCTGGTGGTTGATGAAATGATCCAGAAGGAATAATTGCAGAGGGTTGATGTTGAGATGTAGGCGATGGGAATTGAAAGGGAGCCTGACACCGGATCAAATCCCTGGAAAGATGGTCGTTAATAAAACAGGCAAGCATCCTCAGTGATTTGGAGTGAGTACTTACTGGGAGAGCAATGGAGTTGATGGGTGATCAACTTCTTCAAACAATCCTGATGTGTTACTAGCGTGGCGGTGGTGATGGTAGGAGACCGACGGTGGAGCAGCTGATTGGTTGGGAAGCAGATGGCAATAATGGGATTGTTGAAAAGGAGGACTTGGATGAGGGGAAAATACTCTGGACATCGGTGGTGTTTGTAGAGCTGGTTGATAGGAAAGAAAACCTCTTTCTTGGTACAGAATTGTGTTGGATGATGATTGAGCTAGAACAGGTTGAAGAGGGGCGGTTGATTGTCAGCAAAGAAAGGAAGTGGGGCAGTGAGTGGCCTTTGGGTCAGTAGAGGAGAGGAAGGATGAAACACAAAGACATCAGTTTTTTGTGAAGATATGTATCACAATTCTGAGCTGTGCTTGCCAGTCAATCCAAATTCAATGATGGATTCAACACGCTGCGTAGGTTGAGCAGGAAGACTGCCATGGAAAGGATGGCTGTGATGATGATAGGAAGGTTGTGGTCTCAATCAATTGGTTAAGCTTACAGATGAGACTCCAGTATGGTTATTTGTCTGATGGATGGAGTGGTGTTCAAATGAATTTGGAGGACTAGGCCCTGGCAAATGTGGGATTACGAGTTGGTGGTGGTTGAGACAAACTTGCTGTTGATGATGCATCAAATTGAAATCGGTAACCTAGGGGAAAAAAACAAGATCAGTGGCAATCAATGGACCTTTTAGACTTGATCATTTGGATTTTACTGATGAAGATGATGAGAGAAGGGAGGGTGTTTGTGTAAACATTTGCATTAATCACAAAGAATGGCTCTCCAGTTTGATGTTGGTGCTGATTGATTGGTAATCGATGGCTCACAGCTGGTGGTTAAGTGGTAGCAGAGGAATGCCCAACAAGCGATGGATTTGGGCTGGAACAATGTACCATGCTGTTTCCTAGATTGAAACCATGTGAGCTGAAAGGAATGAGATCGAACGGTCAGTTGATGACAAAAGATAACAAACAAAAGTTTGTGTTTATGATTGATTGAAAAGCCAATTTCAATGATGAGACACTTACTGGCAAGCATATATCACGGGTGCATTGTTTCAGTTATGATGGTGGTGATTAAACATGAGAATTGATTGGTCCTGTGAAGAAAATCGAAGTGTGTCAGTTATTTAAGTAATGTGAATGGTATCAAAGTCCAGAGAAAAGAATGCAAGTTGTACTGGGCCTTGAACGATTGTGCTTCTTGAATCGGCCTGTGAAAATTGAGTTTTTTTGCAGCAATACTGAGTGGTTACTGAAGGAGGAGGGTACAGAGGTGTCTGGTTGGAATTCGGCTTGTTCCAAAGGCAAACGGTTTTGCCCGAAGTGATTTCTCTCTGGTCAGAGGAGCTTCACACCAAACACGTTTCAGAGGGGGTTAAAAGAACTTTTACATTGAGCCTAGCACAGTGGGGGCGCTCAACATCAATAAGATTAAGGTCTCATGATCCAAAAAACACATCAAGTTGGTGTTTCCAACAGCAGAGTCCCCAATCAAGGGAAAAAATACTATCAAGAATGAAAACAAAACAAGTCTAGTAACACTGGAGGGTTGAAAAGCACAGAGGCCCTGAACAGATGTCACAACCTTGAGGACAATTTTCTGAAATCCGAACTTCAAATGGTGCAAGTGAAGAATTAAAAGAAGTTTTTGTAATAAGCTTCCCACATTTAACTTTAAAGAGACTCTTTGCAATCAGGTTGAACAAAAAACAAAAGGAGAATGACAGGGAAAATTAAAATAGAAAAATCATTTTAGGATAATTCTGCAAAAATAATAATGATCGAAACAAGAAAGGGGGTGATCAGTTCATCATCATATGTGTCAGAAGAAGCAGATTTGACACACTTGATTGAGAATGATACTCCCATAATAGAAGGTTGTTGTTATTCCACAACACCAGCTCATGTCGTGGCTCCATAATTTAATATTATCATGATCAACAGGGGAGTGAGGTGAAATTCTTTCCTCAAACTGGGCATTAATTATCTGGATCCATATAGCAGAACTCACAAGACCCATCAAAATTAGATCTTGTGTTACTTAATTATGATATGGTTGGTTTGAATGAGTGGAAAGAGGGTAAAACACACTTGGTTGAGTTGTCTTGATAAGTTCTTGCCTCTTGGCACGGTTTGGGGTGGTTCCACTTATCTAAATACATGAAACTACCTATCAATCCTTCCATGATAAAGTAAACAAGGTATGATGGTACCATATATACATGGTTGAACTGTAATAGCAGTTCACAATTCTTTCAATGATTCAGAGATGTAACATTTGGTAGAAACAAGAATACCTGAAAGGATCCAATATGTCCAAACTACAACAACCAAGCTGTACACCCCAGAGAGAGATATGCAGCGCACAATGTTGGCCCTTGGGATGAGTATGTTAGCAGGTCACTTTCATTTACCTTAAACTTCCAGATGGTCTTTGTGAAAATGCACAACAATGTAAGGAAAATGAACTAACTAATTCACACAAGAAATTGATAACAAAGAAGATCTAATATTTGTGTTGATTTCAGACAGTGATTTGTTTGAAAGTAGAGTAACTTTGTGAGGCTTTGATTTTTTTTTGTTCTACAGCAAATTGTGTATGATGGAACCAATGAATCATGAGCTCTATGGAAACTCTTTCTGGAAAAGAATATACCGGACAATTGTTTTTGGGTAGGAGAATAATTTGGATTTAGTGCACCAATGGTATCCAACTTGGACCATGTGGACTTGGGAAAACAAAATGTAACTTAGCATTCTAGCCATGCAGTTGGAAGAGAAAGTCAAAGTGGTTTGAATGAGGAGGCACTCGGGATAAGCCAACATATTTTGAAAGTGTGAGATAGAATCTTTTTATGTCCATGAGTGAGGGTAAGTAATTGTAACACACAAATGTATGTGTGTACGTTTGTGTCACTTTTTGTGTGCCTTGGTACACACCACTCTAGATCCAGGCAAGATTCTGACTTCACCTACTGCATCCAGCCAATCAAAATTTAACCAAATAACCTGCATCATTTGCGAATCCCCTGTGGTCATGGTTGGCCAGGTTTGGTTCATCACCCGTTGTCCCACAAACCAAATATATAATATGATTAGCCCTTATGCCACATTGCACGGATGCAGGTGGTGTTCCAAGCCCCAAGTGATCCACTTAATATTTGGGTATTGTTTGTGCCGGAGTTAGTTTGGAGGTGGGAGAAAGGGTTGATGAACCCCACCCAAATAATTACACGTGCATACATAGTTCCTTTGTTTGTGTCTGGTGGTGTGAAGGTGGAGTCCCTTTGACAAATGCAGTTGAATGGGGGTGGTGGTGGGCCATCGCAAGGTGTGTGCAAGGTCTACAATGTGGAAAATATCATAAGAGTCGGTTGTCTGGGTATGGAATCTTTCCCCCCATACCATCTAGCACTAGATATTAGTCCCCTCAAATAAAAATCACTCATACTTCAATTAGTCACCTCATATCTTCTATCACACAATGCTTGATTTAGTAGGGAATATCCATCTTTCCTTGAATGATCTTTGCTGTATGTATGTGGTTGGCCAAGACCTCCACCTAATCAATTGTGTTGCCAGCCCTCACTTCATTAAACATATACCCAATTCTGAGACGGCACAATTCCATGTCGTACTTAAGACATCCAGCTCTGGAATCCCTTCTATACTTTATGATAGTGATACCCATATCTTTATCTCCGGACACCTTGCCGCCCCAACATTGAATTCTTTAACCAGAATAAATGTCCCACTTAACAACTGGATAGCACACAAGGGAAATCTGGATGCATCGGTCGAACAACAAGTTCAGAAGGCACTTGTATCTGGGACAGCCTATGTAGTCAAGGTTTTCTGGAACCATGGAAATCAGTGGAGCAGCTACATCAAGGTTGTGGATTGCAGCCTTGGAAAGGTTGGTGTTTAATTCAGATTCATTCAGCTTAACAAATTACTGATGATTTTAGTTTTCTGGATTACTTATTTCTGTTCCACAATACCAGAAGGTAAACATTCAACTGTATACCCATGATCCAACTACATTGAGAAGGATTCAGAAGCTGGAGCGTGGCGATTGGATCCACATTCAAGGATGCAGTGAGCAAGTGCTTCCTCAAGAAGCTGGAATATTTAAGTTGATTGTTAGTGTGTTTTGTAATTGAATCTTTATCTTGCCCGGGAAACACAAGGACCAATTGGCTGATTTCATGATTTGAAGATTGATGTTGTTGTAGCTTTGGGACGCTCTGAGTCTACTCCTTATATTCTCAGGAGGGATCCAAAAAAGAGGTTCAACTTGACTGCGGACGATTGGAAGCCTGAAAAAAAAGGAAAAGAAGGTTGGAAAGCTAGATCCCAGACGCTGTTTCACTCAGTCAACTTAATACAAGAAGACTCCCCGCTCACCATGGTGTCAACCCACTCCAACCATGCCAGTCTAGTTCCATACGGTCAATTTAATGTGTCTTGAACTTTGTCTACACTTATTATTTTTTATTTGAATCTCCCTATCCTGCCCAAATAACACCTTGCTGTCGATCTCATCCAGCAGATCACATTGTTCTCTTGATTTTTGACATTTAATTTTTGCCTACTCACTCAATCAATTCAATAAAATGTTGGAGGGCCAATTATTTAGTATTGTGATGCACATATTGTATTGCATCAGGGGTACTAGGATACATGAGAGTCGCAAAGGAAAACCCACTATCCAAATATATAACTGAGAGAACAAAGCAGATGACATCATGCAATCAGGGGCTCAACTGCACAAGCTTGAATGAAGGGTAGAATTAAGGATGTTGATTGCTTTGAACATCATAGTCAAGGAGAATTGGTTCAGAAATTCAGAAACAACAATTGAAAGTTTTTTTGGGTTAACAACAATGATATTCACATGGTGCCTCCTGAGCACTGATGAGATAATAAAGAATAAGTTTCCACCATCTGATGAATCTTCCAATCCCATAGTTTGAGTCTGGCAGAAAACATGGTCTCTTGTTTGAATGTGGAAACACCAACCTTGTCTCAAAGTCAATTCAACAACAGTCAATAATGATAAAATATGTGCAATGGGGAATCCAAAATGTTTGAGGTGAACCAGGCAAGAGAGAATCCCATGCCTTGCTCTTATGGAAATACTGGGTAAAAAGATACTGAGAGCCTCTCGACCCCAGAAAACTTCCTCTTTTGGATGGCTCTGTTGAATATGTGTTGATGTTTGGCCCAATAAACTTTCCTGTCTGGTAAATTAAATGTTTGTTTCACGGGCCAAAGGCCATGTGGAGCTACCAAGCTGCACATGGAACAGTTTTTTCTATAATCTCCATTCATGCAGTTGCGAACACACATCCAACAGAGTGTTTCTTGCACAATGGGAAAATCTGAATTGATTGGGAGTACTCATTACTCAAGTGTATCCACTTTGGCACAGGTCAGTGCCAGTTAAGTGAGGTGGTATTATCAATTGATCTCAAGAAAGAAGGATTCTTAACAAGTAGCAAGCAGGAAGGAGAAATAATAATATGAGAGTCTAATTTTAACCTGAACATGAAGTTCGACCAAGATGTAAGCACAGTAAATACATGTATCACAGAGGAATCATGTAAGAAAAAGGAGAAGATGAACATCATTTTTCTGTGATCTGGCGAGATGAGTGTGGGATTAGGAATGGGCTTTCGGGTTGTTTGTCTTTCCAGTGATTCAAGAAATCCATGGTAATGGCTTCAGCAAGTTGGTTGCAGGTGGGTGGCTTGTGGAGTGGGGTAATTTTGCTTGGTGACAGAAATGCTGGTTGGAAAATCTGAACAATATAAGCTGAGAGGTTTTTCTATATTGGTTCTTCAGAAGTGTGCTGGGCAGATGAGCTATTGGTAATGATGGATATAGCTCAAATGAATGAGATACAATCAGAGACTGGAGCCATACGGTAATTCTTGGAGGAGATGAAGAGGCCACGGACACCTCCAAGTAAGAAGTATATCAGTGGTTGAAATTTCTGTCAGGACTGGATGGATTGCAGCTGCTTGGCGGATTCTTCTGTACACTGGGACACCTCAGAAGTTGTATTACCAGTTGTTGGTGTTTCTGGCAGATTTACGAGTTGTACGGGAGGCCTTTGACCTCTGAGCGTTGGTGAGAGGCGATTTTCTGAGGGCATGTGTTTGAAAGATGAAATATCCCATGAAAACATCAATGATCACGTTGCGAAAAGTGTGTAAGACGTCAACAGAATGGGAGTGGGGGATTACTTGTGATTCAGCACCGGGAGTAGAACTTTCACATGCATCAAAGGTGGATGACAAGTTCTTGAGATTTTCAAGGTAATTGAGGACTTGAACTCCCTGTGTGATTTCATCGTCATCTTTAGTGTTTTGTAGAGGTTGTCGGCCATGAGTTCAGCGGAGGCGGCAACAATCTTGGCCCAGTCAGACATGACAGAAGCGGGAGGATTGTGGAGACGGGACAAGAAACAAACAAGTCTTGACCAGTGGTGAGATGAATTCGTGAGGCTGGAGGGTATCTTTGGCGTTTGCAAAACTGGAGAGGAGTGGCAAGTCAATGATATCTGGAGAGTACCATTGTTAGTTAGGTGATGGAGCTAAAAAGTCAGTTGCTGGAGGCAGTGGAAAACTGGGTCAGCTGACAAATTGAAAAGTGATTATGGTGTTGATATAATGAAACTAACCTAATCCGCTGGTGGTCTTGATCCAGGATGTGTAAGAGCATGGAAGTCTGGGCTGTGTGGTGTGACATTTCCCATTGATTGGGCTCAGAAATGGACAAACTTTGAGAGTGAACTGCATGTATCCTGATACCTCTGCCAGTTGGGCTTGATCCCATCGACTTCTTGATGGAGCTTGATCAACTGTAACCAGACATCTGTTGACTTGATTATGGTAATTTTGCTGTTTGTTAGAGGGGCCGTGTTGTCTTGGGGCTTGTCTAGTGCTTCGGAAGAGTTCGTGCCTGGAGGTGGAACTGGGGTTGAATTTTTACCAGTGTTTTGTAGGGGGGCTGGGGGATTAGCTGGTGGGAAGCTGGAAGATGGAAGAGAGGTTGTCGAGCTGGGTGGGAAATCAGTGTTTTGAGGGAGTTGAGAGTTCAAGACTGGGGGGGGCACATGACCCTGTTGAGGGGGATTTGTCTGGGACTTGGCTGCAATGTTGGAAGGTGGCACTGGGGTCTGATCTGGCACAGAGTCTCTGGTAGGGGTGCTGGGGCTTGGTGTTGTTGAATGTTGACACCGTCAGTTCCTGTTTCTGAGTTATGCTTGGCTGGGTGGGACTGGGGGTCGGAAACATTTGTTTGAACCTGTCCACCGCTGGGTAACAAAGAGGCTGGCTGAGAAAGATTCACCAATTCTTTCGGAACATTCTCCTTTTCTTTGTCGGAGGGATCAGGCTGCTGGTTCATGAGGTCAACTGGCTTGACCGTTGTGACCTTTAATTTCTTTCTGGGAGGCTTCTTGGAAGCAGTCAAAGTCGAAGGGGGATGACTAGGAGCCGAGCTTTGGTGGACCTTGATTGCTTCATCCGGGATTTCACCAGTCTCTTTCCAAGCTGCATTAGGAGACTTTAGTACAGTTTCTAGGAGATGTGTTACCAAGCCAAGGAATTGACGAAAAGAAAAGCTCACTTCTCTTTGTGCTGACCAGAGACTTCTTGAGTGTGGCCATGATTTCCTTCAGGTGGCCGGGAAGTTTTGAGAATGAGCATTCCTTGGTTGACTTGCTCGGCCTGGTGAATATTCCTTTCAAATTCTTCGGCAGTGATTTGTTGGATTTCAGTGTGGAGGATGGCCTCCTTGGGTTTAAGTGGGCCAGATGAGCTGGCACCATCGGCTTTCATCGCAAACTCCTGAAAGGTAGGGGCAGGATTGACCACGGAGGTGGGAGCTGGAGTGCTGCCAGGAAACGTTTGTGCTGTAAGAGACAAAAGAGAGGTCAGAATAGGTGGAAGTGTGGAGGAGAGAAAGGTGGGAAAAAGTTGGGGGAGGGGTTCCTGGGTTGTTCTGAGATTCAGTGTCTCTTGGTTCTGTAGAACCAGTGGATGGATGATTGTCTGTGGCTTGAGGATTCATTGTTGAAAGAACTGGAATCGGACAGAATAGGATTGAAGTAAGGATTTTAAGAGTTGTTGAGGAGTGGGATTTAAATAAAAGGCTGGAACTTTTGGGATGAGGGGGACAAGAGAGCGAGGAGGGAAAGGTGGTGTATTTATATCTGTTACCCTGGGTCTTGAGTGGGTGAAAAAAATTTGAGCCTTTGTGCACCCACAATCTACTTTTTATACTCAGCATTCTGACGTTTCGTTTGGGCCCTCAAAGTCTAAACATGTCACATGGTGGATAATCATCTCTTTAGCCTCAATTGGTGCTGTAAGCATGATGTAATTTTAAATAAACCATGAATTCCCCTGAAACTGAGCCAAAGTCACTGACGGTGGATCCCCTGGATTTTTTTTGGGCCTGAAATTTAGAAACTGGTTGTGTTGTACCCACCCCAACCATCTTGGGAGCTTGTTGCTTTGGTGGGCTGGTGTCAAACTTTGTTGCTAAAGTTGCTGAAGTTTGGTTTCGTAGTAGTTAGAAGTCTTGCACAAGTCCAGGGGAACCATTGATTCTCCAGGGGTTGTGCATGACTTCGGACAATCTCCTGAAAAGGATGGGTGTACCTACAGGAAAAAATTCCATTCAATTTGTAAAGGGTTCAGGTCAGCCCCTTGTGCTGTTGGGAAAATTGTACCCCCATTGCACTGCCAGCAGATCAAAATAGTGACACACAAATGTACGCGCATACGTTTGCGTGTCACTTTCTTGCAGTTGGCCCTCTGGGCCGAGACACTCCAAAGTACACCCAATATCATCAGGCATCATCTGACACACTTTGTCCCCGTCATACACATGTGTAGTAGGTTCAATCTCAAGAACCGCTGTCATATACTTACAAACATATCACTAACTTATTGAAGGAATGGATAACAAGATGACAAAATTCTAATCTTTCCTCACTACTAACAGCCTGACCACCTGCTGGTGCAGTTTGAGGTTGAATTTGTGATGTTGTGGCCAGATTTGAGGTGCCCCCTGATGGTCCTGGTCGTGGGTGTGGAGCTAGTGTCAACAACTTGTCCATGCCTAGTGCTAGTGCATGTATGGAAATGGCCGCAAAGTTGGTGACCCTATCTTGATCAAATTTACACAAAGCGCCTCTCCATGTCTTGCTTTAGCGATCAACCGGAAAATTTCGTAGAACTCCCTCAATTCCCTTGATTTTGACCTTCCATACATCCCATCATTCACTGATCTCGTCTTGTGGTGTGTAGCCTTTGAGATCACCATCTTGTCAAGGCCATGAAGAATTGTCGTAAGGGTGTCGCTACGCCAGAGAGGCACACATCTAACTGGGCAATCACTGTCTCTTTTGCCTTCTTCAATGTCCGTGTGAGTGTCCTTGTTTGAAAGCACAGCAGCCAATTTGTGATTGTTTGGATAGACTTGAAATGCTATTTACATCTGTTTTCGCAAATCTGATACACACACAGTTTTAACACATGTGAGTTTGGTGGTTTCTTTGCATACAAGAAAACATTTATTGGAACATGACTCACTTTCTTGTGCCACCTGGTAAACTGATTCTTGATCAACTTTGCCTTCTTATGTGTTGTAGGTATTAACATCCGTATTTCCATCTTTTTGAATCTCTTGGCATTTACCATGGAGCCATCGCTGAATGATCATTGGAGCCTCGACTGCCTGCTCACTGGTTACTCTCATCGTCATACCCAGCCATTGATCCACCGACCTTCTTCCCATCGCATCCACAACAGCCAAGTTCCACCATGATTCCTCCATCAACTTGACCATCCAATCGAAAGTCATCCTGGAAATCCCCACCAAAGCCAATTCCTTCTCCACATTTGCCTTGATATTTGCCTTTTTGGGGATCTGGGGTGAACAGGGGTGGTTTGATATTCTTGTGTATTTCATCTTCTGCCCGAGAAACAAAGAACTCTCTCTCGGCTGGAGGTATTTAACCGAGTGATTGTTGAATGGTATTTAGCTGCCCCATGATGAACTGGGTGTGTTTTTCAATCCAGTACTGATTATCCTTTTCCTCTTTGGAGGGAGGCCGGGGGAAATCTTGAGGCTTGTCGGGATTTCAAAGGAAAGACTTAACAAACAACTGAATGCCTCTGCAGTATGGATCGTAATGCTTGGCAGTTGTTCACCCGCCGCTCACTTTTCTTCTTCGCAGTAGCTTGGTCCACACTTTCCTTATCCCTCGCGGCTTGTGCAACCACAAACTTAGCTGATAGTGTTGGTTCTTGTGGTAAGGGTGCTGGTTCAGCTGTTGTATTGGAAGCCTCCCCTGAAACCAATAGATCAAAAAACATTAGCAGTTGGAATAAATTACAACAGATTGGACATTCAACTGACCTGCACCGGCTCCACTATTGCCTGTCTCCATCTGAGCAGTACTTGCCTGCTCTCTGTATTTAGGAATAAGTCCAGCAACAACAGAGGCAATCATAGCTTCATCTGGGGACAGCACTACTTGGGATTGAACGGCACCACCTTGAGTTGAGCCACCAGCTGCCTGGCTACCTTGGTTTCCCACAGCAGAATTATTGTTGAGGTTGTTGGATATCATGACAAATGAAACAGGGAACTGTATTATTAGTAGAAGCAAATGTCTCAGGTGATAGGCTGAAATAAGATAGTAAAAAATATTTGATTCGGGAATGTGGGGGGAATTGGTTGGGTACAATCATGAACTTCATCTGAATATATAATATATACACAATGGTGACTGCTTCCTTTTTGAGATTTCATGATGTTCTTATCTCTCCCTTTCAACAAAAATAGTGTTACATTTCGTACCATCCTTCAAGGCCTTTTACCCTGCTCCCACGCAATTCACAATCCTTCCCAACCCTACATTGAACAACAAATAATGCACAGTGAGCCTTACGTGATGGTCCAAGTAGTTTAAGAATTGCTTACCGATGTTCTCAACCCAACTGAAATGATGGATTCCACCTGAATATCAAAAGTACACCTTTGATGCTTGAGCATTGCTGCAGGTCCTATGACTGATTCAGTGTCAATCACCACTACTGCCTCATGCTTGGCCCAAACCAATCGACAGTTAAGATCTGGATCTTCATTTCTTTGTACCTCCTTGAATGGATTGACAGAGACCCAAGTTTTTCAGTGTGTTTGGTGAGATACAAAGATCATTTCAATCTGGCCAAACCTTTGGTCCTTTCCCAGAAAAAACTCTACCAATCCATTCCCTTTGTGGTGTTTGTAGGTCGTGAATTGTATCCCATTGATCTTGAATGCCTTCTCAGTGAATACTTTAGGGTCCAGAGCAGTTTGGTTACTATCTAGCTTTCCTCTCAAGGTTACCTTACCAGCCACATCACTTTTCCATTTGATGAACAGTGGCCCAGTAAGATCTAATGCACTCTGACTCTTGGTTTCTGTGGGGATTACATTGTGTGTTTTTGTATGGCTGTTCAGAAGCAGTTGGAAGCTTGAATTAACAGGCCATTCTTTCAATAAAGTCTTTGGAATCTTGTCTGTGCAAAGTTAAATTTTGGTTTGGTCAGTACTACTTCTAGTTTCCAAACAGAGGCATAAACATCCACACACCAGGATAATTATTTGTTGGGAGTTTCTGAAGGATTCCATTCACCCTTTCTTGAGCCCATGCCGCTGTAGATCGAGGTGGTCCAAATCTTCGGATAACATCAGGGTAATGTTGTGTGTGGTGGAGGTTTGGCATACTTGGTTTCAATGGCCAATTTTTCTGAAGGCATTTACGATAGCTCAATAAAAGATCATCTAAGTGAGGAAATGCGTGATTTTGGATAACAGTGTGGTTGATTGAAGTAATGAGGAAACACAGTGTTGGTCTTCTCTAGTTTCAGTGCCAGTATTGGGTCTAGTCCAGAGGGGAAGAATCAAAGCAATAGTGTAGTACACTTTGTACAGGATCAACCATTCTGCAGCCTTCAAAGATCCATGGCCAGCTGCACTTGGTCAACCTAAGAAGGCACCTCTGTGTGGATGATTGTTTGTCTAACCACATCCAGTTCTTCTGGAGTTAGTCTGATAGACTTTTTATCTTCCTCCACATCCTCCTCCCCCTCATAGTCGTATCACTTCCTACTGAAGACTCCCTGGCTGAGCTGTTTGTTGAATCTTGTTCCGTCATATTGTATAGTGTTTGCTTCCTTGCGCGGAGTATGTAGGAATGAGCTGATGATGAAAAGGAATCTGTGGAGCTTCCAACCTGAGAGCTGGTGTCAGAAGAGGATTCAGTACAGCTAGATCTCTTTGAGGTGCGTGAACTGGTAGCTTTGTCTCCCATGATTGTGTGGATCCTTTTGTTTGGTACAACATTGGTGGTTGAGTCCTCTGTACTGGAATCACGTTTCCTCTTCTCCTTCCCCTTGTTCAGGTAGTTCTTTGGCTTTGGACCATATTTGTCTGTGTAGGGAGACTCCATGTAAGACTGATTGTTTGCCATGCTTCATCTTCTTGAGTTTTTCACCAGCCGCGGGAAGATTATAGAAGCACATGCTGTGGTCTTTCAGATTGCCTAGTGCCAAAGCGTGCATCAACTCTATTGGCCTCCAGTATTCAAGCTCATTGAGTACACTCCATCTTGCTCCGTATTTCTTCACCAGGCCATCTTGATCAGTGCGGCTTTCACATTTCTTTCATTTGGATTCTTGGGAAAGGTGCGGAGTGGAAGCTTGGATTTATCAGTCTCTTCAATGCCTTTCCGGTCCAACAGGCAGAATGAACAGAAGAGGGTGGCTTGGTGGCCTCCAAATCCTGCTGCCTTTCGTAGAGCTGGGAAGTCTGCAATTAGTGGAAAGATTACAGCCCTGACAGTACGTCCATCTGGGTGAGAGGTAGTCGATTTGAAGAAGTGACCTGTTGACCAAAACACGTTGAGCTCCTCAACTAGGGGCTGAAACAGATGATTTATTTGTTCAAGGCTAGGCTCCTTGGGGCCTGGAATAATTCCAAAGACATAGACATTTTCGACTTTGTAGCATTGAGTTTGTGGGAGATTTAAGCAGATAAGAGTAATAGCCCCCAAAGAGTTCTTTTTCCCTAGATTTGAAGTCCCACCCAAATTGAACCAGTCAAGTTAAAAGCTGAATACAAGATTTCCGGAGCTTTTGGTGAATAGTCCTTCTCCAAGGCTTTTTTCTCCGAAATCTTGCCAAACATCCTCCATCACCTGGTCTACCGTTCTGTCGATTGCCGCCATACTGGAATCTAGCAAGTTCTCAAACTGTTGGTCTAGGAGCCAACTCTTCAGCCAACATTGCAAAGTCACATAATTGAAGGTTCGGCCGGGTTTACGATGATCATGTAAGTCTATACGCCATAACTCTTCATTGCACCGGGGTACTGTCTGTTGGGACTTGTTCCACATTTCAAAAGTCTGATACTTTGAGAGAAAGAGTTGTGTGCATCTAGTCTCCTGAGAGTTAAATAAATGGATACAAGGCAAAGCACTTTTTGCAACATACTTGAGAGGTGATATCTGGATTGAGCCCCAGCCAATGGAAAACTGCTCGACTAGTCACTGGTATCTGTTTGATGATCAGAGTTGGGTTTATGGTGATCCCCGCCACCACATCCCAGGTGTTTGCAAGAAGAACTACATTTTGACGTGATGATAATAAGAACAATCTTGCAGCTTCTTTACTCATCTTGCCATTGAATACCAGTTGAGTCATCTGAATCATGACTTGCGTGCAATAAATAGTCTTCTAAGAACCGTGGACTTTGAACGAGTTGTGTATCTGAGGTGGAAGTGGCCACAGCCGACTAGAATACGTAACATTAGCAACCACTAAAAATAAACCAAATTGTATTCTAGCTTACTTGGCTTGGATCAGAGCTGCTGATAATTTTCTTTTTTTCGAGTAATGCTTGTTTCTCCCTGGCATTCCTCTGCACCTCTCTTTTCTGGTGTTCATGATAAATCTGCCTTGACAGTACCCTTCCTGGGACTACCCCTACCCCTTCTAGGGTGTGTTTTGCTGTGTTGCAAGAGTAGTATTCAGAAACACAAACGAATGGAGCCATATCAATAAGCTGAGATAAAGGGTCAGAATTGGGAGCTTGAAGAGAGAGGAAAGGGGAGTGGAGAACAGGAAAATCACAACTGTGGAGATAGGCTACTGGGGGTGAAAGTTGTACATTGTCATATACCTTCCCCCCAAAAAACATAGCAACCCATGCAAGACTCTGTTCATTGGTGATACATGCACATACATGAGATGATCACATGTTTCTTTACTGCATCTCCGGTGTATTGATGAGTTGCATCAGTTAATCAACCAAGGGTGAACAGTTTACTTGCAACTAAACTCTTTATTGCCCTGCATTCAATTGAGTAGCTATTGTGGAATTCCTCATTGATTGCCGGATTTGCACTGGGGGTTCAAAGCAGAATTTCCTCTGAACTGCTTTTGTTGATCCTAACTCTAAATATTTGGCTAAGATGACAAATTGTGATGCAGGGATGGTCCCTGGGATGTTGCTACCATTTTTCCCATTGCAGATGACCTGGGTGAGCTGACTCTCATAAATAATCCTTCCTCACCCACATTGGTCTTTCCCTCAGACTACTCCTCCTCAGTCAACCATTACTTAAACAAACCCAAATCATGATAGTTCACAGTTATTCTACCTTGACGTTTACTCCTGAACAATTGCAATGGCTCAAAGACAGACAGGCCCACATAGATGAAACTTTAGAGTTATTAGAACCCACCGACCAAACTGACGCAAAAGATCGATCGGAATGGGAAAATTTTGTTGTCATGCAAGGAAAGTATGATAGTTGGGCATGTGACCTCAAAATCCCCCAGGCCGCTGTGCCAGATGTGATGGCCTGCTGGAATGCTCAAAGAAACAGGCTTGGACTAGGTAATAATTTTATTAACTAGCAAGGCTCCCATCTGATGAATACTGATTCCCCTTTGAACTGTTTTTGAAGGACCAATTGTTCAAATCCCAGTCCAGTGGAACAATGGAGAACCTGAACAACCCAGTGGATCACAAAAGTGACTTCAGCAATGTAAGCTTTTCCACCTTTTTCCCTTCTAGTTAGGGTACTCAACTTGTTTAAACTAATCCTTGAAATGTGTCTCCTTACGTTGTTTGTTCTTGCAGTACACACAATATGAGGCTGTTTCCATTGTTCCCCCTTGGCCATAGCTATGATCTACCTCACTGTATTTTGTGTTGTACCGTGTTACCCAAACAAAATCATGGGAACCGCTGGTCTTCCAGATGTTTTTCCCTTTATCTCCTCCACTTGCCTCTCAAGAATGGAGCTGTGTTTGTTCACCTTCCGAGAACTGTTGAGGAATACAACTAAGATCCTCAAAGACCCCCTGCCACGATTTACACTGGTGTTTGTTGTTGTGAGTATTTGGACTACCATGATGTTTGCGGTTTCTTTGGTCATAAACCCGTCCAAGAGCCACTTGAGCTCTATGTAATAAATTGTGCATGTGGTATTTGGCAGGTGAGAGATCTCAATCACATCTGTTTGGTCGTGACAACATGGGTGGTCTTGAGAAGCTTCTGTTGCAAGGGTGCATGTGGTTGACTAAATCATACCTAACATCATTTGTGGTGGTACCTCTAATTCAATTATGTAGGTGCAAATTCCAATCTACCCCCATCGTCTTGACAAAAAAAGTGACCCACAAACGTAAAACCCTATTTCCACCTGCACCCTCCCATACAGCCTTCCTGAATCTTCCAAACCTCTCCACTTCCCTGCATACAAAGATTTGGTACACACTCACCGCGGACTGATGTACATTCACCAAGGGATTGCAGATTCTTTCAGCTTTCACAGTAAAAGAAAGAAGAAGAAACCCCTATAAAGACACCACCAACAAGATTATTCTCCCTCAGATCATCACCCAATGGACCCACATTCTTCCACAATATCATGCCTCCACAAAGATGGAAAACCCCCACCTCGTGGACACAAACTGAACAGCCTCTATTCAACCATCCCTCCTACTTCCAATTGACCCCTGTGTCGCAGCATATATTCTTTCACTCAGACTCTTTTGTAGCTAAACCTGAAGGAGCCATCAGACAAGTGGAAGCAGATCCCCTCTCCCGAGAAACTGCTCGACGCCTCTTCACTTCCTGACTCAGGTTTACTCCACCCACTTGATTCTATTGAAAAAGAAACTTCCTCCCAGTTGTCAAAAACCATTCCACCCATTTACAGACAGATGTTTCTCAAGGATCTAGACCGTTCCAAATTTCCAGGATCAACATTTGCATGGGACAAGCCACAGGATGAACGATGGAACCAACTACTCTCCAAATTCATACTAAAGCATTGGTGGCATGCTTTTCATCCCGGTGCCTTCCAAGAATTCCACATTAATCCAACTCAAACTTCCGACGAGATAATACAAACTGGTATCTTACACCTTTGGTTCCTTGGACGACAGGACAGCCTCTGCTTGGGACGTTTTTCTCCAAAACACAGAGGTGAAAAGAAGCAATCTGAGAAGAAATCCAAATATGGATCACAAGTGAGAAATCAATTGAATTCCTACTTCAACCTAACTGTTAAATATATCTTCAGCTCCAAAGAAACAGAAAGAATACCCTCTCAAAACTCTCAGTTTCTTTAACCAAGATGGAACTCTTTGATAACATAAAATGCTGCTCCGAGACTGAGGCCATCTCAACAAAGACTGTCAAGATCATTCACCTCCCTTGGCACTCCGTGGAATTCAGCACCCTGGCATGCCAACTCAATGGGATTCAAATACACAAGATGCAGAATACTAAAGGCCACAGATTTGTAAAACAACTTAACCTTGAACACAGAAGAGCCATCTCAACACCTTCAAGCTCTGTGGCAACTATCAATGAGGTGCCAGGGAGCTTACCCCTAAACTGCTATGCCAAAGATTATCTAGCCAGCCTGTCAGAGTGTGATATCAAACTTCTAAATCCTAAGCCAAATATAGATTTTTCAAGGTAAAGAGGTTCCAGTAGGTATTTTTTCCTTATTACTCTAATTTAACATGTTACTCATAAGAAATTGTGCACACTCGTAATCCTCATTTCCATTTGATGGTACACTCAGCCTAACAGGCACAATAAAATATGGCCAACCGATCAACCAACAACCACATCTCTGTATACTTGAAGCTTGTTGAATACGTACATGGCCAATTCCCCTTTCCTACTTTGAACTTGATGTATATTCATTTCCAATGTCCCTTTTACATAGTATCAGTAGACATGAAACTCATTGGTTTTGCCAAGCCGGTAAAGACGGTCCACAGCTTGCGCCTCCATGGCTGGATTCCAATTTGGTTCCTGCAACATAAATATGATCCAATCAGAGCATGTAAATTGTTAGAAAAAACAATCCTGCTTACCATCACATACACGTTCTGAGCACATCTCAGGTCAATTCCTACCCCAGCTGCCTGTATTGAAACCAGAAGAATTTTACAGTTTCTATCTGACCGAAACCAAGCAAGGTTCTCATCTCATTTGGAAATACCCAATGTTCCTACAAGCCAAGTTGAAACCAGCTTGGCTTTCCTTGAGTGCTCTTTCAATTCTTCAAAAAACAAGCCACACTTCTTCATCAGCTTTCAAATTTTGTGTGAACACAAATGAATTATAACACTCACATCTCAAGATATGAAACAAAGCTTGAAAACACAACTGCCTTTGGTCTAAGAATCCCCCTGTCCACCTTCTGAGAAATTCTTTAGGTTCTCAACCAGATGAACGAGTTTGCTGGAGTCCTGCCATCGTCAATTTCATCACATGCAAACACTGGATGATTGCAGAATTGTTGGATCATAGTCAGCTGTCGAAAAAATTTGGTCGAATCCCACGGCTCTCCTGATGATTGAAGTCTTCCAAAAAACTGAATAAACGCTTGGTGAAATTCCTGTGAGAACCTAACCCAACTACTACTACTTTTTCTATCTTCAGAGGAAGATTCGATAGCACATCCTTCGTCCTTCTCAAGCACACCGTTTCCATCAGACAGTTCATGGTCTTGATTGCATTGCCTGCACCAACGTTCATTCCTTGAATGAGGTGCGGCTTCCAGATCCATTCCTTGTTCCAAAACAAAATCTTCAGGAGTGTGATCAAGCTTTGGATATTGGTTAGTCGATTCTGGAGCGGGGTCCCAGTGAGGCACAAGACAAAGTTTGATTTCAGTTTGATTGGCTGTTGGATTACTTATTATGCTACATATGTTATTCTACAGTCAGCTTTTTTGAATCATCACATAACAATGACATATACAAGTTGATTCTGTGACTTACTGAGCCTCATCCAAGACAATCCTGAACCAGCATACATCCAGAGATTCAACAGTGAGTTGATTAGTATGAAGCGGGCTATTAGATGTTCCAACCATTTCGTAAGTTGTCAGTACAACCAGGGCTGACAATAGATCTCCCCTGTTGATGCTTCCTTGATCCTGTCCGTGAAAAATCCTGTAAGGTGCCCCTTCCTTAAAGTGGATCTTGATCTCGTGTTCCCAGTTAGAGAGAGTGGCCAGGGGGCAAATAAAAAGAGTTGCTCCAGATCGAACTGACTGACTTGTTGAATCGTTCATTTGAAAGTTTCTTGCAGCATCCCTGGTTGTAAGAATGAATGCCAGAGTAGTCAAAGTTTTTCCTAAGCCCATGTCATCAGCAAGTATAGATCCAGGGCTAGGAGATTTGTCTGTGTTGTCAAGTTCCAAATGGGAAGGATTGCAACTTCTCCATATCCAGTTATTGACAGAGTGGTTCCACAATTTATCAATCCTATTGTGTTCTGTTGACTCATTCTTCTTTAGAAACTGGAGAGCTGTGTGTTGATGGTCTTTTGGTGTGGTTACGCAGTATCGAGGGATATGAACTGCACTTGGAGCCTTGTCTTGATTATTATTCTGATTTTGTAACAAGTTTGCCTGGGGAATGTTGAAGAAGAGATTTGAGTTGTAGTTACAGATGGGGGAGAGATTGACTTGTGCGAACCAAAAAGCCGATTCAACAGTGATCTGATTGTGAGCAAGACTAGATATGCACCCCCTCATTGAGGACCGTTCACTGCTTAAGTTACAAGAAATGTTCAAATTTTGATTAGAGACTTTTCAGAGCTGGTGATCCCATCCTTGGGTATTGGTGTTGAGCAGCTGCCAACAGGACCTAGCAATGGACCAAGGAAGTTGCTTTCAACTTGACTAAGATCCCCAAAAAGAATCTTGGGGGCAAACCACACATGAATTCGGTGGGTTCCTCATTGTAGGAAGGCTAGATGTGGGTGGTCAGGAATGGCAGCTGGGGTGGGGATACGAATCTGGATGATAAATTGACCCAGGCACACTACATTAGACATGATGGCTAGAAATGAATTAAATTATGTTGAACGGCTTTTGTTTAGGAATGTGGATTGGTGAACTGGGGTTTGAAACTTGTGTTCCTTGTCAGCCTATGTGATGCCAAGAGCTTAAACTCTTCTAGCTACACGTGGTGCAAGGTGATAAGGGAGGAGTGAGTTACAGGTGTGTAAGCTCTGTAGGACTTGGATTTTTAGCAAATTAATGCGTGCAGAAGAGAGAAATAAAATAATATAAATATTATTTTTTATGAGGGGCCTGCAAGCAGGGGTTTTTTTACGGTGCCCTCAGTATCAGGGACCTGTGGGTACCTGATTTCTATTCCTTATAGTAGGAAAGCGCACAAATGGCTGAAGATAGAAGAATTATGACTCACTTTTAAAGATAGGGGGAATAAATCAATCTTCAGGAAGGGTAAGTTGAGTATTTGGGCGCTCAGAAATGATTGGGGTTAGAGAAGCAGTTGTTCGAACAATGTTTGTAATTTTATGGCCAATTTTTGGTATGGAAGTACTAAAATAAGGGACAATAAGATTATAATAATTGCTGGGAGGGGAGGGGGGAAACTGATCATTTTCTAGCCGTCAAAAAGAGCTAGGTTTATATAATTTTTCTTTATAGCTATGAGAGTGCTACAAAAGTAATTGATTAGCTGCTTTTTAATACTCTTAGTTCATTTGATTGAACTACCATAGAGTTTTAGTTCTCAAGCTACATCAATCAGAAGTTTACTAAAGCTTCTTCTGACGCTCTGTGGACCTCTATTTGAATTCATTACAGTTACTATTTAAATTGCACATGTGTGGTAACTGTAGTAATTCAAATACTTCTTAATATAAATATGTACTAATCATGTGGGCAAGTGAGTAAGGCACATGGGAGAGCTCTCATACTTATTGAGAGTATTTTCACGGTTATCTGGACCCATTTGAACTATGAATATTCATATGTAATGTGGTTGTAATCTGTGCTCTTTTGAGGTCTGTTGAGAATCAAAGTACATGAAGGGATCATATTTAGAGGGTAGTGTCAGTGAGATACCCTAGGTTAAATTACTTGAAAATGAAGAATATGAAATAATATTCAAGGTTTTTCAAGGGTGAAGAAGTTACAACTGATTTGTATATAAATCATTAATACAAAGGTTTTGTTTAATCATTCATTTGTATGTTTTTTATTTAAATATTATTTTTAGGAGGGGCCTGTAAACAGGGGTTTTTACGGTGCCCTCAAATAATATTTATTATGTTTTTATGTTTTTATATTACTAGTCAGGCTAGCTCTGAATAGTAGCTGGCTGACATTCCTTCTTATTAATTCCCAATCTTTGTCTTGAAATTTTGGAATGCCCTTTGCCACACCTCACAACAGGCACAATTTTATGCTGCCCTTGTTCAGTTGTGTTGTCAGCAGGGCACAGCATGAGATACTAATACAAATCTGAAAGCTTCCAGAAAACAAACATAAGCACACCTCTGATTTGCCCGCTCAAACAAAGAACTATGAAAAGCGCTTGAAGTGTTGATATTTTTCACCCAAGTCAACATATTGGGTTTGGGAGGAGGATACTGATCATTATATCCTTGAGGATATGTGTGAATTTAGGTTTTACAGCATGGGTAACATACTCTCTCGATATGATACCATTGCTCAGGGGGACTAGGTGGAGGTAGAATTGGTTAATGATTGTTGACCTCAGACACTTTTTTTTGACTTCTATGAACCTTGAACACAAATGCCACAAGGGTGCTTTGTGGTAGACTACAGGATATGGGCTTACACAGAGGTAGGAAGTCAATATGGTCAAAACATGTCAAACTTTGGCAAAAAGGGGGGATCAAGGAGACATTATGATTGGATTGGGGTTAGTTTCTGTATTGGTATGGGATACATTTCTAAAAGAAACATATGGTATTGTTCCAGTCACCTTGCTGACAGACATACAATTGTATTACAGCTGACTTGGAACCAACATCTTGATGGGTCCAAACCAATCTATGAACTGGTTCAGCAATGGCACTTGCAAGAAGGTGCTGAGAAAACACCCGTGGTGTTAATACCTAAGGATCTCTCATGAATTGAAATGGGTGTCTTACATTGATCATTATCTTCCAGCAAAGATTGGAATTGCTGATGGTGACTTTTTCTTTTTGGCAGCATGTTGAAAACCAAATCGATGTCGCAGACTGTACTGCAAGAGTGGCCTCCTTTTGCCAGTGGAGAGCCCCACACCGGCACAAACAATATCACATTTGCCTAGAGAGTGGGGGGAGCTTGAAGTTGGCAGACTTCAACAAAGATTTTTCGGTGTTTTGCGCTTCGTGCCATATTGCAACGCAAGGTATATTGGCCATGAATGATTTTGGTTCAAGAGACCTCATGGGTTTATGGTAGAGTTTTGCCTTTCATTGGTCAATCCTGTTAACTTCAAGCGGCGCTCTGCCCATGACATCAACTCCCAGGTAGTAGTGGTTCAAGTCAAAAGGGGCATGATTTTTTGGTCTAGTTCAGGACAATAAATTGCAACAAGTTTGAAATCAACACATGGGTACAATCAAGGAAATGCTAGTAGTAAAAAAGTGTATAGGATGAGACTGGCTAACTTCTCTTCATCTGCTTGGCAGCGGCTTTCAGGACCTCTTGGAGAGGCCTGCCCGGGCAAGCTTTCAACTTTTGTATCTTGCTTACATCCTCACTGATCAAACCCTCCAATTTCTTGTCAACCAGCTGTTTGGATTTCCCTTTGACTCTGTTTGAGCCAGAACCCGATGGTAAACTCGGCATGGGACTGGACTGTCAAACAATCGAACTTATTGGCTTGGAGGGCAGCAGAATGTTTTCCTTTAAGAATTGCACACTGTAGAGGGTCTCAGCACGTGCTCAAAGTTGAATTGGTAAGGCTTACAATTGCCTGCCAGGTTTGCCGGGTGACGGGGTTTGATTTGGTGCCATCACGATGGTTTTTCCGGAGGATGTGCCGCTAGTTAATGCCAAAAAATTGACCTGAAAGTGATATGATTTATTTGAGGATTGTCATGTAAGGCAACACAATCGCCGTGATATGATATGAGTGAGTGGAGGTAAGTCTTACCAATGCCACCAGCATGTGGTTCTAAACGTCAAAATGAACAATGTGGCCTGTTATCTGGACTTCACGTCCGCTTTGATACAATGGGAATGTCCCTCTTAAGTTCGTAGTTCCTGGGACAATAGACGGTAACACTTGTTCTACAATGGGAAAGAATCAATATTAGGCTTGATCGACAACAAAAGTGACATGTTCCTCACTGGCAAATCCCAGTCATTATGGGCCACAATGAATTCCAATTGTGAAGGGCCATTGCTTCCAGAAGAGGTGACCTTGTTGCGAGAAACAATCCGACCAAGGCCAATGATTTATGTCTGGAGGCGCAGATTCAGTTGTTGGAACCCAAACAATGGAATTTTGATTGTAGGTGACAACAGGTGTTGAGCCGTCATTCAAAGAGATCAACTTCCCTGAGAGGAAGGAAGTACCATTGGCCTTGTTCGAGCCGATTCGAAATCGCCGTGTTTGTCAATAGCGGCAGTTGAACATCTGCAATCACATCAGACTCAAAGCCTCTGAATTGGAGGTACAATGCCGTACTGGCTTGTCGTCGTCGTATCTACTTGCGACTACATCAGGGGTAAGCTCCTGTGCATTGGGCTTTAGTGGCGTACATATAGGTTCAAGGGTTTTGAATACACCCGATATAGTTGCTGGATGGTTTGGGAGTTTGGTGGAATTCATACTATCTGGTTGGAAGACAACGGGTCAAGAAAGAAAATTGCTCAATTCAATAGAAAAGGAGAATGGGCTTGGCGCGGTGCAGATAGGAGAAGAAAAATGGTGAAGGCAAATTTATGATACTGGGTGGTTTTTTCAATGACAAAGAGTGGGCTTAGGAGAGAAAACGAAGAGATGGACGCTTTTTGAATGTTTGTGATGTTGTCGTTTCCCAGAATTTTGATTGGCGAGGCAACCACAGCGTAGGTGAAAGGTGAGGGGGATGAGTGTGGTCTATGTGTACAGAACAGGCAAGTTCTGGCTAGTCTTAATTAACCGAGATTGGATGTATGGACATTGTGGATTAGTCGGTTGACCCGTTGGCAAAACCAATTGAATCAGCAGGAGGGCCTAGCTCCACATGGCAAACAATTTCTGAATGGCTCTCCCAGTCCAAACTGATTGTGTCCCAAGGAGAGTTGATGAGTTTCTAGAGTTCACAGCCTAAAGAAGAGCGTCATTTTGCTCATCAATGAGATTGTATGCCCGGGTCAGGGCACTTGCTGCTCGTGGAAAAGGTGACGGCAATCAGTAGCATAAGAAAAGGAATGTTGGTAAGGATACTGACCAGGCAACGGTATCGAGTGCCCGTGACACCACCAAGGGACGGACCACGGATTGGTGAAACAACACCATTTGACATGGCTAGAGTGAGTGTGGGGTGATTTACCTTAAATAGAGAGGGGGCATGGTATAATTCGGTCAACCCCCCAGATAGCAAGTCAGCGAGATCCGCTAGGGGGTTCACTTGATGCCGACTTGTGATATGCTTGTATTACAGTTGAATTCAGTGGGCCAGCCACCCAGACACTTATTAGTCAAAAAAGGCCCAGTGGGACGGGGGGAAGACGTAATTCTTGGCATTGAGGGGAAACCATCAAATGCACTTCAAGTTGCTTTCAAAGAAAAAAACCATTAATTTTTTAAATTTTCTTGTACAACCAAAGGCCATAGACTTAAATGTTTATATTTTTTTTTGTACAAGAAACCTGTTATCTGGCTTTCGTGAGATAGAGAATTTACTAGACTTTGATACAATCACCATATAACCAGCATCTTACTAGTTATTAGTATTGTTTACTTGTGTTACATCTTGAATTTCAACCCAACAATCCTCACCAGAGCTTCAAAGCACTGAACCAACAAACTTTTCTCACCTTTTTGAGCGCCTCAATACCAGTTCTACCTATTGGAATCTCCCCTTGGCCTGGAAATATCAATAGTGAGTTTATTTCCTTGTTGCTTCTACTTCTGGGTACCTTATTTGAAGGACCAGATCATCATGTATCTTAAATACCCCTGATTCATCAGTTCCTGATATTCTTGTAAGAGGGCACTGTAAACACACCTGCAACTCAGGCCCCTCTGTGATAAAAATACACATCTTTTGTTACAAACTCTTTTTTTTTACATCAAAAATACCACCTTTTCTCTGTGACACATACCCTTGTGTTCACTTTATCTTAACTTTCACCCAGTGTAGCTAGAAGCATTCTAGTCCTTGGCATCACTGCAGCTGACACCTGACCAACCACTACCAGGCTACCCGCTACCCTCCCTGACCAGCCACCACCAAGCTACCCTAACCAACCCCTTTGCTACCCTCCATCCCTGAAAAACCACCTAGTTATCCTTCCCTAGACCAACCAACCAGCCACCTAGACACCCACCACTGCCAAGCTACCCTAAGCAACCGCCTTGCTACCCTCAAGCGACCGACCAACCGACCACCTGGCTACCCTCCCTCCATCTACCCTGAACTAACCACCACCCCTCTTGCTACCCTCAAGCGACCCACCCCCTGAGCGAGCAACCTCCCCTCCCCAAGCAATCAAGCTAACCTTGTCTTGCCACCTAGCCACCACCCCTACTGCTACCCTCCCCCCTTACCTAGCCACCTCCATTCAAGCAACCCATCCCCACTTAACACCACCGCCATGGGCAGGAAGAACTTCCATTGTAGTTTTTTTTTGTATTATTTTTACAACTTGCTGACTCTCGCTCCTTCTTTTCCTTCCGTTGTGATTACACCTTGATAAATGTTGTGCTGCGGGATGGTTTGATTGATGGACCTTGATTATCATATTGATGGACTACTTGCCAAATCAGTCATAAAAAATTATCAAGGCAGATGAGCACGGAAAGTGGCAAGCAAAGGAGGAAGAAAGAAGTCCACTGTTCTATACAGGAAAGCCACTTAGGCCTCAGCACCTCTAAATCTTTTTGATGGCAACAAGTAATGTATAAAGAACTCAACCCTTATCCTTCAGTCCCACTTGATGAAAACCTCAATCCTACTCATCACCCCTTTCCTAAAGAAGTCACTGCTGCTTTCAAGAGAGTCAACAATCATTTCTACTTGATGAGGTCTGGTAGGTGTGTCATCATGGATCCAGAGGATGAGTACTCTGTTATAGCGTTAATGGAGTTCCCTCCATGGGATTGGTTAACTGAGAAGAACAAGGATGATCTCAACTATTCTAAATCTTGTGTGATGCATCAACCATCTAACATAACATTTAGAGTAACTCCACCAGCTATGCTAACATGTAGCACAGTGGGTCAATGGATTATGCTAAAGTGTAGTGTAACTTTTTCAACCACTAACACAGCTACATAATTGTTAACACATATTTCTGGTAGTGTTAGTTTTTTTTTGCCTGACCCCAGCTAACGCTACTCTACCAACTAACAAAAAAAAAATTCAAAATTGTAGTGTAACTTTTTCAACCACTAACACCAATTTCAGGTAGTGTTATTTTTTTCCCTGACCCCAGCTAATGCTACACTACCAACTAACAAAAAAAAAATGAAAACAAATTAGCGTTAGTTGGCCAAATTGTGCCACTAACGTGAGCAGTGTGTTAGCGTAGCTAAAAAAGCTAACAATACATGTAGCGTAGCTGACCCACCGTTGCTTTAAGCCTTATAGCCCAAACCCACAATCTCACTAACTTTCAATACATGAGTTTGAACTTCCCCACAGCTTCAGGCCCAAATCCCCTTTTTACTACTACCAAAATCCGGAACCTCAATAACTTTCAAAGCATGAGTTTGAACTCCCCCACTATGAGTGCCAGGCTGAAATCTTATTTCTCCTACTACTTCCTCAATAAAATTGGTATTCACATGAAAACTTCAAATAAAGAACAATTATCCATCACTTTCTTTTGGATATACTCTTTGTGTGATTTTGACACCTAACAAAAAAGATTGAGTCGCTAATGCATGGAACACCATCATGACACCCCGAATGAATTGTATCGCATTCCAGATAGAGGACAGGTTGAATATTATTGTTTTCAGTGTCTTCCTGGTGATGCAAAGAGATGTTGCTGAGAAAATTGCTGAGGCTAGATATAAACATGATCTGTTGAAGGTTAAAAAAGAAATTGGGATGATTTGCCATGGTTG
The DNA here is from genome assembly GCA_001624995.1 of Puccinia horiana. Taxonomy (NCBI): domain Eukaryota; kingdom Fungi; phylum Basidiomycota; class Pucciniomycetes; order Pucciniales; family Pucciniaceae; genus Puccinia; species Puccinia horiana. The sequence continues at coordinate 1,167,357 of LWDY01000007.1, forward strand.
GGGGGAGTGTGTGATGTTGGCAGGCAGTCATGGCAAGTATTTTGAGTTTCAGAAAAACTGTCAGCCACTGATACTGCCACTATGGTAACCCTAATGGCTGCATCAGTAAAACCACCATAGTCTAGTTGTTAGTACACTAGACACAGCTTACTAACATTAAAACCTGTGCAAGGTCACCAGTTCAATCCCTCTATTAATCAATCTTTTTATGTATCATGTAAGATTATACTTTTCATTAATTTTCCTTAAAATAATAAACCCATGAGTGTGATTATTTTCTGGAGATTAAGATTTACTTCATTTACCTGGTAGGCTAAATATCCTATTGGGTAAATCATTTTCTTGTTTCACTTATCATTAGATGTTACTTTTGGAATCCAAATTTCCCTTTGAAGGAAATATCTTCAAGATAGGGAATTGTTCCCACCCGGTGGGGTGAGAAAAATCATCCGTTTTTTTTTTCTAACTAGGATAAAAGGGTGGGAGGTCTCTTGATTCTCCCACACCCTTGATCAGAAACTAGTTATAATTCCTGACATCTTACCTTGTAGTAAATATATACACAAAGGTAACTGGGGGCTCAAACTCAACTTTCATTCTTATTATCTTCATCTCTACCTTCTAAAACTCTTCCGTCAATCACCTTTCTCCCTTTCCCTCATTGCTCTTACTCCCTTCTGTAACTACTACCTTAGAATCTCAAGGTAGTATCGTCTGTCCCTTGACAAAGAAGTAGCAGGCATGTCTTCCTAGAAGTCAATTGTCATCAGACCAAAGGTCTGATTGCTAGCCCCTCCGCTGTTACAGTGTCAAGGTGTGGTTTTAACCGCTATAATATAGCGAGTCATTCATCAACTGGCCGTCACAGAAGAGACGCTGGCTGACAAAAACTTGCAAGGTAGATAGGGGCTGGGTTGTTTGGAGAGGTTGAGACAAATGGCCTGGAAAGGAAGCTTTCAAATGAACTCACAGACTGCCACGAGTACATCTTTGAGCTGCCTTGAGGGTGTGTTCATAGGTGCAATTTTGGCACACCCTTTCATCAAGGACACAAAGTGTTAATATCTCTGGTATCTCCGGTTCCTCAAGTCTCAGCTCTTAAATCTAATTCCCAATTAGGCTTTGTCATATGATAGACTCAGCACTCAGGATCTTGCATTTGCTAAGGATGCTTGTCTACCATGCTTTACGGCCTCAGAAAATTACAAGCTTTTGGTTTATCCTCGGGTTGCATATGACATCACCTATACACCCTCAGCAATCTTCAGTGCTCTCTTGAAGTTACTTTCCAAAACTTCAAAGATTCAATAGCACATTTGCTTTCCAGTTATGCAAACAAAAGAAAGATCAATAACCCTCTCACCGGTCTTACTTTACTTTTGGCATTACTTCTTCATGCACTTCACTTCCTTTTCCGGATTTGTGCATTCCCTCTTTGAACTTTTGAACTTTGACACACAGTCCTCAAACTTTGAACTTCAATTCACTCCCTCTCCCACCCATCGCACTTACCCTTGCTTGGTCCTCCATTCATGGACTTTCCTTGGTGTTTCTTGACCTCAGAAGCTATGACCTCCCTCTTCATTTCTTCTGCTTTGACCCTATGACCTCACATATTGTTCGAACCTATGTCATACCTTTGTAGCCTCACTTGTATTTACTATAAGCTGTCTGCTTTCTTCATCAAAATAAGATTATAGTTTTTAGCATAACTTGATTACGCCTTCTTCGAGCCTTCTCATTGCAAACCCTTTCAGTGTTCTACTCTAAGTCCCTCTGAGCCTAAGTAACTCTTCTTCAAAACAAAGAACATCTTCAAATAGTCAGTCCTCTCTTTGAAGCTATCTATTTTCCTTTCCTTCCTTCAAATAGTGCCCACCCGTCTCTTGTACAAGACGCCGTGTGACAGGCTTGATGATGACAACATTGCCTAAACTCAATCCCGCTTGAGCCGTGTCCAAACTTGTCCAAGCTCAAGAAACATATATTTAAATCCCTTCTCCTTTGACCTTCCTTTTCTTCCCTCAAGGAACTCATCACCTCAATCATCATCAAAGCAATTCTCAGTTTCAAAACTCTCATCAATCCAACTCAAACCTGAATCCTAAATTGCTCAGTTCCTTTGCTTTGGTCTTATCCTCTTTCATCTTGACTGATTCTACTCAAAACACTCCAATCACCTGTCAAAGTCCTTTGACCACTCACTCCTCCAAACTAACATTGCTTGTGTCCAGTTATATGTCATTAAGAACCTTTTCTTTTTTCCTTTTCACTCTCAAAGGTTGTTGTTCTAATCCATTTCTTTTCAGTCACTTCATTTATTCCTTTCTTTCTTTCTGCTCCTTTGATTGTTCCTGTTCCTTGTCTGTTGTTTGTGGTTGCCTTAGGTATTTCTTTTTCTTCTCATTATTTCTTTGTTTTTCTTTTTGGTTGACTTGAATAAAATCCTTAGTTTCTTTAACTCAAACACAAAGGTCCTCCGGGGAGTGCATGTGCCTGCAGGCCCTGGATGGGGCAGGCATGGCCATGTACTTCCCGTGAAAGATTTTCAAGGCCATCACACCCCATTTAGGGTGTCCTTGCCCAATGGATGGTTGATCTTTGAGGTGTGATTTTAGCAAAACGGGGCATGCATTTAGAGCATCTCCACCTGAGGAGCTATAATTGGGGTGCTAAGAGCATCTGTGAGCCCCCTCCTGACAGGCTCACACAAACATTTCACAAGATTACATAACCCTAGTTCTGCCTTGGATTTAGTCTCATCCTTTCCCTTTACCTGGACAGCAGAGATCTTTCTCTCCTGTCTAGGTAAGTACCCTATCTTCCTCTCTTTCCTTCTCATTTCCTTTTTCCACTTTGCTTTACTTGTAGATACTCATAGAGAGGTCTTTCTCTCCTGTCTAGACTGCAATTCACCTCACTTTGGTACTAGAGCTTCTCCTCAGGAGCCATTGAGCTCCTTTGCTAGTGCCTATCCAACAGACAGTGAAGGATCAGAACGTGATCCTTACAGCATCTTCACCCAAGGTGCTATCCCGGGTTGCTATCCAACTTTTAGCAACCCGAGCTGAAAATCAGCGCCCACCCGGGGTGCTAATATAGCTCCAAATCTAAAAAAAAGCCAGACGGTTGCCAGATCTAGCAACCATCTAGCACCCATGACAGCTCGTGACATTCAACCACATTTTCTGGTGAATCCTGTCTGAAACCTCACATGTCTCATGATATGGCTCTGTATATAGCAACCTTGGCTGAGTACCAGTCCACCTTGGGTTGCTATTGCAAAAAACAGAGGAGCTGTATCTGGGTTTTCAAGCCCCAAAGTCGGGAGCTACGTTCCGGTTTTAGCACCCCAAATATAGCAACTGTGCTGGAGATGCTCTTAATCCATCAACAATGGTCTTAAAGCCACTGTGGGTAATAAATGGGACTGGCTAAAACCACACCCCTGATTTGCTAAAAGGACGCCTCCAGGGAGGTGTCCTTTGGCCTGCACACCACATTCTGGGCCTCCATTGACCATGGACGCCCGGAATCAGATGTACCGGTCTTCCACATCCCAGATGGGACATGAAAGGCTGGGCACACCCCATGGGTTGGGCATGCATTTCCAGGAGGACATTTTTGTCCCAGATCAAAGGGTGTGCCAAAATTGGCACGCCCTCAATCCATGGTGTGTATGCCAATGCATGCCACAGGTTGTCCACTTCCACCTTGGAGGACGTGGACGGGGTAGCAGCCCAAACCAAGGGTGTGCAGGATGATGCACGCCTGAAGGGGTGTGAGAGCAATCTCTCCTCATCCCTCCAGGACCGATCAGTCTTGGAGGGATAAGGAGAGAGCATACTCTCTCCTCATCCCTCCAGGACCGATTGGTCTTGGAGGGATAAGGAGAGAGTGTACTCTCTCATCCCTTTCCTCCCAGACCAATTGGTCTTGGAGGGAAGGGAGAGAGTGTGTACTCTCTTGTCCCTTTCCTCCCAGACCAATTGGTCTTGGAGGGAAGGGACGAGAGAGTGTATTTCTCCTTCCTTCCTTCCAGGACTGATCAGTCTTGGAAGGAAGGAAGGAGAGAGTGCTCTCTCCCATTCCCTCCAAGACCAAAGGTGGACTTGGACTAGCCGAGGCGTCCTTGGGGGATGCACACCTCAAATCAAGGTGTGCATCCACCAAGCAGGACCCAGTGGCTGATCACTGAGCCCCTCGGGTCTTGTCTGGGGCGTGCACGCCTTGGTCGAAGCCATGCATCCAGGAGGACACCATAATTGGGGCTTGCGAGCCTCACATGCCCCCAAATGGGGTGTGCTTTGGTGTGCACGCCAAAGCACGCCTTCTGGGGCGTGAATTTAGCTGGCCCCTAATAAATTGCCCACAAGCATGGTAAGGATCATTCTCAATCTCATCAGAGCATCTCCACTGGGGGAGTTAAACGGCGGCGCTATGCCAAGTTTAGCTCCCAATTTAGCATTTCAGCCTCACAGATCTATACCCTTGCCAGATCTACAACCCTTGTAGCTCCCGAACTTAATTAAGTCCCTCGAGACACGCGCCACGTAGGCCTCCCAAAAAAGGAGGAACTTATGCCTATTTATTCACTCCTGGCATGAGGTTAGAGCATGTTTTAGGACTCTTTTTCTTCTTCTTTGCTTTTCTCCCCCACTTCTTATCCTTTTTGGCTGATTTTTTTTGTCCATCAATCACAAGATGTATGGCTATCACCAGTTTTTTTTTTCATCATCATTGACCCTTGTCCACTGCTCATTTCCCCCTTTTTTGGCTTGAAATCTAAACAACCACCCAAGAGCATCCGAGTACATATTTTCCCTTGGATTGACATATGCCACTCAGGCCCAAAGAGATCTGTGTTAGCATACCAGTCACAACCCTCAGTACTAGCATACCCATTAGATGAACAAACTTTGTGGCCGCAGTAGTTGTCTGAAACCTAATTGATTCTTCTCTCTTAAACTCTTTCCTCTACTGGTTGTGTTTTCCTTTTTCATCATCAATTGTTTCCTCAATCAACTAACTCCTCTCACAAACACTTGTTCTCAAGGTTTGTTTCACTAGACTCAATTTCTCTGTTTCATTATCTCTTTCATCTTCTGATCTCACTTTACTTTTACATCTCAGGTTAGTTGTCTGTCCGCTGTTGCCGCCGCTATCATTGCTTGCTTGCTCACATTGTTCACACAACATCAAAGACATTTTGTCTTATAATCTGACTTTCAGGGATGTCAACTAAAAATAAAGATTGACACATTGTCATTTTTTTGCTAAAAAAAAAAGAGAATATGCACTTGAGGTGGTAAAAAAAAGAAAAACATAATTTTTTTGAAAGGGAAAGAAGGGAGCAAAAATGGTGAAGTGGTAGTGGATTGAAGCTAAAAATCAGGAGTTTCCACTAAAATTGGGTTTTGGATAAATAGGTGGTGATGGAAACTAGGTATAGCAAAATTGAGGAGGCCAACACCAAAAGGTGTGTCTGACCTCATGCCATGTATTGATTATTAGGCATAAGTCCCTCCTTTGTTGGGTCGCCTATGCAGCACGCTTCTCAAGGGACTTAGTTAAGCTTGTGTAGCTCCCCACATAGCTCCACAAGGCCATCAGTATCACCACATTCTTCAACTCCACTCCTCCAATATCAAAAACATCCCCCTGATATTGGCCCACCACAACACACACCCCAGGCAAATGGCAAATTGAGGTCATGAGTGACATACAGGTTGCATGTTCCTCCTGTATGTCGTGCTCTGGGTCATTCACAGTTAGCATGACAGCATGTAGCGGACAGGCCTGTGAAGCCCTATGCGCAGTCACTGCATATGTGACATGTTGGTCATATGCCGTGCAGTTGATGACCCGGACAACATGTCCAGTATTACTGACAGGTCTTCCAGGTCATGTCACACAACCTGAATGCTTGACATGACCCCGATTTGCCCGGGGTGACACAAGCCACAACTGTTTGCTTCCTACAGGACAGGGGGTCAGGGAGTAGCTTTTCACATTGCATCCGGCTGCCTGCAGTGCAAAAAATAATAATCGTGAGGTGCTAAACCTGTGCCGCAGTCGCTGAACTCGAGATTTGGCAACCCATCCCATTGCCCGAGCTTAACTAAGCCTCTCGATTGGAACCACGCGGAGTGCTCTCCAAAGGAGAGGCTTACTACTTAAGTCGCCTTTGTGGCGTGAGGGAATCAAAAATTGGCTTTGGTTTGAGCACTTCTTACGATTCCATTTTTTTTTTACCCAACACACCTCCTCTTCTCAAATCTTGTACCCCAGGATATGGAACATCTTGATCTTGTCTTTTTTTAAAAAAAAAATTACACTACATCCTGCAAAATTGTGCCCACCATCACATTTTTAGAATGGCCTGTTCTAATCAGGCAGAAACTGGTCCAACAAGTTTTTGCCCATGACTGTCTGCTCGCCAGATCAGGCCTGCATGCAGATCAGATAGTATGCACTTGTCATTTCAATTAATGATTTTTTTTAATTGTTCAACCATTGTTCCATGTACTTATGTACATATAGTTATGTATGTAGCTGTCAAGTGGCATGAGCCACATGACAGTGGATTTATGAGGGAGGGTATCCAAAGATTAAACCTACGGATCCTGGGGAAATTCCATTTCTTGGCGCGTAATTATGAGACAGGGAGTGAAATACATGAAAAAATAGAGAAAAATCATCCAAATATGTGGATGTAACGGCTTGGTTGGATGCCATGAGGAAGCTTGCTGAAAGGGGATGGGAAGGTTTCTGCCAGCCATTTAGCTGGTTGCTCTCAGGCCGCGTGAGGGACTTTAGGAGCAAGTCCCTCCCTGCGGTCGGCGGGCCCTCCGGGCCCCCTCGGGCGAGGCACAGGGTGGGACTTGCGTCAAGTTCGCCCATTGCCCACGGTGGAGATGGTCTCAACTTGAATGTATTTGATGGCGGCAGGCTACTTAAGTTTGGAGTTTCTGTGGATAGGAGAATCTCAATGCGATGGAAACCAATTCCAGTGTTATCATAAGGAAACAGATACCAATTGGATTTTTTTTATTTGGTAATGGAAAGAAAGCGCATGAACAGTTTTCAAAAGACCGGTCAAAGCATGTAACGACTATAAGACCAACTGTCAAACCATGACTGCAAAACGCTAGACATGGTTATACTGGCATCCGATGTGCCGGCCAGGGCCCGGCATCACATCATACCAATCATTGTTGAGCACTATAATGGAAAATTTATACCAGTCAGCTCAAAAAGGGCCGTCATCGAGAGACATTAGTTTTTGAAAACATACCATTGGACATGTGGTTGACCCCCACCGCCGCCCTCATCATCCTCATCCATTTCATCTCCGTGGCCTCGGGATTTCGTTCTGGCGTCGCTTGCGTCGATCATTGTAACTTCGTCGACCGAAATATTGTCGCCCCAGGTGGGAAGTGGCCGAGGGGGTGGAAGAAGCGCTTGAAGGGCAGGGCAAGATTCAGGGGGAATCGAGTCGGGAAAGGCGATTTTGATGCTGAGAATGAGGTCACCAGGATTGTGATAGCGAACAGAAGGCATGCCTAGACCGGGTACAACTTTGAGGGCATCTGTAGTGTTCGGGGATAAGAGATCAAGGTCAGATGGAGGAAGGCGTTTCAGTTTGCAAGTAGTGACTTTTATTACTCACTCGGCTTGATTACCTCTCCAGGTGCAACTTGGATCATGAGGGCGCGCGAGTCGAAGTGTTCGATGGGTATCACACCGCCCGTCAACGCAGTCACCAAATCGATCTCAACCTCAGCAATCAGATCGTCATCCTTGCGTTTGAAAACGGGGTGGGGCTTTTCTTCAATGATGATCTCCACATCGCCGGGGGTGGTGTTGGGAGCCTGATCTGCTTCTCCTCGGAAAGTGATTGTCTGCCCGTCTCGCATGCCTTTCTCGATATGAACATCCAGGACCTTGCGTTCCTTGATCAATTTGTTCCCTTCGCAACCTTTGCAGCGGTCCTTCGTGTTGATAATTTCACCCTGACCTTGACATTCGCCGCACGTCTGTTGAAGTTGTTGGACCATTGGTCCCATTTGCCGATAAATCGTTTTGACTCCAGAGCCTTTGCAGTCGACACAACTCTTGACTACTGCCGATTTGGGAACACCACGACCTTCACATTTGGAGCATATAACATGCTTTTGGAGGGCGACTTTTGTTGATTTGCCAACGTAGAGCTCTTCCAGGGAGACTTTGAGTCGATGTTGAAGGTCCCGTCCCTTCCTGGGTCCGGTACTCCTCCGCCCGCCAAACTGGATTTTTAAGAGATTCAGCAATGATTCATGGAAGTGGCCGTTGTTCGAAAAACGCTCACCACTCCACCACCACCAAACAACTGCGAAAACAAGTCTCCGGGGTCCATTCCGCCCATACCACCCCCGCCCTCGAGACCTTTTTTACCGTATTGATCGTAAAGTTCCCGTTTTTCGGGATTCGACAAAACATCATAAGCTTCTGAGACCTCCTTGAATTCTTCGGCTCCGGCGGGATTCTTGTCAGGATGAAGTTGTAGGGCCTAACGGATGAAGGATAACGTTTCAGACATGAACGGAGGGGTGAAAGTAACCAATCGGGAGAAAAACAGACCTTTTTGCGATAAGCTTTCTTGAGAGTGGCTTCATCGACACCAGGTGACACTGATAGAAAACAAAAAGACAATCATGATACGATGAGAGGGATTTTGACAACAGGAAGATCGATCGCCATGGGGCACATTGAGCACCAAACGACAAACCTCCTAGTCGATCATAGTATTCTGTTTCGGCGACCATGCTGGTAGCTCAAACAGAGAGATATTAAAATTCCGAGTACGAAGAAATGGATGGAGAGCAAATGGGTACTTTGAACGTGAGTCGGGTGAAAGTCGATGGATTCTGCAGAGGGTGTTGAGAATTCAGGTGTTAGCAGGAGATGGGTGAGAATTCAGATTTCAAAGGGATGGGCTGATTACAACCGGTTATTTAAGAGGTGAAGAGAGTGGCAAAAGCTGTAGTGGTAAAAAAAGCAGGTGAGAGATCGGGGACTGACCAAGTTAGAAAGACTCGGATGTTGTGGTTGGAGAGAAAGGCTTCAATCGACGACGGGAGATGGTTAACTTTCAACGTGAATATATGTACTAGTTCAAGTTGAGGATGAAATTTCTTCGATCCCTTTGAATGGAAGATAATGGGAAGCGATGGACTGTTGATGGAAGAAGATGGGGGGCAAACAGCAAAATGAGGCGGTAAACAAACTTAAAAAAATTGTGGGCCTAGGACTGCAAACTACTGGCCGCAGTCTGTCCCAGTGCTAATCAGTGCCGGCTTTCTAGGACTTGCTGGTACCTTCTAGGACTTGCTGGTACCTTCCAGAACATTCCAATTCCCTGTCCGACTAAGCATGTGGACCCCCTTCGTCAGGAGGAGGGTTTCCGGCCTCAAGAGCCGTCGAACTGTCCGAATCCGCTACCACCAGCACCAACCTATCGATCACCGGTGGCAATCCCAAACCGGTTGAGATGCCAAAAATCATTGCGGTATGTATTGTATCGAGCGTCTCTCCATGTTCTATCGGGGATTTGGTTTTGGTTTGGAATCGCTAACTGAATTTTATCCCACTGCCATATGTACCTGTGTGCACCGGTCCCATTATGCTTCCACCAATGCAAATCATTGGCCCCCCGCAGCCCTAAAATTGTTAGGTGGCTTACCACAGCGTACCCCGGTTTTTGAAAACACTTTTTTCTGTTTTTCTTTTGCACTACACAGATTTTTTTTTGCGAGCTTAACTAAAAAGTCCTCGCTCGGGGGTGGAAACCAGACTAATCAGACTTTACGGGGAAAAAATCTTCCCAATCCAGCTCCCTTGGAGTGGAGCTGAGGTGAGATCAGCTCAACCCAGCTTGTGCTGCTTTTGGGTTCAGGCCAAAGATAACTGCTGATTTATAATTGGTTTGAAATGGAAAATTGGATTGACGCATGTTTTTTGCAGTTGCCAAAGTTTGAGGTGGTGTTCTCAAGGCCACCTTTTCCAAATAAAATAATCATCAATTTTTGCCAACCAAGAGCTTTGGTGAGGACTTAAGCCAGTTGTTCATTGGTATCAATAAATTTGATAGCCACTTTGTTGATTGGGCAAAACCCTTGTTTGAAGTGCTGGTAATTTTTCTGTGTCCTTCAATTGGAACTGATGACTATTTATGATTGATTATTGGAAAGCATTACACAGGAAATATTTGGAAAATTTGAGAGGGAATCCACTGACACTCTTTGGCTTCAAATGAGAGGGACATGTACTTGGCCTGGAATGTTGAGTGTGCCACACAAGTTTATTGCTTTAATGACCTTTTCACCAGGACTCACCATGAAAGAGTGAAGGAACCATGAAATAAACCTCCCACCTCACCATTCCAGTTGGTGTGCACATAAATGAAAACACACTGATGAAGAGGATTGAATTGATTGGAAAAAATGGGTAGACTAGGGGTGGGACTCATTGGTATTGATAGAAAAAAACACAATGTGGAACTGCTCTGGGGGGAGATAGAACTTGGAGGGACAATAAGCAGCTACACTACTAATAATGGCAGCTGAAACTTCAGTTGCTGATGAGACTTCTCTCCTGAGCAATAGTTGAATTGTACAGTTACACTAAGAAAAAGATATCTGGCTGATCCAGATTTTTCTTGGTGATGAAGTTCTTGTACTGACTCTTGAATATTCAGGCCTTCAGATACTGTGAGGTGAAGAGAGTGATGAAGAGAAGAGAGTTGGAGGAGGAGGGATTTACAAGAAAAGAGAATTTGTGAGTTATCAATATCAAATTGGATGATGATTATGATGAAGGGCTTAAGTGAGTTGTCAGATCTGCTTTTGATGGAGGGATGTATTAAAGCTCATCTGGTTTTGGTGAGACACAATCTTCTAATGAATATCCTAGTAAAATAATCTGTAGTGATAAATATCACTAATTATAATTCTTATAAGAGGTGATGCATAATTCTATCTAGGAATGATGACAGGAAGTATGCATGTGAGGGAAGTGAAAGAAGATCAGGTTGGTTATGTAGCAAAGAGGATGCAAGAGAGGTAATGAAAAGCAGGGATTTCTTCTGACTACAAGTTGGAGAGCACATTATGGAGAATCAATTAGCTCTTCTGTCAGCCTTACAGTTGCACATGGCATGAACCAGCACTTCCCAGCCTGAAAAATTGTTTTTGAGACACGGGGCCTTCCCCCGGGTGCCAAAGTGCACAGATACTAGTTTTTATTACATTTTTGGACTCACACAGGTGTGTAGAGCTTAAAGATATAAGGGCTTAGAGTTTGGCCCAGTACTTTTGTAATTTTTTAACATACATATTTCGGACATGGCACTATATGTAGAGACTGTGAAAAGTAAGATGTGTCTGATGGGATTCAAACCCATGACCTCAGCCATGCTGAGACACATGCTAAAGTGCTGCCTTTACCAACTAGGCTACAGACACTTGTGGATGCCAGGAAAGCTGGGTGGTAGTGGTTATGGTTCAATTCATCAGTAGGAGTGATACATCATGGTATCACACTAACAGACACCTCAACACCCCCCCTTGCTACATGATGTGGAGGTCATTTAGAGACCTAGGTAGAGTGGGAATTGAACCCAAGATAGTGGGCATTAGACCCAAGGAAGTATGATCAAAGTGGGGATTGTAGTCTTATAGGGGGAGATGGTCTTACACGTGAGCATTCACATCTTACCCCAGTCTCTTATGTAAGCGAGAAACACTCAGGTAGCTTCTGGGCTCATAACCTGTAGAGACTGTGAAAAGTAAGATGTGTCTGATGGGATTCAAACCCATGACCTCAGAAATGCTGAGACACATGCTACAGTGCTGCCTTTACCAACTATGCTACAGACGCTTGTGGATGCCAGGGTAGTTGGGTGGTAGTGGATATGGTTCAACTCATCAGAGGAGTGATACATCATGATAGCACACTAACAACTTAACCCCATAAAATTGTATGTATGGTGTTAGAATATATGTTTTAAGCACTAACCCATGGCCCCACAGAGTTCTAACAGGGAATATTTTGACTACAATTGAGCTCCAAAGACAAAATCTCACCCAACTGGGTGGGTTTAACTTTTTGCCCTAAAAAATGGGGGGTTTTCTCATTTTTGGGCCAAACATTTTGCACATGGCCAAAAAAAGTGCTGGTTTATGCCATGCGCAACTGTACACAATATAAATTTCCCAAAAGGCTTCAAAATTATTTCTTTCTTTTCAATATCATTGTTTTCAATTTTTCTTATTCTCTCAGTGACTGAGTATTTTATTGAACAGTGGAATATTGTCTTGAGTAAAGTTGTGAATGAAGTTCTAAGTTGTGTTGAGTGATTCCTTTTAAGGGAATTTTCATTGGGCCAGTTAAGTTGCCAATTTTGAGGCAACTTAAACTGTGCGGCAAGCACATTGGTCAAGTTGACCAAAAGTTCAAATTCAGGTTTTTGACCACTAAATTTCACGGTTGTAAACCGGCCACAGCTTCACTGGGGGGGGGGGGGGGGGGTGCCTGCAAACCTCCCAGAGATAAAGAAGGCCAGGGATTGGGATTGAGACCGCAGCTCAAGGGCCAGATTTTCAGACTGGCTAACCAGATTTCTGAGACCCCAATCAACAGTGGGCAGATATGTTACATTGCGTTACAGCAGGGAAATTGCAGAACATAACTCTTTTAAAGTTATCCAATTTTCTTATTTTTGTAACATAACTAAAAAAAAATGGAATTTTTAAGTAACATAACTTGAAAAAAAAAAATGGTAACATAACTTTTTTTAGGATAAGTGTATGTTCACAAAAAAATTGAATTCCACATTGCATATAGCACTATGGAAAATTCAGTGTCACAACATGCTGCTGCGATGTCTTGTTGCGACACCGCTGTCACAACAAAATGTTGTGACAGCCCAGCGGGCCATCTGGCCATTGCAACCTTTTTTGCAACAGCAGTGTCATGTTGCAACACCCAATTGTCCTTAATGTAGCTTTACGGTTAAAGAATGCCTCTTGGAGGGTGCAACTGTCAAGGTTGAGCCTAATTTGAGGGTTCAATCCTCATACTGAGACACTTTTGACCTGGCTTGCTGTGGAGAGAACACTTGAAATTTGATTGTTTCAAATGGAGCACAATCAATCTTGCTCTAATTGAACTTAGCAATCAAAATTCAAGACCTCTCCCACAAAGTTACACTTAAGTTATCCAAATTTGGAAAAAAAGTAATGTAACCCTGGTTTTGCTCAAATAAGTTGGGAACGTAACTAGTAAAAACTTTGCTCAACAGATATTGTAACTAGATCATAGATAGGGGCTTGGTTATGCGACTCCCGTAAATCGGGGTTGTGACTCCCAAGACCACCGCAAAGTCAGGTTTGGGAGTCGCCACTCCAAATCAATTTTTAATTTGGGAGTCGCAACTCTAAAAAGGCGAAAAAACACCAAAAATGAAAAAAAATCACAGCTCATCTTTGGACAGAGCAAATGATCTGAAAAATTTACAGAGCCTTCTGAGTGCTGGCCATGTAATTCTCTGAAATTTTCAGAGAGTTTGAAATAACCAAATTGAATGTAATTTTTTTCTTTTCTATTTTCCTACTTTAATATCAAAACCCCCACCAATATTGTTTCAATCCCTCACACCTCCCTAATGCTTTCAAAATATTCATGAGGAAATTTGTCAAAAAGTTCCTCAAAAATTATGAATAAAGTGAACAAATTGCAAACCACATCTAAGTATAATAAAGACACACTTTCATGCTTTTCAAGTGTGTGAGTTCCCCCTTTGCCTGGTGAGGCCAAAACAAAAAGCCCAAGTCAATCCCCGCTGGGCTTCACGCAACAGATATGGGGCTTTCCTTGTGGGAAGAGCCTGTTTGGTGTGCTCTCTTTATAGTCAAGAGGTGAGCCAATCTCATGGTAAGTCCGGTACCCAGACCGGACTGACACTCTCCTTGTTGGCTTGGGTACGGTCTGTACACATACCAATGAGGGTCTTGTTGGTTTGACACCCCAAAAAACGCAAAAAAACAGAAAAAAAAAAGTAATAAAAAAGGGAAAACTGACTTTGATGAAACTTAGATGGCTCCAGCATCTTTCCCTCCCAACCTAGCTCTGCAAGCCGGTGCTTTCATGGAATACTCATCCTTCTTTGATGGAAGCCATTGGAATTATCATCCCTCTTTACCTTTGAGACTTCAGAAAAGTTCCTTTGCGCCTGCCTGAGCGCAAAGTGAGTCAGTCACCTTGCCCAGGCAGTTTTCGAAGATTCGTGGGATATTCTTGAGGCTGTTGATCTTCTGCTGATGGTATTGGGTGGAGAGCTCGTGGCACTGAGCTTCAAGGGAATTCGAAATGACGGAAGTGAAGGAGTATTGGGGGCCTAGGAGATGAGTTTTGATGAAAGAATGGGCTGATTCAATTCGAGAAGTTGTCCTTTGTCCAAAGTGGGGGAGCTTTTTTGTCCAAGCATTCAAATATTTTTCTGAAACTGGTAGCCAAGTTGTTGTGACTTATTCTTGAAACACGGGGCCTTATTCGGAAGAGAATCTTTCAAAAGATGAGCCAAATTCAGATTGAATAGGTCGCCGGATTAAGTTGTTCCAATACTGAAGCATTTCCTTTTCTTGAGACTTGTTCTTGGTGGTTTTTGCCACGTTGGTGAGAAGGTTCTTCTGAATATTCCAAGTACAGAGCATGTGGGAACAGGTGGGGAATATTGTTGAGAGGGAATTGATGAGAGCTTGTTCGCGATTGGTGACAAAAACTTCTGGAACTGGAATTTTGTTGGTGTCAAAAATAGCAAGAAGACATTCAAGGGCCCATTGATAGTACGTCTGAGTTTCTTCAGCAAAAAAACAGAAAGCCAAAATGAAAGTCTTTCTGGAGCCAGTGATCCCAGCATCTTGTATGTGCAATCAAAAAGGAGGATGTAGTGGTGGTGGAAAAGAAGTTTGACGGAGCGGGAGTGACAGAAAAATAGAGCTTTGAGTTCGCCATCTTGATCAACTTTTGTGTGAGTTGTGAAGTCAGAATTCGCCAGAGTTTGGTTGAGATGGACTATTGGACTGATTCCTTGAAGCAATTCTTGTTGAGCCTTCTTTCTTGTGGTGTAAATTGTACTGATAGTGGCTAGAATTGTTTCGTTGGGATGGGTCTTCTTCGATGCTTCAAGAATTGCTGATGGCTTCAGTCCAGCATTGCCGAGTCTTTTCATTTCTTCATAAAGATTTTCGGTGAGTTTTTGGTTGACAGTGTGGGCGGCGGCGTCTAGAGAGTTGGATTGGTGACCTTGAATTTCCAGTGGTTCAGTTTCTTCTGGAAATGTGCTGACACGGCAAAAGGGCAATTGATCAATCTTTTGACGTTTGGAGGAGGTCTTTTGCTGCCTCTACGAATTTGGTTTTGTGCAGGAGTCCCACCCCTAGAAGTAAAAAGTAAAAAAATGACCAAAACAAAGTCTTCCATCAGTATTTTGCAAGAAAAAAAGCAAAAGTAAAATGAAAAAAAAATTGAAATAAAAAAGATAATGGAAAGGGAAATAGTTTTTTTTCAAGAAAAAAGGAGAAATGAATAGGAGAAAATTGATTAAATTACTTACCTATCACATTTGAAGAGAAAAATCAAAAGAAAAATTGACAAACATTAATCAGTAAATATGTTCAAGGAAAAAAGCAAATAAATAAAATCAAAAGTACATACCTATCACATTTAAAAGTGATACTCTTAGCAGGAACACTTCTCTTGATGACAATTGTGTAGCCGTGAAGTTGAGCAAATTCCTTAATTGAAGTCTTGAGCAGCTCAGGATTGGTGTAGATGCCTTCAGGAGGAGGAGCAATGTCTTGATGTTCTTTGGGCTCAAATTCTTTGTTGATCTCAACCATGAAGCTGTGGAGTTGAGCAAGTTCTTTGATTGATGTCTTGAGCTTCTCAGGATCGGTGTAGATTTCTACCTTCTTCTCAGCACTTTTTTTGGGGTTTTCTTCTTTTTCTTCAGTTTTTTCTTCATTTTTTTCCTCTTGGTTTTCTAGATTTTCTTCATTTTTTTCTTCTTGATTTTTTTCATTTTTTTCTAATAGGTTGATACAAGCTTCTATGATTTTCTTCTCAGGATCTTCTTCTTTCTCATTTTCTTTTTGTCTTTTGTTATTTTTCTCTTCTTCATTCTCATCTTCAAAGTTGTTGACATCTTCATCTTCATTCTCTATTTTTTCTTCAAATAGAGGCCAAGGCAGCTGCGCTGCCACAATCTCAGGTTTCAGCCAAAGCATCTTTTACACAGTTGCAACTTAAAACCCCAATAACTGGATAGGTATCTTTTGTCTCAAGCTCATATTGATCAGTTGTGGTCACTCCAAGTTGCAATGCGAGCCTACAAGACCTGGATTTGTCTCAACCTCACTTTCACCTGAGCCAACCAACTTGAACTGGTGCAAGATGGTGAATGTTTCATGATCAAGCTTGAAAATCTCTTGGATCAAGCACATGTTTTTCAGACACTTTACAAGTTAAAGTCACATGTCCATGGCCATAATTTTGATCCCCACTAAGCTGGATTGACTGGCTGGCATGTTACATTGGTTGTTCAGTTATCCTTTCTATGCTATTGTTTTTATTCATTTTATCTTGGTCTGTTGATTCCCTTGTTCACTGAATTAACATGCCATGATTTCTGTTAAATTTTAGATTTACCATTGTCATTTTTTTTTCTTTTGGTTAGATTTCACAATTATGTTTATTTTCCTATCTTATTTTCTTGACTTTGGTTTACAAGTTCATGCCTTTTATTTTCTCTCATTCACTCCCAAGATTCCATATAGCCAATTTAACAACTAAGTCTCATACCCTTCCACCTAATATAAGAAAAAAAACACAGGGAGTTTGAGATCAAACCAGCTATGTCTTATCAAATTTGAGTATTCTTGATGTTCTTGCTCCTCAAACTTGATCCTTGAAAGTTTCACTTGATTTATTCAGTGAGATTTGATACTTGTTTAATGTGTGTCTTGAAGATGAAGTGGATGTTTGATGTTACCTGTTGATCACTTCTTTGGATTATTGGTAATTTGATTTTCTGATTTTTTTGTGTAAAATTCTTGACAAGATTGTTGATCAAAACACACAGGATTTTTTTAGTCAAACTCTTCCATGTGACACCCAAAAATGCATATACAATGTTCCAAATTAACCCTCAGCAGAGAGAGACTTTCCTCTTTCCCTCTGTGACCAGTTGGTCCTGGAGGGAGGGGGAGAGAGACTCATCTCTTCCCTCTGGGACCATTCGGTCCTGGAGGGAGTGGGAGAGAGGCTCTCCTCTTCCCTCTGGGACCAGTCGGTCCTGGAGAGGAAGGGAGAGAGGCTCTCTCCTCTTCCCTCTGGGACCCGTTGGTCCTGGAGAGAAGGGGAGAGATATTCTCCTCTTCCCAGTGGGACCCGTCAGTTCTGGAGGGAAGGGGAGAATGCTGTTGCTGTTTTTATTGTGGTAGTGGGATTGGGGGTGGTTGAAGTAGAAGTGGAAGGGGTGGCAGTGGTGAAGGAGACCAATGAGACTTGGGGGGGTAAGGCATTAGCCTAGCCAATGAGAAAACCTCATTGGTCAGGGTAAGGCTGTGCCCAAACCAATGAGGAAGCTCGGTCAGGGTAAGCCTTTACCCTGACTGATGAGGCTTCCTCATTGGTTTGGGTACAGCTTTACCCTGACCAATGAGGAAGCCTCACTGGTGAGGGAGAGAAATCACCCTTACTGATGAGGGTTCCTCATCGGTCGGGGTAAAGGCTTACCCTGATCGAGCTTCCTCATTGGTTTGGGTATAGCCTTACCCTGACCAATGGGGCTTCCTGATCGGTCTGGATACAGCCTTACCCTGACCAATGAGGAAGCCCCATCAGTCTGGGTAAGGCTGTACCCAGACTGGTGAGGCTTCCTCATTGGTCAGGGTGAATGATAGTGAAACTGAAAAATGAACTCACCAATATATAAGGATGAGCCTTGACGTCGGCCATCCTCATGCATCTCTCCCTAGGACCTTTGTGTCAGAGGGTTCATCCATGGTTACCCATGTACAGATTTAGCCGGTGTCATAGTTGACTGGCATCTGTTAATTCATCCCTGCTGAGTAGGGGAAACCTTGGATGTTGTTTTTGTGAAAGTGTGAATTTACTAGACTTGGATTTTTTCTGTGTTTTTTTTTTCGAGTATTTCTTCTGTAATCTTCTGGAGGAAGGGGTCTAGGTTGGGGATGTTGGACTGTTCTGGGTTCATGGTTGGTGATGTTTGGGGGTTTTGGTTGTTTGTTGTGTGGGGGTTTTGGTGATGTGAGGTGTGTTGAGGTAGGTAGTCACTCGTTCGGTTTCGTGGATTTTGACAAAAAACTTTGAGGCGACCCACTCGGATTGACTGAGTTCAAACTCAGTCAATCGACTCCCGGGTCAGGGTGCGGTTTTAGGGGCTAACACCCCTGTTCATACGATTGTGTATAAATTTCAATGGTGGGCAGATACGTTACGTTGTGTTACAGCAGGCTAGTTGGAGAACATAACTTTTTCAAAGTTATCATTTTTTTTTATTTTTGTAACGTAACTAAAAAAAATTGTAATTTCAAGTAACATATCTCAAAAAAAAAACTTAAAAAAAAATCTGGGTAACGTAACTTGTTTGGGATGGTGTTATGTTCAGAAAAAAAAAGTTGAATTCAAATTGCATTTAGCTTAATGGTTAACCAATCCCTCCTGGAGGGTGCAGATGTCAAGGTTGAGGGTTCAATCCTCATGCTGAAGAACTTTTGATCTGCCTTGCTGTGGGAAGAACAGTTCAAATATGATTGTTTGAAGTCAAACTGAGCAAATACCTTTCTTGATTGAACTAAACGATCAAAATGAACTGCCTTTCCCAGAAAGTTATGGCTAAGTTATCCAAATTTGGACAAAAGGTAACGTAACCCTGGTTTTTCTGAAAAAAGCTGGGAAAATAAGGGCTTTTTGCCCAATGGATATTGTAACTGGGTTATAGATATCTGTAACGGACAAATAACGTAACTGTAAAGGTTACGTTACAGTCAGAGTTCTCCATTTGGAGAACGTATCTGCCCACCATTGGTGGAATTCCCCTGGCAACTCCCAAATCCAACTTTGGATTTGGGGGTGCGACTCCCAATTTTTATTATATTTATTTTTGGCCGAATTAGGGAGGCGACTCCCAAATTCGAAAATGAATTCAAGCTGCAACTCCCAAACCTGATGTCGCAGCGGTCTTGGGAGTCGCAACTCCAATTTCCAGGAGTCCCGTAACCAAGCCCCTATGATTCTGCAACAGGCAGATAATGTAACTTTAAAGGTTACATTACAGTCAGAGTTCTCTATTTGGAGAACGTATCTGCCCACCATTGCCATGTGGGCTAAACTGATGGGCCTCCTAACCCAAAGTCTACTTAACCTTCAATTTGACCGCACAAATGTGAATGGTTGTAAGCCCGCTCCTTTGGGGTCTCACAAAGATGTCAAAACGTTATCACTAGATTACATAATCCACCTGGTACTTAGTCTCAGCCCGCTCCTTCCCTAGCTCAGCAGAGATCCCTGTAGACTGACACATCTCTCTGAGCTAGGTAAGCCACTCACCCCTTTCACTTTATCCACTCTTTCTATCTCCTCACCAGTTGTATAGAGAGAAATCCCTGTAGACTGACACATCTCTCTGAGCTAGCTCCTGCTTATTATTGAAATACAGTCCATGGTCATATAAATTGTGCCCTTGTGCCCCTCTCAAGCCACTTCAACAGTGAAGGAGATTCCACTCCTTACAATGGTCTAAGACATTGAAAATCAAATTCAATGAATTAAATGTGGAGCAAGACCAAACCGTATTTGTGACAGGAAAGAGAAATGGAGTAAAAAAAATCACTGAGTAAAGTAGACTCAGAGAAAAAACTTCCAGATCATCACTTCAACCCGGAACCAGAACTTGAGGACCAGCTCCTCCTCCCTTACCCAGGCTTGGATACTACTAAGGACCACTGCTAGAGTATACCATCTCACCATACATTGGGCCAGGTAACATAACTAGTAAGTCTCCTTTCTAGCTGCTGTTTCTTTTGTACTTCTCCTTGAATTTATCTCATGTGTGTTTGATAATCACTCCCTCAAGGCTACTCAACTGTTTCTCTCTTGCTATCCTTCCTTTCTATTCTACTCTTATTTTTCTTTGTGTGTTTTTTACATAAAAGAACTCATAATAAAGTTTTCCCTTTCAACAAACTTGATCAGTTTCTTTTGATCTGAATAGTTGTGCCAGGACCAATCAATAATTGTGTGGTTAAAGAGTTCCATTTGAAAGTACAAAGGTGCCTTTGTACTTTGATACATCATTTGTAGTCAAATGATTATTGATTGCTCCTGGTGTTGGGACTGGTATTCATTGATTCTCTAATAAATCCAGGAAGTTTCACAGTTCATTTTGTGGAGGAGGCTAGTGAGATCACAGCTTATCACAGAAATCCTCATTCAGAGGAGGCAAGCAAGTCCTTCATTAAAGTTAAAATCTCTTTGAACCTCATTAATCATAAAAAATCACACCTAAAATATATAGGAACTTCAAAAAACAACTCACAAAAATTCGACAAACGACTCCCATGGGAGTTGTTTGTCAAACATCAATTTTTTTTTGGGAGTCATTGCTAAAATTTTGAAAAAATTGAACAAAAATTGAGTAAAAAGAAAAAAATTATAACTTTTGAGTGGCCAGTCCAAAGGGCCTAAAAATTTCAAATATACAAATAGAGCCTCCATAATTCATCCGAAAAAAATTCGATCCCATTTCACACACAGAAACCATTTGCGTGGTTTAGCCCAATTTCCAAATTTCCTACTTTAACCAATACAAAGAGGATTATAACTTGAAAACAGAGTATCCAAATGGTCTCAAAGTTTTACAGTCATCATTCATGAGACCATTAAAGCTTGTGAAAAAACTTCAGCTCAATATCATTTTCCAAAAGCCTTTGGGAATCTATTTTTTTTGTCCATGTAAGTGGAAAAAAAGAAGAATTCCCAAAGGCTTTTGGGAAATGTTAATGAGCCCCAATTTTTCCCAAAGCTTCATTGATCTCATTAATGATTATTGTAAATTTTTTGGACCATTTGGATCCTAAGTTTTAAAGTTATAATCCTCTTTGTATTGGTTAAAGTAGGAAATTTGGAAATTGGGCCACACCACACAAATGGTTTCTGTGCGTGCAATGGTATTAAATTTTTTTCAGAGGACTCATGGGGGGCTCTATTTGTATATTTGAAATTTTTAGGCCTTTTGGACTGGCCACACAAAAGTTATAATTTTTTCTTTTTACTCAATTTTTGTTCAATTTTTTCAAAATTTTAGCAAAACTCCCAAAAAAAAAAAAAAAAAAAAAGACAAACAACTCCCTTGGGAGTCGTTTGTCAAATTTTTGGGAGTTGTTTTTTGAAGTCCCAATATACATGTACATATATATAAATCTTTCATATTTATTCTTTTCAATCTTTTCCTTTCCTCCTTTCCTTTTTCTCTATAGGTTTTCTTTCTCTTTCAATTTCAATTTGAGAGAGCCATAACCCTTGGTTCCTGCTATAACTTTAGAGACACAGTCCCACATTGGGCCTTTGTCAGTAACAACAGTGGGCCCGCTACGCTAACCGTAGCAGTAGCGTAATTCTGCTAACAGTAACAGGTTTTCTGATGGCTGTTAGTGGAGTTGCCGCTATTGCTACACGACCCAACCTCAAAAAACAGGTCACTATGCTGCATTACAGCCGTATTTAGCGGCAAAAACCTCTAAAAACAGCTGTAGCATTGTGTAATGCAGCGTAGCGGTGCTAACAAGGCCGATAACGCTACGGCGTTTGCAGGCTGAAAAGGCCGATAACGCTACGGCGTTTCCAGGCTGAAAAGGCCGATAATGCTACGGCGTTTGAAGGCTGAAAAGGCCGATAACGCTACGGTGTTTGCAGGCTGAAAAGTTGATTGCTACACTGCACTTTTTTGGAAAAAAGTGCAGCAGCCCACTGCTGTCTGTAAGATTTTAATATCAGTAAGCACATGTACATGTCAATTTAGTTCAATTTACACTCAAATTAGCTCAGCAAGCTCATCAATAAGAAAGCCCTCATACCTGCATCAGCAAAAAATACAGTGTGCAACACGTGTTCTCGACTACACCCCCCCTGAAAAAAAAATAAATGAGACATGGGGTGAGTGTTTGGGGACCGAGTATGCGCATGAAACTCCAAACACACATTTTTGGACTCTTTGGACTGTCAGCTTCCCAAAAATATCATCTGCATGCCTTTGACATGCACCAAAAAAAAGTTTGAATTTCTCATTGCCCAAGGTTTGGAACATGTACTTTGGTAAGCCTTAGTAAGGTCTCATAGAGCCATAGTATGGATTTAGAAGACCATAGTATGTACTTATAAGACAATAGTATGGGCTTATAAGACCATAGGTTGGACTTATTAGACCATAGTATGATCTTATGTGCGTATCATATGGATTATAACAGCACAATTGCATGATTATGCACATAAACAACAAGAATAAATCAATTATTGACTAAAATTTCTCAAAATTTTGAATATTTTTTTTCTTCAACTGGCTGAAATTTGGAACACCCCCCCAAGGGTGTAGTCAAGAACACGTGTTGTGCACTGTAACCCAACGTGAACCCCCCTATTTTCAAATGATGGCTAAAAATAATCTTGATGTAAAGGTTAATTATACTAGAGGACAAGGCGGCTATGCCCCCCAACACTTTTAAGTGTTGTCGCTTCAACCAGCTTAAATGTTGTACCTCCAACAATGCAAGGGTAGGCATCAATCCACTTTCAAATAGCAAGCAGGGATTTAAAGGTCCTTTGTCAACTCAAACTTTTAATTTATTTAACTCCTATACAAGACAAGACAGGCTTGAATTCATCTTTAAACAGCAAGCAGGGGCTGAATCTTATCTTCAGGCTATTACAATAGCTTTCAGATTCATGCTCAAGCTTTCCTTCAGCACACTTGGCAAAGTCAAGTTCTTCAAGATACTCAAGGTCTTCATGTAATTATGGTACTCAAAATTGAAACATAAAATACAACATAAAATCAAGGTTCAAGGTTTTCCCAGCAAAACCTCAAATAAAGTTTCATGATTTCTGACAGCTCCCTGCCAAAAATTTCCATGTAAGAAGCAGCTATGATTTTAAGATCCAATTTTGAATACCATAAATGTTCAAACATTTTATTCAATCTGATGCTAAACTTCTTCATCAACTCTTGTCAAAGAGTTGAAATTTCCCAAGGGACTTCAGGCCTTCATGAAAGGGTAATCCTCATTCCCCTTCCCACACATTTGATATCCAGAATGATTTTCATATTAAAAAAACACTCACATCTGTTGACAATGTAGATTTGACTAATAAAGGGTTCCACAAAAGTGGAGCCCGCAGGTTCACTCCAAATGACTGTTGCTGGACATGCTGTGTGGTTTAACTGTTGGCAGACTTCACCAATAGCTGCCCTTGTATTTTTTGATTCAACAACATGATATCCAACCCTCCATTTGATGGCATCCATTTAAGTTCCAGGTTTCAATAAACAACTTTGATACAGAAATTCAAAAAGGCATGGTAGGATGGCAGGTCCCTTGACGCACATGAGCTCACTCATAATGTCAATTTTTACAGTTTGGTACAAATTTTCATTAATAAATACATATTTATACTCGCACAGTACTTATATTTTCTTGCCAATTTTTTGTTTTCTTGTCTTCTGTGTTTTCTTTTATACTGTTGTTCTTGGCTGCTTGATTTGTGCTTGCACTCAGCCAACCATTGAGGTTTCCACGACGATTGCAAATGATTGGGGGCTGACCTTTAGTGGATGGAACAAAAAAGAAGGGATTCAGTGATTCCTTTGATATCTTTCTTAGAAGCTTGTGGGTCGTTGAGTGCTTCATAGGTAGTTCTTTGGACAGCTTTAATTTAGACCTTGAACCAGTACGAGAAGAAAGATGGAAAATGGGCATGGGGAACGATTTATGGGTATTGTCGGTCGACTATTGGAATTAAAGGAGTTGTCAGTCTGGCCACTCAGGTAGTGGAGCTTACAGCTGGCCGGCTTGGAAAGAGCTTATACAAACGTTATCGATGTAGTGTGTTTCGTCGAAGATGACGATTGAGTTCGGCAAAAGATCTTTAGATACTTGTGACCACTTTGGGGTCCAACACGTAATGGAAGGAGTAGAAGATGATGCCTGCGTGGGCAAGCTGGTAATAAACTTGCCACCTTGTAAGCTACGGATCGAAGACTCATGAGCTAGTCAAACGGTCAGTACACCATTCGACGGACTGCAAAATAAGGGCAGATTCCGTGTTGGTGAGAATATGCAGTGATTTCTTCTAGCGTCCAAACTCCTCGTGGTAGAAGGTTTTCAGGCTCAAGCTCTCTGAGTTTCGGCAAGCATGAAAAAGGTGTTTAATTGATTGGAATTTATGTGGCAGCAGAGCATTCACCTCTCACTTTGTGGAATCACATAGGGGAACGCTTCCTGGATCAGCTTGGCTTTTTGGGCCCAGGCACAATTTGAGGATGAAATTTGGAGGTCATGTCAGGGGTCTCAATCACTGTCGGACTTGAGAGGGGAGTGAGTTGGAAGGAGTGGGAGGATACGACAAGGTAGACGTTGGGGGGAGCCAGAGTGATCGTATTGTTAGTGTGGGGGTGGTGGTGGTGAGATGGGGCTGACGAAAGAGGCAAAAGGTTCTCGACAGAATGATGAGGACGACTATAATAGGATGGTTGAGATGATGGAGCGATTGAGTCTGAGACAAAGGACAGGGGATGATTCGAAGGGGGAGGTGGGATAGACTGGTTGGGCAGGTTGGTATGAGAGGGGTTGGCGGATTTTGAATGCCGGCGCGATTCGGGTAGTCTGGCCGATCAATCCAAAGGTCTTGATAGGAATCAGACTGATGAAGATAGGATGGGGGTATCCGATGATGATGAATGGGAGGCTGATGATAGTTGTTGAGCAGACATTCGGAATGGCTCCTGCGGATAGACTGAGAGGGAAAAGCGAAAACAGGGTTGGGCAGAGGATGTTGATGATGCTCAGAGTTCTCAGAGTGGCAGGGTGGATATTGGCTGGAATTGATGGTGGTCGTAGTTGTTGGTCAAAGGCCATAAGAGTCTACAGTCGGATTCAGTCGCGAGCGGGTCTCCTCTAGATTGGGTTGCGGCTGAAGTTCTGAGCTTGAATCTGAGCGAACGTGTGCAGGCTGAGGATGAGGATGGGTGAACGCTTGCGGTTCATCGGCAACAGCCCCCAGCCGATATCGTTACTTACTTGGTCAACAAGGCCGTGTCCCATGTGCTCTGAAATGCGTATGTATTATTATCCAGAGGAGGTTTATTATCCTTTCGGAAGATATTTGGCGAGGGAGACTTGAGGCGAGTTGAAGCAACCGTTAAACCTAAGCAGGTTGATGAGAGATAGACAGTTGATAGGGCATGCACCTTTTCGATGAGTGTTAACAGGTTCATAGAGGTTGTGGAGGATGATGATAAGGAGCTGAGAATATCTTTGAGTCTACACGCTGGCTCACCTGGGGATGAATACATAGGTTCTTGCGACTGGTGAGGCCAAGACCCAAGAAGTCCTCCTCATTGGTGGGAGTAGAGTAATCGGTGAGGCCAGCACGAAGTCGATGTTGGGTGGCACGATAAGCCATGAGTCGCTTCAGCTCGATCAACGCCTTCCAGTACCCAATGACCACCAAGGTCGAGGGTTCGCTTCAGATCACACAACCGGTTCGTCGACCTGGATCAGTTACATAGTTGGTGTTTTCTTGCCAATCGAACATAAAAACACTGGCGCGTACATAGGCATATTGTTCTATAAACCGACCACCCTCCGCGTCAGGAAAACAACGAAAATGAGGCTGATGTTAGAGTAGTCCTGTGTAAATGGTGTTTTGATAAACCAAGGACGCACCAGTATAAATCTTGTCGTCTGGGAAAAGTATCTGGTAGATAAGAGCCTCAGATGTCAATGAGCACCAGTTGATGGGTGACAGGAGATGTTCTGACTGACTTCTGGATCATCGATGGAGAAAATCATCTGGCCAGTGCTGCTTGAGCTTGATCGTGTTGAGAGTTTCATGAACAAGGCACCTGTACACGATTTGTACCCACGTCATTTACTATAAGGAATTCAAGTGAGGGAAAAAAATAATCCAGCTGGATGTCAATCAGAGCTGCAAGAGAAGACGGGGCGAGTTGCCACGGAAGGAAATAAGATTTGACGGTAGTGAGGGGTTCCAAAAAGGGATGGCTGTAGTTGATCGAATGTGAGCGGAGACAACGAGGGGGATAATTGGTGACGAGGCAAAGTCAAAATAGGAAACGGAAGATGCCAAAACAGGAATTGAGCTGAGAAAGAATGGAAGAGGGCTGACTTGTAATCACGACGAAAGGATGAAACAGGATATGCTGTGCGGACGATGACTTGTCGAGCATGATGTATGGTGGTGATGGGGAGGCAATTGGGTAAAACAACGCCATCTTGGTTGGACGGGTGAAACACAGTTCACCAGAGTGGACACAGAACACACAACTTCCCTTGGGTTATATATAAGGGGCGGCCTGAACCAATGGATACACTCCAGGCCACTTGCAAACATCGTTGCTGTCGCGCGACGGGTGGCCTCAAGCCCACATCATCACTGATTGTCAGTGACGAGCTGGCCAACGGGAAGGGCGAAAAATTTTAAATAGTAAAAAGGTGCCAGGAGAACCCACGAAGCAGCAACCTGTGAATCTGTAGCTTTAATATACTTGGATAACTGGTTGGGAATACACTATCAGAGCCTGTGCCAAGTTTTCTGGCCTTGTCTTGATCTACCTGGTATTCCTATGCTCATAATCTAGGTTACTGGGTATTGGAAATATCACTACATTACAAGAGCAAAGCAGCACTTTTCATGACCACCATACACACCAAGGAAAACTTATTGATCACTTCATGTCAGGTCACATCAAGCTTCTTTGGCTCTAACTTGAGCTCTGCTCTGGTTGTACTTACAACAGCTAAAGGATAGACTCACAAAAAAGAAAAAACAAATGAGCTAAACCAAACCTATCACAAAAAGCAACAAAAATAAAAACCAAACAACAATGCATTGTAATGAATTTTTTTTTTAAGTTTAATACAATCCAACCAAATGAAAAATGTACACTGTCAGACTCACACACAAGATTTTTTTATTTTTTTTATTTGTACATACAAAAAAAAGAACAGAAGGAATGATAAGAGGAAGAAGAAAGAAAGATTATAGATAGAGCAAGACAAAAGAAAAAGATCTACAAATAGTTGAACAAGAGTGACATGAGGAGAAAGAACAAGTTTCCAAAAAAAAGAGAAAAAAAGGTGCCAAAAGGTGTGGTTGGATGATGTGCGAGAAGGAGTACTTGTGTGAGGTGAAGGGGGAGATATGGATGGATTATGTGTATGAGTGCGTGCTTTGTACTGGGGACGACGACAAGGAAGTAGACAAAAGAAAATAACACGAAACGACAAAAAAAATCTCGAAAGCAAAATGGAGCTGAAATTACATGGAATCTTCATATCTTTGAACAAACATTTCACTAATTCTATACATAATTATTATTGAGAAAAAAAAAAAAAAAACTTGATGCGATGTATTTGGGTAGACATTCACCTCGATGAAAACCAGTTCAGAGGATGATCAAAAAAGCAAATAATAATTTCCAAAAAAAAGGCAGTATAGAAAAGTGAGAAACGATGGGTATCAATGGTACCCTAATTTATGTTTAGTGGTAGTTGATCTGCTGACATAGGGAAAGGGATAGGCATGACGGAAGACTTGTAGATTTCTACGAAACCGTCTGCGTTCGACGGCCATCTTCAAGATACCTTGAATTTTTTCAAACCTGACCAATTCTTCAATTTTTTGTTTCTTGGCTTTCCGATCCAATAATTCATGTAATCTAAACATACAATAAATGATATCGAGCTAATCAGTTCCTGACTTAAAACCTCATGCGCATCCAAAAGAAGTGTATAAAGAAAATCATTGAATGGAAAGGTAATACTGACTGCATCGCTTGCTCGTCTTCAATCAACTTATAATGAGCCAACAAGTACATCATTCGATTGAAAGAGATTCCTCTCCCGGCTTTCTCGATCGACAAAGCCTCGTGATAAAGCTAGAAAAATACAGTTCACAAAGTACCAGAGTCAATGATCAGAGTCAAGGTTTGATTCTCATCTACCCAATAAAAGAGACTGACATGGTTGAACAATTCTTTCCGTTCAGAGACTTTCTTCCAATCCAACTGAGCAAGTCTTGAATTCAACTCGACAATGTCCAAGGCCCGAGCAGGATTGACATCACTGTAAATTATCCGCAAGCCTTTCTTGGCATCGGCTCCGTTCACAGCTGTATCATCGAGTAAATTCTTGATCTTCAATTCTTCTGGGTAAATGCTCACGTCGAATGCACTGGTCAGACGCTGAAGGAGACAAAAAAAAATGAAAATTCAACATTCGGAAGATCATCCTTTCTATCACATCTCAACTTTGGCTTACCGAGAAGAATGGAATAAATTGATGACGATGCAAGTACCCATTCCGCTCTCGATCGACCTCTGCCCAAGCCTCTTTGAATCTTCTCACTACAGACCATGACCAGGAAGTGACAAAATTTTTAACAGTCGGAAACTAACCACACCAAAGGTTTGTTTTCAATAGTTAAACAACTTACCTTCCTCCCGATCGATCACCTTAACTTTACCAAACAGCTGAAAGACGTACGCAAAATTATCGACGACGAGACCAGTGAACATGTCTAAGCAGAGATCAAGGGCGGCAATGAAAAGGATCAAAAATAAAATTAGAATTCCAGAAGATTCTGAGGTACCGGCATGAAAACGAAAAGGAAAAAAACTGACTTAGCACGATGTACATAGAAATCACGTTCCACGAAATGAATAGGATGTAAGCAGCTGCAGGGCTTCCACAATCATTGAACAAAAAGTTGGGTGAAGAGACGCAATAAGGGGGTTCGACGGTGTACTGTGAGTTCGAAAAAAAATAGAAAGCCAATCAAAATCTGATGAAAAGTAACAAGCTAAGAACAAGCAGAAGGCTCACGTCATGCATGAATGCATTCCATCCCTCACTGTGGGTTTAGGAAAAGGGGGCAAAGTGTTCGGTGTAAGCATGACAGGAATCGGGCGCAAAGAATGACCAGTGAAGGACGGACCCAGTACTTTGAATCGCAAGCATAACGAGGGCGTTAGCCAAGCTCTGATAGTTAGAGTAACGACTCAAGGAGGTAGGACCGGCCCTAGTAAGACTAAAGTTCTCGACGAATAGGATAGCCCAGACGAGGAAGAAGATGATCCAGAGACCCATGAGGTTAGCGATCGAGGGCAGACTGGAGACTGCGGTCTGGAAGAGTTGGTTGAGCTCATTGTTTTTCATCACTAGCTTGAACGCGATCGCCACCAGGAAGAACTTCTGAAACTGGATCGTCACATTCGTCACTTGGCCCGGGAAAAGTATTATCGGTATCGTCGTCCCAAACGTCCCCGCTACCACTATCACGTCATATATCCTCCACCCATTCTGTTGAAAACTTATCCAGCCTAAACCCAGCAAGGCAACCACAACATCCACTAGATAAAACGTTGCTAGAATGAGAAATACGCCATCTGTTGTATCGACCCATTTCCACCACAGAGCAAAAAAAAAAAAAAAACAATACATTTATTCTGTAAGTGCAACAAAGAGGAACATTTGGGAGTGGATGGAAATCATGCAAACCTCGATAAACATCCAGGGGAGTATTACTATTAGATCTGGCCAGAGTCATCAACAAAGCGACGTGGATGACATAGAGGGTAGTCATCATACGAGACCACCAGCCATGCTTCCGCGTAACTTGCCTATAACACCAATCCCTAATGGTATCCTGAGGTCTGGCTTTAGGGCGTTTGGATGGCTGTTGGAGGTAGATAAGCTTTTTCAAGTTAATCCATTGTTGCTGTTCAGTCGTCAAGAAAGCCGAGCCGGAGCGCTTGAGAAAACTGTTGATGATCACCGCCAGGAAGAGGGTCAAGACGATTGTGGCTCCGAACAGATTATAAATCAAACTATATATCGCATTCCATTGGGAAGCGTCTTGTTGAGGCTGCTTATCCTTACCAGTGATCGACATCAGACTGGTCATTACACCGATCCATCCTTCCTGGGAGATAATCTCGAAGAGGATCGAGACCGCCGTCCGGAAGGAGTCGAAGGAATAGACGTAAGGGTTTTGCCAGGCCCGGGGCATTAGGAAGTTGAAGTTTGGCGGGGCACCATTCAAGCTTGAGGGGGCGCTGATATACTCCCCCACACATTGCGCCTTCCCCGAGATCGCCGAGCTCGAGTCGTTGCAGCCGTAAAGAAGACCGGCAAACAGGTTCTGACCCCAGACGGCAAACGGGACGATGTACATGACCGTAAGGACAGATGCATCCATCAGGTTGCCAAAGCCAAGGATCAAGACGTTGTAAAAAGTCTCGCGCATGCTCATCGTTAAGTTAATCATCCGCAGAGCACGAAAGGCCTTGAGCGAGCGAGCGAATCGACTGGTCATACCACCATAGAGCAGCGAGGCCAAGATATCGGAGACCAGAGTGCCCAAGACTAAGAAATCGATCCGGTTCCAAGTGTTTAGTAGATACGCATTCGGGGTGAAGATAAACCCATCTGCCAAGACTTTGATGAAAAACTCGAGCACGAAGAATAGTCCGAGAATGACTTCGGTAAGGTTGAACCAGGTATAGATCGATTCGTCATGGATCAAATAATAATGCTGCTTGTAAACTGGCGTCGCAATAGCTGCGACAATGACGCTACCCAAGATCGTGCTAAAGACCGTCAATTTGAATACAATCACTCCAATTTTGTTGGCCGGTCGTCCGTAGACCCGCTCACCAAAAGATGGCTCAACCAGAAACTGACAAAACTTGCGGATAGGATTTCTCTGAGAAATGAACCAGAATACCTTATCATAGGTAGGATGATCTTTGATAAATTTCGCTTCTCGCTCCAACTTTTCATTGGAGGCGTTGACGTAGTACAGTTGGCGTTGACTAGGGTTCATCGAGAGGAATTCCATCTGCCGTGCCGCCTCAGCCTTCGCTCGCTCTTCGGCAGTAATATTCGATTTGAGTAACTTGGGGTCCGAAAAGGGTCCACCGAGTGGATCAAGCAAGAAAGCTTTTCGAACACGTCCAACAAACGAATGTTCATCCGAGCTGGTGTTGTGTAACGAGGGAGCGCGTGAACTCTTGGTACCGTGCGGGATATCTTTCGGATGTAGAAAACTCCGCATGACTGACTTCCGGCCGGGTAGGACGGATTCGGAAGGTAGATCATCGGCATCAAGAGTGATGGTTTGGTGAGAGCCGGATTGAGACTTGTTAGCTGAGGTTCTGAAGTAGGGATTGAGACGCTTGAACCAGGACGGAAGCTCTGATTGTGGATTGGAACGATTGATGAGTGCACGAATCTGCTCCTTCTTCTTCTGCTCCTCGGCAACTGCAAATCCCTCGGAGATCACTGCGATGAACATCTGGAGGAGAACGAAGTTGGAAAACAGAAACCAAAGCGATAGGAAAATCCCAGAAATGAATGCCTGGCCGTAGGGTGCTTGAGCAGCCATACCCGAGTATAACACGGTTGTCCAATTCTCAGACGAGAAGACCTGATACATAGCCAAAAACGAATTCCACATCGAGTAAAACGTCATTTCCGTGTTGTCAGATTTGGGGATTAGGCCACGTAAATATTGAGCAGCAAACAAGGCAGCAAAAAAGTTAATTGCCAGCAGGAACAAGATCATGTTAACCAATCCGTTAAGACTGCCCCTCAAGCCTTGCTATGAGCAGCATAAAAATGGATGGATCAATGATCCCAAAGTCGAAGACTGGTCAGCATGCATGGGATGGGGCACCAAAATTGATTCAAAAAGCAGAACACCCAACATACCAAAAGGTTTCCAGTTCTAGGGAAAGCAACGATGACGCGATGAAAGCGAGCGATCTGGAAAACGGTAAGCCAGGGATAGACGACGGAACGCTTGATGGGCGGAATCTGGATGATGGTGGTGACGATGGCGAGTCCGAGGTCTGCAAGGTTGGTCCCACTCTGGAAGAAGAGCCGCGTCGAAGAGGGAAGGTATCCCGCGAAACGAAGCAGAATCTCGGCCGAGAAGATAATGGTGAAATAAGACTCAACTTGATCTGCATGGTTCAAAGGAGATCATTGGATAGCATTAGGTGGACATTTATGGGAAATCTTTGTGGCAACATGTTACAACTCACCTAGACGAGTGGCCCAAGTAGAGTTGAATGCACTCCTGCTGGCTTGGAATGAAAATTGAGCCAGAACGACTAAGACCCAAGGGTAGTATAGCTTGTTGTTGATCCGTCTGAGCCAACCAGTCTTAAGATTCATCTTTTGAGTTTTCGAGGGTTGTGAGGTCTCTGAAGAAAATTCAATCTCGTTGGGCCCGGTAACCAAAGGTCTGCAGAGGTGAGAATTCATCAGTCGATAGAACATGTAACATTGTTTGGACATATGCATGTACTGACGCAGAGCTAACCGCAAACGCAGAATGCTTAGTCTCGTCCATGATCTCAGCAAATGTATTAGTGATCACGGCAACGAGGATGTTGAGCAACCAGAAGTTTAACACGAGTAGACAGACGATGAAGAATAAGCAGGATGCGAAATACTCTGCGTCCATGAGACTGTACATCATATTCGACCAAGTATTGGCTGGTAACCAAACACGACGACGCCGTCAGAGGTAAAGATAGAATGGGTATGACGGGATGCTGATGACCACGTACCTGAGGCGATGATCACTACTTGCATCGCTGAGCCAGCCACATTATCGAAACTCTGGGTGCCATTATTCGGGTTGCCGGTTTCCTAGTATAACAAAGAAATGTAATCGGTAAATGGTCGCTCATGAGAAAGGATGCAGGGTGAAACAGAGGTTCCACTGAGAAGCAGTTGCCCCCCCCCCCCCCCAACTTTACTCCGAATGAAGGAAAGCAGCAAACCAAACAAAGTGATCCTTGAGGACAGATGTAGCCTTTGGAAGATCCAAACAACTTGCCAGTGGCATTGTGGACAAATCCTTCCTCGATACCGGTGATAGGGTTATATTGACCGCCGCATGACTGAGCTTCGAAGGTGTAATTATTCTGCCCGGCGGGGTCTATGGTTCGTCAAAGATCAGCTACCAGGTAAGTTCAACGAGTTTTTTATTCCTTCTTCCCAATCTGTCACGCGAGGGCCCAAAATATGAGGGAAAAGGAGTAACTCACCGATCCAGACGCAGTGTCGATCATACGACCCTTTGAAGCTCTGGACTCCAACAATACTGAACAGCGCGGCAGCGAAGAAGATGAAGAAAATGACGTTGACAAGTAAGGGTGATGCGCGTTTGAGGGAATTAAGAATTCTCTGAGTCGGAGAAGATATGAAACACGAAGTTTCATGTACTGGTCAGCAGTGAATGATGCGCAGAGATGACTGAGAGCAAGAAGACTGACTGTGGTCCCAGAAGTAACGGTGAGCAGACGCATGAGCCGGAGCACGCTGAGCGCGCGGAAGAGGTAGATTTGTTTAGTAGCCTCTGCACCAGTGGTTGCAAGAATGAATGAGATCCAGAAACAAACAATTGCAATGAAATCCATACGGTTCCATGACTGTCTAAGGTAAGCGGTCTGTTTGGTGAGCTGTTTCTGTTGCCGTTGGATGCCTGAGTGGAAGGGCGCGGCCTGCTGAGAGAAGAGCGGCTTGGAGTAAAGGATGGAGATCGGGAAGGAGTCCTTCCGGGTCGGCTCGGGCTGGTGCGCCAGCGGGATTCCGGACGAGAAGTTAGGCGAAGACTGATTTAGTGGCAGTTTGGCGCTTGACGAACCATAAGGCGATGGATAGCCACTGTCGAGTGGCGTGAACGGCGTCCGTGGACTAAAGCTCAACATGTCCTTCGAGGATACGTCCAGCAATGTGCCTGCACCCTGGCGGTATGATTTCCTTAGGCTCGAAGTCCAGTCCGTGTCCATTTGGTCGGATTTCTGCATCGAAATCTGGCTTACCGATCGGTCATTCCGACCCAAGAAGTCCTTCCCCTGCACTTTGATTGCACGAGGAGTTACATCGAGCCAAGTCGAGTTCAAAACCAAGCCGGAAACGATGATGCGAGCGATACTTTCGACGCTGCAAATACACAAAATCCAGGTGTACATTTTTTGTCAGCGACTAATTCCATGAAAAAAGGGGCTTTAGGTACATGAGGAGTACATAGAGACTTACGTAAAAATACAAAAAAGGATGAAGAGGACCCAATCCTCCCAGGAGTGGAAATAGCCTTTAGCTGGCCGAGGGGAGTCCCAGACGCTTTTGGATGACTGTGCGGTGAGAACAACGGCATCAAGGATGATGAGAAGAAAGATGAGGGGGTCGATGTGACCGGAGTGGAAGAGCCGAAAGAGACTAAGCCGGAGGGGATGACGGGGACCAAAGATACCAAGCGTTTTTCCCTTGAGCTGGAGTGGGCTCTGTTGGTTCATGGAGAGCCGACCACGAGAGGTCCGGTTGATGTTTGTGGGTGTGTGCTGGTCATCATCACTATCGCCGACTCTAGAATGGTTTGGTTGACTGCTCGTTGGTCTTGGCGGGCGGGTATAACTCAGCTCAATGCTATCATTCGATCCGCCGGTGTTCGACCGGGGCCGCGTCCGTTGTGGAGAAGAGGAAAACTCGTCAATCTGCTCTGAGCCGGAAAGGTTGACGACCCTCCGACTTGCACTGCGAAGTAGATTGGTGGCCGTCCTGATGGTAGATTTTTTGATGAGAGAGTTTCCCGCGCGAGGTTCAGAAAAAACGCGGTGGTCGGGTGGGACAGAGAGGTTGAAGGAGGAATCAGGGGAGCCGTAGTTAGATCCCTGTTCAAAATTCGGCCGTGATGAGGGGGCTGCTGCTGGTGCGATAGCAGATGCAGAAGCGATTGAGCTGGCCAGTGCTTGACTGATCGTGTGAGATGAGGAGAAAACGAGATCATCGTTGTGCTGATAGGATTGAGTCTTCTGACTTCGGCCGAGATGTTCAGGGTAGGTTGGGAGGGCAAGTGAATTGGGGGAAGGTTGAGGGTGATGCTTATTAGAAGAATTCAGAGGATGGCTAGGGGCGCTTGATTGTGAATCTTGAGAGGGTTGAGATGGTGACATAGCCTGAGAGCGTTGGTTGAGGTTAGATGGTTCTTTGGGCAAGTTGGATGGAATGGAGAGTAAATCAGACTTGGAGGAGGATGGATCGAGACTGATTGGGGGTGGACGTTTAGTAGAAGGGGAGGGAGAGAGAGCAGATTGAAAGGGAGGTTTTGAGTTGATGCTCTTGCTATGACGTTTGTGTAGGCCTATGGGGGAGGAGGGTTGGACTCGAGGGATTTCGCCGATTGAAGAAGATCTGAATCTATCTGAGGATGATGAGCCCGGTGAGTTTGTTTGATCGATCGGAGAAAGAGGTGGTCTGATTGAGCTGACGTAGGTAGCGATATCAAGCTGAGCAGGACGGTCGTTCAAAGGATCTGGTGCAGAAGTTGAAGCTGATTGTTGCTGCAGCTGTTGAGGTTGATAGCCATAGTGGTCGTCGATGAGGTCGGTGTAATTGGGTGAGGTTGAACAAGAAGAAGACGACGATGATGATGAGGATGATGGGTAAGAGGGTCTTGAGGGAGAGAGTGGTTGAGTTGAAGGATTGATTGAATTATCGCGTTGGTCGTTATTTGAGTTGGCTCGGTTGCTGTTGACGAAACGGAGGTTGAGGAGGTTTGATCGACGGCCCGAAGGAATGGACATGCTGAAGCTGTTCGTTAACGATGGTTGTTTGGGTTAGTTGGTATATATTCTTGACTCGGTCGGTGGTATGACTAGATACTCGTTGTTGGACAGTTGCTTGAACTGTTTACGTCTTCGCCGTTCGGTCGTGAGACAGAGAAGGTCTGGTGACTGTGCGATGAGATGGTAGTCAGTATGGATGTTTCTGTTTGGTCAACAGCTTCTAGTCAGAGAGTGCTTGCCTTGATACTAGTTGGTTTTGGCTTGTTGTGATGGTGGCGCTGGTTGACTTGAGTCTGTACTACCACAGTGTAATATTTTCATTAACAGAAAAAATAATCATAACTCAAAAATAAAACAGTCAGATACAACAAAAGCAAAAAAATTGTGAGCAGATCGAAAATGGGCTCGTGCAGATGTTGACGGAGACAGAAATGCAAAAAATAAATAAATAAACATGGTGAGATGGGCCTAGCTGTGAGCACCAATAATTCAGCCGGCATTCCTTCAGGCATTGATTTGATGATGTGTTGACTACAAATTGTAGCACTTGCTACAGAAAGTCATCCCAGGCTTCCTTCACACAATCAACTGGTTTTGAATTGATACAGTTGGGTGTTTTCTTGATTTTGGATTGGGCTAGAGAATTGGCAGATTTCTTGGCTTTGAGCACCCAGAGCACCATCTTCCATCAGCATGAGGTTCTGGGAACGAAGACTTCCCTTCGCCATCTGCAGCCCCTGCAGATCTTATTTAGAAGTGGAAAAGCTAAATTTTTAGCTTTTCAACTGCAAATAAGCTCTGGCATCTGGCTCTACAGGGCCCCAGGGGGGCTGTAGATCGAAGGGAAGTCATCAATCCCAGTGGTGTTTCAGTGAGAATGGTAGCAAATCCAGGCTTGTAGACATGTTGAATCAAGTCAGAAGGCTTGGGGGACTTCGGAGCGATGACACTCAGGGTGGTCTTGGTTGTAGCCAAAGAATGCACCCCAAACCATTGTTGAGGTGCAACCACTGATCTTGAAGGTTGGTTCCAGACAACTGGAATTATAATATGTTTGGTTCTCTATTTGCCAAACACAAACAACCTGCAATTTCTTTCCAATCTCAAATGACAACTTGTCTCCAGTCAGCAATAGTACAGCTAAGGTGATTGCAAGTAAGATGTAGTCACTCTTCTTTCTGAACATCATCATTGACATACTGCTTCTTGACAGGCACTATGGAACTACTCTGAGATAGACCTTGGAGGGGAAATAGACAACTGCACTACTGGCAATGTAAGCTGAAACTACAGGTGCTGATGAAGCTGCCCTCCCATACAATGCCTGGACAGGTACATATTAGCATTGCGGGCTGAAGCTAGGTTTATTATGTCAATGGTGGGGGTTGGATTTCCCAAAACATCAAACTCAATTTAACTGGCCAGTTTTGAAATATGTATGGTCACCTGGACAACAGCAGGCTGCTATGCTACATTACGCTAAATGGCCAATCACACTTAGTGTAGCAGCATTTTTTTGCCAGATTTGATGGAGTTTTAGTTGAAGTTCAATACCACTTAGCTACCTGCTAGTGTAGTGGTTGTTTTTTCTTCTGAAAACTATGTAGCGTTAGTTGAAAATGCACATTGCTACACTAACAAGAAGCATATTTTTTTGGGGTGCTAACAATATTTTGGCTATCAGTTAGTGTAGCTCATCCCAAGCTACACTGAAATTATGGAACTAACATGTCATTTATTTACTAAGAAAAAAAATAAAATTGTTCAGAAACAAGATGTATATTATGAACTAAGCTTATTATGAACATACACATGAGAAATAAGGGGAAAATTAGTCTCATATCAAGCCCAGCTTGACAAGGCCAATGGGAGAAGTGGTTCTTCTTGCGTGAATATTTCTCAGATGGGCAAGTTTACCATCTGGACCAGGTTCACAGGATTTGATAGGATAACACATGCACACAAAAAAATAAAGTAAAAGAGAGTCTAATATTTTGGCTGTGGTTTTGCTAGATAGTACATGGGGACAGTCGGAATCTTGTTAATTCATTCATGTGCTTCACTAATTGGATGGCAAGGCATTTGGCTACCTTTAGAGAGTCATAGCTATTCCCAGACCAGGCTCACAGAATGTGATAGTAGGATAACACATGCACACAAAAAGTAAAGTAAAAGAGTTCCTCTTATCTTGGATATGGTTTTGCTAGATAGTAGATGGGGACAGTCGGAATCTTGCTCGTTCATTCATGTGTGTCACTTATTAGATGACAAGGCATCTGGCTACCTTCAGAGAGTCATAGTTATTCCCACTATTTACCTGCCTTGATTGAATTTCTTCACTTTGATATTCAGAGCACTGGGCAGAAATCACATTGTGTCAACACCACTTTCTGGCCATCACAGTGCTATTTTTTAATTAGATAGTCAGATTCCCCTTGTTCATAGTAGTTCAGAGTTGATAGTAAAATGCTTTCCAGATGCAATAAGTCTTTGACAAGCAACCCCCCGGCTTTGAAGGTGCAACCCCCCTGGCCTTTGCAAGGACATCAGGGGGGGTTGCACCTTCAAACCCCCCATTGAAATAGGGGGTTGCAGGTGAAATTTTCAACCCTCTGCCATGGAGGAGACTTGGTGGTGAGACAATTCAGAGAACAAAGGGTTTCATTGTCAGATTCAATCATAAAAACAGTAACTTTCTATGAAAAACAACATAATGAAAAGAAATTCTCATACCTAAGGGGCAGAGGTATGGATACAGGAGAGGATGAGAGCAAGAAAGATGTTTTGTGAAGAGAAGAAGGAAAGTTTGGTGAGGTTAAAGGAAAGAGTGGTATAGTAATGTACAACTATTGAGATGAATGAGAAAAGATAGATGACAAGTTACAGTATGAACAGCAGAGTTTAGAGTTTATTTTCAGGTGTTTGTTGTAAACTATATTGATGGAAAGAAAAGAGGACAAGAGAAATGTCATGCAGGCGCATGGTTAGCTTTTATGTCTTCTTTGCAGGTTGGTAGGCACTGATCTGTGGTGGTTCTTGACTCACAAGGTTTGGCACTTGCCTTCACCAGTAAAGCCTCTTGTGTGTTGCCAGGACTGGTGGTGGTAATTGCGTCTGAGTCATTTCTGTCAGCTGTTTTGTTGTCTGTGTCAACGGTATGGCTGATATTAGCTATTGTTGTTCTTACTTAATTTGTCTTGATTCAAAACACAGACCTAACAGTTTCATTTGCGTCATTGTAGGCACTCATACTTTCATCCTCCTGAGACAAGAATTGCTGATTCTGACAGGGAAGAAGGTAAAGCCTGTACCTACCCGCCAAGGAGGGTTCCTTCCTTGGTGAAAGTTACTGAAAGTCTATATCTGCCCCCTCCCACCAAGGGGTACAGCATGTACCTGTCTGCCAAGGAGGAACCTCGGCTGAAGGTACGGCATGTACCTGTCTGCCAAGGACCTTGACAGAAGGTACAGCATGTACCTGTCAGCCAAGGACCTTGACGCAAGGTACAGCATGTACCTGTCTTCCAAAGAAGGTTCCTTCTTGAATGATGGGAGGTACAGAAATTACCTTGCCACTGAGGAGGGACCCTCCTTGGCAGACAGGTACTGTTTGTACCATCCCTTGGGGAGGATTCCTCCTCCACCAACCAGTAAAGTCTGTATCATCCGACCAAGGAGAAATCATCACCAGCAGAAGGTAAAGAAAGTACTTGAGGGCCAAGGAGGGTCCCTCCTCAGTGGAAAGGTAATTTGTGTAACTCCCACCAAGGAGGAGCCTTCATTGGTGGGGGGGTCAAAATTTTGACCTGTCTCCCCCCATTTTGACAGGGGGTTTGAAGTTACAACCCCCTGAATTCCATGCAACAGCTGGGGGGTTGTGTGTTGAAGACCCTAAATTAAAGCTACCCAAGACATTACTACAAGGTCCCACCCAGTTCAAACCCAGCTTGACAAAACCAACAGGAAATTTTGTCCTTCTTGCACTTCATTTGCATTGAATGACAAGATTTCCATTTGGCCTAGGCTTGCTGGATTTGATAGGAGGGGGATGAAAGGAGAATTGTGTATGACTGAGGTTGATTGTCAAAACAATCAAGTGATGATTGAAAAATGATTATGCTTTTTTAATCATCAGCAAGGTTTATGAGCTCTTGTTTTTTATATCAGGAGTGATAATTTGAGGCTATTGAGGTTCAGTGTGGTACACTTCCTTCAATTAGATCCTGGAACAAGGAACTTTATGTGACATGTAGCAAAGGTTTCACCTCAACACAGGCTGGCTGATAGTATAACTTCTAAGTGAGATGAAGTGATAGTTTGTGTAACAATTCTTCCACCTAACAATGCTAAAATCCAACTAAATAATAATTTGTGTAACTTCAACTTGATTTGTTTATATCAGCTAATGTTATGCCAACAGCTAACAATGCTTTTCAGAATAGTTCTGTAATGTAATTAGTTAGCCAAAATCTGTTCAAACAGTATACTTTGATTAGTGTAGCTAAAGAAGCTAACACTTGGCTTCATTAAGACTACTGTTAGTTTAACTGGCCCACCATTTTTCTTCAAGTAACACAGCCACATAGGATAAAGGAAATCCTCCAATAAGTTAAAGCTGATTTCAATCCTTTTAATTTCATTTTTTCTACCAACAGATAATGGTAAACTGTTTTTCTTTGCTCATATAGTCTTGTTGACTGCTTGTTGAGATGTCTGTTAATGTGCTATCATGATGTATCACTCCAACTGCTGAGTCAAACCATATCCACTCCCACCCTACTTCCCTGGCAACCACAAGCATCTATAGCCTATTTGGTAAAGGATGCACTCTAGTATGTGTCTCAGCAATGCTGAGGTTGTGGTATTGAATCCCACCAGCCACAAATTACTTTGTAAAGTCTCTGCAGACCCAAGAGGGTCTGTAATAATACTCAGATGGATAAAAGGTGGATTCATGAATGTTGGATTTAGTCTAAAAATATGAGGGGAATAGTGGTTGTAACTTCATTTAGTGGACCAATCACCCAGGATGAGGAATCCATTGGATTG
The DNA here is from genome assembly GCA_001624995.1 of Puccinia horiana. Taxonomy (NCBI): domain Eukaryota; kingdom Fungi; phylum Basidiomycota; class Pucciniomycetes; order Pucciniales; family Pucciniaceae; genus Puccinia; species Puccinia horiana. The sequence goes on from LWDY01000007.1 coordinate 1,208,407, forward strand.
CCAGATGGCTCAACCAAAACAATTAAAACCAATCAACCCTCTGAGTCACATCAGAACTGTAGGGGTTGACTCCTTAGAATTTAGGGGAGTGAATGTATTTACATAATAAAGATAAAATTCTTAGGATGGATTGGAAAGTGTTGGAATTAGTTTGTGAGGATAGGTAAAGATATGAAAGGTTTGACTGTATTTAAATCTAGTTCATTCAGAGTATACAAGACTATCACATATCAAACAGATTGAAAATACTAACCCAATATGCAGAGAAGATACATATATTTATTAATGTGAGTAGCCACACTTGCTAAGATTGCTCTTTCATTTCTCCTCCTGGATCTAAATTTGTCTTTTCATCATCTGACATCAGCCTGGCCAAGATTTTGTTGAGGGATTTGGAGATCTGAAATATAACATTCAAAGGAAAAATGTGAAAGAATTGTGACCAAAGGCCGGTGATAGAGGAATTGATGGGCTGGAAAAATTAAGAGCAGAGTATGCTCAGGTACTGGGACTGGCAGAAGAGAAGTCTCAATAGAGCATGTCTCTCTGTCATTGGCTCTGGAATCAGTGAGGAATGTATTTCATGGGGAAAGCAGAATGAAATATTACAACTAAGAGGGGCCTAAGTTGAGGGCTAAACTCATCTGAGGAAAGAAATAGAATGAAATGGAAGGAATATATGGAGCAGAAATTCTAACAAAATGTGTAGTTAGTATACAAGGGATAGATCTGTATCTACCCAATCTAATTTCCCTTCTAATATTATGGTATCATTGAGCTCAAACACAAACAACATCTTGTAAATGTCTAATTAATTGAAAATAATTGTGTGTTGTGGTATTTTAACCCACACTCTTCTATTTTCATGACAGCTGCTCAAATACCACTGAGCTAGACACACATTGGTCTTATAGGTAATTGTTGTAGCCTGTATGATACAATAATAAGGCTCAGCCACACATATCCGGCATGCAGCACATATTCCATCAATTCCAATACATCTGTCTTGCTCTGGGATTGTATCATTTCTTTTTTTTAATTGCATTGAAAGAGTAGAGGCTGAGCTGACCATGAGTAAAATTTTCATTTGATTGAAATTCTTTCATCCAATAAGTATTCTTGAGCAGTACATACAATACCTTGCTTGGTTGAAGCCTCCAAGAGTCAAAACCCTATTGTCTTGCTCTCTGATACCCATCCATCTATGTATGCATAGTAGAATCAATATTGTAAACTCTCTGAGGGCAAAGTTGTTCAATTGGCTCAATTAGAGCTTTTTGGAAAACTGGAGGACTTCCTGTGGCCATCTACAGGGGCTGTAAAGTCTAAATCCAATCTCCCCTGTCAAAATTTAGCTTTACAGGGGCTGTAGATCCTACAGGAAGTCCTCCACTGACCATTCATGCATTTTATCAATTCTTGTTTCCATGGGCTTTCATGAAGAAGCTGATCTGCAAATCCTATGTATGTACAGTCACTAGCCAAAAAAAAATTCATTGCACTAACAGTTCAGAACCAAAACATGAAGTTATGAGACTGACTACAGGGGTGGAGAATAAACTCTAAATAATGAATATGTCATCAAATCAAGGACAAATTGGAAGTATAGCATGTGAAAAGAATGATAAAAAATCCGAAAAACAGCATAAACCATTTCAAATAACTTTTTTGAATCAATTCAATTGAGTCAAATTGGTGCTGATTTGGAGTCCTTGATCAGTCCCTGAATTCTATTTAAAATTGGTGGATACCCCACTCACCCAAAAATCATTTTTTTTTTTCAATTTTTATCATTCTACTCACATGTCATTTTGGGTTCTCTCTCATTTTCTCCATGTAGTTTGGACAATGTTGAAAAATTTATTTGTTTTTGATGTCATCCATTATTTCGAACTTATCTTCCACCCCTGTGGCCAGTCTTACATGACTTTAAGTGTGTGGTGTCATGAACTTGAGTAATGAAAGATGTCGAGCCAAAAACTTTTGGCTAGTGACTTACACCCAGCTTGCTTGGCCAACAATTGTCTGCTGCTAGCCAACCTCATTGCTGCACGTTTCAATCGGGAATTCTATGCGGCGTCACTTTCATGTACTCCTTTGTTTGCCTGGGGGATGTCTTCAGGTTTGTGTGAGCAAGCGTTAAATCTGATCACTCTGCGGCGATCAAGCTGAAATGAACCGCCACAAGATGCATTACCAGTGCAATCAATTGTCGCCGATGTTGCTAAACCGATCAACTGAAGTGTATCGAGGTAGAATATGGCGATGACTATGATGTTGAAACCACTGGTAATGGTGTGGTGGGAGTGATTACGTAATAAAGACTGAGCGGCTGATGATGGTTTTAACCAGCTTTATCGAATTTATGACAGCAGAGGACACATGTAACACAACAAAACCCTTCCACTACAACAACTTCATTCTTCAACCAACAACCAACAACCAACCACAACACTCTCAACCGATTACCGCCGAGTATCTCACTCCGATCGATGGTCAAGAACGATCTCCCAACCGAATGGCCGGAAGTCGAACAGCCATTCGAAACCGAGGTAAACTACTACCTTCTCTCTCTCTTCCTGTGATCGTCTTGGCGCTGGACTTCCTTTTCGAAGTGCCTTTGTCCCTTGGAGTTTGAATTTGATCTTCTATCTAATCAAATCTAAATAGGATGAAGACCTCTGTCCCCTCTGCATGGAGGAACTAGATATCTCTGATCTCAACTTTCGACCCTGCCCATGTGGCTATCGAGTAAGTTAGCCTCTCACTTCTCCCTTCTCTCTCCTGATCATCAAGCTCACATCACTAATACCCTCCCTCATCAAATCATAAGATCTGTAGGTTCTGCTGGCATCACATCAAGGAAGATCTCAACAGGCGATGTCCTGGCTGTCGTAAGGAATACGATGATAGCGTGGTCGAGTTTACACCGATGAAACCTGAGGAGTGAATCTTGTGTTTATCATCAGTCGATCATCCCAAGCTTCACTTGGTAGCTTGAATGGAACGCTTACCTTACACCTTCCTCCCCAATCCTTAGGTTGAAACGTTTGCAGCAGGCTAAGAAGCAACGCGACAAGGAGCGTAAAGATCAAGAGCTCGTCAACCGAAAACATCTGGCAAACGTCAGAGTCAAGCAGAAAAATCAGGTCCACGTCCAGGGTCTGACCACCAAGGTTGCTAATGAAGATGTGAGTTTTTCGTTTTGATCGGGAGCGAAGCGTTTGATAACAGGCTAAAAAAATCCTTAAACCTTAGACCTTGGCTCAGTTAAAAACTAGTGATCTATTTTCTCAATACGGCCGAATTCAGAAAATGTTCATGTCCAGGCGAACGGGATCTACGAGCCTCTACACCCCGGATGCAAGATATCAGCATGTGAACCTCTACATCAACTTCTCTCGGAATCACGAGGCTCTGGCTTGCATCCATGGTGTTGATGGCTTGACTCTACCTGATGGTCATCGCTTGAAAGCTACCCTGGGTAGCACAAAATATTGCGCATCTTTCCTGAGGGGTCTCAAATGTACAAATGATAATTGTACGGGTGCCCATGAACTGGCAGAGGAGGTCGAGGGGGGAGGTACGGCAGCGAGAGAAGAAATGTCCACCGCGTACGAACTCGTCCTCTCGTTTATCTTTTACATTTTCTTACAGTCGCCCTGTTAATCAAATCTCGTAAACTTTATTCTGCAGTCGGCATGCCCAAAAAGAAAGTGAACACCGCTATCCTTCCCGGGCCAACCTTCTCCACCAAGCTCATCCGTCAACCTCCAACTCGGCTCATCCTACGCCATCCGGTGTCGCATTACCCGCCACAGCATCCTGGGCGACCAAATCAGCATCCATTAGCCAGCCAGCCTCTCCAGCATCAGTGCCAGCTCATCCTCCAAATCTTCATCCTGGGACACCCAATGGCAACTCGGTTTCCCGTCCATTTCCTAAACCTCCCGGTATTCCTTTGCCCAAATCAACTCATCCACTTCCTCTCAAGCCCCGACCAAGCAGTTCATCTGAAGATGTTAACCGATCCACCATCGATTCCTCTAGTAATCTTCCCGGCCACATGTCCCTCAATAAGGGCAATGAACTTGCTACAGCTAGCCCTGATGGAAAAACTTCATCCCATGCCACTCAATCAGTTGCTTCTCAACAAGAAGAACAGCTTTCACAACAGGGCGAGTTAGGACCAGCACCAGGTCCCAGTGCATCAATACCCTCTAGCTCTGGAACCAGTATATTGACTGTTGCATCTAAAAGTAATCATCCCATGTCCAGCAATTATCATCCACCAGGCTTACTGCCCCCAGGTCTAACTCCGCCAACGAGGAACCATGCCAGTCGATCGGTGCCCTCCTTACCTCCTGGCTTGACACTCCCATCCCATCCAACCAACGACTCAACCTCGAACTCGTGGCAAAATTCATTCGATATCATCGGCTCACTCGATCTCAAACAAACAGAAAAATCTTTGGTCGATCCTCTGTCAGATGAGCTCAACAATGTCCTGTCTACTTTCTCACCCAACTTTGGTGATTCTCGCCTGTCGATATTTCCAAGTAGCAATGAGGGGTCCTTCGAATCTTCAAGATACTTTGGGCCATCAGGCTATTCTGGAACATTCAATCCATTTGCAGATACCGATTTTCCATTGACTAGCCGGACCAAGGATGAAGATTCATTGTTCGGTCTACAGCCCGATGTCACGACTCCACGCGCTGAAAGCTCATTGAACGATCGTCGATGCTCCCGGTTTGGATTTGCCCGACGAGACTCATCTGGCTCGGTCTTTGTGCCCCCAGGGATCGCGTCTTCGCCTCTTCGAAGCATCTTCTCACATCAAAGCAATGAGCCAGAGAGTCCGAAACCTTTACAGAATCAGATCCAGCGACTTGGTCGTGCAACACCCATGGGACCTACACGCCCGCAAGATATGGCCAGCCATCCCGAAGATAACCCAACCGGCGATAGCACACCAGATGCATCGGTACTGTTCCCGGGCGTTAATCTTGCGGCCTCGTACTCGGCAAACGCGCTCCCGGCAGCCATTGCCAGGGGGGTCCGATCTCCTGCTGCAGGAGGGAACGTGGGCCTGCAATCGATCGATGCCCAGCTAGGCTCGTTCCAACATTTGTCTGGCGTGCATGGGCGAGACGGGGTGGCACACAACCAAATGAACGAGCGACTAGCATTCATCAACAGGCAGGCAGCGTTGAGCCCGACCTCATTCGGCCACATGCATGCATCCAATCACCACGAGCAAATGAACGGAAGTGTGCATGGTGCTCGGGAGCGCCGGATGGATCTGAGCGCGTCGGAGTTTAACGACCCGGCCATCGTCAACATCCGCATGGGGAACAATGGAACCGCTGCCAACGGCCAAGGCTTCCTTGGCCTCCCGGCAGGCCCCGAGCCCGCCTCCCATCACGGCCTCTCCGACATTCATGCCCCCTTTTCCCTTGCTAACACAGGCTTTAACCATCTCCTTGCCCGCGGTGCCCCCGGCGCCGGCTATCGACCACCCGCCCAAGCTACTGATAACTCTATCCAGAACCAGTTTGGTTTTCAGGCTCTCCATAACCAGAACCTTGGCGCCGGAACTATTGGCGCTCGGCTTCAGCATCAGCATCAGCAGCAGCAGCAACAACAACAGCAACAACAACAACAACAACAACAGCAACAGCAACAGCAACAGCAACAGCAACAGCCGGCAGGTCAAACTTTCTATCACCACGCAGCTGCTAACCCCGGCGCGGCCGTCGGAGCTGGACAGGCAGGATTGATGGGAAGATGGTGATGAGGAACTGATCATTCTTCGCTTATTTTTTTTATTGATACGTCGTCCATTTTTTTCCTTTGTCTGAACATCTCTCTCTCAACCAACCCTAAATCATATTAATTATTTTTCGTTATTAATTTCACTTTCTTTTGTGTCAGTGTGTGTCTTGCTTGTTTTCTTTTTTTAGGACTTACTCATACATTTAGCTCCTACCACAATCTCAATTTCATTCATCTTTTCCAAAAAAAAAAAAAAAGAAAAAGAAAAAGAAAAAAGAAAAGTTGAGTTAACAACTTTTACACACGCACTTACAGATTCTTTTTGCCATTCTTTTTTATCTGTTAGTGTTTTTTTTTTGCTTTTGTCAACCTCTAGCAGGTTGTGAAAAAGGATGAGTATTGAGATTACCTAACTTATCACAAGTCCCCCACCTGGTAGGAGGCTGACGATATTCGCTCGCGGGCGAAGCCCGCGCCTCCCGCAGGGAGGGACTTGCAAACTATCACGTTTTTTTGGCGGGAGCAGAGACCACCCATTGGCTGGTGGCAATTTTTGCTTTTTAATAGCTCAGGTATTTGTCACCCCCAAACTCCAAGCCACCGGTTTCTGAAACTTGATGATCTCCCCTTCCTTTTGGTCTACTCCACATACCCTTGTGGCCGACCATTATTTTTTAATAATTATTTGAAAAATTTGTTTTCTGATTTTTTTTATCAATCAATCTGCAACGATCCCCCAAGTATCTACAAGGGTGTTCTTCTTGTGGATCCTGAGACTTCAACCTCATGTGATATATGGGTCAAGCTTTCAAATCCATGCATGGATTTTCCCAACTATCTGCAATGTATGTCTTTCTGGGGGAGTTCCTCGAAAAGTACTTTTCGTTAATTTTTGGCTTTTCAATGCCAATTCTTACTTTGATGGAAGCCGATTCGGCCAAAGTCTGCGCAAGAAGAAGGACTAAAAAACTGTCTGTTCAGTTTTTGGAATGTTTTTGTAGTATAAATTTAAAAAATAAAAGAAAGGATTTGGTGTTGAAAATCCTTCCTGCTCCCGCCAAAATTAGGACATAAGATATAAGCCTCTCCTTCGGAGAGCGTCCCGCGGGGACGTCGGGGACCTGCCCCGCGCCCCGGGACCCTCCGTTGGGAGAGGGTTTGTTAAGCTAGTGAGATTACTAGTACTAAGTAGAGGCTTTGCCACTGCTCTAACAAAGAGTTCTCAATAAACAAACAAAAAAACCTGGTAGAGGCTGTGTTAGAACTGCAAAAACTGGTGAAAAGAATGAAAAAACAATTTACCAGCTTGCAAAGAAATGCTTTCTTCTGGAGTAATAGCACAGTTAATGTCTAGCTTATCACAAGCGCCTCCAGAGTCCAAAGGAGAGGCTTGTGACTAATGTCCCAAGTTTGGCTTGAGACCAATTTGAAGTCAATTTTTCAATTAAATGATCAATCCTGCCCAACTAGGCAGCTTGAAAGGATGCCGCAAATAGGCCCTAATAGGCCTTGATGCTGCCCTTACTCTCATTGGCCAACCAATATTTCTATCCCTTCCTTGCCATCAAAGGAAGGGATATTCAACAATTGCTGTGGGAAGCTGTTTATTTTCCTTGTACAGGCTTTCCGGGTTGGAAAAGTCCCAAGGCTCAATTTTATTTTAAAAGGTAGTGGAGGGGGGTGGGGGATCTATTTTGGATCTGTGGGTAGATGTCATTGAGGCCTTTTCCACAAACTTAACTAAGTCCCAACCCCTGTGCCTCGCCCAGAGGGCCCGAAAGGCTTGCCAACCGCAGGAGGGGGAGGCCTAGTTAAGCTCTCCTTTTCAAATGGTCCCAAAGGCTTCCCAAAAATGCCTGAGGAAGATAGCCTGAAGGGGGAGGCAAGTTTTCCCCAGCCAAACTTGGTTCAGCTCTCAGGCAAAACTTGGGACATAAGTTGCAAGGCCCTCTCCTTTGGGGTCGCGCCCACGCCAGCCATAGGTCACTGGCACTCCAATTGAGGGGCTGGTGTTAAGCTAAAGTTCATGCAACGGCTTTTCAACCCTTGCTGAATTTGAAATCAGTAAAGAAAAGTCAGAAAATCAGCAGGTTTTTCTGTTCATGTAGGGTCACTGCTGTACACTCCCTCGTCTTGCCATGCCCATTCATCTGCCTCACCATTTCATCTCATCTTGATTCCACTTTTCTTTTTCTTCACTAATCACCCCTCCAGCCTCATACCCAATTCAAATGTCCCATCACATTCAATCATCCTCACTGGATAAACTAATCCATTGGACAAGTCAGTCCAACAAGTAAGCGGACAAAATTTGTCCAATGAGTCTAGAGGTGCCCCACCACTGAGCCACCAAACTTGTCATACATTTTCAGTCCGGGAACTTCTTGGACCGGTGTGTCCGACAAGATAGTTTTTGAAATACCTGCCCCAGATGCAATAGCTCTCTGAATATCAGAATACTTTACAGAACATTTTTTTTTCGATGTAAGCAACCATTTTTGATGAGAATTATGGTGTTCAAAGCTACATAGATCTAAAGAATTGGGGTGCATACCACAGCAGGCACCTGTTTTTGAAAACAGTTTCTGCCGTTTTTTTTGCGCTTTGTTGAAAATAAAAACTGTTTTTGAAAACAGGGGGAGACCTGTTTTTGAAAACCGTGGGAAAATTGTCAAAGCTGAGCATAAACCGACCCCCCTGGTACAGGTTTTTGCTCAAAATTAATTCTTAATGAAAATCTTTGGAAAATCCGACCTCACAGGCTGTATAATACACGCCCTTGCATATTTTCTTAACTGCATACATGAAAAGCAAGATTTGGGAGAGATCTATCAACATGAATAAAAAAAACTTTATTGGACAGGTCCTATCCAAATTGTTGTTGAGTAATTTAAATATGTAGTTTTGAACACTGTCAACCACTGATCAGATACCAGCATACCTAGTATTTACCATGTGCTAGCAAGCCTTATAAACCCTCTTTATAGTTTTGTTTTACCTTGTTTAGTTTTGTTTAGTTTTGGTTTGGTTTTATCTGGTTTTGTTTTATTATTATCTTTCAATCCCTTAATAATTATCACAGCCAAAACCTTGCCTTAATGATAAGTAAGAGACTTCACTTATATTTATTTAGATAAATTAAAATTTAATTATAAGCATATTGTCACACTGAAACATGCTTATAAATAATTATACTTGATATTTGCAAGTATTCCATGTAACTGTAAACACGTGTACACTAGATCTGCTTATAACATAGGCCCCATTTGGCACCAGCATAAAAATGGGTGTAATAATGGACATTTAATGCAATAAATACCAAAATTTTGCCACAAATGTAAGAACATTGGTATAGAGTGAAAAAGGACTCCCTGCTTCTTTATTGACAAGATAAGAGCATCTCCACTGTGGGGTGGAAACTTGTTTTACACCCTGCGCTGGAAAAATTGCACCCCACCGGGGGGTGAAAACACGAACCTAGATTTACCGCAGATGTAAAAAACATCAACACAAGTGTAGATCTAGCTCCCCTCTACATCCTGTGAAATCCCCCTCCCTGTGTGAAACCCACACCACTCATCCCGCGATTCACACAAATCAACCAAGGTCCACATACATTTGCATGCCGGTTTACACTCCACCAGTGCACAGCACACAAGGTTTTAACCTTAAACTTAAAAATTCCAAATGCATCACGCGAGTTTTCCACCCTGCAGTTGAGATGCTCTAAGAGTCCATGTATTGGACTTTTTCTAGTGCCATAATAGCATTATTCCCCTTTATATCTGTTTCAAGTGTAGTATTAATATTGTGATGCTAATGGCAGACTTACATGTCCATTCTGATGTCACAAATGATGAGGCAGGTAGCACTCTTTATTACCATACCGGTTTTGTTATATTTGTGCCAATGGTTTGGCTTTTATTGAATTAAATGTTCAATATTACACCCATTTTTTTATCATGGTGCCAAACGGGGCCAAATTGATGTACATGATGTGATTAAGATCTGACAATGATCACACTAGCTGATCATGATCACATCAATGTACATTTGAATTGATAGACTGATCCTTGTTGAATCAAGCTGTGCTCTGCACATCAATTGATCAACTGATTCTTTGATCCCTCTGTGCGCTGCAAGAAGCTCCTCCCTTGGGATTGTAGAATATATAAAGACCTTGGATCTTCTATCATTGTCTCCCAAGTCATTTCACCGTACCATATTCAGCAGAACTACATTAGTTAACCCCCCACAGTTACACTCAACTCTATATAGCAATGATCAACATTGTTCTCTTATATATACATACCTATAATTCCACAGTCTTCATTTATTGTCCTGAATATCCCTTGTAGTGGCCCATAAGGTCTTGAACAATTCTGGAATCAGTACCCCTTTTTTTACTCCTTCTTGCTCTAAGATCTTAACACTCACCCCGCGGTAAGTCCCAACTTACTACACACAACATTCCCTGGCTTTAAAGGCAGCAGGATGAATCAGAGGGCAGACTCTTGATTTCCCTCCCAATAACATTGGTTGAGAAGATTCTACTGTCTTGGACAAGGCTAGATTATTAACCCTTTGATTCTTCTGTTTGAATACAGGAATCCCTTACCCAAACCACACTTTTTCAATCCTAACCTTACTCAACACTCATAGTACATACAACCAGGATAACATCCAGGTCAGTAACATAGAGGCTGACAATTGGGGGTCTGGCCTCTTTTACCCATAAAATAAGTACACTTTTACTGATTTGACCTCTTTTATCTTACTACTTTTCACATTTGTGCACTCTGAAATGGCCTGTTAAAGGTAAATGGAGATTTGCATCCCTCAACCATTCTACACTTGTGACAAAGCAGAGTTGGCAGAGACTCTCCCTGAATATCCTGATCTTATCATTGCTCAAGAAAACTTATTCCTTACTATCAAGAGAAAACTCTGATAAATACTGGGATTGTAGGGTTGAATTACACTACAAAATCTGGACAAACTCCTACTATACTCCCTCAGGAGAACCCTTCTATTTTCACATCTATCACAAAGAATTACAATCTGAGAACAGGGTTATTACCTGCAACTCATACATCAATGCTTTCACTATTCCCTTCTTTGAACACTGCACTCAGTGTCACAAAGAGGAAGACCCACTTTGCTATAGTTCCTTCACCTCCTTTACCATATTACTACAACTTCACAGAAGACTTCTGAACAGTTGTACTCTCTATTTTCCTCATTTTTTTGTTTTATTCTCTGCAAAAATCCTTAAAAGTTTCATGTACCAGCCCGGCATGCAAAGTATCTTGTCGGTTTGGTACAATTGTACCGGCGCAGCAAGCAGTGTTGTTCTGGTACTGTCTGTAACAGCTCAACGGACAGGAAAACCTTGTTCCAGCATGTACCATGAGGTCGACAAGGAGGTCACCCCACTCGCTGGGCTGGCACAGTCTATACCAGAACGACGTGCAGGGGGTACAGTCTGTACCAGCCCGGCAAGCAGGGAGACCTCCATGTTGGTCTGTTCCAAGCTGTACCAGGCCAATGGGCAGGGCTGGTCTCTACGGTGACACAATCCTGAATGTCATAGAGAGACTAGTTAACCTCTTCAAATAGTTACTCAAGGGAATTCTTCCCAAGTGATGGCCTAAAGGTCTTAATTCGACAATGGCAAGCCGCACGCCTCTTGGCAAGAGGGGCTGGTAGGATCAAATCCTATGAGTGGATAACGGGGTTTGAGTGAGTAAGAAAAGGGAATAGGGATAGACTTACGAGTAGAGGAAGTTCTAGTGAGTGAGTTGAGTAAGGGAGGAGGATATTTTAGATTTTGGATAAATAAATGGGTTTTTAGGAAAAGGCCCCAATCACTGACAATAGTAAATTATTGGGCTTGGTATCTGAAAAACTGGGGGGAAGTCAACTCTTCCTTCCCCCGTACTTAAGGGAGAGTGTTGCGTAGCTTCTCTCTCTTCTCATCTTCCTTTTTCTTCCCAGCCTGGAATATCTGTTGAGTCCCCTGCCGGCTAACTCAAGAAATTCTATTGAGTCTCTTACCGGCAGCGGGTCGAAGGTGCTCTGGAGGCTGGCCTGTGGTTAGCTGCCCAGGCTTGAGGTTACTTGTTGTCGCGTCTGTGCTAGTTGCACTGGTTCTACCATAGCTAGTGAGGTGCTGACACCCTGCTTGTCAAGCAGGCACAGACTGTACTAGCCCTGTAGTCTGGGAATTCTGGTTGCTGAGCTTGTACCAGCTGTACCAGGCCGACAAGCAAGATGACCTCCTTGTCGGCCTATGTACCAGACTGACAAGCAGAAAGTCCTGCTTGACGGGCTAGTACATTGACACCAAGGAAAATATTATGTATTTACCTTTTTTTTGACCGGGGCAGTTGTGTGAACATCCCACACAGTGGCCAGCCAGGCAAAACTGGGTCAGGTGGGCCTTCCCCAATCTGAACTTGGTGTTCAGACCCAACCCAAGTGGAAACCAGGTCATTCTTTGGATTTTTGGCAAATTTGCTATCCAGACCCGACCTGTGACCCACCGGGTCACAGGTTGCCCCACTTTCAGCCTGAATTGGATCACAACTGCCCCTACCTCACCCCTTGGCTTTAAAAATAAAGAGACTTGGCTCATGTGGTACCACTTCTTTGGTGGGTTGCTTCTCTCAGAATCTCAATGTTGATACTGGGACATTGTCAAGGTAAACTGGCACATTTTGGAGGCAATAGTGTGCCTTGGCCACAAATTTTTGAGATAGCTTGACTTGGCTTGTAGGACCAAGATCTCCACAATGATTAAATGGGGTTTGTGTATGGCACAACCTTCCCAATTATCCACCAGCAAAGTTTTGCCAGTGAGGGTTTGTGTGCAACAAGCACTGCATCAGCATCCCCAGAGTTGATTTGTATCCCTGAAAGAATTGTGACTGCATCTTTATTCCTGTCACCACATGAAGGAATTGATAAAATGGATCTACACATGTGTGATTTTACATAACTTGATTTCAAATCTGTCAGATCTGTGGGAGGAGGTGCATTTAGAGAGGGACTTGAATTACAAAAGCAAAAATCAAGCACACACCTCTTCATCCAATAATCTACACACTCATGTCAAAAGAAAATTATTCATTTTCTGTCTCCTTGTTTTCTTTTATCTATTCTTGTGTTTCTGTTTTTAGGGGAGGATGAAATAAATGCCTGTGACATTTCATCTCCCCAAAACTTGGGTTGTGCATGGCTCAAGTGATAGAGAGGCATGGTAGATTTTCTTATCCAAGAAAATTAGTCACATCATTTTCTTTTTATTAAATTTGGTCAAAATTTCCAATCTCCCATTGATTCTCTACAAGTTAACCCTCTCCTCCATCAATTTCTAAGTGAAGCCATTCCCCTTTGTCAAAAAATAACACTCCAAAAACCTCAGCTCCACCAATCCTCACACCTCAATTATCCAGACCATATTCCAGGGCAGCTCAATAGCACTCATCCACTCAAACAACTGCCACCACCTGGAACGGTAGGAGCTCCATACCAAGCAGTATTCCTACTAGGAGAACATACCCCATACTTGTATCCATCTGGCGCTATCCTCTATCTTGGCCCTGCCACCATATTAATTATCCTGAAACCACTTTCATGTATTTCAATATTTGCACTCCACTCTTAGGGGTTTATAATTATAATTTACCTTTACACAGTCTATCATCACTCTTACTCTTATGTATCTCATCTCTTTCTTCAAGCCCTGGTTGGGTAATAGTACTTACAGGTTCCTTATCAAACTTGTCTCTTCTCAAAGCTACACTACAGGCAAGTAGGTGTTGCTGTGGCCCACAGTGTCACCTGTCATCTGGATGCATCCACATTAACTTTGCCTAATTGCGCAGTCACACAGAATTTCAGCAATTGGGTGATGTTGCAACCTGCAGCAACTCCTATTTCCCTACCTAACTTCACAAGCCCCTCAATTAGAGGGCCTGATAACCAATGGCTGGTGAAAGCTCCCCTTGTGCAATGGTGGGTCTCTAGGCTACCTGTAGTGGGTAGTGTAGCTCAGCGTAGCAATAATGGCTAACAGCCAACAGCTTTTGCCGTTCAAGCACTATTTCTACGCGCTGGCGTTGCTAAGCTGCGCTACAGCCCTTATTAGTGGTATAAACCTGCTTCAAAGGGATGTAGCACAGCGTAGCGGCCCTTAGGACCACTGACAAAGTGCTAATGCTACAGCCTTGGTGGCAAAAAAAGTGCCGCTACGCTAAGCTATTTTGCAAATAGGTGACTCAGCACTGCTATGGTTTGACTCATCAGTAGCAGTGATACATCATGATAGCACACTAAAAGACACCTCAACCCCCCCTTGCTACATGATGTGGAGGTCATTAAAGACCTAGGTAGAGTGGTAATTGAACCCAAGATAGTGGGGATTGAACCCAAGGAAGTGGGAGTTGAACCCAAGAAAGTATGATCAAAGTGGGGATTGAACCTGTGATCTGAGTGTAGTCTTATAAGGAATAATGGTCTTACACGTAAGTATTCACATCTTACCCCAGTCTATTATGTAAGCAAGAAACACTCTGGTAGGCATCTGGGCTCATAACCTGTAGAGACTGTGAAAAGTAGGATGTGTCTGGTGGGACTTAAACACATGACCTCAGCAATGCTGAGACACATGCTAGAGTGCTGCCTTTACCAACCAGCACTACAGAATATATGATGTTGCAACATGCCGCTGTGATGTCCTATTGCAGCAAAATTCTGCAACAGCCAGATGGCCTGCTGGGCTGTTGCAATGTTTTGTTGTGACAGAGGTGTTGCAACAGGACGTTGCAGAGGCATGTTGCAACACAGAATGTTCTGTAGTGTAGGCTGCGGACGCTTGTGGATGCCAGGGTAGTTGGATGGTAGTGGATATGGTTCAACTCATCAGTAGGAGTGATACATCATGATAGCACACTATCAGAAACCTCAGCAGTGTAGCTTGAAGTCAAGCACGGATAATGACATTGATAGCACTGATGGTACAGCCGGATGAAAGAAATTGCTGTTAAAGCAGTAGGGAATAGACTCTGGATTAGAGGAGAAGATGGGAAACAAGGCTAGAACAGCCAGAAGAAAACTAGAAAAGCTGGTACAGCTTGATGGGAAAAAAGGAGGAGCTGGTACAGCTCATTAGACTGGGAGTGGGGATGACAATATTCAAACATCAACCAGGCTACGAACTTTCACTATCACTACCGTCTGCAGACGCTTCAGTAGACTTAGGTTGAGGGAAGCAGAAGAGAAAGAGAACTGGGAGGAAGGGAAACCAGAATTTGACCGCGAGAAGCACTGGATAAACTAATTCATCGGACAAGTCAGTCCGACAAGTAAGCAGACTGAGGTCGTCTGATAAGTCTAGCAGTGCCCCAAACTCGTCGGACATTTTCAGTCTGGGCACTTGTCGGACTGGTATGTCCGATGAGATAGTTTTTGCAGTGAAGGATTCAAGAAATTGAATGTCTTGAAATTTTCATGTTTCATAATTTCTAGTCCATGACCCCTCTGTACCGGTGGCAACAGATTCATGAGTCTTGACTCAATAAAAAAAACATTTTGTCGAGTTTCAATTAAACTCGATGTACGCGTACGTCGAGATTAATTGAAACTCGACAAGATGTTTTTTTTAGAGCCAAGACTCATGAATCTGTCGCCACCGGTACAGAGGGGTCATGGAGGGGAGTTGTCCTCTCGGTCGCCGGTGCGGACCGCCCATCCAAAGGTAACAACCTCCCTTTGCGATGACCGACACTCCTCTCAATGGCGGCTGCGGAACGTTCATCAGAGGGGAAGCTCCACCTTCAGGTTACTCTAGGCGCAGGCGATGCTGTGGCACGCGTTTGTTGATAGTAAGTAAATCCTTCAGAAGTGGCAATTCGAGAAATAAACATAAATAAAGACAGTTCAAGAAAGTCGCAAATCAAGGAAGGGAAACCGGTTTTAGAAAATCAAAATAAATATGGTACGATCGTAATTCTTTAGTTCACGAGACAAAGGGTAACAATTTCAATAAGATGTTAAGCAGAACAGGTGGTTGCACTTCCGCTGGTGGAAACACTGTCACCAGATAGGCTATATTTACGATCACGAGATTGTGGGGAAGGTGGTTGGAACTTTCTTTGTCGGACTTGTTCGGCTCGACGCACGCTTTCCTCTACCGAAACTTCCTTGGAGCCGGAGCAAGCTTTGACCATCAGATGGCGTTTGAGAGCGTCCTTCCTAGAAAAGGCCTTATCGCACCATCCACATGGAAAAGCTACGAGGAAAGAGGTCACATCAGCTACCATACATCTACACGAATGAAGAGGATTCTGAGAAGTTTTCCTACGTTTTACTTCCAGGTGGATGCGAGTATGTCTCTTGAGGTCGTGATTCCTGTTGAACCTGGCTCCACACTTTTCACATGGGAAAGGCCTTTCGGACGGTATAGCAGAATGCGGCGGAGGGCGGCTGTAAGGAGAGACGCTAGTGGGGGGATAAATGGCTTGAGGATACAGAATTCTGTGCGGATTTGGGCGACATTCATTGTGGCGATGTTCATCAAATGGGTGGAATTCTGACGCTACTGGATGGCCGTATTCGGGGTAGACAGCGTACGGTCCAGGTAGACAATGTGAGAGTGAAGATGATCTGTGATTAAGGCGTAAGCAGTGAGAAAGACCTGCCCGCTCCCGCTCATAAAGGAATTCTGAAGTGGGGCTTTGACTTTGCTCGTAGGAGGGCTGATAGTTCCATGTGGATGGCGGATACTCCTGCCGGCAATTCAAAAGGGGTGGCAGTTGCAGCTGTGATGATGGTGGACAGGAAAATGATTCGGTAGGTGGGGTCACATGTGGCCCATGTGTCGGATGGGGTGATGTACTTTCAACCGGAGGGGAGTTTGGTGCCGCTGTTATGTTGGATGAAGTGAACGCCAGAAAAGAATAATCGTCGGCAGGCTCAAATTTCACTTGAGATTCGTATTTGACAGAAGCGTTTTCGCGGTCAGGCTGAGGAGCTTCGTAATTCACCAGTGAAGGCTCGTGTTTACCTTCCGGTGGACAAAGCGTTGGGTAGGAAGGGATCAAAAAGCTATGGGAGTTTGAATCCGTCCCTAAAAGTGTTCAGAAGCCAGGTCACAAGTTTAAGTCACGTTGCAGGGATGAAACCATGCCTTGGTGAGGCTGAAACTTCAAGCCACAGCTTGCTTATTTCCTAGTCATGGCTGGGAAGATGGCATGTCACTTACGATGCAGCGTTGGTTTGATGTCATCTGAATACTGAAGATTTTCTTCAGTGAAGCTCGCTTGGCGTGCAGCGGATGCCATGGATTCTAGCGCAAAAGATAATGCCAAACCGATCAAGGCTTTGGCAAGTTTGGTCTAGGATCGGGGATAGCAAGGTGGTGATGCCGGGAAAATTGATAGACTGCCCTTGCTGGCAACACGAGAAGGTCGAAGTGGTAAATGTGAATATCTGAGTAAGGCACAAGGACACGTAAAGGTGCACCACCGATGAGCTTGGAAGGGGGGAAAGGTACGTGGAAGGTGGCAAACAGCTTAAAGGAATGTTGGCCTGCAATTTGGGTGATGCGATGAAAAGCTCTACGCGCCAGGTGCTTGTCTGGTTGACACTAGTAGGATTGATCAAGCGCGACTATAAAAACTATTATGTTGGATGCTTCCTGTTTGGTTGACTTGTCTGCTTTTGGGGTATGCAGGCGCGTAGTTCAGCTCCGAAGATTGGAAAGAGGGTGCACTATGACACTGGCCCGTGGTGAGCGGATATTCTCATTCTTCTGGCTGGTTGCATGTATGACAAAAATTTGAACATCTCATTCAAGTTATCTTTTTCGGACAAAAATGTACATTCATACATACAGATGCACCGCCCACTGGATAGAAGTGCGTTCCAATTAATATAAACAGAAAAGAAGTCAAAAGGATATTGAATGACGCTACGTCGAATTGGACAATCAAACCTATTGCTTAACGGAAACTGAGTCGTACACCACATGGACCAATCTTCCACCGATATCGATGAAATAGTCGTACAGGCAGAACAGTGGAGACAAAAACCTAGGGGGCTTCCCTAATCTTCCACTGTATTATAAACAAGGAACCTCATTATAAACAAGGAACCTCATTCTAATTTACATTGAATTACTTCCAGTGTAGGGAAGAATCTTTATGATAAACCAAGAATGCGGTACCACATGTTTTGATGTTGTACAGGAAGTTTTTCTCTTTCTTCAGTCGAAGTTCTGCCGTTCTGGGCCCTGCCAAAATTCGCACTGGTGCCACCCCATGGAAAACATGAGGACACCATACGTCAGGTGGCGCGAGGTGAACTCCAATCGGCATTCCAGCCAAACTCCGATTTAAAGCTGGTACATTTTAGAGTGCAGTTTGTCTTTATTGAACATTATGTACGTGTACATGTACTACCATTTCGATCAGCTTCGCTCCAATCGTTCTGCCTTGATTGGTACGAATTTGCCGCCTATTTAACCGAATAATAAGACGAAGACCTGAGAGAAATCTGGAAATCACACTACATATCTATGGTGAAAGAATGAACCCAATACGGGAAATGAGAACGCCAAGCAAGCGGTGCCTTTGGGACCGTCGGCCGCAATTCGATTCTGGGTGATTATTTGAAGAGAAACTTGTAACAAACATGTGCACATGATCTGGTGAGACTCAGAGAAGCTCATCAAAACCAGGAGGAACGATTGGATTCTTTCTCGTCGACAGACGAATGGGCAGAGGGATTTGGGTTGGTGTGTAAAAAGAGAATAACATCGCAATAATCAAACGACAGTTTCATTGAAAATGTTGTACAGAAACATTCAAGATGTTTCCTTTTTTTCGCCTCAAATTCGTTCTACAAGCTCGAACTTGGAAGACCTGACTTTTGGGATTTTAATGTTATGAACATTCCCATCATCTCCCATCAATCATCCCATCCACTCGCCATCAATCTCATGGACACCGAATACTAGAAGCAATTTCAACCGCCGCTACAGCTATCCTCGTGGTCTCATCACACTGGAACGAACATTAATTCGAGGCGTACTACGGTGACGGTGGACAAGCACTTGATCTCCGATACATGCTGAGTGCACGGCCTGATTTCTTCAAGGAGATTTCTCGAATGGAACAACCAACCGTTGATGCCTTCATAGGTGAATTTCACAAACATCGGTTGTTTGAAGATGGTCGGTCTGTTATGGTGGAAGAACAGCTGCTCATCTTCCTCGATGTCGTCTATTTTGACGAGGTCTTGACACTGTTAGCAGGTCAGCTTCCGGTTGTATTTATGTTAATTCTTGATCATGACTTGATAACTTGATATTTTATGTGAGAAACAGATACTTGGGCCTAGTCCTTGGGGCTCTTGTTGCACTCTACCCCATCTATGTTTGATTCAGTCCTGTAACCTGCACCCCGCCACCCGAAATTGCCGACGGGCCGAGGATGCGCATTCAAAAATTGCTTGGGTGCCCTTCACGGAGTGTAATTTATTTCAGCACAAGTCCCTTCGAAAAGAGCAACCATGAATTCAGAAAGTTTGGTTGCTCAGAATACCCTGGCTGTCGTCAACTTCAACTTTGAGTTCATCTATATCTTAGCTGTTAGGAAGGAATGCACACAATCCCTATGTGTTGAACAATGCCTCCTTCAAAGGACTGAAAATGCCTGGCAATAAATACTTGGAAGATACTGATGCGGGCTCCAAAGGGGACTAATGAATCTGTCTTGAGCAATGCAATGCCACCTTGAACAAGCTGCTGTAGGCTTTTGACCAGAGAACAAGAAAAATAACCTATGCCATGCAGCTCCAAGAAACATCAAGGATATTTTTGGTTGTATCAAAAAAAACCCTGATCATCCAAGTAGTACTGGCAAAAGTCAACCTCAAAATACTACTCCAGGAAATGAAGCGCCAAGCCCTCATCCCACACTGATCCCACAGCCAATAAAGACACTCTTGCTTCTTCAAGAACAAGAAAATTGTGTTTTGTCAAAATAATAAATCTACAACATTATGTAGTATTGTGTACAAGCACCCCTGGGCACAAACCCAAGTCCCACAGGGTGTAGCACCACAGGGGCTTGTTTTGTGCCCAGTGGGCTTCATCATCCAATTTGGTTGGGCTGAAGATCTTGGCAATTAGAATAGCTTGGCTGAACCCAAGCTGTTGGCAGATCAGAGCATATTCATTGGTTTAGGAAATCTCATGCAAGTTTTGAATTGTGGCTAGTGTAAGCTAGCCTAGCCATAGCTTTCCAGCCACATTTATGTAGCTTGTGTAGCTTGGTTTGAATTCACTTTGTGTGGTAGAGTGCAGCTGGAAAGTTAAATGAAGTGTCAGCATTGGTTAGCAAGCTAACCATTGCTATGTATAGCAAGGTTCATCCAAAAAACTAGCTAGACCCAGTGTAGTTGAATTTTGTTGTGAAATGTCTTGGCCTTCACAAAACTAGCCAAGTGTAATGTCAGAATTTCAATCTCTGATTGTGCTCCCATTCTCTTTTCTCTTTTTAAACCCCATTCATCACTTATTCATTATTATTATTTCTATTCACTTTGCTTAATTAGCAGTTTCAGACAGTCAATCAATTCAACCTTATTTTTCTATTTTACTCTACCAATCCAGTAGGTTCATTTAAATCACTTGGCTAATTTGGCAGTTTTGTTTCACTCTAGTATTCTGCTTGTTTCATTGCTATGCCACTGTTCATGCTAAAAGTATAGCTATTGTATGCTTTTATCATTTTGTTATATTAGCCTCTTTTTAACCCCTCTTGTAGTAATCTACTTAATCTGGATTGTGTTCCAGAGGAAATGCAATCATCAAGTCTAAGAATTTTTATACTAAACCACCTACTGTTCCCTGCTCCTTGGTCCACTCTTCTGCCCCCTGATTGCCCCTCCAGTTGCCTCTTCTCATTGAGCTGAAATACTAACAGTTGAAGATGCTCCAAGATCAGCAGATCTCAGCCAACCACTCCTTTGGTGTCCCCCCCAATAAGGGTGTTTTCATTTTTGGTGTCCGTGGCACACTTGCTTGGCTTTGGCCCAACTTGCCAACTCCACCATTGTGCATATCATCCCCACTACGCTGACCTTGCATATGCACAACTAAGTGGATGACTGAGCAGTTCAAACTTGGCCTCTCCCAGCCTCTTGAGAGCTCATTACACAAATATTAATTTACATTTGACAGCAGCCCACAAGTCTGACCCCCATCTGTGAATAGTCCTGCAGATATCTTCCCTGGTCATGAACCTTAAGTCCCCAATTATCACACATTTCAAAAACAATTCTTCTTCTTCTCTTGCTTCTTTTAAGCCTAACTGCTATTTTCTCCTCATCTGATAATGTGTTCATTGTACACTTTGCTGCACTAAAACTCACAAATACTGTTAAGATTCTGCTCAATGCCTCAAAGGGGGCTTCTCAATTTTCATTCTTTTTGTTTTCCTCAAGTCAGTAAAGCCTTCAACTTAGGCCCCTTCTAGTTGTAGTATTTCAGTGGACCCTCTGAAATAGAAACCTCACTTAGTTCTGAGAATATGCTTGAAGAGAGACCTCTACACAGGTGGGCCAGGTCCCTGATGAGTTTATTATTTTGACCTTCCTCAGCTTATTCCCAGTCATCTGGCTCATCAGGCCTTGTTTATTTCAAACAATACCACTTCCAGTGTTTGAGGTTAACATATTTGTTTAAACTGTCAGGTTTCTTGATTGCATTCCTGTCTCTTGGATTGACAGGCTATTTTCAAACTCCAGTTTTACTGTTTGAAAATCCAATTAAACCACCCAACAAACCTTCACATTAGAAATGAACCAGTCAATTAACATTCTTGCACTCAGTGCTGCCTTTCAAATTGCTTCTCAAATAGGGAAAAATGTTTTCAAACATGGTCATATGCCTCCCCCCTCCCTTCCTCTCCTGTCAAACAACCAGAGGACCCCACTTGGTATTATTAACAAAACAGCCTACAAAAAAAAAAAGGAAACACAAAAATGAAGGAGATGGCAAATCTGTCTTCCCCATTCCTCCTGATTAACTGAAGAAGCTCACAGTCCTTGAGGCTTGAACTACATAAATTGGTACAGGAGCGTTCAAAGAAGGTAATGTCCAACAAGGAAAACCAGTTTTTCATTCCACTTTGCCAAGAGCAACCCATCAAAGCCATTGAGCATTGTGTTTCACTTTCAATGGTATTTGTGGTTTTGTGCATATTCAGACATCCATTTTCCTATCCAGTTTCACTCAACCCATGTTCTGAACTCACCACAGAGGCAGGTAAATTTCCATTAAAGAAGCAAATAATTATAATTGATTTCTCCAGACTGATCAAGCCCAACTCATTTCCCAAGAAAATAAGTCAATACATACTACTACCTTTAGTAAGCCTTCTTCTCTAGACCGCTTCTGATCATCAATTCAGGTGGCTTTTTTTTCAAGGACAAAAACATTATGAAACAACTCACAGCTGCCTCAAACCTCCTGCCTTGAGAGGAGAAGGATGCTCTGTTTAATTATTCAATTCCACATGCATAATTATTGGACAGTCAACATGCTGTCAATTAGCCAAGGACAAAAAGAACCATAAAACCCTCCAATTTTAATACACCCATCTCCACACCAACCAATCAACACTAGGGGGATAGTTCATGGAAAGGTCTGCTATGAAAGGGGACTGCCAGTGTAATTTCCTAGGTTGGCAGTATCCAAGTTACACTAGAATGCACTCAACCAAGTTTAACTTGGTTGAGTGCATCCCACTGCCAGTTTAGCTGGGAAACAATAAATCTAGCCAATTATGTTGGCAGTGAGGCACAAAAGCAAGATGAGGTAACTACCTTACCCACATTTTGATGTATTGATCTGCTCAACTATCCCTGTTTTTGATCAGTATGTTAGTATATCAAAAGAATTTAGTTGAGAGATTTTCTTCTTTGCAGTGAGAAAATAACTTCCAGTTTAAATGATGCACAAACCTGGATCAACAATGTCCAACACAGCAGCATTGTCAACAACGGTGGGTTGCTACGCTACCCGTAGCGGGTAGTGTAGCAATAATCGCACAGCTAAAAGCTTTTGCCATTGTGAGTATTCCTTTTGGGATGGGATGGCAGTTCTGTGAGGGGGAAATAACAGAAGATAATATTTCAAGTATGTATGAACTATTACAACTGATACGGGTGGTTTGAAAGACATACCCCTCTATGTACTACACAAGAGCTAACACAAAAGATTATTTATTTATTGTGGCAGACTATTGATAGAGAAAACTATGTGTAGTAGTCTCTAATCAGACCTAGATCAACTTTTACCTAAGGATCATGCAGCAATATTGGCGGGAAAGGATGAGTGGATGATAAAAGATAAAGATAATGAAATAGATAAGATGAAACTGATGGAATCCGGATAGAGTTAAGATTTCTTGGAATACACTTGAGGATAATAAAGATAAGTGAGATTTGTTTATGAGAAGATAGTTGAAGTAAGAGTAAAGATTTTGTTCCCCAAGGTATATGTATATGACTAGAGTTTGTGGCAGCTTCTCCGCTGAACTTGCATTGGTCAAGTTTTTCTATTTGGGCTTTCTAATTTATATTCATTTCCATTGAGATTAATATCTCAAAATAAATTTGAAATGATTCATATTATTTTTGAAGCCTCACATGGTTTTGGGGAGTACAAATGACAGATAATTATTACTCTTGTATTAAATTTTGCAGTGGGGCGGGACATTATCTCTCCTCTTACCCCTGGAACAAGCTGGTCAGGGTGGGAGGAGGAGGGCATCAATCCATTTTCATTTTGGACCAGTTGATTTCTGAGGAGAGTATCTTTCCCCTTGTCTGATAGACTGGATGGTCCCAGAGGGAAGGGGAGAGTATACCTCACTTTCTCTCAAAGACTGGTTGGTCGCAGAGGGAAGGGAGAGTATCTCTCTCTTTCTCTCTAGAGCTGGCTGGTCTCACTGTCAGAGGGAAGAGGAGAGTGGTCCTGCCGGGAAGGGGATACCATCTTTCCCCTTTCCTCTCTCTCTAGGACCGGTTGGTCCTGGAGGGAAGGGCAGAGCATCTCCTCTCGGGCCGTTCGGTCCAGGAGGAAAGGGGAGAGTTGCTCTCCGCTTTCCTCTAGGACGAGGAAAGGGGAAGAGCTCTCCTCTTTCCTTTATGACCGTTTGGTCCAGGAGGGAAGGGGAAAGTAGCTCTTTGCTTTCCTCCAGGACCGTTCGGTCCAAGAGGGAAGGGGAGAGTAGCTCTCCTCTTTCCTCCAGGACCGTTCGGTCCAAGAGGGAAGGGGAGAGTAGCTCTCCTCTTTCCTCCAGGACCGTTCCGTCCAGGAGGAAAGGGAAGAGGAGCTCTCCTCTTCCTCTAGGACCGTTCGGTCCAGGAGGGAAGAGGAGCTGAGCTCTCCGCTATCCTCTACGACCGTTCGGCACAGGATGAAAGGGGAGAGGAGCTCTCCTCTTTCCTCTAGGACCGGTCGGTCTAGGAGGAAAGGGGAGAGGAGCTCTCCTCTTTCCTCTAGGACCAGTTGGTACAGGAGGAAAGGAGAGAGGAGCTCTCCTCTTTCCTTTAGGGCCGGTCGGTCCAGGAGGGAAGGGGAGAGGAGCTCTCCTCTTTCCTTTAGGATCGTTCTGTCCAAGAGGGAAGGGGAGAGGAGCTCTCCTCTTTCCCCTAGGACCGTTCGGTCCAAGAAGGAAGGGGAGAGGAGCTCTCCTCTTTCTTCTAGGACCGTTCGGTCCAAGAGGGAAGGGGAGAGGAGCTCTCCTCTTTCCTCTTGGACCGTTGGGTCCAAAAGGGAAGGGGAGAGGAGCTCTCATCTTTCCTCTCGGACCGTACGGTCCAAGAGGGAAGGGGAGAAGAGCTCTCCTCTTTCCTCTAGGACCGTTCGGTCCAAGAGGGAAGGGGAGAGGAGCTCTCATCTTTCCTCTCGGACCGTACGGTCCAAGAGGGAAGGGGAGAAGAGCTCTCCTCTTTCCTCTAGGACCGTTCGGTCCAAGAGGGAAGGGGAGAGGAGCTCTCCTCTTTCCTCTAGGACCGTTCGGTCCAAGAGGGAAGGGGAGAGGAGCTCTCCTCTTTCTTCTAGGACCGTTCGGTCCAAGAGGGAAGGGGAGAGGAGCTCTCCTCTTTCCTCTCGGACCGTACGGTCCAAGAGGGAAGGGGAGAGGAGCTCTCCTCTTTCCCCTAGGACCGTTCGGTCCAAGAGGGAAGAGGAGCTGAGCTCTCCGCTATCCTCTACGACCGTTCGGCACAGGATGAAAGGGGAGTGTATCTCTCCAATTTCCTCTGGGACCGTTTGGTCCTGGAGGAAAGGGGAGAATACCTTTCCTCTTTCCCAAGGACTGGATGGTCCGAGAGGAAAGAGGAGAGTACTCAGTACTCCCCTCTTGCCTCTGAGACTGGTCAGTCCTTGAAGGGATAGGAGAGCATCTATCCTATTCCCTTGGGGACCACTTGGCCCTGGGGAAGCATCCTTATTGTGATGGCAATGCACATACCATGGTGACTGGTCAGGGCCATTTATACAAGTAGTCATAACAATTGCAATCAAGCAACTGGTCAAGGCAACAGTACAAACGCCAAGGGATCACTTTTAACTTGATAAGAAAAAAAAGTCCAACTCATATATGTTGGGTACATAAGGACAGTGGAATAGCAGTGCAAAGTGGGCATGAGACCCCCATTATTAGGCAGATTTTATGCCACCAGGGGTCAAATCAAGCCCCCTGTTGTGATTTAAAAAAAATGTGGTAGAGCCATGGCATTTTTAAGCTACAAATCTGTGGGTTGATTATACTTGGATTTATACCTCAGGGAACAAAAATATCCAAGATAATCTTCGGTACTATTTAATTGATGATTGGATGGATGATGGATGACTGGGGAAAGGTGGATCTGTGGATGAATGCCTCCATGTGTCATGGGGGAATGTTGAGAGGAGAAAGAGGCCCTCCTTTTATAGTAAAATATGAGGCATTTTTGCTGGTGTGAATTGAACCATGAATTCTGATTGGTCAGGATATGATGGCTGAACCATGCATGCTGATTGGTCAGAACCTGATGATTATACTTGTGAACTGAACCGTGAATTGTGATTGGTCAGACATTGATGACTGAAAAGGGGTGAACTGAACCCTGAATTTTGATTGGTCAGAACTTGATGACTGAGAATGTGTGAGCTGAACCATGTGTTGTGATTGGTCAGAACTTGAGGGCTGAATCCTAAAAGCTGATTGGTCATGGTGTTATGGCTGAATCCTGTGTCCTGATTGGTTGAAGCTACTCATGTACTTATATCTACTATTTATGATGTACTTTGAATATGTATTATCTATTTGGACTATGATTTATGTACTTAAACTGTGTCATATTGTATAATAAATGTTATAAATCTAACTATATATGGATATATGAGTGGGATAATTGATTCTTTACCACATTTGATACTTGAACCGATTTGGACCACCACACCATAGTTGTTAGCAGTTCAAGTGCTATTGCTACGCGCTGGCGCCCCTAAAAGGGTGTCGGTACGCTGCACTACAGCCCTTGTTAGCGGTAAAACCGGCTACAAAGGGCTGTAGCGCAGCGTAGCAGCCCCTAGGACCACTAACGCTACAGCGCTGGCGGTGAAAAAAGAATTTGCTACACTATTTTTTGCAAATAGTGTAGTGTAGAGTAACAACCCAGCACTGGCAGCAATTAGTTACCTGGATGGGAACAGAAATTATCACACTTGTCTTGAATCCTTCATCACAATACATACCATAGTTCAGATTGTGGTGGCACAGATAGTTAGTGGCAATTCATGTAAGCTGTCTCCAATCTCAATCCCACATCCAACTACTTGAAAATCACTTCACCTGATTCCTCAACATATTACCTAAAGACAATCACAACTCATGTATGCACTGGCCAATGTTTCTTTCATTCTCCTTTTTGAATAAAGTTTATTCTTTGTCCCACTGGCCTCCAAAAGTTCAATTTTGTGACTAGAAAGCAAACCAAAAGGCATACTAACCAAATGTACTTGGCTGGAAACTAACCAAAATCTGTGGTTTCAGGTTACAATCCAGAGGTTTTGCACCTCCAGCTTTCCAAATTGAATGGCTAAGCACTTCAAACATGACCAATTACACCAGAAAGAAAGACATCATTTTCTTTTTGGTGAAATTAGGCAAGTGTGTAGTTTAAAGAGCCCAACACGGGATCTTAATATTGTTGAGTTTAGGCTCTTCCTCTGTGAGGTGAGCTGTCAGATTTATACTATTCAGATACAAGCCTAATAGTGATCAAGAGGTAATATAAATGAGTAAAAAGAATATCTTTGTGCAATGCACAGTGCACACATTCCCAGACACTTTGTGCACTGCAAGTGAAAGAGGCAATTTTTTTTTATAAATAAATATGCAGGCTCATATTGAACTCTGTGAAAATTTCTGGTGTCTAGTGAAGCTACCTTGTATTCTAAAGATATACATTAAGAACCAAACAAGCTGTAGTATTTCAGGACCTACAATTTCTGTTCTGGTGGTCCAAAAATTTCAAATAATTTATTGAACCATTATTCACGTATGGAAAGATACTTCAGAACTTTTTAGACACTGTGTTTAAGAATAATGCTTTGATAAATGAGAATTTTCACCAAATACTGGCACACTTTCTAGGATTGCATATCAAATTTCCTAATTTTCCAAAGCCTTATTCTTGAAAAAATTGGTTAAAAGGTTCTGAAGTAGCTTTTCTTATTATATTCATGATTCAATAAATAATTTGGAGTTTTTGGCCTGCAGGAACATGAATTGTAGGTCCCAAATTACTACAGCTTGCTTGGTTCTTAAGGTTTTCATTGAGCATACAAGGGTCGAGCTTCACCAGACACCCCAAATTTTCAAAGAAGCCGATAATTAGAGAGCTGAACAAAGCCCTTGCTGGGGTACAAAGTCCCAGCACAGGATTATGAGTTATCCACAAACGTTTCCCTAAGAGAAACACCAGATTTTGGCCATTTATTTATTTTTAAATCACCACGAATCCGCCCACCCACATCCCATTGACCAGGCAGGCGCTAGCATTCTGCGTACATTTTTCTTCCCTCAAAATTCTTGTAGCATTTGCTTTTTTTAGTATGAATTTTTCCAAGAAATACTCCCCCCTCCTCCTGTGAATTGCTTTCCCACCCTGTTGCCAGATTCTTCAATGTGTCATGGCACAAATTTTTCAGAGGATAGGAATCTTCAGTAAAGGCTTTTTTTTGGTTTGAGGTCCAAAAATTAAGAGACATAGCCATTTTGTGCACAAGATGCGGGCCTATTGTGGTTCCACTTGAGGGAAGTTTTACTCTTGTGGAAAAAATGGTATAAAAGGATTGGTGGACGCAGAATCCAATGTTTGGTGGGAGCTCTCTGGTCAAGATACCTGCTAACTCGCAAGTCCTTCTTGCTTCACAAGAGGCACATTGCAACAACTGTGGGTGGGACAAGGGACTTGTGTCAATTTTGAATAATGAGCCTTTCTATTGATTTCTATAAGAAAAAATAGATTTCTTCTTTCACTCATAGTTTGCAAAGTGTTTTGGAATGTGTGCAAAGTGCAATCTGCAGTGCCCAAAAATAATAAGTCTGTAAATAAATCAGATAATAAATAAAGAATCATAAAATAAGCAAAATATCCCAAAAATGATAAAAAAATTATGAATATTATTTCATAAATGAAATTTAACTCCAAATTAACCTAGGGTCACCCAGCAGAATGACCCTTATATTTCTGCTCCTTCACAGCCTTCCTTTAGGTAGAAGGAATCAATTGTAAAATTTCTTTCAGAGCTTTCTACACATGCTACATAACTATTACAGAAATGTAAGATGCTTATTAGGCAAAATTATAATTTTAAAAATATGAAACAAGCACAAAACAATGTAGCAGAAATGTAATGTAATGATTCAGCTAAAAGTAGTAGAAAATGATGGAAGAAACAATCAATTGAATATATTTGAATATTATACAATCAAGAGGGAATTACAGAGTTTACAACACTAGAATATTCTGCCAATACAATATAACTTCATAGTGTGTCATAGAGCAAAAATCCCCCAAATCAATCTTGAGAGGGGCTTTCAAGGAGATTGTACAGTATCAAAGGACCCTCATGCCTCATCTAGGGTCCCATTTTTTGCTTCTAGGGCCTCTGAAAGGTGTGAAAAGACCTCATACCTTCCCCCTAAAGACTTTTCCTCAGTCTAGTTCATCAGTAATTCCCTTATAAGCACCATTTTCACCATTACTAACTTCTAATTATCATACTTGAGGAATTCCTGAGTGCTTATATTTTGCCAAAATCATCCTTCCCAGCTCTCCTGCACCCATAACCAACCTCTAACCTACATCACCCAGGAATTTGGCTCCCATAAAGGCCCATGATAAATGAGTAAATTCTTATCCCTGGACGTTTCCATCCTTAATAAATCTCTGGGTGCAAAAGAAAAACTTGTTTTAAAGGCCCCAGTATTTCATTTACCAAAAACAAACCCCCTGGTGATCCCAGGTCCCAATCCAGAGGGCATCAGCAATACCCTGCCTTGGTTTTAGGCCCAATAGTTTTTATTCAATTTCTTTTAAAAAAATCATCAATCTTTACCAAACAAAAACATCCCCAAACTTTGAAAATAATCAAAGAAATATTAACTTTGACTCTATTTTGCAGTTGGTGTAGCTAGAAGGCATCTCTCCTTGGTATCACCAAGCCTGACATGATCCAACACAAAATTTGATTGGTTGAAAATGAGGATGATGAAACCAAATCTACATACCTGGGACCAACACAACCCAGACAAATTTCCCAGCTGAAAAAAAAACAAATTCAGATGGCAGCCACTGGGACAACAGATGAAGGTCAATCCATTTCAAGAAATCAGAAGTGTCCCAATGATCTTTAGGATTCAAGGAATCCATCTGGCATTTTTAGACTAACCTTTCATGCTGAAGTCAGCCCCAGCTTGCTTAAAACTGTTGTTTATTGGCTCACCTTGATTGCCAAGTTTTATTGGTATTGTTTCAATCATTAAAGAAGCTAGAAGTTGATTAATTGAAAACAAAAACCAGAACTAAAATAAAACAAGTTAGAGGAAGATAGAAAGAAATCAGAAAACAAACAAAGAATCATATCCTGAGAAGTTTGGTAACTTAAGACAGACAACTGAAGAAATTGGATGATGACGAAGAGGACAAAGGAATTTTTTAAGAAAGAAACACAAAAGATAAAAAAAGATAAGTTAGGTTTTTCTTCATGTATTTTGATTCAATTCTCACCAAGTTGGAGTTAGAGGACTTGAGTTTTGATTTGAGCTGGTGAGTTGATAGATTTGACTGTTGTTGAGGATTGAGTGTTTTGAGAGTAGATAGGAAAAGAAAAGAAAAAGAATAAAAAAGATATAAAGGAATAAGTTGGAGGAAAGATGTGTGAGTGGTATTTGAAGTAGGGAAGTTGAGTTGAGCATGAGTGAAGAGGAGAGTTGAGATCAAGAAGTCGAGTCAAGTGAGCACGATTATTTTTTAATTTTTAGAGAACAAAGAATTGCTCGAGAATCTGCAGTGTGGAGGGATTTCATTGCAGGTTCACAGAACAGGGAACCGGCCAAATTTCAACAATCATCAACATAACTATGTATCTGTTTCATGTTCTTGCAAAATTAAACAGGGTTTTCTTTCTCTTTCATCCTGTTGAACGTACCGTTTGGGGATTCATCTTCTCCCCGCTGCAGCATGACTTAAGATGCGGAGTAGTGAGAAACCTAATCTCAAACCATCAGTTGTATTTAGTTCCACATGTTTTTCATTGTGTCTCTTTTTCTCATCTGATTGTTTTTGATTTATTATTTCATCTCACTCTCAAATCTCTTCAACTCTGTCGTGTTGTCTCAGTTGTTTGTCTTCAGGTTTGCATCAGCTTCTCTCTCTGTTAGTCAAGTGGTTGTGTCCTAACATTGGTAGTTGGAAACCCCAAGATATCTGAGTTTATTACATCCACCATGGTAATTCTAAACCTAAGAGCCATTGACAAAAGATACAAAATCAAATTCAAATTCAAAGTAAGATTTCATCTACATAATTCAGAAACAGTGAACACTCATTAAATGAGCATATTATAAATTAAACAATTTTCATCATCCAAGTATAATAAAGCCACAGATCCAGCAAAACTGGATCCGAGGTTTCCCTCTAACTGCAAGCTGCGCAAATGCTGGCCTTTGCCCGAACTTAACTAAGTCCCCTCCTGGGCGCGAAGCGCCCCCCTCTGTAAGAGGAGACTTATGAATTATCTGGGTTTTTTGGCATGTCAGGTTTTTCAGATTTGGCAGGGAAATTGCCATTTCTCAAATAACTCTTACAATACTCAACCTTTTTGGGAATAGAAAACAGGGAATGAAAGGCCTATATCATGCCTTCATCCTCACCAAATTTGGTGATCATCCATCATCTATTGGCTGAAATTTTTGCCCCATAAATCCTCAAAAATAAGGTTTTGCTGGTCTCCCATCACTGCTAATCCACACACTACCTCCTTGACTTAAAAACATGACAGACTAATCTTCCTTAGCAATACAAAAAAAATTCAAAAAAAAATCTAGAAATATAACAGAGACTCTGGGCAATTTAAGGGATGCTCCAACATCAAAATTGGTTGCTTGGAGCAAAAGAAATCACTACTCAAAAAATGCCATTTTTGAAAACCTGTCAGGCCAAAAAACCTGGATAATTCATAAGTGTCCTCCTACGGAGGGGGACGCTTCGCGCCCAGGAGGGGACTTAGTTAAGTTCGGCCTTTGCCCCGTTTGGTCCAGCCCAAGATTAAGTTTGCACTTCATCTTGGGGTTTCCCTTGAGCCGCTCTCCCCTGTGCGTCAAGCCACAGTTAAGGGAGGGTGACTGGGGATAAATGGCGCCCGAGTTGGTCGTTTTATATTAAATTTTACTCGTGCTCATTGTCGCTTTCACTCCACCATTTCCCCAGCAACAGTCGACACGACCAGCAAGGCGCAGGGACCGTTAATTGTCCCTTACGCACCGCGAAAGAGGCGTTACCTACCGACCACGCTCCCACCTGTCAAATAAGGCCTGACCAAGAAATCTGCCAACAGAAACCTACTCCGAAACAGCCTAAAAAAACCATATCAGCATCCACATCGAAGTACATCCCGCCTCACTCAAGATCAAACCCGAGCAATCTAGAAAATGAGAGCTCTCGAAAGTCTTCCGCAAACATCATCATCGCCGATGGGGATCGCAGGGTGTCCAAGAAATTTACCAAACCAAACCAGACTGGATTCAGAAATCAAGAAGATTCCAAACTGCAAGCAGTCGTTAATAGTTTCAAACAATCAAGTTGAACTCTGTCAACTTCTCATCTCGATCCGATGTCGTTGGTCCCCTCACCATCCAGAGGAATCTGTACTAGCCCACGGAAAGAGAACCAAATGCGGAATGATGAAACATTGGTCAATCCAAGAGCATTATTTACAAAATTAGATTTTCAACTGAAATATTTTGAGTGGGTATTCAAGAAAGTCGAGGAGTAAAATCAGCTTACCCGAATCGAATTCATCTGTTTTTGTATCTGAGCTTGAAAGATTCTCATAAAAATCCGGGCGAACACTCGACTGATCATGATTTCAAGGTTCAGATCGACCGGATTTCTTTTATGGTTCGGGAAATCCAAAAACTGAGAGAAGGGATTTTCGCTAGCGGAAGGAGAGATTCATTTGCGATAGTACTAAGTAGGAGAGTCTCCAAGAGTCAAGACAAGTGTTTCCTCCATCGCGCTAATTTTAGAAACAAATTTTGACAATGTGTATTGTTTGAAGTTTATGAATTGGGTGCCGAATTAGCTTTGGAATCGGTGGATTTCTCTCAATACCTTGCTAAATCACCTAATCATATATTTATATCAAAAAGTGTCCATCCCCGAGCATTTGATGGGCCCCAAATCTTCAACATCGATCAAGAAAGCACGAGAAAAAGACAGTGAAAACTTGATGAACCATCAAAGGCGAACAAAAGAAGAAGTCTTAAACCGGCGATTAGTGTTTGCGAGAGTTTTGCTACTGCTACCCATAGTTACCCAGTTGGATGGGCAATTCGCACAAATATGTGATTTTCTCAGCGAGACAAGCCTTCAAACCTCGGATTCTACCATTTTTACCAGTCATCCAGAAGGGTTCGGCCCCGCTCGATGACTGGAAAATACTGGCCATCAAGCTGGGTTTGGCCCAAATTGATGATTTGTACGTACCTGACATCGAGCTGCGCCAAACCCCGCTTGATGACTGGTATTCAGCAGTCATCGAGCTGGGTATAAGCTGGGGATGTCCCTTCTCTCTACGGCCAACCGGTCCTTCAGGAGAGATAAGGTAGTCAATCCTCTTTCCTTCCCTCTTGGACCAGTGTCTCAGAGGGAAGATGTGTAAGGGAGGCGACTCCATTCCCTTCCCTCTTGGACCGGTCGGTCCCAGGGGGAAGATACGGGAGTTTACTCCATTCCCTTCCTTCTTGGACCGGGTGGTCCCAGAGGGTAGAAAGGTAGTTTGCTCCCTTCCCTTTCCTCGAGGACCGATGAGTGGTCCCAGAGGAAACATAAGGGAGCAAACTCCTTTTCCTTCCCCCTAGAACCGCTCGGTCCCAGAAGATAAGGGGTTAAACTCTTTTGCCCTCCTTCTGGGACCGACCGGTCCCAGGTGGAAGATAAAGAATTACAACCCCTGCCCTTCCCTGCAGGACCAACCGGCCCCAGAGGGAGAGAAGGGGTACACCCCTTCCCTTCCCTCCAAGATCAACCGGTCTGTGATGAAGAATAGGGGGTACACTCCTTGCCTTCCCTCCAGGACCAACCAGTCCCAGAGGAAAGGGGTTACACTGCTTCCCTTCCCTCCAGGACCAACCGGTCCCAGAGTAAAGGGAAGGGGTTGCACTCCTTTCCTTCCCCCCAGAACCAACCGGTCCCAGAGGAAAGGGAAGAGGTTAGAGTCGGAGACTCCTTCCCTTCCTTCCAGGACCAACCAGTGTCAGAGGAAAGGGAAGGGGCTACACTCCTTCCCTCTCCTCCAGGGCAAACCAATTGCAGAGGGAAGGATAGGGAATAACACCCTTCCATTCCCTCAAGGATAAAATGGTTGCAGAGGTCTGGGTAAATGCACCATACAAATAGGGGTGACCCTCATTGGTCTGGGCGAGGCCAATGAGGAAAGCCCTTATTGGTCTGGGCGAGGCCAATGAGGAAAGCCCTCATTGGTCTGAGCAAGGCCAATGAGGAAAGCCCTCATTGGTCTGAGCAAGGCCAATGAGGAAAGCCCTCATTGGTCTGGGAAAGGCCAATGAGGAAAGCCCTCATTGGTCTGGGCCAGGCCAATGAGGGCTTTCCTCATTGGTCTGGGCCAGGCCAAGGAGAAAGCCCTCATTGGTCTTTGTGAATTAAAAACTTAAGGAAGTTAATTGATGAAGTAAGTAATTGAGGAATACACAACAAAGAAGGCAGAAGAAGCAGGAAGAAAGTAGAGATAAGCCATAAGGCAAGAAAACAATGTGAGATGAGAAACACATGAAAATAGAAGGAAAAGGGAGGACAAGAGATAAGAACCTTAGGGAGAAGGACCTACAACTTGAAAAGGATCAGAAGAGTTTTCTAAAGTGGTTGGAGGATGGTGAGATAGAAAGGAAAGCACTCTGATATGATTGTTGAAGGAAAAGGAAGGGAAGTTTTGGAACTGGTTGAATGAGATAAATGGAAGAAAGTCAACAATTTGAGAGAGTTGAGTAAAGGATTTTTTAGATAGGTGAGCTAATAGTCAAGAGATATTCAATGATCCTTGAGAAAGAGATTTCCAGGCAAAGGAATAGGGGGGAATATATAAGAAAATGGAAGTGGTGGGAGGGGAAAAGCGGGGTTAGAGAACTGAGAAAGAAGGGTTTTTGCATGAGGATGGAAGAATTCAGGTGAGGTAGATTCAATGAATCAGTAAAGTTTTGTAATCAATGTGGTTGAGTTGTGAACTTTGATAATTAAAGTTTGCAGCATGTGAATTTTTGAGTGTAGAGAGGAAAGATTGAGATATTAACAGTCTTGGTATAAGCTGTGAAAATACCAATGAGGCTTGAATAAAGTTGGATTATAGAGGAAATTTTTGAAATAAAAATCTCCAAACAGAACACGCTAATGAGCTGAGGAGAACTTAAGGGAGGAGTTCGACGAGGAGGGAGAGAAGCGGAGAGTCACCTAATTGGTGGTAATGTTGAGAAAATGAGAGATTGAGTGAGGAAACAGAAAGGGGTACAACTGGTACTTAAATAAGGAAAAAGAAGCTGAAACCTAATCTAATGACAAATAAAGTTGAAACCCTCATTCCTCCTCACTCGGCCTCTTCAATACCAGGTTGGTGAGGTGGAGACTGGCGCCACAGTCAAGCCTGTAGTTTCACAAAGGTCAATGATACAGAAAATAAGATGCCTTAATTTTGATATGAGAATTAAATTCAATA
Organism: Puccinia horiana; assembly: GCA_001624995.1. Lineage (NCBI taxonomy): Eukaryota > Fungi > Basidiomycota > Pucciniomycetes > Pucciniales > Pucciniaceae > Puccinia > Puccinia horiana. The sequence continues at coordinate 1,243,766 of LWDY01000007.1, forward strand.
ATTTGGGGATGGAACCTGAGAGGGTTGGGCGGCGTAGCCGCCTTGTACTCTAGTCTTAAAAAATTGATACTAAATTGTGAGAAATGAGGTGTTACTACAGATTTTCTGCATGAAAATTTTTGTGGAAAAAACAGTCAAAATAACCTGAAGAAAAATAAAGTTTGCAATATGTAAATTCAACTTTATTACACTGCCACAATGAACCCGCATCAAAATGTGAGAGAAAAAGGGAAGGACAGTAATGAAAGATGATAAGAGGTTTTGAGAAAAAAGGTATGAATCTGTAGACAGTTTGGTGGCATAACAAGTAGGGCCTTGGTTAAACGACTCCCGGAAATTGGAGTTGCGACTCCCGGGACCCGCGCAACATCCAGTTTGGGAGTTGCAACTCCAATCCAATGAGAGGATTTGGGAGTCGTCGACCCAAAATAATAGATAAAAATTTTTTTTGGGAGTTGCAACTCCAAAAGCGGGCTGAGGAATGGGAGTCGCGCGTGAAAAAAAAAGAAAAAAGCGGGCCGGGGGAGTCGAATTCTAGTATGTATCTATGTTAAGGACTCAATTGATCTTCACTAAGAATATATCTATCCTTTATCTCTCTAATTGATGGGATATGTTGATATATATCTCCATAAGTACTCTCATTAAAATAAGAAAATAAAAGATAAAGAGAATAAGAAGAAGTGAAAGAATAAGAAAATAAGATAAGAATAAAGATTAAGGAGATAAGATAAGTATATAAGATAATAAGAGATAAAAGAATAAGATAAGGGTAAGAAATTAAAGAATAAGAGAATCCTGACGGCTGCGGACCCTTCCAATCTCTTTTGTCTAGAGGGGTTGATCAAATACATGCTAACTCAAACAGACTGTCTCCATCAACCGACTCTTTTCATTCCACTACCACTCAACCTCAACCTCAGACTGCAGTCGATTCAGCTACAACTACAACTACAACCATCATCATCTTCCTTCCACCACCACCACCAACCAACTATGGTAAACTGGAGGGTGCTCGAAAAGACCAAAGCAGATGTCACGATAAAACCTTGAACGATGTTTGCAAGTAAGTCATTAGTATTTTTCTAAGCTGATGAGACGGCTAGGCCAGTTACCATCCGCACTGAGTAATCTCATTTTCTTGTTATTTTCTACCTGACCAGCTCAGTACGCAGACTGCAAATCAATCCTTGTGACTTCGCACCGCTTCTGATCAACCGTGGGGTAAACCTAGAACCGATTGGATACTGGTCCAAAGTAGGGCTTCAGGTGTTTGGTTTAAGCGTTCCGATCGGAGCAACTCCCGAGTATCTTGCAGCTGCATGCTTCAAGCGGCTTCATCTATCTTACCAGTCATTGCCTCGATACTCGACCCGGCGAAAAATGTTTAGCTATGTCTGCTGCTCCTGGACGAAAAACAACGTTTATCTCAGCGATGATGAAGAATATGGGGAAGTTTGCCAACAATAGCTCCAAAGCTCGTTGCAAGATTGAGATGGCCAACTTCTCGAGGATGGGTTGCCACAATGTGATCATTAGCAACCATGATGCTCGAGATTTTCCAAATGTGATGGGCGGGTTAAACCAAGTTCTTTTGGATGTCCCTTGTAGGTGAACTGGAGTGATAAGTAAAGATGTGAGTGTCAAAAACAAGTAATCCTTCCAGCCTGAAAAAGATTTATTGCTACTTTTGCATTTGCAAAAGCAGCTTATATACTTTGTGCAATTAATTCTCTTTCACCATGCTCTCCAAATGGTGGTTACCTATCCTATTTGACATGTTCTATAACAGTTGACAAAAATGAAAGTGTGATTGATTACACATTAAAGAAACACTTGAATGTTAAACCAGTCAAGATAAGTATTGGGATTGGCAAGGAAGGCTTCATTCAACTTCAAGGCAAAATCATTATCCTAGCTTGAAACTGACTGGAAGTTTTACACTCACATTTACAATGACAATGTTTCAGTTATTGGGGGTCTCAGTTGCAACTGTGTAGAAGTTGGCTGGGCTGAAACCTGAAAGTGTGGCGGTGCAGCTGCCCTGGTCTCTAGTAATAATAATATGGGTAAATGGGTAAATTAAAATGAGTCTTAAAAAGAAGAAATGGGTAATCTAATAAAAGTTGATATTGTTTGCGGTTTATTAATTGTGCGATCATTTCAGGTTGGTCGATTAAATGGTGACATTATTTCTAGTAATATTGCATCACTTCCTCCACCAAGGGTGGGCAGTTACATTATCCGGGGTTATCCAGGGAGTTTTGGATAATGTAACTTATTTTAGTTATCCAAAATCAGGTGTTTCAGTAAAGTAACTTATCTTCAGTGTAAATTATAGTAAAGTAACTTGAATTTAGTTATCCAATTTTTTCCATTGGATAAAGTAACTAATTGCTAGTTATCCAGGAATGTAGCTAAAAAAAGTTACTTTATCACAGTTTGCAGGATTTTTTGGATCTAAAAACATATTCTGGGTAAAACAAATGGATGTTGACCAATCTGCTACCAAATTAAATTCTAAGATGGTCAAAAGTTGATCTAAAAACACCCAAATAGATAAATGATCTCACAAAAATTTGATCTACTGAGCTTTCTCTGGTGTCAGTTTTAGTTACGGTAACTGATTTTTAGTTATCCATTTTTTTGAATTGGATAAAGTAACTTGAATCAAGTTATCAGTAACTAGCAGATAAAGTAACTTAAAAAGTTATGTTACAGCCACAGTTATCCATTTGGATAACATAACTGCCCACCACTGCCTCCACGGTGTGAAATTTTCAGGCATCTGGAGGGTTTCAGTGAGAAGTTATGGCGGATTTGGGCATAGGTTTTGAGATTATGGTAGGAAAAAAAAGCAAAAAAAAAAAAAAAACTTATGGGTGAAATCATCTAAAAAATTTATACAATTAAAATAATGGCACAAATACAACCTGTTAAAATTTTGGGCCCAATTGCTCTTGTTTTGGCATGGGTTCTGAGATTACAGTAGGAAAAAAAAAAATTCATAGAATTACAATCTACTCAAATTTTTGGCCCAATTGCTCTTGTAGAACATGAGCTGTGAATTTATTTTATTTTTGGTCTTTTTGCGATTTTTTGGGTCGACGATTCCCAAATCCTCTTCCTGAATCGGAGCTGCGACTCCCAAACCAGACGTCGCAACTCCAATTCCCAGGAGTCGTTTAACCAAGGCCCTAACAAGTAAGTTAAAGGAGGAAAGGATCTGTGGTGTTGATGGAGACTAGACATCACACCAAACATACCAATAAGGTCAATAGTTTACTGCGTGATGAGACATGTATGACAACCACGTTGATCAAGATATGAAGTCCAGATTTCAGTGGTTAGTTCACACAAAAAACACGTGCAATTACATGCTCAACACCAACCTTCCAAACAAATGATGAACTATTGAAACAGTATAGAACACCAATACAAGAGCCACTGGTACTTCTCATGTGACCCAGTGTGATGACTATAGTATGAGTCTCAAATGACAGCATCCGTGTTTGAGCCGTGGTGATTTTTATCAATGTCCCTCCTTGTGAGATAAAAAAATGGGGCAGGACAGGGGTCTCCTTGAGTGGGTTGGTATCATGGCAAGGAAAGCTGTCCATGAAACATGGCCCTGTATTAGTACAACATCTTTATTGTTGGAGGGTACAAGGTCTGAGTTCTTCTGCTTGAGGGTCCTATCGATATAAGTTGAATTGCTATCTGTGTTCCAGTTCCTGCATTCCCGAGGCCGTGCCATGCCTGGGGAGGATGTGTACTGTAATAGTCCAAGCTCATTGCAGAGAAACATCAGTCACAATACAGAAGTTTGCAGTTATTGGCTAAGGCAGACATCTGCCCATTGGCTCACAGGCTGTGTTGGGTATACTTGCCAAGTAAATTAAGATATGTGTACTGGGATTGTGGGAGGCTGGGAGAGGCCCATCCCATGTAATTGTACCACTGCAATGTCAGGGTAGTCTGTAGGAACAATGCTGCAACCAATGTGATACATGCATCACATCGCATCGGCTAGCCGATACTTCACATCTGCAAAAGTGTGTATCGCATCAGCCAACCGATGCAATACCAATACATTGCATCGGTTAGACCGATACATTGATCTCAAAAGGGATGCATCACATCGGTTAGACGATGCGATGCTGATGCAGTATCTGGGGCATTGGGTTTTTTTAACAAACCTCTTGATTACTTGGTTTAGGGGGGGGGGGGGGGGAAGAAAATGGAGAATATTTTTTTTTGAACCAGATTTGTGTGTTACTTGGGTTAGGGGGGGAGGAGGGGTCAAGAGATGGTTTAAAAAGGAACTAAAAATAATAAACTACTTGTTTTTGCACTTTGCGGCCTTCTCAGTAGTATTAGTGGTTGCAGCCACTTTGGCTGGTCTGCGTTTTTTGGCCTGCTCTTCTTCTGCAGCAAGGTTGACTACCATCTGAGCTGAAGCAAATTTGCTGTCCGCTTCATAGCCTTGTCATAACCACTGGTGTGAACTCATACCTCGCTCAATTGTCGTTGAAGCCAAACTCCCTCGGTCGTGTCCACAAACATCAGTGGCGGCCGAGAAGCATCATTCCACCGTTGCTGAGGTGGCTGAGCAAGCAAGGTAGTCTTTGGCCAAGACTGGGAACTTGAGTTGATGTTCCTAATAGGTACAAAGAAAGTAATCTGATCAGTAAGGCTTCTAGAGCAGGATGTTGAGATTAAAGAGAAAGAACGTACCTTCCACCACTTGATCAGCAGGCAGTTTAAACTTGCCTGAAAGATACGTAGCCAACTCGTTGTCCGGGGGTGTCTCAGAAGCCTCTGGGAAAAAATCAATGTTCTGTCCTGGCCGATGATGTTTGTTAGGCTGGGAACTGACTTCAACCGGAGGGCTTGAGGCTGTCTTCAAGCCCAATGCAGCTTCAACTGACTCCTTCCGTTCGTTGTAGTGATGTTTGAGTAGACTTTGTGTGCGGTGTGGGACACTAAATGTATTATTCGGTGAACAGATCCTCTGAGGGGGAAATAAATTGCTAATAGGTTGAAAGGGTATTACAACTTACGGGTGGTTTGAAAGACCTGCCCCTCTAAGGATACTATACAAATGTGTAAGAATATCAAAATCAATATTTATAAAAATATGGCTGACTTCAAGATTGAGTTACTAAGTATAGTAGCCTCAATCAGACTTAGATCAACAAATCAATATTCTCGTAGACCTTTTACAACTTCTGATAACAGTGGATAAGCAACCCAGTGGGATTGGTTATGTGAAACTACAATACTTGTACTACTACTACTACTAAGCTGATGATGAGATCAGTAATGATCTCTTCCTTAAACGATCTCTTGATAAGGCACTTCAATCAACACTTCACTTCTACTACTACTACTAATACTACTACTGGATAACAAAGATACTAAGAATAAGCTGCTGATGGCAAACTTATTGTTGGTATAATGGCTATAAAGGTAACACTACTCTTCTCAAACTCTCACAATCACTACTATCACTATCACAAGACTTCACTACTCAAACTAACACTAACACTAACTAAATACTAATGCACCAATCACCTGATTGATAGCACAAGACCTAATATATACTGCTCTTGGAGACTGATATATTGATGGGTGGATGGATGGGTGACTCAACTTCACTGGGTAAGTGGGTGAGTGAGTGAAGGGAGATTCTGGCTGAGAGAGGCCCTCCTTTTATACTGAAGAGGGAGGCCAAATTTCTGCAGAGGAATCACTTTTGGCCTGGTACTTTTTGTTACATGTCTCAGCACTGCATGATGTTTCATGTAGTGCTTCAGCACAGCATTATGTCATTGTTGCTTGGAAACCAAGCCACAAAGCACATGCCAGAACATTCCATTTCATACATACACACAATACTTACAGGATGGCACTTGTTTCAGGTGTCTCTGACCTGTTTCAAGCCTTGTGACCTGTCTCACCTAGTGCAACGTGTTTCAACACTTGTTACTTGTTTCATCTCAAGCATCCTCCCAGCTTAATTTCTTCTCAGGGTCTCTGCTCCTTCTTCCCTTTATCCTCCTCACTCAATTATTTCTTCCCTCCAAATCTTGAAATCCTAACTCCAGACCCTTAAAAGTACTGTACCACCTGTGTAACAGGTAGTGAACCCTTATAACTGTCTTATCCTACTAACACTTCTCCTTCCTCCAATCCAAATACATAGCTCCTCTTCTGTTCCATCCCTAATAACACCATTTCTCCTCTTAAAACCTGAGCCTATGTACATCCCAGATGGTGATAAGTCTGTGTCCTTGATTCCATACTGTCCAAGCTGTATCTCATTACTAATAAAAAACTACTTCCTCCTCTTCTACATTGTCCTGTGCATGCATATATCCTATCACTATACCTCTGCTGTGTGCTTTTGGCATTGTAATGGAAATAGATCACCACAGCGGGTATGGTAAGAGGGAAACCAAAGGTGAAAGATTGATAACCTATAGGCGGGGTTCAACATTGTGGCTAGGATTACTGCATCGCAGTCCAGCGCTTCGTTGAGATAGGTGCCCGTTTTTAATAGCATCTGGCGGATCATGAGTTGGATTTCGGGTCCAGAGGCGGATTTGGCCTGTTCTCGGAGGAAATCCTTGATGCATTTGTATTCACATATCATGAGGCCCACCGAGGAGTGATCCCCCTCCATTTATTTTGTTATGAAGTAGAATTCCTACAAAAGACCGATGCAATAATTAAAATCAGCTATTGGATGGACTTGAGGAAAATGAAAACTCACACTAAGTATAACATTCAATCTTTTGACGATATCCCAGTCGTCACGACTGATCTGCACCTTGCCGCCATGGCGCTCGATTTGGTCTTTCTTGTTGTTGATCAATTGATTGATGATAGTTCAGCCCCTGCTCTGCCACTTGACATTCCAACGAATACCTTTGCCGGCAATGAGAGAGGGGCCAATGCCATCGAGTTTCTTTGACCAAACACTGAACTTTGATCGTTTTGCAGCTGAGGAAGTGATTCGTTGGATTACAAAATCAACCTTTCTCAAGACCAATGAGACTGTAGATGGTGTCTCCTCTGCCTCCGAGTTTTCAGATTTGTCATCGTAAGTATCACTTCCAGCAGCTGAGTCATAGGAGAAGTTGTCGGGCAGTTCCTTAGGTAGTCCGGCTACATCCTGGTCATTGTCAGGAACCAATACAGGTGTATCAGTGGGATCCTCCACCTCACAGGCCTCAGCTATAGTCCCCAGTTTGGGGATGAAACCAAGAGCGCCTCGTTTGTCCATAGTCAAGCCATCAGTTCCCACGTCAATGCCTTTGAGGCCGGCAGCAAGGATCAACACAATCTTGTGGCAAAAACATCAAATGTGGTTGTCGGTACCGGTTTCCTTCAGAACTATGTGATCTACCTCGGCAGTCATAGTTTGGTTATTTGAGCCGGAGTCCGTGGTTTGGGCTATAATGTAATTATAAACAGAAAAAATGGAAAAAAATGAGCATCCTGTAGAAATCAAGATGAAAAAAACTCATCTTTTGCTCAAGCAACGACTTGGTAACAATGTTGGAAAATGGTAAAGCATTGTATTTGTTCTTGTGTGTCCAAGATATATACTTGAAAGACAAGTGGCATACGCGGAAGACCCAATCCTCATCGATACCAAGGAACGCTTGCCAGTTGCCTTTGGTTGTCCACACGCCGTGGATCAGGGTCATTTTGGATGGTACAGACTAATCCAACATGTAAAAGGATGTCAGACATCATCCAATGAGTCAGGAATGAGAAATAAAGCGAGTTTACCTGTAGGGTGGCCAACACCTTGGCCTACAAGTTTAAGTACAGCCGATGCGCCTCATCCGCGGCCCAAGTACGAGAGTAGAGTCTGATGCCTTTGCGAGCATAGTCAAATGCAATCGCCAGAAGTCAATCTTTGATTCACATCCAGGGGAGGCAAGAATGGATGGGCCACATTACCACGATCTGGTTCAAGGTCCGATTGTATGAATTTGGCCATGACACTGGAATCCTTATCCTTCTCCCTATTGGCGGCCGCTTGTTCTTTTGGGGTCATTGGAAGGTTCGCACATTTTCTTGCAGGGCAGGCCGATTGAGTCAAGTTTTCATCTCGGTGCAGCTTCAAGTTGTGTCGAGTATTGTCGCCCTTCTTATAGACCTTTGCGCACCATTTGCAGGTGTAGAGGTTCTTGGGCCCTTTGGGCTACAAACAAAAAACATACATAATAAGCTTCTTAGTTAGTATTTGATTGATGATAGAAATGAATGTGGGATGACTTACTTTTCCATCTTCATGTTTTGGAGACTCAAAGTAATCATCCACGTCGTCGAAGCCGTCCGCGGCCACGCCTCGAGGTTTTTTGCGGAGTTTCTTGACCTTAGAATTATCATTGTCCAAGTCCTGGGTCATGTCCATAATGAAGATTTCGGCATCGGGCTCGGAGGAGGCATCATCCACTATCCGCCTTTTTTTTTATTTTTGCTGAGTTTGATTGGAAACAACTTGAGATGATGAGTGCAAAGGGGCTGGTTTTTTTGGAGGTCTGCGGCACTGAGCAGGGGTTTTGGACTGGGTGGCTGGGGCCTCTTCATCCTCATCATCGTCGGAAGTATCAGCTAGAGTTCGTTTTGCTAGCGATCGTCGACTGTCATCATCCGGCCGAACGTAATTTCCATGAGACTTAACCGGTGTGATGATTCGGTTGCTTTGACCGGATGGTGGACGGGACGGGCGGGCAGACGAGGACGGCTGTGGAGAGGCCGATGCGCGAGACGATCGAGCCATTTCTGGCAGTGGCAGCCTGGCGGGTGGGGGAGCCGGGTAGCAGAGATAGAAAAGTATGCTGCGCCACAGTCCTCTTGTTGGATTTCGTGCAATCCGACACGAGGACTGCGGCGCGTCTCGCTTCCTTCCTTCCCTCCAGGACCGACTGGTCCCAGAAGGAAGAGAAGGGAGTGTACACGTTGTGGACATTTATGACCGACACCTGCCAATGTATCGGCGCGTGCATCGGCATCACATGTGTATCGCATCGGACATGCCGATGCACCAGCCCTAAAAGATGTGCATCGCATCGGCCGTACCGATGCATACTTTTCAAAAAACCTGCATCGCATCGGCAGGCCGATGCGATGCCGATGCAGTGTATATGCGATGCAAATCGATGCGATACAGGCCGATGCACGATACTTGCATCGCATCGGTGGCACCGTTGGTAGGAAGTAATTTGCTGACCGACTTAAGACGGTACCAACATTGGCTTGCAGGCTGCATAATCATATCTACATACCCCCTTTTCCCTAGCCAGCACCTCAGACCTTACATAAAAGTATAAAAGAAAAAAATACAATTACATACATATTTACATACACGAATAGAAAAAAAGAAGACCCTTCAGAATAAAAACTGTTATGTATAAAAACCCCCATAGAGACAAACAAAAAAAAACTCTTGATGAAAAAAAATGGGTTGGAGATGGATGAATGAATGATGGGGGAACAAGTCCAGATATAAAAGGAAAAGAGAGAATGGGAAACAGGTATGAAAAGCGAGAGAGAGAGAGAGGGATTAATGAGACACATAAGCATCAGGAGACGAGACGATAGGGTCAATGAGAGGGGCCGGAACAGGGTGAGGAAGAAAGGCAGAAGAGGAGGAAGAGGAGGAGGAGGAAGAAGAATGGACAGGATGGACGAAGGATGTAGACGACGATGAAGAAGACGTAAGAGTAGGTGTAGAAGGTAGATGAGCATGAGAGGATGAATGTGAATGAAGTTGGGTAGCAAGATGTTGATGGTGATGTGAATTAGTAGTAGTAGTAGAATTAATCAGTGATCCTAGTGTTGATGATGATGAACTTCCTCCATTAATAGGTCCACCGGGCTTAAATGAACTAACCTAAAGTTCATCCACAAAAGTCAAAAGTCAGTGAATTTTTTTCTTCACGAGTGGTTGGGAGAGAGAAAGACTAACAGCTAGTAAAGTGGCTAGTTCTTTTGTCGCTTTAGTCAGTTCTCCAAGTCCTTCCCTGATCGATTTCGAGAGAGGGTATTCAGTCATTGTAGCTCTTGCAAGGTTAGCGGTTTGGATAACAGCCTACAAAAAGAAAACGGAATCATGATGAATTTTCAGGAATCTTTACACGTAAGAAAAAGGACTAACCCGGACGAAAGCGGTAGCATCTTCAAAGACTTTTTTGGACTCGATCAGGCCGAGGAAAGGGCTTGAAGAGTCCGAGTGGATGTGGTCGGATGAAGAAGGAGCGGCGAAGGAAGAAGAAGAGGCGGAGGATGAGTGGTGATGAAGGTCGGGTATGGTAGTGGATGAGGAGAAGGTTGATGCGGAGGCGGCGGATGAAGAAGCTAGTGATGCAGATGAGCCATCGCGGACCAATTGATGTTGATGAGAATGATGCGAGTAGTGTGAACAAGCCCCAGCCGAGCGGGCTTGCCAGAAGGCCGCCAGACTAGCCCGGAGCCTGCGGATCACCTCGATCTCAACCTCACAAAGTTCCTTGAGCTCTCCAGCCTTAGTCAGACTCGGCGCACCGTCCTTCCGTTCTCGTCTCGACGATGACTCATGTCTGCCGTTCATATCCTGTTCGGCCATACCACTAGCGTGACCTCCATGAGCAGCCGGTCCGGCTCCCAAGGAAGTCCCACTGCTACTGGTTTCGAGCGTAGCCTGGCCGAGGTTCTCCAGCATCATGCTGGTAACTGACAAAGCGATCTCGACCGTGGCCTCGGTCATATCAAGAAAGTCTTGGTCGGTCCGAGAAAGGGAGTAGTCAAAGCGAGCATGATGGTTTCTTGATGTCGTTCGCTCAGGGATATCAACCATCGTGGTTGAGGTGGTTCGGCTGGGGTTGTTTTGTAAGCGAGAGCTCAAGTCGGATCTCGAATGCGCCCAGTTAGGTGGATGAGAATGGTTGGTTGAGTCAGGATGGACATGGCCACTTGAATCATGAGCTGGGTGGGCTGTCGGCTCAGTGGCGAAGGGGATCGTGTTCGCTGTGAGACTGGCGATTGAGGTTAAGGCTGGACTGCGGGGCAGACTGGTACCGGGCGATAGGACACTAGGATACGAATCCATCGACGGCTTTGAGCATTCGAGCATGGTAAGAGAGGGGGGGCCGAGTGAAAGCAAATCGAGGGCGGTTCGGTTGAACGTATTCCTCGATGTGGTAACCGAGCGAGGCTCGTCGTTTAAAAGGTTCCCACTCGACCCTTCCTGTTTGACGGCTGAGCCAAACGAGGCGTTCGACTCGTGCGACAGTGAGGGGGATGGTGGGAATGAACTGTATGAAGGTAGCGGTAAGGACGGGGGTGGCAGGTTGTTATTGTTGTTGGTCAACCCAGCCGAGGCGGAGGAAATGTATGCTCCGGTCTGAACATCCTCAGCGATAAACGAGCCCGCATGACGTCTGCCCTTGGTTTGAGTAGATGAAGCTCCTGGTGAGATCAAATTAGTTGCTGGACCAGAGGAGGAAGTGCTGAGGGTGGTTTTGATCGGTTCGAAACTGTGTTTGGAGGTTGAGGATAGTTCGGAATGATGAGTCTGATCTGTCTGGAGGTTTTCCCTCGAGAACGTTCGGCGGAGCTCGGATGCAGAGATGGCCGATCCTTTCTGGAAATCATTGGATGTTGGTAAAGGACTGTCATCCTTGGATTCGTGTGGAGTAGGAGAAGGAGGGGATAGTTGTGACTTTCGCAAACTCGGAAGACTTATGACGTCATCGACGAGGGGGGTGATCATTTGCCAAGACATGGCGATTTCGGCGGTAGCACCATACAAGCTCAACAGCAGCGTCCTAGAATATCGTACATCGGCCGATCCCATCAATACTTTGAGTTGAATACTGAGTACATTGACTAGTTTCCCAAACACAATCACATTGTCCCGACAAGATTTGAAAACCTGTTGGACAACTTCCAGCTCCGGTTGAGCTCGTCTGGTAGACGAGTCGAATCGGTCGAGAGAGTTAATTAGCTTGCCCATCGAATCATCGGCTGCACTTGTCATTCGTGAAAGAGCTCCTGGTAGTCGATCTTGAGTAGCAAACATCACAAATTGCTTCAGGGCAGCATAGATCTGAGAGAGACTGAAGAGAATTCCACGTATTCCATCCATAAGTTGTAGTAATGGAGTGGGTACCTGTTTGGATATCGTGGAAGCGGGCAACATCGATAAACGTCGAAAGTAGGCCCCACTATTTCGATCACCAGACAAAGTGTCCTCATCGCCCGTCGTGCCGATCTTCATCCGACGGATCTGAGTACCGCCAGATCGAGCCAACTCGGAACTCTTGAAACTGACTTGAGTTGTTGTTGGGGGCGGACCAGAGGTGGAAGAAACACTATTGGAAAGTGCCATTGCCGAGCGCAGTCCACGGTCAGGAAGGCTGGGAGAGTTAAGAGAAAAAGTGACTGAAGAACTCGAGTTGGGCGGCATCATGTGTGGCGAGCGGCTCAGACCGAAATAAGCCCGTTCGACATCTGCACTTCGCTCAACCATGATCTCGGCGTGATTGCGACGTAGGTCGGGCAAAGATTTCTTTAATCGAAGCTCGGGTCGCTTGCGGACCCATTGGGAACTTGAACTCGAGGAGGCGTTACGATTGTGTTGAAGCATGTGGTCGTAGGTTTTAATGGGGCGAGAGGCATGAGCGGATGAATTGGTAATGGGTGAGGATGCTGGTCCACTACTAAGGGTCATGACGGGTGAGATGTCAGGCGATTGGGCGCCTTTGAAATTATTAAAACTTCGCTCAACATCGGTAGTAGATCGGAGCCCACCAAACTCACTGGAAAAGGAAAAAAAAATGAGCCAAGTCTTGATGAAAACAACAAAAGTGTTCTAGTATAGAAAAGGACTTACGAAGGGTCCCCAGTGGTTTCGCCAGTCGAAGGTCTAGCTTGTTTGACCGGTCGAACGTAGGGATTCTTGCGCATCCATTCTTGCAGGGTACGTAACCAATGGGTCATCGAAGTACTAGTTTCGTTGGAAGGAGTTCTCGTTCTAATATGTGAGGATCCATCATCACGGGAGCGCATGTGTGGATCGACATCATCCTCGTCTGCTCTTTCAGATGCATCGATGTAGGTGACGAGCTCTTTGGGTGGCCAGATTACTGGATTGTGATCGATTTTCAAAACTCTGAGGATGGTGAGATTGGCGACATAATTCGGTAAGCGCTTGATCCGATTACGAGAGACTGAGAGGACCTGTGAGATTTGTGGTATAAGGTTAGATATCAAAGGAGGTGTTAAAAGAGGAGGAAATGTACCCTAAGACGATCCAAGCTACCAGGTCGACGAGGAAAAGCCTTGATCTTGTTGCGACTGACATCGAGTATTTCCAGGGAGGGCATTCGAGTGAGCTGTATTTGGAATGATTAATCAACGAGTTGTTTCGATCCAAAGAGGAAGGAGAGTGAACGAACGACTTCAGGGAAGATTTCCATGTGATTACCACGTAGATTGAGATAACGCAGAGATTCACCGAGGAGAGAGAAATGATCGGGTAGGACGGGTAGATAGTTGTAGCCTAGTGCAAGACGTTCGACGTATTCTGCTAATTCTTCGACGACGGGTCGAGTGAGATCGGCAATGCGTTGATGAGAGAGATCTAAGGTTTCGGCCAATGGCCTGACGGATTCTAGTCGAGAGGAAGATGAGTCAGGGATTGTGAGAGTGAGAGATTGAGGCTGAGGTTGAGAGTGAGAGTTTTCGATTGTTGGGTTAGAATGACCATCGTTTGAGCAGGTAGAGATGGTGGAGGAGCTGAGACAGAGGTTTGAGCCGATGAGATCATCATAAGTTGAGCTGGCATTGCTACCGGCACGACTATGAACGGTCAAAGAGATTTCTTTTGGTGATTGTAGGCTTGGAGAACGTCTTCGATTCTTTGCAGCGATTCTCATCTGACGGACATGTTTGAGTAGTGCGTCTGGGGTGATGGGCAGGGCGAGATCAGACTGGATGAGGTTGGTGGGAGTGAGTTGGGTTGAGAGTGAGAGTGGTGGGGGAGGTTCGATTGGTCTTCGCTTGGTGAGATCGATTTCTTCTGAGGAGCGAGGGGAAGACATGGAAGAAGTGGTTCGTGTTTGGTTTTCTGTTGACCGTCTGACTGAGATTGTGACTGCAGTGGTTCCAGCTGTCTCAGCGCCACCAACCAATTAACTTCAGTGAATCGAATGCCCCTGTCCTTGGCAACCTACAACAGCCATCTGATTATCCTTTACTCACATCAAACTCAACCTTCACCTCCATCTACACACGCTCCATCTATGCACCAATAAGGCAATTTTCGTCTCTAGTGTCACTTGTCAACAACACTTATCGAGATTGACAAAACAATCAGTTGATCATGACAACAATACAAAACAAACAAAAAGTGATCAAGAGCTTGCTCAAGTAACAGTTCCTTTTTCCCAAGTAAAAAAAAACTACTACTTCACAGAAACTTAAGCTAGCTTGCGTGCCCAAAGAATTGAATTCATCAAGCCTGAGCTCAACAAAATTGTGTCACCTATACATGTTTATACATAAGCTGGAGGTCCCTCAATTTTCAAGAAGGAAATCAAAGACTCCTTACTGAACATAGTTACTATTCACAATTGATCTGAACAAAACCAGCTAGAAATCTTGAAGTTCTGCTGCAGGCCTGGTAGAGCATATTCCACAGGATCTCATAAAAATTTCATCCTGCTCTCTCAAGGTGGCTCATCAGACATTCTGGCACTATACCAGACTTTGTGGCAGCTAGCAGCATCTCACATCATGACCTAACCAAATGTGCAAGTTCATTCCACTACATCAACAAAACTTGACCTAATGGCTTCGTGGAAAAATCCAAAGTGTTGTGTTTCTTTGAAAATGAAGCTTGGACATTGGGTATTTTCAGTGTACAACAAGCTGGGAATGTCTTGAAGATTTTTGTACCCCATATTTTAACCAACACCGCAACAGCTACGCTACGCTACAAAAAGCGGCAATTAAGCGCAGCGTAGCGGACAGCCGCTATTTCTGAGCTCGAATAGCGGGAGCGGTAGCGCCCAGGCGCTACTTCTAGCGGCAGCGAAAATATCGCTATACCATTTAGGGACTCCGCGTAGCGAAGCGTTTTTTTTGCGCTTTCGCTACAGATTAGCGTAGCAGTAGCGGAATAGCGACCGGGGGGCGCTATTCTTCGCTTTTACTATAAATCAGCGTGGCATGAAGCAGGTACCCGTTGGCACCCGGGTGCCCGGCCTTGTTTTCACCAACGTTCTACATGCGGCAGCTCTTCGGCCGGTCAAACAGGCTGACCGACCCGTTTGAAAGGTCTGACAGGCCTTTTAGCCTGTCGGACCGGTCAAACAGGCTGAAGGGCCTGTCCGACCGATCAAACAGGCCGCGCAGCCTGTTTGATGGTATGGACAGGCTGCACGGCCTGTTTGATCGGTCCGACAAGCCTGTTTGACCGGTCAGACAGGCTGGAAGGCCTGTCCGACCCATCAAACAGGCCGGTCAGCCTGTCTGACCGATCAAACAAGCCGTGCAGCCCGTTTGACTGGTCAAACAAGTTGACCGGAGGCCTTTCAGCCTGTCTGACCGGTCAAACAGGCTGAATGGCTTGTAGGACCGTTCAAACAGGACGTGCAGCCTGTTTGACTGGTCAAATAGGCTGACCGGTCTGTTTGATGGCTTGGACAGGCCGTTAGCCTGTCTGACCGATCAGGTAGACTGAAAGGCCTGTCGGACCGATTAAACAGGCCGTTCAGCCTGTCTGATTGGTCTGTTTGACCAGTTGTATAGATGTTTTATTAACCAAAATTTCAAATTCGCTTCACCGCTTTTGTAGCGATTGTAACGCTATTATAACGCCCAGCGTAGCGAATGAACGCTACTTCCCGCTACAGACAGTGCGCTACTATTTAATTTTTTTTTCTCCTTTTATCAAACAGCGAAAAGCGAAGCGGGAAGCCCGCTTCTAGTAGCTTAGCGTAGCAGAGGCAATATCCGCTGCGCTTCCGCTACGCTAACGCTTTTGCCAGCGTAGCTGTTGCGGTGTTGTTATAACATAGTTTTTAAGACAGCTATTCCAGGTACACTTTCTTGATCATCATCATCAATTACTTTTTGAAAAACATCTTTATCAAAATAAGATTTTGGTCTTTTATTCCCTTGACACCATAATAAAAAAAATCCACTTGACTACATTTGAATCCAAGGGTATGTATGTACAGTGGGTTATCATATATATTATAATATAATAGCCACATTTGTTTTCTATTAACTGGTAATGCTTTTATCTCTCGGCAGACTCTTTTTTCTGTCTTATTCAAAAAAAGACCTCTGGTTTGCTTCTTATGTATGTATAATATGAGAGCTTATTTTGACAATGGGATAAGATGCAAACATTATCCTGCTTAAGGGCTGCCTGGTACAAGAAATATTACAAACCAAAAAGCCATAAACAATGGATGACTTCCCTTCAATCTACAGCCCCCCTGTAGAGCCAGATTCCAGAGCTTAATTGCAGCTGAAAAGCTAAAAAGTAGCTTTTCCACTTTCAAATTAAGATCTTCAGGGACTGCAGATGGCGAAGGGAAGTCTTCCAATCAGTCTAATTCCAGAAATTCTTCTTAGGGGAATGATTGAAATTAAAAATATTATGGGCACTTTCAAGGGTTATCAATGCTATATTTTTTGTTTTTGAGATTTGAATTTGGTAGATCTCTCCTTTAGAACTTGAGTTCTAAATTTAGCATCCTGAGCTTCTTGGTAATTTTATTGATGGTATGAAGCCATAGCCATTCAGTCTTAGTTTTGGACAGCACAGCTCTTGAACAAGGTTCAAACAAGTCCAAGAATTCTTTTTGAATCCAAATCCAGATGATCTACCTGTCTCCCTATACCTTGTCTGAAATCAATCCAATTGAGTTTTTGATCTGAAGTGATTTGTGTTCCAAAAGACACATCAATAAAACATGTATGTTTATCAAGCTTGAAAGGTTGATCAATCTGTTACTTTCTTGAGATCAAGCATTGATAAGGTTGTGAGCTGAAAGAGAACCCCGCTGTTCAAAATCCCTAAATCTCAAAACAATTATGAATCAATCAAAAAAAATAGCTAACATTGCATGAAACAGCTGGTTGAATCAATCAGAAAAAGACTTACCATTTCTAGAGTCCAAATCTAGATTGCTACCACAATCACAGGTGTTGATTGGTTTGAATTTTATGGTGAAATGACAACAGGAGAGTCTTTTTCATACTTTGTGCTTGTTTTATGGGCCTTGTAAAATTTATCAATGTGGAAATCATATCCTTAAGAATCATGAGAATATTATTCAGCATTGCCATGGGGTTGTTAAAGCTTTTGGTGTTTCTGTGGCTTGAACTCAAAGCCATTCTAGGTGAATCAATATTGAGAGAATTGTTGTGAGCTGTTGCTATATTGGTAGTTTTCATTTAGATTTTGGAAGTTTTTTATTACGTCATACAAAATTATGAGCTGTAAATTTGCATTTAATTAACAGAATCCTTCCTGCAAGCGACAGACAATCCAATAAAGTCAGTGAAAATGATCCTTGATCATGAATTTCATAGTTTTTCTGAATTGGTGTTTGGATTTTGAAAATTAAAGAAGAGGAAACCCACATATAAGTGGGGCAAGAAACACCACCTGTAGCACTTGGGGACTAGTCAGCAGGTGGATGCTTCAAACTTTATTTCTAGGTAAAATTGCCTTGAAAAGACACAGGAAAACCAAATGAAATTTGGAATGGCTTGAGACAGGAAATAGATAATTGAAATAGGGGTCTAGTCTACACCTAAAAATAACAGATTTTGTTATATTTCTCATATCACTTCCACTAGCTCATGTCACAATCTGGTGAAAATTCAGTTAAACTTCTCTTCATTCAACTTTGGATCTCAGATTGAAAACTCTACTCAACTTCATTTGACAACTCAATCTCAATTCCCAGTTCATCAACACTTGACTCACTTCTTCTTGTTCAACCACTTCTTACTCAATTCTCATTTTTCTTCTCTTTCTTTCAATCTTCTGTTTCTCTTTCTTGTTCTCATTTCTTCTCAACTCTTCATTAAATTGATTGTCATCTTCTGACCGGTAAGACTGTTCAATACTTCTTCCAATCATTCAACTCAACTCATCAACTTCAATTCTTACTAAATTGAATTCTCCAGTCATATCTTTCCTTTACTTCTCAATCTCACCCCGTCTTGTCAATCCTACTCTCCTTTCTTCACATTCCTGTCTCCTGAACTCTTTCTTCTATTCTCTTTTTCATTCTTTTCATTTTCTAATTCTTTTTTTCATTGTCTTTTCTAACCTCTTTCTTCTTTAAATTCTGGCTCTTTTTTCTAGTAATCAATCAACTCAAATTCAAACTCTTTAAAATTTCACTTCAGCTAGAGGGAGTTAAGTGGCCCTCTTCTCTTGAGCGACACAAGAAAATTTACCCACACAGAACCCAAACATCCAGTGTAACACCCATTGATAAGGTTATTAAGGATATATAATTAAGGGTAAAACAGTGTTATAATAATCAGAACCATGGTGTTGTGGTAACAGAAGGTAGACCAGGGAAATTTTAGCCAGATTGGTAGTAAACAGCAATTGATGTTCTAGTTGACCAATATTCATAGCAGACAGATTGGTATTGAGAATGTAAAGCCATGAGAAGGTCCATTTTCCTGAGTGAGACAAAAAACCAGCCACCTTGTGAGTGGCAAAAACATCACCCAGCAGTGTAACTAGCTTAGGCATGATGTCTGAGCCTTGCCTAAACAAGTGTGTTGTGATCTTAGTATCTTCATTGGGCTTCAGGAGCTCTCCCACAATTGGTTGTACTACATAGAACGTTACTTATTGTAATGATATTGAGTCAATTTGAAGCTGGAATGAGTCCAGCTGTTTAAATATATTGGAGCTTGCTCAAAACTCTGGAGGGACATTCAGACAGGTAAGTACAAGGACTTCCAGATCCAATTTCTTACCAACCATCTTATTTTCAAGTGGGTTCAACCTGGCTCAACCAGTCCATGAAGAAAGTAAACACTAGATCAAGGGTTGGTTTTTGCTTGGGGTGAACTAAACTAGTTTTCTGAAGGCTTTTGATGGGAGTTGATTGTCAGTAACAGTAGGCTATACAGAAAATTCAATAATTTTGTTGAACTCTGACAGAAATAAAAGCAATTCAAAACAGTTTGAACAAATTAGTTATGTAAATACTTGATGGGGTTAGTTGGGTGTCGACATTTGTGTTTAGTTTTGGAAGGTTTGAAGGGTTTTTTTTGAGCCAGTGGTATCTGATTGGGTGAGAAAAAGCAACCCACATCAAATAAGTTGTTGCCACATACTACCAAGCCACAAGGTTTCTTGTACCAACACAGAATAGGGGAATTTTTGATATTTTGATTTGTAGACCAAGTAACATTTCTGACAGCAGACAATAAATTTATGTTCTGGGTCTAGATTGAGGTGTTTATGAATATCCTTGGGGATCTTTGTTACCATTTTGACCAGGTGTGGTAGTTGGCAGCAATTCTAGATAAGATATGCAAGATAAAATAACCACTTCAAGACATTTTTCTACCCTGAGTCTGAGACAGCAAAAAGAGATTCCACTAGGCAACAAAAAATACATAACATATACTGAAAGTTCAGAAATTTGGTAGGTTTAGAACTTGGAAAATAATTATACACACCATGTGTTATTTCAATTGGTTGGTATTCTATGTGAGATGGATCAGGGAATTTGCTGAGAGGAAGTCAAACCAGTGATTTTGGAAATTTTGGTATGACTCTATTTGCTGCTTTTGGCCAAGTTTTTGAGTTTAAAAAGACTCCTCAAAAGGTGATCCTGTCCTTGAAAAAAGGGCATTTTTCCTGCACTTGGGACAAGAGCAAAGCATCTTTTCATTCTGCCTCTCCATTCCTACAAGTAAGGGAAGAAACTGGGATCCAAATAGTCAGTATCAGACTGATCGGTTTGTCAAGACAGTGCAGGAGGTTGACGTGGAAAAAGAGATGTGATGTTGGTTACAGCAGTGTTTTTTTGCTCAGGAAGAGCTGATGGGATTAGAAGAGGGTACTGTGTGGGGTTGTCAGATGTGATTTGAAGTCATGGGGAAGCCCCTAGCTGAGCTTTCTTGCAGCTGCACAAGTTCTGCTAGAAAGCCACATGCTGCAGTGTGTCTGAACAGAAAACCACATTGGGTACATGCTTGTATATTATAATAAATTGATGAAGAAACTCATTAGAGATAAAAAGTAATTTGAAAGGATCACAGAATAGACACAGAGCTACTATACACTACTGTGATGAATGTATGTACTATGCGAGACCTTTTCCTGATTTTTATCTACTGGCTTGGGTGGGAGGTCCAATGATTGAAACCCATAAGGACATCATTTCTGTGAGAAATCTGCCCAGTCAAGCAAACCAAGACAACCCCATGATGAGGAGTAATCCAATCCAAACATCCAGACCAATTGTTTTTTTATGGTTTGGCACATTCAATCTAATCTATGGCCCAGTGTTGTGCTTTCTGTTTTAATTTGGGTGAGGAGGCCTCATCACGAGGTCTCAACATGTGAGAAGTAATTTGAGAGAAAAAAGGAGGTTGTACTCTTGGTTCTGTATCAAAAAAAAGAGTGAAGGAACGAAAAAAAATCCAAGGAGAGAATGAGACATAAAAGAAGTATGTAGTCTTGGTACATGCTTGTGAAGATAAGAAGGAATTGATCTGAAAGTTTTCTTGTTAACAGGAAGTGTGAATGATAAATGTTCATTCGGATGGTTCTTTAAGTAAGCACACAACAAGCAGTTGAGATGATGAGGCCTCATTTTTTTATTTGCCTTTGAGAACTTGAGTAGAATATAATTATCCGCTGGGACAAGCCTAAATCTCAAATGGACGACGGGCCAAACCAAGAAAATGAAAAGAAAAGAGCAGAGGATTAAACGACAACCAAGGAGAAGAAGAAAGAGGAAGAATGAGTGTAGATGGGTTTTAGATCGGAAGGCCGGCGCCGTGTCGGCAAGCCTCGGTTACAGATTTGTGTCTGGAGTACTTGAGGTTTCTTACGACTAGATGTGGGATTTCAAGGGTGGTCAGTCAGGAGCCAATCAGATGTGAGGATGAAAGATGTTGGGTAGACTTACAGTCTTCACGCAAGTCGCAGACTGGCAAGTTGACAATGCAATCGTTGCTCATCATATCGCTTGGAGTAAGCCTTTGCGAGACAGACGACAAGATGCTCAGCCAATAATGGTCTCAAGACTTCTACAATGGAATAGATGAGACTTACTTGGAGACGTCAGCAAAGACATCATGCTCGAAGTTTCCGTATTTTTGTTGGCACTCCAATGAGTTCCTGACGATGAACTCGACCGAAAAGCCATACTTATTGACGGCGGCATCGGCGCCGCGAATTCTTTTCATGGTCTTCTTCTTATTAGCCCGGACGACATTGTATAACCTGTTAATCAAAAACGTTGAGGTAAGTTGCTATTGAGAGGGTGGTCAACCTATCGGGAAGTTCGTACAGTTTTTCTTTACGATCACAGTACGATAGAACTTCTTTTCCTGAGTCCGCTCCACCAGGTCCTTTGCCTTGACAGTCGCTCTACAGATCCAACAAGTAATGAGAATGTGTCCAACCAAAACAAAGGATTGTCGATCACAAAACTCATTGTGCACTTACGGGTGATACAGTGACATATGCGTGCTTTTTTCAACCCAATTCAGGACAGTCAGCACACGCAGATGTAAAGCAATGTGAGAAGGATTGAAGGGTATTTGGGCTTGCCTGTGAGCGAAGTAACCTTGCCAACAAGCGTCCTTGGACGATACGGATGATAGATTGCTCGGTAGTCTCCATGATGCCAGTGGGCGAGGGGGGATTAAAGAAGCTGCCACCGGCCAAGATCTTAGCCAGACCGTTCTCAGAGTTAATTCCAGCCGTGAAGGATTTCTCAGTGGCCTCGGTGATGTGGCCGGCAATGGCTGCTTGGGCTTGAGAGATGTAGAAAGAAAGCTTAGACCACTGTGATCGATCAAGACCGAGGAATGTGAGCACTCTACACCGAAAGCTACCAGCTATCCATGGAGGTGCTTACAGGTACAAAGGATGCCGTATGGGGGGCCCCTTGGAGCCAGGCGGCGATGCCTGCTCCGATAGTCGTCGCGGCTAGGATTTCTGCAGCGATTGCCACGACCATTAACGCCGAAGATGCAAACAGGTTAATGATCAATAGGGAAATTGCCCCGTATGCAATCCCCCGCCAGAGATCATTGAAGATCCACTGCAAGTTGACCTCGAATTTTGAATCAGCAATATTAGGGGTGCTGGTGGGAGGAGGAGGTTTTGGATAAATTAGTTGCGTTGGAGAACACTAGTTGGTGCTAAGGGGAAGTGCGCTTACAGATCCTGGGCCATGGAGGCGGATATGGCTAAAGACACAAAGGAGGGGAGCGTTGTGAGTCATGGGTTGATGAAATAGATTCTGCGTGAGGATATTAACCTTGTAGTTGAGCAAGGGAATAGTTGATGGAGTCCGTTAAAGCATTTATGAAGGAAGTGTACTCTTGGGTAGCATAGAGAATCTGCCATGCGGGAGCTTGGACAGGATGACATTGCTGATACGGGGGGTACAGAGGTGGAATTAGGTCAGGACTGCTGACCCTACGTGGTGAAGAGATGGAAAGATTGCTTACTTGACCAGCATTACAGATCTCGCCGATGCCACAAATGAAGTTTCCGGCACCGTTTGCAGCAGCGTATTGCTACAGAAGAAAAATCGGAGTGAGAAAAAAAAAGAGGGAAGATCACGTGAGACTCAAGCTGAAAGACTGACAGCAATGGTCATGTTTTGGCCAGGTAAGCTCCTCAATGTGTTGTCAATGTCTAAAAGTTTCCATGTGGCGGGGGTGATAGGGAGCTTCTGACATCCTCGAGGATCACTGACCGGTTGCGGAGTTGTGGGAACGGCTTGAACAGTTAGAGGACAAAAGGTTGTGAGTCGGTTGAATTCTTTGAAGAGCTTTAACTCTGGATTGTGACTGACTATTGACGTTTGTCGGCGCCGGCGTTGGCGTTGGCGCACCGGGAGCTGAGGAATGCAAGAGGGTTAGGGAGCCCGAATCTGAATGACAGCAGCTCTAGAAATTTAGAGAAGAGCTTACGAAGAGAGCGTCTCTCGTGAAGGGAGCCTTGCTGTTGATCTGTTGCCTTGGTCTGAGCAGTCACTGATAGCAGCGAGAGTGACGCGCAACAGACAACGGAGAGCTTCATCAATTGAAGTCCCTTTGATTGAGTCCTTCGCATTGCTGTCTGATAACAGGAATGTTGGTGAGGAATACGTTGACGGGAATACCTTCAGAAGCTTGACTGGATATAAATTATGGAATGAATGAGCGTATGCTTGAAGAGAACTGGTGGAAAAGAATGATGGGCAGATGAAGTAGGGTATGGCGAGCGTCTGATGGGACGGGGGTTATAGGATTGCTGTTTCCCCCAGCGTCTCCAGCGGAGCTACCCACAAGATGAATGCAGAGCCGGCCACTGAAACACGTCTCCAATCCAGTGTGTGTACGGTGATATACTGTTTCCATAACTTGTAGCTTGTGCTGTCCCGACAAGAGGACACGAGAAAGATGGCCGAAGGGGAGGAGCGCATTGAAACAGTGCTCCAGATCCATGGTATGGCTGGCTGTATGTGATACTGGCGAAGAAGACTGATGAAACACAGGGTGCACTACTCTGACTCCGGTACCGAATCCGAGACAGGGGCAGAGTGCTCGGCGCAACAACTCTAGGCCGCTCGGAACAACTGACCGAGGACACAGTGTCCACAGCCATCTCCAAGGCTTCATGAGATAGGGCTGCAGCAGCCTCTGAGGCCACAATGGCCAACACTCCACTACTGATTAATGCGCCTCGATTGACATCACACGTCACACAAGCAATTTAAACGAATGGTTGGGTAGGCAGAAATAATATGTACACGCCCAACCGAGTATTTCTGTGCACTAGCTGTTTGCAGAACGTGCAGCCTCAACAGCGCCCATCACGGGACGATCTAATGGGAACACTCTCATTACATTCAACTGGTTCGAGATTGTTCTCCTAACACTGGTTAGGGATGTACTCGTGGTGCCAAAGTTTTGGATTCAAGTAATGGGTAAAAAATAGTAGCTGGAGGATGGACGCGGATAGAAAACTGATTCAAGACAACAATCTGACAAGATCAAGTTTGAGCTGTGCCAGAGTAGGATCCATACGGATAGAGAGGGTCGATGCCGACCCAGATTGTGAATGTATTTATATTGAAGTAGAAGAGGTAAATCTCTCAAGACGCTAGATTAGCCACCCGAACATTACCCGCCTTCTCGTCACCGGCGTAGGCCAAAACGTACTTGGACGGATGCCAAGCAATACTATTAACTGGGAACGTCAAGTTATCGATTTTTCGGACTTGATGTCCTGTTGAGACTGCCGACTGCTTCCCCCCAGAAAATCAAAGAGAAAACCATCAGGTGTGATTCAGTTTCCAATAACACTTTTGGTAATATTTAAGGCCAAGTCACGTACGACGTCAATGAAGAAGTCTTTTCCTGCAACGGCGATAAAGTCACCATCATATGAGAAACTGATCGTTCGCACATCCGACCTACATACCCATAGAATAATCAAACCTTCGGATGTGAGCATTGTATCCAATGTGGATCAGATCGACCATGATAAAAAAAACAGTGATCGGCAGCGGCTGTCGGTGCCCGACAATCAAGATCCTAAAGCATCTTTTGGTTTGCACGATGTCGGGGGCCAGCAGCCGATCCAACTTCTGTCACGACGGACAAGGGAAAGAAAGGGAAATGCGACGGACTCGAGATGGGGAAAAGTGTTGACACAATAGAATTCTTCGAGGTCGATCAGGCTGACAATCGAATCTGCTCCACCTACTGCTATGTATCTGGAATCACCTTTACAATCAATGATACACTCCCAATTCTTCTTTGGGTTTGTCTGCTTCACTTACCGTCCTCGAGGGTCGATATCTAAATAAAAAAAACAGGGGATGGTCGAGTTATTAAGAGTAGGACAAGTTACATGTGCATTGAATTCTCAGTTCTATCGTATGTACCGTATTCTTTTCCGCTTATTGTATCGAGAGAGAAAAAAAAAGAAAGGAACTCGACGTACCAATGCAATTAATAACACAAGCATGGGCATCGTACCTATGGAAGTCGGTCAACTTGGCAGAGTCTCCTTCTCGTGAGAAGGCGTAAGTAACCACGGAGCCGGCTCCGGTTGGAACGAAGAGATAGTCACCCGAATGAGAAAAGGAGACCTCATTAATCTGATCTTTTTGTCCCTTTAATGATGATTCTCATATATATATCACCAATCAAATTT
Organism: Puccinia horiana; assembly: GCA_001624995.1. Classification (NCBI taxonomy): domain Eukaryota; kingdom Fungi; phylum Basidiomycota; class Pucciniomycetes; order Pucciniales; family Pucciniaceae; genus Puccinia; species Puccinia horiana. The sequence continues at coordinate 1,269,222 of LWDY01000007.1, forward strand.
CTACTAAATTTTTCTCAAACAAAAAGATGGGGGGAGGGGAGAGACAAACCTCACTAGCGGTTGGACTCTTAGAAAACTCGACATGTTCGCCCAGTTTTTTTCCGGTTGAAGAGTCGTAAAATTGGAGACGATCCTTGGAGTCACCGATCGCGACGATTGACGCATCCGGCGACCAACATAGATTGAGGAAGGATAGTTTCGAGTCATTTTCGACGGTCCGGATCGGTTTGGATCCCTCTAGAAAGGTCGATCGATTAAAGGATTGGTTAATCGATGGGATCGAAGGAGATGCTTAAGTGTTAAGGATCCTCACGTCGGATGTCCCAGAATCGCAGCGTGCCATCTTCACCCGCGCTGGCTAATCTTTCGGGGTGGGTAGGATCCCATCGCAACTCTGGAAAGGAGAAAATAAAGGTCAGGCTTCTTTTCTCCCTATGGATAGTATTCAGCTGTGAGCATACGGTTGATCCGACTGGAATGACCCTTCAATTCGGCGGAGGCCTTGCCATCTGATCTAGAGATAAACGTCCAGAAGATGGTTAAAAATGGATGGATGGAGTCGATGGCTGTTAGTGATCGGATGAGCAGATGGCAGAGAAGAGCATTGGAGGGACGTACAATCAGCACGCTCTGGGTTCCATATCCGAATCCCTTCGTCCTTCGAGCCGCTTGCCAGTTTCCTTCCATCGACCGACCAACCGAGGGTGAAGACACTGGAAGACTGAACCACTCAGCCCGAGTTTCCTGTAGCAATCGATGAGAGAGAAGGTGTACTGACGGTCCGGTGTGGCCAGTGAGCAGTCGAGTGGCTGGAGGCTTGAGTGCCATCGTCGCAGTTGTCTGTGATAATGTATGCGCTGGGTTTATAACGCTGGGCAGCCAACCCACGATGACAGACATAACGCTTGTCAGCCAATCCACTGCAGAAGCATAACACGGCACATAACCCGCGATGAACCTCTCCAGAGTACTCAGACCAGCACTCAGCAGAGCACACTCAACCACCACTGCCTCCGACCACAGACCAAAACCATCTCCGCCGAAACCCGACAGTCTCCATCTCGCTCCTGACCAGCCAAAGACCCATTTTGGATACAGGGATGTGCCCGAACAAGCAAAGCAAAGCCTGGGTATGTGTGTCTCCACTGATTGCTCGTCCAGGGAGGCTATGTGCTGAGACCAGCCCGGATACCCAGTCGGACAAGTCTTCAGCTCGGTGGCTTCGTCGTACGATGTAATGAACGATGCCATGTCGTTGGGCATCCACCGGCTCTGGAAGAACCACTTCGTCAAGTCACTCGATCCGCATGGGGACATCCACTGTCTAGACGTGGCCGGTGGCACAGCGGATATCGGACTGAGGATACTGGACCATGCCCGACTGGTACACTCCGATCGACAGACCAAGGTCACCATCCTCGATATCAACCCGGACATGCTGGCCGAGGGACAGAAAAAAGTCAATCGAACAATGTACTACGGCGGAGACCAGATCGAATTCAAGCTCGGTAATGCACAGGACCTACGTCCCTCCGAAATCGAAGATAACTCCATCGACCTTTACACGATCGCCTTCGGGATTCGCAACTGCACCCACATCGATGCCGTCTTGAAGGAGGCCTACCGAGTCTTAAAAAAAGGCGGTCGGTTTAGCTGTCTCGAATTCGGGAAAGTCAATAACCCCTTGCTGGCCGGGTAAGTCCTTCTCAGCCTCCTCCAGAGACGATCTCCAGTTCTGACAATCTCACCTACAGAGTCTACGAGATGTATTCCTTCAACGTGATCCCCAACCTAGGCCACATCCTCGCCTCCGATCGCGACTCTTACCAATGTGAGTCTCACTACACATTCCACCCTTTTCGTTCTCTAACCGACCCTTCTTTTCTCTAGACCTTGTTGAGTCCATCCGACGCTTCCCCACCCAAGCTAAGTTCGCCGAGATGATCCAAGACGCAGGATTCGTCCTACCGGACGCTCATAAACACTTATCAAAGGACCGTAACAAGGGATGGGAAGACCTCACCTTTGGGGTCGCTTCTATTCACAATGGCATCAAGCTCTAAGACACTCTCATCTACTTCTTCACACCCTCCCCTCCGTACGGCTCTCAAACCACACCTTTCAAAACAATCAGCTTCCTCTTTATTTATTCCCCGTGCTTGTAATACCTGGTTTATCTACCTTCATATGCTTGTGTTCTTACATGCGAGCTTCCAGGGCTCAACTATTATACCTTATTTTGACTACTTCCTTAGAAACTTACCATAAAAATAAATTAAAACTTATTATCTTAACCTAAGCAAAAACAATTTGCATGTGAATGTATCTCCCATACTACCTTCTTTTCTTTCTAAAAAAAAACAACAACTGTGCTAGTTTTCTTCTTATAACTTGAGAAATTTATCATTATGATGTCATCATTTTCTCCAAGTTGGATGGATACCAGACTGGACTGACCAAAAAAATGAAACAAATAATCAGGTCTGGTTCAATCTTATGTCTCCATCTTCCATTAAACGAAATGAATAGAGGCTTTGGGAGCCAAACAATCTCTGTCCTATTGTAACTTTTTGCATTGACTGAATTCATGAAATGTTAATGGTGCAACGCAAGCCAACTCTTTTTTTAAAGCCAATCTTAGGCTACCCTTATTATTTGGGGTAGGGAATTTTGTTAACAACTCAATAAAACAGGAATTCTAACTTTTTTTTCTGTACATATACCACATCTTCATGAGGGAGTTATGTAGTGGGTTCAAAAATTATAAATTAAAAGACTTTTGATGGAATAATTGGGAGGACTAGTGATGCTCAAGGAGATACTCCTTCTAGCTATATCACTTCCTGTAATAGAATTAGTTTTTTTGTTTTTGGTTATTTACCAAGTTAGTCAGATTTTGATATGGTGAGTAAGAATAATTACCAAGTTGGTCGGATGTTGATATGGTGAGTATAAAAAAAAAAGTGAGTGGGGAGGAGCATTATGTAAATATTCCTGAGGGACCTTAAAGCAAGTGGGGTCTTAATATTCCCACCAAAAATCAGGACATAGTTGACAGGTATCTTTGTCAAGAAGCCTGTTTTTCTGGGGCCTGTGACATAAGGATTTTTATATACACCACATGAAAATCTCTGCAATAGTTAAACATCTTACCCCCCCTTTATTTAGATTTTTTAGGGAAGTGGAGAAAAAAAACCAATCTTGAATTTGGGAGTATTCAATCCAATTGATGATGCAAGGATGGGAGTCATCCACTCAACTTAACCCTCCTCCCCCCAAAAAAATATGGAACCCATGGGAGTTGATCTGCCAAAACTTAACTGAGTTCACAAGTCAATCAACAAGCCCCATAATCAGAATTTGTTTTTGAAAAACTCTGGGGTTGCCTTCAAAAAACAAAGCTGGGGTGTTACATTGAGATACAATACCAGGAGTCTTTCATGTTTGGTATTGGATGCGCAACACCAGGCCCAGTGGCAGCACTGGCTCAACTAATCCATCAGGCAAGTCAGTCCAACAAGTAAGCACCAATCAGTCTAGCAGCAACCCACCACCGGGCCATCAAACTCGTTGGACATTCTCAGTCCTGGCACTTGTCGGAATGGTGTGTCCGACAAGATAGTTTTTGCAGTGCAGGCATTATTGTGTATCAATAAAATTTAATGAATATGGTGTGATAAAAAGGAAACTGTTATTGTTAACATAATGGGTATCATATTTCAAATACTTCATGGCATGTTAAAATACATCCCAGCCTTTAGCAGGCCAGACAATGAGAAGATGGGCCAAAAGAGGCCGTTATCAAATGCTTTTTAGGTCCCAAGTCTATTATCAATATTTTAATGGGTATCAGAAGTTGATACCCATTAAGATATCAATACAGGTTGGCTGAAGGCCTTCCCATTATTGGTATCAAGACTCAGCCTCATTTTTGATACTAATACACATTTTGGTATCAAAAAACCAATACTTTCTGGCACAATACTAATTCCTGTATTGGTATTGACCCACAGTTTTCAAAAATAGATGATATCTTTCAATACCCAAACACCTCTTAACCATTGAACTTAAAATTCAAAACCAAAAAAATACATAGACAAGTACCAAACAACCATATTCCGCCCACAGATAACAGCCCCTCTAGAAGTAATGTGAGCCCTGGAAGTGCTATGCTGCTACACAAATTAACTTGGAAAGATTGGAAGCATTAGCTAGCAAACTTGTACCAAGCACGGGGGAATGTTGAATTATCACCCCAGCAATGGTGGGCAGATATGTTCTCCAAATGGAGAGCTCTGACTGTAATGAAACCTTTACAGTTACATTATCTGCCATTGAGAGGTGGTGAGTTCAACGTGAGCAAAATTGATTGTGCTCAATTCAAAAACAATCATTTTTAAATGGTTCCCTCCACAGAAAGCCAGCGCAAAATTACTTCAGTGTAAGGATTGAACTGTCAACCTCAACTTGGACACCCCAGGTGGGACTGATTAACCATTAAGCTAGTTAAGCTAGATGTAAAAATGTGTCTTGATTTTTCTTATGTATCTTGGTTTTTTTCAGACCAGTACATCACCCTCAAAAGAGTTATGTTACCCAATTGGTTTTATGTAAGTTATGTGACTTGAATACAATATTTTTTTAGTTACATTACAAAAATAAAAAAAATTGGATAACTTCAAAGTTATATTCTCTAATCATCACCCTGCTGTAACACCAAATAATGTATCTGCCCACCTTTGAAACTATGGACTGCTTGATGCAAATTGCTAACACACCTGAGAGAAAGAACAAGTGTGAGAAGGGAAGTTTAAATACTTAAGGATTGAGTTCAGGTGGCAAGACCTCTGGTGATGGAGTTTAGACCACAAAGTCAAAGCTGCTTGGTGACATCACTTGATGATGTCATCAAAAATAGATTCAATTGAGACTTGAGCAACTTGAGATAGTCAAGATTTCAACGCAACCATGATTATAATTGTGGCTTTAGAATTCAAAGGAGACATCCCAAGTAGTCCCAGAAATGCAATATACAAACAAGGGTAACTGGTCAAACAGTTTGATATCATTTAATATGCCTGCGGTCCCAAAGAAAAAATGCCATAGCCAGAATTTGTGGTTGGAAAAGGCTGCTAAGACAATAGTTGGCTTTTTTCCCTTTCCTTTGTACTGCCTGGCCATTGTGATGGGGTAGTTCTTGTTGGAATGCTTATACCCTGTCACGTATTCTTCTACTATAGTTATACTTTTGGTGTTGTATATAGTTTGTCATACCTCTGATCCCGGTGCTCTCAACTCACTGAATACAAACCACATTTTCCTTAGTGTCAGCTCCCAGTGTCACAAGACATCAGTCTGTGAACTTCAGTCCTTGCAGCCCCTGTGCCCCTCAACAGTTCTTCCATGCCCAGTGCATGCAGTCCAGGCTGCCAATGAAGCCTGGTAAGCCACAAGCATTCTCATAAAGTCTTTGGGGCCTGGCTTTCAAAGTTATTTGTTGCTATAGCATACAGGTAGTTGATTGAATTTCAGAAGTTTGTTAATAATTTGTGTGCTGTAGCTTCACCTGTACAGCAGTATTTGTTGGTAGTGTCCATCACACAACCTTAGGCAAGTTGGAAAACATCCTAACTCAATAAAGTCCCTTCTTCAGAGGGTCCTGCAGGGACCCTCTGGGGGAGGGACTTAATGTCTGCATGTATGCCCTAGAGAATTTTGTTTTTTCATCTTTTTTGTTTAGCACCCTCTACACTGCTCATTATGGCTCCTGCCCTCACACATGAGTGGTACAAAAGATGTGCACCATTCTCCTCCTCCTGATATAATAAAACAATCATAAACATTGCCTTTGGTTTGGCCGTGATCTTCTTTTTATCAATTTGTGGAACCAAATGGAATGCCTGTAAAACAGTCTTACAGTGAGCTGTATCAGAAATTCCAGTGCTGTATTGCATTACAGTTTGCCCTTTGGTGGGCGGTCACAAGCAACTTCAAGTCCCCAGAAGTCTTAAATGATGGATGGGAAAGGTACATCTGAATTGTGTAAATATTTGGGCTCAGCCCCGCAGACCAACAAGCTCTCAGTGAGAGCAAGTTGAGTTCAAACCTAGCTGTGAGGAAACGTGAGTATACAAAACCTGCAGCAGCATATCTTAAACCTAGACTGATGAAAAACCATAACTCTGTTATGCATCCGGTTACAGATCCCTGGCTGAAATCATCAGTAACAGCAGACAAGAACTCAATTTGAAATAATACAAAGAATAAGTAAGTAATCCTTAGACTCTGAAATTAGAACTAAGCAAAACAAAGCTGATGTTAGCCTAATGGAGCAGTAGCACTGCCCTTACACACAAAATAACCAAGCCAGTATCAACAACTAGCTGCACTATTAAGTAGGAACACAGAGGACATTGAAACAGAGTTAGAGGATCAAGGCCGACTACCCTACCACTTGGAAGATCCAGTGATTGAGGACAATAGTTGTGAGTACAAATAAATGTATAAAACCTGAAAGAATAAGAAATAGAAAATAGGAATGAGACTGAAATGTGATGTCGCTTGGACAGCCAATTCAGAAGTAAACTCAGTCCGACAGACCCACTCTTAAGCACAAAAATCAGCTACAAACTGCTTGAGTAGGGCAGTTCACGACTGCCTGATTTTAATAAATTTAGCTGCATTTTAAATCTGCATCAGAAAAGTTTAAGGAAGGTTTATGCATGCTTGTTCAACAAGTTCTGCATGAAGGCCTGTGGATCCCTTGGATCATCAGACAAAACCAGCAACAGAGGTTCATGTTGGTCTTGGGTAGACCCGCCCTGTCTGCTCTACGCCCAGCATGCCACAACAGTCAGAAAGTGTACACATGTCCAATTAAAATAAGCAAACCTGCAAGGGAGTTCCATGGTGAATCCCTTGCTTAAATGGCCTGTTCATGTAAGTGCCAATTTAAAATTACAACCTGCATAAGCAGGAGTCGTGAAATCAGAAAAAACGAAATCAGGCAGTCATGAACTGCCCTAGTAAGTTGTATGCTAGAGATGTGAGAAGGCTGTCAGGATACTGACTTCATGATTCAATTCTCGGCACTACTTGCAAAACAGAACTCTCTTAATCATATTCCTCAACTCTCATCTTCTCTTCTTTACTCAACATATCAGAAACAGAGTTGTAAACCTGCTTTTAGTTGAATTAGATGTTTCCTTGTTAATTACAGGGTGAACTTGTTAATAATGAAATACATCTTTTAGTTGCTACATTTCTTTTAAATTGGCAGTGCTATCAAACAGGATCCTGCACTCATTTCTGTCAAGAAGGAACATCCAATATTGGTAGGAGCAAAAAGTTATCAGCTTTCTAAAAACAAATGTCTATTAAAAGGCTCATGCTCTAGAGCTGCAAATCAGACATTGGGTGTAAGTCCCCCCTTTGGAGGGTCCCTGTGGGAATTCAGTCCCCCTCCCAAGACAAGGGACTTCATTAAGTAAGGATTGCAGCACAGGTGGCTTAAGTTCTTGAAGGGAAGAGAGACCCCATTTACTAGTACAGTCATATGTAGCACAGAACACAATCAGTTTTTATGAACCTTTTTCTAATAAAATCAAAACCAATGAACAGCTTACAAGTATTTGAACAGAATACAGTAAAATGGACACAATTTTCAGAACAAGTTGCTTTCTCATTGGGAAGTGTCATTTGAAGTCTTCATTGCTGTATACTGAACCAGGCTGGAAATAATCCTTCATCAGCTTTGTATGGCTGTGCAAGTGGTTCTTTTTCTTGTTTGGACAATGTTGTTCCCAGACCTTTGGTTCCTTTTCATTGAGCCAAATTCTTCCAGAAAATTGGGTTTTTGTCTTCTCTGGAATTGGAAACAGTTCCAAACAAATCCTCAACGAGTTGGTGTTGCTTGGCGGTAAAGTTGATCATGTGTTGTTTGAGTTAGCTACTTAAGCTTAGCAGGTTAGCCAACCGGTGTCAATTGGACAGCCGCAGCTTGTTAGCTGAGCAGTAGCCCAGTTTTGACAACATGCCACATTTCAGGCTTCACAACCATCTTGGATCCCTCAACCCACTGCCCAGCCACAGGGAGTATTATTGCTGTTATATTTTTCATAGATGGAACAATGTGTTCATCATTTAGTTGGCACAATTTGTGTGTTGTAATGAGATGAACTTTAGAGGTTGTGGGCCTTTCTCTTTTTTTGTGGAAATTGAACCTATGACCCATAATTCTGGCGGTAAAATTGAAGGTGCAACCTATCCGGACCATCCAAAGGAATTCCAGTGGGTCACACTTGCAGTAGACTGGCGGTTACTTGTACGTAGAACACTTGATATTATCGGTGTAACACCTCGCCAAATTGCAGACAAGTAAATCTATCCAATTAGTTAATCGAGTTCTTTGTATCTGCTTCAGTTTTCTGCGCTCCAAGATGGAGACTCACCATTCACCGCAATGACTATGACGCTGGGTACAAAAGAAACAGGAAAGTCGCACTTCCAGTTCATTCATATAAATCTTTACAGATCTTCTAATTGTTGATCACACAGAGTGGAAATCTGTGTAGATGATGTGAACTCTTACTGTTCGGAATCTCCCTGATTATTGCACAAATCAGTCACCCCTAAAGAAAGCTAGGAGTGTGTTTAAACATGAGTCACTATGAGCCGCACGTTTTATGTGGGGCTTATTGTTGAATGATAATGCAAATCCCTCAAGAATGAAGTTGACTCGAAATTGAATTGAAAATGAAATGAAATCAAAGTGAATATTCATTGTGATGAAATCGATGTGAAGCCCGAACTCAGATCCCCAACGGAGTTTTTCCTCAGCTGATTTTAACTCTATCGCTCTCATTCCATCAAACACATCACGAAAGCCCTTAATTCACTGACCGACCAAATTTCTATACTGCCGATTCAATTCCGAAAAACACAATAACTCATTCAAGACTTGCAAGACTCAGGAGGAGCAAGGATTAGCCCAAGTGGAGGCTTGTTGCTTTAAAAATTCCGTTTCATTCCTACTATCGTCTTGTCATTGTCTATTTGAGTTATCGGTTAGAAGTTGAACTGTAAGAAGGTATTTAATGAATTTCTTCACTCGTTTATCATCATTATGTTCTTTCTTTTCATTTCATTTCTTTATCTTTTTCTTCTTTTTATTAACCTTTTATTTTTGTTATCTTTTTCAGTTGTTTACTACTATTAGCATTAGGTGTTAGCTTCAATAAAGTACTTCAAAAGATCTCAAAAACCTACACTTATGCCATGGTAAACTTGTCGGTGCCTTGTGTAGGGAGTCACAAAAACGTAAATTGATCCAAAGCAGATTTTGAACAGCGAGTGGGCTTTGCTTAAGGAGACTAACAAGAAAAAACAGAGGAAGAGGAATCTTACGGCAACTCACTATCCCGCCAAATCTCAGAGGCGAAGAACGTCGATCAACTCTCGGTGAACTTCTTGATGGCCTTCGCCACAAAGTACTTACCTAGCAGTGTGCTTCGAGTGGCCTGTTATGGACTCGCCTGGAGCTTCCATTGATCTACAAAATAAACATCTACTGAACACTTGCAAAGAGCTCGACGGTAAGCACTTAGTGAGGGTCGGGACTCGGTACATTGAAGTAATTCAAGAGAAGCTATCCAGCCGCCTACTTGCCTCGGCAAATTGGCGGTACACTTTTGATGACCCCAATCACATCCGGTCATGAAGACTGAGAAGGGGTTGGCTCAGAAGAGCACAAGCCGCCGGGAGGCCGCAAATTGCAATGGACTGAGTGCGAAGCGCTGAACAATCTTGTTCAAAACTCTTGTAACTGGTAGCTCGACACCACCGCGTACTTGGCGCTCAGCAGTGTTTGGCGGAGCTGAGCTACCCGCTGGCAGTCGCGTCCAATTCAGAGAGAACTCACCAATCCGCGTCTCTCTGATGCAGCAATGGTGCTGAGCGCTTGCGCTGGTGTCTATTTAAGCTGATCCTCTGGCCCGTATCCTCGTCTCCCCCTTCCAGATCTTCCAGTCCCTCTTCCACTTTTTTCTCAATCCTCTACCACTCCTCATCTGTTCCCTAAAGCAGTAGTCAAAGGTAAGTGAAAACCTCCCCAGCTTCCCCTTCCCTTCTCCCAATTTTCTTCGCTGCACTTGTATCATCAAACCAACACATCTCCATTCCTTTTTGAATAGTCTTCTATCGACACCCACTTGCTGCCCGGCTGGGGCGCCGAGCCTACAATGGCTCGAAAATCCAGGTAGGCCTAGCTTGCCCTTCCCCTCTGAATTCTCTAGCGTCTTTTAAGATACACTCTCCCCCACTCCACTTCTCGCATCGTCATCCTAATTTCTCATTCTGCTATTCTAGCCGTCCTAGCCCTTTGTCTATCATTGTTCCAAACCGCTCTGCCCCTGGTCCCCTTCCCCAGAGCCCCCTAGTCCAGAGCCCACTCCCTCAGCTGCCTGCTCCCCACGGCACTCCTCCGAGAGTTTCTCGACAAAATGCCATTCGCCGCCCATCGGGTCCCTCTAGCCCAGCTAGTCTCACTTTGGATCTTAAGGACATTGAGCTCAACGGAGTCCTTGTCCAAACTGCCCTAGCCGTTCCTCCGGCCCCTCTTCATGCCCCCACAAAGCTCTTCAAGCTTCCTCCAATGAAGCTATCAAACGTTGACTACAACACTCTTCCTCTGCCTCCGATCCCTCAAGGTTCGGCTACCCCCCGCCCAAAGGCAAGAGTCATCCTTCTTCTTGACAACCTTATTGACGAGCTTCGAAACCTTTAATTGGATGCCGAACTCACCCAGGATGACCCGACCTGAATTTTCTCAACCTTGAATGATTGTAAGTCAATCTTGCCTTCTTTCTTCTGCTATCAATCTCTCCGAGTATACGATTAAATACATCTGATTTCTTTGACTTGAAAAACTGACAGCTTTGCTCTTCCCATCTCTTCCTATCCAGGAACTTCTTTATCTGTGTGTTGTCTGTCTCGGCTCGATTCCTTCTCTGTATTACCTAGTATATAACATTCAATTTTATTTAACTCATTCACACCTTATACGCCTAGTTTCAAAGGCCACTTTCTATTCCCTCGTTTTTCTTCCCCTGGAAATCTGTTGTCGATTAGTATACTGTAGTCCATTTTTAGCGATGTCTGTTGTCTTATTCCGTAGTTCATCGTGAAGGTTTTAATGCCTTCAGACCTTATACACCTAGTTTCAAAGGTTGTCTTCTATTCCTTCATTTTCTTCCGTTGCAATGTTTTACTTATTACGTAGTGTATCCCTAGTTTAGCGATGTAATATTATTCATGATGGTGTAACAAATCCAAATGACTAGTTGGTCAACCTTTACATATAATTAGGTTCAAAGATTTTGTCTTCTATGTCTTCCCTTTTCACTTTACAGAAAAATTAAATTACCCTCGTCGATTCACCCTGGTGTTATGTTATCTTGCTTGTGTTTTTATCTTGTCAGTGAAATTGTTTTGGTGAAAATAATTGTGAGAATTGAACACTAAACAATCAGAACGTCAATTCAACATTAAATAATCTTGTTCTATCTTCAAGGAGGAGAAATAAGTACATTGGTTTGTCTTTTCTCAAAACCAATTTCTCAAGGAACGATACTTTCTTCCCTCCCCCCAGCCCAGCTATACAGTTAGCTTGTTCAAAATATATGGTCTGGACACATCTGTTACATTGCGGATGACTCTTAGAAAAGCTTTCCTTTTTGATTGATTCATTGTTTTTGTTTTGGTTTGCATTAATCAGCAACCAACATAAGTATTACAAATTTAAAACCATGAATGTTGAAGCTGGATATGAATTCCTTAGGGGACCAAGGTATTTCAGGTGATGGAATTTTTTTGGGTGCAGGAATATATTTCCATGTGGTGCTTTATGAGTATAATGGGGAATGAAGTGAGGAATTGATGAGGTATTAAGATAGGGTTGGCCTACACGCACTCCAAGTTTTACTGATTGCACTCCATGTTTTTGACTGTGATGATGGGGTACTCAAAAAAGTGGAGTCCTGCAGCTATGCACACCAAAGTCATTTAGTGTCCAGACATGCACTCTGTTCACTTTGGAGTACAGGTCCACCATCCAGGTACTCCAGATACCAAATTGGTGGAGTGAAGCTGGATGCACTCCTAAAAAGATGATTTCAGGCCCAAGCATGCCACCCTCTTGGTGGAGGATGTTGGCTTTCCACTCCAGCTGGCACATTACCAACTGGAGTGCACTCTAAGTCTCCTCCTTTTTTTGGAGTGCCCAGAGTAGCAAGCCATTTGGAGTGCCCGGAGTGCCAAGAGGAGCAAGCCAGCCAATCAAATACCTGTATGAATGCATTCCTCTACTTCTCTGCCTCTGTAGCAAAACAAAGGGGGTTGGAAGTACGACTCCCAGAGATTGGACAAACGACTCCCACGACCGAGTCGACGTCCAATCTGGGAGTCGTTCGTCCAATCCCACCACAGGGATTGGGAGTTGTTCTCCGAAAGTGAGAAAAAAATAAAAAAAATAAAAGTAAAGGGAGTCGTCCTCACCGGCCGGTCCACTGACCGGAAGGATTTTCTTCCGGTCAGTGAGCATTTGTACCTCACAATCGGAAGGATTCCTCCTGGCTGATGAGGTACAAAAACCTCATCGGAAGGAAGAACTTCCTTCCAATCGATGAGGTACAAAAAGCTCATTTGTCGGAAGTAAATCCCTTCCGGTTGATGAGGGCGTTGTACCTCATCGACTGGAAGGATATCATCCCCGCTGATGAGGTTTTTGTACCTCATCAGCCGGGAGGAATCCTTCCGGTTGATGACGTCGTTGTACCTCATCAACCGGAAGGGAATCCTTCCGATTGTGAGGTACAAATGTTCACTGACCGGAAGAAAATCCTTCCGGTCAGTGAACCGGCCGGTGAGGACGACTCCCTTTACTTTTATTTTTTATTTTTTTCTCACTTTGGGAGAACGACTCCCAATCCCTGTGGTGGGATTGGACGAACGACTCCCAGATTGGACGTCGACTCGGTCGTGGGAGTTGTTTGTCCAATCTCCGGGAGTCGTTTTTTCAACCCCCAAAACAAATCCTCAATGAGGTGGTGTTGCTTGGCCGTACAGTTTAGCATTTGTTGTTTGAGTTACCTACTTAAGCTTCGCAGGTTTAGCCAACCGGTGTGGCTGTGACAGCCACAGCTAGTTAGCTGTGTGGTACTGTAGTACAGTTTTGAGCTGCAGGCTAAATTGACGAACCGGTAAAAATGTGTCTTCTGTGCAAAGTACATTGCACCATATGCCACCTTTCAGGTTTCACAACCATCTTGGATCCCTTACAACTCCGCCACAGGGAGTGTTATTGCTGTTATGTTTTTGCACAGATGGAATGATGCATTCATTATTGATTTGGCATGATTTGTGTTTTGTGATGACATGAACTTAAGAGGTTTTGGGCCTTTCCACTTTTTCATTTTTCTGTGGATATTGAACCTTTGACCCATGATTCTGGTGGTAAAATTGAAGGTGCAACCCATCTGGACTGTCCAGTGGGTCACCCTTCCAATAGTGATTTGTGTGTCAAAGACCCTTCTTTTTATGGCCTTTCCTATTCTCTTCTTCTTTTGTTTTCTCAAACCCCCATCACTTTTTCTTATCTACAATTGGTCAATATAGAATTCAAACCACTTCAATCAGTCTCAATCCAGTCCAAAATAACCTCAATTTTATCATTTCTTGCTGACTTTATTACTTCTGCCTTTCTGTCCAAAAAAATCCAATTCTATCACTTCTTTACCTCAGTTGTATATCTACAAATAATAAAGAATCTTCAGGGTTTGTTTCAATTTTCTTCCAATTTCTTCTTCCTTTGCTCTTTATTTCATTTTATTTTCTACTCCCTTTTTATCAGATCTGATGTTAGTTTCTTATAAGCAACAAAAGCCTCAGCCCATCAAAAAGACTGGGTAAAAAGGAATCGTTTCAGAAGCTGCTAGAGACTATCTGAAGAAAGACCGCAGCAAAAATGATTATTGCTCACCAGATGAGGCTGAAAAAAAAAGTTTACAAACAGCCACAGTTTTTGATAACAGGGTGTACAAAAAAAAAGATGTCTTGGACAGCAGCACGGGAATTGACAAGTCTAACAAAGCCTCTTGTGAGAGGAGCCCAAAGGGTCTCTGTCACGCAGAGAGACTTATGAATAAAACCCGAATCTTGGTGTGAGTCCTGAAACAGATGTGTGCAGAAATCAACATTTCTGCACACAGCACTCAGCTCTGGCCAAGATATCCAATCCCCGGCATTGCCAATGCAATTGTTTTGAAGGGCTTGATCTTGCACTTGTTTTGGCCGGCTCCATATCTCTTCATCCCATGTGAGACAATTGTGCTTGGGGCCTAAAGACAACCTGTTTCCTCAGAGTGGCCAGTTAGCCTCGAGGTAAGTATGCAAGTCAAACATTGTACAGCCCATATTTATAACTTTGCAGCTGTATTCTTCCAAAAAATGTATGGAATTACAGAACCACTCAATAAATACATGCCTAACAGTGGTAATAGCAGTTAGCTGTGTTCTCAAAATTTTGGGAAGAGGCTCTAAGCATCAGGCTCTCTGGCCGTGATGGAGGATGATTGGGTCATAAAAAGTTGATAAGCCTGTAGAGGCTAGCTTAACAAAGCCTCTCGATACGGAGGGTCCCGGCGGCCCCCCAGGACGCTCTCCGTAGGAGAGGCTTATACATAAGGTCCTCCCTTTGGCAGGAGCAGAAAGGATTTTCAGGCTAAAAAACACCAGAAAAATTATTATGAATCAGGAAGCGTTGATAAAAAAAGTTGAACTGACAGACTTGTCGCAATTTTTCTTGTGCAGATTTTGAGATACCTCCTACAGCTCCAGCTAGAAACAGGTCACCCCTAGGTCCAAAATACCCTTAAAATGTTTTCAACCAAAAAAAAATTAAAAAAACCTTACTTGGAAAATCAATCTGCGTATGCACACTCATGTAGATTGATTTTCAAGGATCTTCAGCCTTGGTGGATCCTTGTCTCCTCCATCGCCAGTGTGGCTTGCATGACCGACTTCCATGCTACAACGGCTGAGCAATAATGTCAAGTCTTGTGCCATCAAAGCTGACTAATGCTACCAATGAAAAGATCAAGCAGCTGATTGAAACACAGGCTAGTAACCAATACAAACAACCCACAAAGCCCCTACGAGTCGATGCAGTGTTGAATCTTTTGCATGGCTGTAACACGTTCCTCCTTGACGGGACCGGTTTTGGAAAATCGAGGATTTCCGAAATTTATCTTGAGATGCTTTCAGAAGACCGACATGGTAGGACAACCAGGGTTGTTATAGTACTGAATCCACTTGACGCCCTCGGGGACAACCAAGTTTCAGAGAAAATTTCAGCGGGGTTTACAGCATAAATCTGACAAAACCAAATTTCACTGACAAAACCTGTCTCAAGATCAAAAAAGGCGCCTATCAGTTTGTTTACCTATCACCCGCAACATTTCTCGATAACAAGGCGTTCAGTAATGCCTATTTCTCCCCCGAATTTCATAGCAAGCTTGTGTTGGTTGTAGTAGACGAAGCACATGTGATATACGCATGGGGCTTAGCAGCGGTGGGCCGCTACGCTACACTATGCTTTTTGGCAAAAAAAAGCGCAGCGTAGTGTTAGTCGTATTTGTAGCGGCTTTGCACTGCGCTACAGCGACTTTAGCGGCAAAAACACCGCCAAAAAGCCGCTGACAGCGCTGTAGCGGGCCCTTTCTTGGGGCCTGGGGCGCGTAGCGTTAGCGCAATTCCGCTAACGCTTTCCGGAAGATCCTGTAGCGTTAGGGGAAACTACGCTACCGCTGCGGGTAGCGTAGCCGGCCCACCGTTGGGTTTAGTCGAGGGCGGTCAAAAGAAACTAAAGACTTTGGTCCGCCATCAAGCTTTTTCTGCTTTTTGGCCTTGTTATGGGAACCTGGAAATCCAATTGTTAACAAAAAATGATGCACCATTGCTGTTGATGTCGGCGACTTGCCGGCCAGCTGTGATCAAACTCATTAAGGAGAACCACAAGTTACTGGACACGCATATCGATATATTGCATTGACCGGATTCACAAGAGCAGAGGCCTTGTGGATCCTTGGTTTATCCTGGTGGATCCATCATGAGCAAAAAGTCAAGTTTGACATTTTCAAAAATTTATTAAAATTCACCCGTAGGTGATTTGGTGATTCTGAGTAGAGGAAAACGACAACAAGACTTCTTAAAATCATCAAGCTGTGAGGCAGGCCCTAGGAGTGGCAGGGTTAGTAGAAATTAGCTTAGTAAATTGGCCCCAGCCAATTGATACTTTCTGCTCCAGCCAACAAAAACACTTTATCCCTAAGTCCCTCCCTGCGGGAGGCGCGGGCTTCGCCCGCTCAGGGGGGACTTTGTTAAGTTAGCTGTAGAGGGGATTGACCCCTTCATCCTGATGGCTTGGAAGAAGGTTTGGCTCATCGGAAGGGGTACAAGATGTGGCTCCAAATTTCATACCACCAAAAGTTGTGAATGGAGTCTCTGGACTCAAGCCAAAAAGCATGTATTATTCACAAGTCCCTCCCTGTGGTCGGCGGGCCCTCCGGGCCCTCTCGGGCGAGGCACAGGGTGGGGCTTGCGTTAAGTTCGGGGAATTGAGTAACGGAGCTCATGCGTGGATCACTCGATTCCCGTTTGTGCAGAACTTCTTTACCCAGTCAATGTATTGATGGCCATCCTAAAGTTTGAAGACGTCAGTATGTATTACATCTTTAAACTTCTGCAATCAGCAGTTGCTCACAGGAGTACTGAGTTGGTTTGATGTGTTACAGCAAAACGGTTTCTGTGCAACATTTGCGCTGCAAGCATAACCAAGGAATGCTGTCTTTGCGGTAACAACTGTGGTTTAGAGTGGGAAAAATAATCGGTTTGAGTCGTACATTGGATTATATGATAGCTCGAATCAAAATATCAAACTCACTTTCATAATCGCCGTTATTAAGATTTTGCTGAGCGCAAGATGCAAACTGAAGGCTATGGTGCTTGCAGGTGAAATACACCACCGCACTGCCGAAGCCGAACTCGCCAACCAACAAGACAGTTGTAATGGCCAAGTTGATAAACTTCATGATCGTGGTCATGTAAGATAAGGATTTCCGTATTTACTTATGTTTTCGTTTTTGTATTTTTGTATAAAGTGCGTTGGAATTGAAGCGTGGAAGCGGTTTTGTGTTCAAGTGTGGCTGTATGACTCTGGACAAAGGGCTGGAAGTATTTATAAAGGAAAAGGAAATCGGTTCATTCGCGATGGCCCATGGCATCCTCCCAGGAAAGTCTTCAAACCAGACTTTCGATGAGGAGGTCGACACCGCGGACCTGAATCTGTCTGCAATAAATCTCTCGAGAGTCCCGTTGCCAAGTTACAAGATGACGCTGATCCATCCAAAAGCAAAAGACTAGCGATTTTTTTTTCTGAAAAAAAAGACCCCCGGATCGGCCATGACCCCATGGTTTGGTAGGCGAAAGAGAACGTAATCCAAATGAAACACGACAACAGAGGAGCATCCCAGGAAGCGACAACTCACGAAAAAACAATTCCGTGCTCTAACAACAAGTCCAGCAGGGGAACGAGTTGCGCGTTCTACAGGTTCCGGGAAGGCACTTCGGGACTAACGCCCTTCCCCCCCTGACTGCCACCCCGAATGCCTGCTTTATCGAGCTCCTCAACCACCAGCAGCCGGCGACCATGTCCGGTGACTACCCCCCTGGTCTTGATGGCTAGTCACGCCCATCAAGAAAGCTGATCGGCTAGTCACGGAGATCAAGAGAGCCATCGTAATCAACACACCCTCTTGGCTGCAACCGGTCAATCAAGAGGGTGCTATAACGTTGTCTTGATTTCACAGCCGTCAGTGGTCGCAATCAGTAATCAAGCGAGCTCTCTCTTGAATCTTGATGGCTGTGACCAACGATGACCGGTCATGGTCATCAAGAGAGCACCCTCTTGATGGCCGCGACCAGTCGTCACTGTTTACGGCCATCATCAAGAGAGCCCACCGGTCACGGAGGTGCCTCCAACCGGCTATCTTAGCTCACACCCGTTGAGAGAACACTCCCTGATGGCTTTAACTGGCCATCGACGACCTTCCCTGCAATCCGGGACTCCGGATAATCCGCATGCATGTTTATGCAATACGAAATGCATACTCATTTTCAAAGTGGCCGCTGTATTTTTTGTTAGGACATGGGTATGCTTATACCTGGTACCTATTACAGGTCGACTGCGGCACACCATATGCTTGTACATAGAACCTATAAATAGCTGTACTCAAGTCCTGGAATAATGTTAATTTGTTCGAACCACATTCTAACATTTTTCGAGCAGAGCTTCTGCTTTCAAAAGACCTGTCTCAACCAACTCACACCCACGAGATGTCCCAGATACGATCAGCGAGCGTCAAGCGGACCACCAAGGAAACCGACATCGTCTTGTACCTTCAGCTGGACTGCCCGATCGGTGTCAAACAGGAAATAAGCGTCAACACAGGTATTGGCTTTCTTGACCATGTGAGCATCTACGATGGTTTGAACAAATCGAGATAAACGCTTTCCATTATGAATCTGAGCATACTTATCTGTACAGAGCTATACATCGAATCAAATGATCTTACCGAACATTAGATGCTCGACGCACTTGCAAAACACTCTGGAATGTCTCTCCGATTGACCTGTAAAGGCGACCTTCACATCGACGACCACCACACCACAGAAGACGTGGCCATCGCTCTTGGACAGGCCTTTCATCTAGCGTTGTTTGGCCAAAACGGGGAGGGATTGAAGGGCATTCGTCGGTTTGGAACTGGCTTTGCCCCTCTAGACGAGGTAATAATCAACCCATTTTCCTCACAGTCCGTATGGTTAAAATCGGAACCCTTTTTTTCTGGCAAAGGCTTTATCCAGGGCTGTCGTCGATATCTCCAATCGACCGTACTGCTCAACTGATTTGAAATTGAAACGAGAAATGATCGGGAATCTATCATGCGAGATGATTCCGCACGTGTTTTACTCGTTTGCAATGGGCGCACAAATCACACTTCACGTCGATGTCCTCAAGGGCGAAAACGATCACCACAAGTAAATCAATCAATAAGTTCATCAGGAGGATTCGCCAATACTCATCATCTCTTTTCTTTTTGATTTGGTAGATCCGAGGCTAGTTTCAAAGCACTCGCACTTGCCCTCAAGCAAGCTATCGAGAAAACTGGTTCTGATGAAGTCCCAAGTACCAAAGGCACTCTATCAGTTTGAAATCGCTTGACAAAAAAAATTAACAATTTAATGTTACAGCAACCGTGCTTAAAAGCCCACCTGAGTCCCATTGCTTTTCATAAATACACTGTAGATTGCATGAATTGTAAGATTTTATATCATCTACTCCGTGTGCAACTGTGATTAAAATCTCAAGTAATCTTGATCAATATCTTTTTGAACTGTAAAGGGTTATCCTGCGATGGATAATATAACCTGAGTGTAAATATTGAGTGATGTTGGGTAAATAAGCTAGAAATTGAAATGAATCAAATCCATCCCAGTTCTGTGACATGCAATGTAGCAAAAGGAAAAATTCACCTAAGCATAGCGCACTCAGATGAAAGTGGAGGATCATCACCTCAACTCGGTTATTCTCTAATAAACATAAGAACAAAGAAAATGTTTCTTTCTTTTTTTATATCTTCATCTTTCCCCTTTTCCTTTTATGTCATCAAGTTGTATTCTTCATTTACACTTAGCAATCCAGCTTTTGAGAGCCTATCCCTTGCATGCAATTTGCTTTCAGGTACCTTAGGAAGACATATGATCACAAAAAAATTGAAAAATTCATTTATTGTTTTCTAATATTGAATGTCAATAATAAGAATGGTAAAAAACACAAAGAAGTGAATATTAATAAGTTGTCAACCAAGTGATGAAATCATGTGTGAGTATCAGAGAATCAGGTTTTATACTTTTTGAGTTCTTTATTATGATGGGACTATATATGATAAAGCATTTGGGTTATCAGGAAAATCTATGTGCAACATCACAAAATTCAATTTTAGTCACCTGCTTAACAATCAAGATAGAAGATAACCACAAAATGCAAAAAAAAAAAACTAAGTGATGGATGAGGTTGAAAAATCAACTGATTTATGATTTGAATAGGTTTGTGTTGGAATATTGTTCCATCTGCTCTCAGCCTATTAAGCTGTTCCAGCTGTCTAGTTTACTGTCTGGCTGTTCCAGCCTGATTCACTATGCTGTACCAGCATCTATCTTTCATCCTGCTGTACCAGCAGTGTCATCTTTGTCAATCCGCTGTTCCAGATCTCCTTCCAATCTTTAGTCTTTTTAATTATGCTTGTAGTTCCTATAACTTATGCTTGTACCAAGCACACTAAGTCAACCACAATCTGGCCTCTCTTGTTTTTATTTATTTATCTGTCTAGTTGCCAGTAGTAGTAAAATCATCAAGTATGAGCCACAAATTTCCACCATCAAAATTTCCCCTTGGTCCTGACTAGCTCCTTTCAGTCAGCCCCTTTTTACTGCATCCCTATCCTCAAGAGCTGAAACCTGACAGTTTTATGGTTGAATAATCAAGGTTTACACTCTAATACTGTAAGTAGGGAGTGAAAATATGAGCTTTCTCAAGTAAAATTTGGTCCAAATACTATAAGTAGGGAGTGAAAATATGATCTTTCAGGGTTTCACCAATCACTAGAATTACAGTTAGTGCAGCTTCCAACTTCAACATCTAACTGTTATTTTAGCTTTCTCACCAACTAACACCCCTAAAATACAGCTAACAAGTAGTTTTCATAGGGTTAGCTTCTTTCCTTATTGAAGTTGGCTAATGCTGCACTAAAATTTAACTTTTTTTCTTCACAAAAGTCATGTAGTGTTAATTTTCCTAAAAAAAATCACTAAAAGTAGCTTTTGAGCAGTGTAGCTCAGAGCATCTGCACCGGTTGCTAGTTTAGCAACTAAATTTCTATGTGAACCTTGAGCTCAACCATACTGGGTCAAAGCTAACCCGCAGCTAAGCTAGCCAATCACTCCAATTTCAGCTAACCATTGCTAGATCTAGCAAAGGTCAGCAATGAAGCTAAATGCACAAAGCATTGACTCTACCACAAAAAAAATAGTTTCATTTTTTTAGCAAGGACCAATGTGGTTTACAAATCAAACCTAACTTAGTTTTACTTAGTTTGAAACTTAGCAGCGCAGGTACACATTCTCTAAGAAAGATAACACTACACTACAGCTACTACAACCCCTGTGCTAGTAACACCCTCTTTTGAATTAAACATTGATTCTTTGTTTTATTATGTGTTTCTCTATTTTCACCATGACTTTCATTCCACTCATCTCTTCTTCACTTACTTGGCTAAAAGAGTAACTCTCTTGGCATCACAGAGGCTGAAAAAAGTTTATTGATCACAATACAAAAGTTGATTGTGTTCTTTGGAATTGAGGCATATAATCATAAAATGTGATACATGGAGTGAAAGAGAAATGTTATGCATGAGGGATATCTCAAAAATAAAACAAGAGTTTCCAGCAAGAAATTGCAAAAATCTTTTCTTGGATATTATTATTGCTGCATGCTTTATGGATACTTATATAACAGCAAGACACAGCCAAACCTGGCCTGGAACACTGTCAAAAATTTGAAAAGGTCTGAAAATATATTTGTTGTACAAAGGAAACATGAAACTCCCTTCGGACACGGCCCAAAAATGGAAATCCTGAACATCTCCAGCAATGCCTCATGGGGAGAAAATTATATAACTGTTTTATTTTACACTGTCACACTGAATGCAAAACTTGAAATAAATTTCTTTTGGGTGTGAAGGACTGATTAAACAGGTCTTCTTCCTGAAAATCAGAATAATTGAACAATTTCTGCACCCACTAATCCAGTCTCATGCTTACACATTGATCAGTGTGCATTGAGAATTTGTTTACCCTACCCAATCCTTAACAAATGATATTCCCATCAAGCTCAAACCAAGTTACCAACTCTTTTGCACAAAATTGTTGGAAAAAATATTCTTTCATGAATTTGGATATTCCTTTGGTGGTTGAAGGACCAAACCTCCAATCTTGCTACAATTTAATACTGGACAAATCAATTTATATATAGAACAACTTTTAGAATTTAATGCGATCAGTTAACATTACCACCAATTGATCTCCCAAAAATTAACCCTAATATCCAGAAATTGACTAAACAGTGTGTCAGCTGCAAAGAAAAGCATTACGGTGGGTGAGGTGGTTACACTACAATTCAGTGCAACCTTTTGGTCAGCCACGCTATGTTTTAGCTTATATCAATGACCTGTTACAATGAATGTTAGAATATCTTTTGGATGTCTAGCTCAAGACTCATGAGTGTGGTGGAGAAATGAAACTTGATCTGTCAAAACTGTGAGCTCATTATGTTCCAACCTTGTGTGCCTTCTCAATGTTGGATAAAAGACATGTTTTCAGCCTGGAAGGATGAAAATGCAAGCCATTTGGCTGAAATCAGGCCAGCAAGCCTCCACATGTACTGGTGGCTATTGACACAGGTTGCCCGGTGGTCAGCAGCTCCAGGGTCAAAATTGGTTACAGCAACCAATTTTAGAGTCAAATATCCCAGATTGTGGAAGATGGATGCTCTCTGCTATGCAGTATGCACACAAATGGTCCTGCTTGCTGTGTGCAAGCTGGAGTGCCTACATCCTTGAGTAAAAAAGCCACATGGTCCCCACACCCATAAACATTTAATAAAGCTCCATGACAGATAAGTCAGGTTTTCAAATTAAGTTATATCCACTACAAACCTTGTTTCCATTAAGGGTGGGCCCTGGACCCCGACTTTTGGGTCATGCCCCGGGGTAAGGGCATTGGGATTGGGCTCAGGCCATGCCCCGAACCCCGGGAAAAATTGAGGAAATCAGCCTTTTTTAGCCAATTTCCTCAATTTTTCTTCTTTTTTCTTCCTCATCAATGCCATTGACTGTTTCACTCGGTGAGATAGGGCCCCTAGAGGGTCCGTGTATCTTTTTTTTGCTTCTTTTTGGTGTAGGTAGGGGGTTGGGCTGCCCTCCGCCTCAGAATCTTGACTTTTTCTGGTTTTTTTTTACACCCCGGGGCATCAGGGCATATCCCAGGAGACCGGGGTCTGTGCTTTGGGATGGCCCTCATGCCCCGTCCCGAACCCCAGGTCCCACCCTTGGTTTCCATTGCTAGAATACATTTAGTGTGTGTAGTAAAGATGAGCACTATGCATTTGTCCCCCATTTGGAAATTAATTAATGGAGTTACCCACTCATTACCAAGCTTCTATCACACAGAAAAGGACCCACTTTGATAGATTTTATGGTCTTTTGGCTATTATTAAAGCCAAAAAAAATACTTGGGAGTTTATCATCATCTACCTTTGGAAGCTTCTGACCACTGTTGGTCAAGCTGCATTTTTCCCTTCCCATGTAGCCACTCTATAATTCAAGATGACTGGGTAGCTCTGTGAGATCTTTTTGAACACTGGTAGATGTCATTCAATCAAGCCCAAGAACAGTAGCAATGCTCTGAGCTAGAAGAAATTATATATCTATAAAATAACTCCTTGGTTGAGACCTAAAAATTCCAAAACAAGCAGGAAAGTATTCTTTTCAAAAAAAAGGTGAGTTTTAATTGTGAAAAGCTGGAAAATTTTGGGTGCTTTTAAAGATCAATAAGTATGAATTTTTTCATTTGATTTGGCAACATCCTGAATGGATTTGATGAATTTGGATTCTGAAAATTGCTTTTGGGATACAAATTGAGCCTCCTTTTATCTTGTTTAGTTCAGGTCTTCCTTGCTTACTAGTAGCCGAGTTAACAAGTTCCCAGCATCGTTCTACTGAGAAAGATCTGTTTCATGATGGTGGTGAGGACCCTGATAGCATCATTGACTATCGAACTAGACGGGACACCTTCTGTGTCCGACTGTGTCCACAAAGCTTGAGTAGAGAAGTGGTTTTGTTGTGTGACTAACTGAACACTGTGAGCTCTCAGTTAGAACCTCCGGGTGTCTCCACTGAGAGTAGGCCTGGGATGGACCCCTTTTCTGGGTCAGTCGTCCGCGCGCCTGGTGAGTCGATCCCCCGGGGGTTCTCGAGCGACCCCACTTCTGAGCGCAACCACCAAAAAAAAAGAAAAGAAAAACTCAGTCAACGAAAACCAAAACATGGCCGAACACGCTGAAGATCTCATTGGTTTGTCTTAACATTCTTCTTCAGAACACTAAAACATTGCCACCAGTCATCTTCGGTTCCTCAGCCCAGCCCTTCTCATCTTCATCATCATCCCCGCCTTTCTCCAGACTACGACGAGGATGATGCCGGCGTCGCCCCATCCACAACCGTTACCTCAACTACCAACGGGGCTGCTTTACCGCTCAACGGAAAGGACCAAAAAGGCTCTTACGTCGGTATTCATTCGTAGGTCTCCGTTTTTTTTATTCATCCCACACACCCACGCAAACGGTTTCTGATCGATCGATCGTTGCTTCAGCACCGGTTTCCGTGATTTCTTGTTGAAACCCGAGCTTTTGAGAGCCATCAGTGACCTCGGTTTCGAACATCCTTCTGAAGGTATCCCTCAATCCCTTCCTTCCCTTCCTTAGCACTCCATCAAACTGAACATTCATCGGCCTCGATCATCCAGTCCAACAGGAATGTATTCCCCAAGCCATCCTCGGGATGGATGTCCTATGTCAAGCCAAGTCCGGAATGGGTAAAACCGCCGTCTTTGTCACCGCCACTCTACAACAGATGGACCCCAAAGACGGCGAGGTATCGATGTTGGTACTCTGTCACACCCGTGAATTGGCTTATCAGATCAAAAATGAATACGCCAGATTCAGTAAATACATGCCAGATATTCGGACAGCAGTCGTCTATGGTGGAATCCCAATCAAACAAGACGCTGATATGCTCAAGACCAAAGACAAGTGTCCTCATATCCTCGTCGGTACACCCGGCCGATTGAACGCACTTGTACGCGACGGCTTCCTCAAGTGCAATACCGTCCGCACTTTCGTTCTCGATGAATGCGATAAGATGCTGGAATCCGTTGGTCAGTCCTTCAGCCATCGCTTCTCCTCTACTCAGGTCGCTCTCTTCTTCCCCCTCTCTCTCTCTTCGCCCTCATCATCGGCTCTCCGCATGGCTCCTCCTCGGGTCGTTTTCCATCTCGCGTCAAATCCTCTCATTTCTCTATCTCCGCACAATCTTCCCCAACCAAGTGAATTTCGATCGTTCGACTGTCACTTCAAGTTTTGTCACACCTTACCGGCTACAGCCCTCAATCATTGTAGGCCGTGAAAAGCAAAACTGTTCGCCTCCTTGATTTCGTCTTCAAGCATGGCAGCCAGAAATCGCTATGAACCAAGTTGCATCAAGGCCACGAATATTTTCTGTTTCCACCAGATCAGCCCCATGCCCACTTCTGGACTCCGTCTGAAGTTGATTATGGTCACCTGCGCAAACCAGAAGAACCTCATCTCAATCTATTCGGAATAACCGAGAGCCCAATCTTCCCCTTTGACATCCTATTTAGATTCTATCTATTCACCAGTACCATTAATCCACACCCCCATCAACTTTCGTTCCTTGCCATCCCCTTCAATATTTTTTCATTCACTCATTTTCAAATCACATTTCTTTTCGAACTTGCGCTGGTCACACAGATATGCGTCGGGACGTCCAACAAGTCTTCTTGGCCACCCCTCATGCGAAACAGGTGATGATGTTCAGTGCTACGCTGAGCAAAGAAATCCGACCGATCTGCAAAAAGTTCATGCAGAACGTACGCCCCTCTCCGCCTTTTAGCAGCCAAGCCTGTCGTCTGTATTTATCTGCCTTTTTTGTCTAGCCACTGGAGATCTACGTCGATGACGAGGCTAAACTCACCCTTCATGGACTTCAGCAACACTTCGTCAAGATTGATGAGGCTGCCAAGAACCGCAAACTGAACGATTTACTCGACACGCTTGAATTCAACCAAGTTGGTCATCTTGCACTCCTGCTTCTCTCCTCGCTTTTTCCATCAGCAACAAAAAAGCTGATTAACCTTATTTTGTACAGGTCTGCATCTTTGTCAAGTCGGTTTCACGTGCGGTTCAACTCGATCAACTCTTGCGTGATTGCAACTTCCCATCGATCGCTATCCATTCCGGCCTAGGCCAAGAGGAGCGAATCGATCGGTACAAGCAATTCAAAGCCTTTGAGAAACGTATCTTGGTATGTCAACTCACCCTTTTGCTTCTATACAGTTCTCTGATGATATTGTTATAGGTTGCCACGGATATCTTTGGACGTGGAATCGACGTTGAACGTGTCAATATCGTCATCAACTACGATACTCCCGGAGAAGCTGACTCGTACCTTCATCGAGTAGGGTAAGTCCTTCCTCCTTCCCCCTTTCTGCGTTTTTTTTTCTCTCACCGCGTCTTACGCCAACCACTCATTACGGATCATAGACGTGCCGGTCGGTTCGGTACTAAGGGTCTGGCTATTACCTTCGTCTCGAGTGAAGGAGACCAAACCGTCTTGGATGCCATCCAATCCAGGTTCGAGGTCGCCATCACTGAGCTCCCCGATCACATCGAAGCTAGCTCATACAGTACGTCATCTTCCTCACTCGTCTCTCTCGGGAAGAGCGAGAAAAACTCTCTGACGATGTCATTCTCTTTTAAACAGTGAATGCTTAATCGACTTGTTTTGGTCATCTTCCAAACAGCCGACCCTCTTGAGCCTAGTCCAACTTACCCCCCTCCCCTCTTATCTCAATGCTCTCTCTCATCTGTGCCCCCGTCCCCTCCCTCCCCCCGATTCTATCACAGTTTGTTGTCTTTTCTTTTTTTTTGGCCTGTGTGTTGAGAAATTCCAATAAAATTCAATCCACCTTTTTTTTTATCCATTCCGATTCTTTTGTGTTCCCCTGTGAAACAATAAATTAACTCAAACAACAAAAACACCTTTTGTTATGGTAATCTACTTCTTTCTCCTGGTTTCCTTGGCTTCGCTTTTGTCTGGCGTACACATGTGGCTGGTGGTGATTGTCGTCGTCCTAGCCCATTGACGACCGTTCATCACTGACCTAAATATACTCGTCCAGTCAAGCCAACAAATAACTACATACATCTCGAACTTAACACAAGTCCTCTCTCCCTGCTGTGAGCGGCTTGTGCTGGCATATGAGTGACCTTACATTGCCCAGCGCCGACCGCAGGGAGGGACTTGTGAGTAAATTATTCACCTGTGTCCTGAGACTTGATTTCGCCACTTTTGGTGGTACCTTTGTTGAGCCTTGATTTTCTACACCTTAGGATTAGCCCATCCCGCCCCAAACTGGCAAAATGCCGGCATCAATCCCCTCTGCAATCCTATCAACTTTGTAAGTTAATAGGCTTCCCCATACCGGCTAGAGTGCAGAAATCGTAAGGTGCCTTGGAATTTTTTTGTGCATCCTGCTAACTTCAAGTTACCGCAGTTATACTCGTATTGACTTGTATTTGTCATGTGTCCAATTTTGCGACAAAACACAAGAGCAAAGCTCATAAGTAATCTGAATACAGGTGCAAAGTTAGAAGAACAGGGAAGTAAGAATTATATACCAATCAGATCACCTACTCACCACAAGCCTAACTGGACTCTCTGAGTAATCAAGGTATTTTGAGACAGTGAGGGAGCTCAACTCCTTGCAGTGTGAGCCAATTGGAACCACCCAAAATGAGCGCAAGATCAAGCGCTGCAGCATGGTCACCTTGGCAAAGCGGGGGGGGTGCCGGTTTGATTTGAATTGAGGGGTTTGTGCAGAAAAGTGGTTTACTGCACATCTTTGGACTCAGGCCAAGAATATGGTGTTACTCATAAGCCTCTCTGTGAGACAGAGACCCTTGTGGGGCTCTCTCACTAGAGGCTTTGTTATGCTCGCATACATCTCCACTTACACTTGCTTCCTTCCTATCCACTTTTACACACTCACACTCACCAATTTTTCCACACTCCACACTTTCTTGTCAGGAGATTTGTAGTAGTCTCTGGACGATTGCTATAATTATCTGTCAGAACACTGGTGCTCCCTTGATTTTTTTTTGCCTAAATCATGGATCCTGTACATACATATTAAATTTGTTTGGTTTGGTTTATAGATTTGAAATTGTCAAAATCCAATTTGAATTTTTTTTACAAAGCAAAAAAAAATCACTACATGACACAGTTGTATGTAGATGGGTTTCAGGTTAATTCCTGAATCTGTGTAACAGGGGTGTAAGCCTGTATTCAACATGTCCATGTTGAGTCTAAATTATGTAATTTTGGTCATTCGATTATCAGTATGTATACACATCATGCATACAAGCCACAGGTACACTGTGGTACTTGTAATTCTGTGAGTTTTGTATAACTTGAAGTGCCTGAAGGGGTAAATATCTTGGGGTAATTCCAGCAGGTGACCCTTGGCCATTTTTAGGTTAGATCCAGAATGTAAAATAATATTCTAGGTTTTCCCTCTAAGATTCAAAATGTCAGGCTCAGTGATGCCAAGTACTAGTATCCTTCTAGCTACACTAGCTGAAAAGTAAATAAAATGCCAAAAATATGCGGCAAAAGGTGGTATGGGGTATTTATTCCAAGTATGGAATGGTAATAATAAAAAATATGATGTTTTAAATCACAGAGGGGCCTGTTAAAACAGGGGTTTTTATGGTTCCCTCTTAAGAATCAGGATCTGTCCAAAGACAGAGGTTTTTTTGGGTACCTGATTATCTGGTCCTGTAGCAAGAGTACACCCAGATGCTGAAGAAACAGAGGAATAAAACTCACTGGTGCTATTCCAAGGCCAAGGGATCTTCAGGGATGGTCCAACTGGTGTGATAAGAGCTCATAAAGGTGGTTAAGAGTTGGTAAGAGTGCTGGGGACAGTTGTTGTAGGTTGGTTGAGTTGATATTCAAGAGTAACAGTGTCAGCCTGCTACTATTCAGACACAACCTGAATAGAGCACACTTAACAAAATTAAAACTATAAAAATATACATAAAATATAAAAAACTATGTAATAATGATAGAGACATTTTTACATAGGCTATAAAAGAGACATTATTACGTGTACATATAATAAAGAGACATTATTACATGTACTAGAGTGTAATAAACATGGTTTAGTACTATTACATAAGTATAATGACACTCAAATATCAAAACCTTATTTTACAAGGTTCACCACTTAAAAATACTTGGAACCTTAAAAATAAATTGGTTCAATAACAAAAAATAAATAAAAATAGAAGTCATGAATAACTTCTGAACCTTAAAGAAAACTTAGAGTATTATTGGATATTCTGAATCTACATGTAAAATAACCTAGGGTACCCCACTTACAGTACCCCTTAAATCCTACTCCTTCATGTACTTCTCACTTACGCACATGCACTCAAGCATCACGGGTCACAATGTGGTGTACACATTACATATACATCTTTATACTAATTTTAGAACCCCTGTAGCGCTCATAATGACTCCCTTGGAGTGGTGTGGCACTTTTCTGGCTGGCCTGGGCCAGTTTGTGAGGTGCAGCCATAGCCAAAGGGGCTGAAGGCGCTCTGACCCAACAGGGTCTGGGGGTCAGTACTTGGTTGGTAACAAGCCTTGTTGAGTACTGGACCCCTTTTAACCTTTGGCCTGGGCCAGTTGCAGCACTATGATGCAGTTTGTGGCCCAATTCAGCCTGTACAAATCTTTGAACACCATGCTACAAGTGGTGCAACAAGATTTTGGGGGTCAGAGGAGTTGTTCCCGTGTTTTGGGGGCGCTCTGAAACCCCCTGTATTTTTCTTATATTTATACAACCCTTCTAACAGGGATGTCATGTATTCTGGGAGGGTCTGTGGCCCAATTCTCAATTTCTGAACTGGGATGCGGGCTTGGATTCCTCACGTCACAGTTGGGTCTAACTTTGTCAGTGTGCACAACACCACATTTTTATGTCATTTTCTGGTCATTTCCCAGTCAGTATGGAGATGTAATGTGTACACCACATTGTGACCCGTGATGCTTGAGTGCATGTGCGTAAGTGAGAAGTACATGAAGGAGTAGGATTTAAGGGGTACTGTAAGTGGGGTACCCTAGGTTATTTTACATGTAGATTCAGAATATCCAATAATACTCTAAGTTTTCTTTAAGGTTCAGAAGTTATTCATGACTTCTATTTTTATTTATTTTTTGTTATTGAACCAACTTATTTTTAAGGTTCCAAGTATATTTAAGTGGTGAGCCTTGTAAAATAAGGTTTTGATATTTGAGTGTCATTATACTTATGTAATAGTACTAAAACATGTTTATTACACTCTAGTACATGTAATAATGTCTCTTTATTATATGTACTCGTAATAATGTCTCTTTTATAGCCTATGTAATAATGTCTATCATTATTACATAGTTTTTTTTATTTTATGTATATTTTTATAGTTTTAATTTTGTTAAGTGTGCTCTATTCAGGTTGTGTCTGAATAGTAACAGGCTGACACAAAAGTAATTAATTACTTTTGGTATGTTTTTTGATTATTCCCTTCAAAACAGCTTATTTTTCATGGTGTCAGGTAACTTTAGTATGAGAAAACACCAGAGAGTGAAATTGTGCTGAGGAGTACTTGACCATTATGGGATGACAACAAAGGGAGATTGAAGATTTGAAGGGAAGATTGACCTAGAGATGTTGAGGAGATGAAAGAAGAAAAGAGAATGAGATTGCATGATGAGTAAGAGTAGTGAAGGCACAAAGAAATAAGAAAGAAAGATGAGGCTGAAAGGAAACTGAGAGAGAATAAGAAATGAAACAGAGAACAGACCTGAGAAAATACCAGAGAGCATGATTGAGGCCCCGTTTGGCACCGTCATAAAAATGGGTGTAATATCCAAGTATAATAAAGCCACAGATCCAGCACAACTGGATCCGAGGTTTCCCACTCACTGTAGGCTGCGCGAACGCTGGCCCTTGCCCCGTTTGGTCCAGCCCAAGAATCCAAGATGATTAGTCTTGGGGTTTCCCTTGAGTCACCCTCCCCTGTGCGTCTAGCAACAGTTAAGGGAGGGTGTCTGGGTAAAACAAGGGCTCAAGTCGGTCATTTTATATTCGCATCTTTTTTGTTTCTTTTTATTAACCCACCTCCCCCATGTCCCCAGCAACCGTCGACATTACCAGCTAGGCTCAGGGACCGTTTGGCCTCCCACGCCACTTGTCGCTTACGACCCACGAAAGAGGCGCGCCCCACCGCCTACGCCCCCACCCGCCAAACAAGGCCTGCGGTGGGGGCGTGCTGGGTAGGCCATGCCTCGTTTCCAGGGCACGCTCAAAGGGATGAAACTTACATATCATCCCCGACATGATATCTGATGACAACAGTCATCAAGGTGGGTTCGGCCCAACTGAATGATTGGTACAATGCAGTCATTGAACTGGGCCGAACCCTCTTCAATGACTGGTAAATACCAGTCATCGAGTCGGGCTGAACCCTGCTCGATGACTCGTATTTACCAGTCATCGGGCTGGGCCTAACCCTGCTCGATGACTGGTATTGACCAGTCATCAAGTTGGGCCACACAATGACTGGTTTTTACCAGTCATCAAGAAGGGTTCGGCCCAACTCGATGACTGGTAAATACCAGTCATCGAGCTGGGTTTGACCCAACTTGATGATTGGTGCGTACCTGTCATCGAGCTGGCCAAAACCCTGCTTGATGACTGGTAAACACCAGCCATCGAGCTGCACCAAACCCTGCTCGATGACTGCAGGTGTTAAGCAGTCATCATCCTGAGGCTGTCTCCTTCCCTCTACGACCAACCGGTCCTAGAGGGAAGATAACGAAGTAACTCATCTTTCCTTCCCTCTGGGACCGACCAGTCCAAGAGGGAGGGAGAGGAGGCGCCCTTCCCTTCCACCTTGGGCCGGTCGGTCTCAGACCTGAGGGAGCAAACTCCCTTGCCCTCCCTCGGGGACCAATCAGTCCACAGGAAAGATAAGGGATTTTCCTCCCTTCCCACAGGGAAGATAAGGAAACTAACTCCCTTCCCTTCCCTCTTGGACCGGTCGGTCCCACAAGGAAGATAAGGGATTGTACTCCCTTCCCTCCCCTCTTGGACCGGTCGGTCCCACAGGTAAGATAAAGGAGTTTGCTCATTTCCCTTCCCTTCGGACCGGTCGGTTCACAGGGAAGATAAGGAAGTTTAATCCCTTCCGTCCCCTCTTGGACCGGTCGGTCCACAGGGAAGATAAGGGATGTTGAATACAACAAACAGTTATTCATGATATTTTAGTTTTAGCTTTTGAGAATACAACAACAACAACAACAAGACTTTCACCAATACATTACACCCTCAGAAGAAAGGAAATGTCAAAAACAAAGATAAATAAAAGATATGATAACATAGTGAAAAGATGTTTGGCATGCCTGTGATAACAAAGTCGGATTGTTTTTTAATTGTGTTTCAGATTTGGATGAAGGGTACAATAAAGGTGATCTGTGATAGATGAGAAGGGTTGTGAGGGGATTGAGTTGATGTAATACAAAGGAGGAGTGAGATGAAGAAACAAAGAAAGAGATAAGAATTTTAGTTGTTGGGAATTACAAATTGGACTTCCTAGGTTTTCCCTCACTTTTTTAAATAACTGTGTGAAGCTTGGTTGCACAGTTTTAATGACCAGGGAGGAAAATAGAGGTTAGGTTTTGGATTCAAGTTAGAATCCAATGGAATCTACAATGTAATGTGTGTTTTTCAAGGGTTTGGATATCTCAATTGGGTACACTCCTTCCCTTCCTTCCAAGACCAACTGGTCACAAAGTGAAGGAAATTCCCACAAGGATCAAGAGGCCCCAGAGGTTTGGGAAAAGGTACCAAACCAATAGGGGAGGCCCTCATTTTTCTGGGAAAGGCCATACCCAGACCAATGAGTAAAGCCCTCATTGGTCTTGGTATAAGCTGTACCCATACACATGAGGCTTAAAGACAGTTGGATTCTAAAGGAAATTTTTGAAAAGAAACCCAAAACCTTTGGTGGCAACTGAAACCCATTTTAGATGATAAGTGATTTCTCCAAGCTCAATCCTCAGATCATCCTAAAGTCAATCCAGACCAAAGGATGCATTTTTCAAATGTGCATCCTGCAGCCTGAAGGTCTTTTCCACTGAAATACTCAGTGCCTAAAAGCAATGTGAATACCAGCCCTAGCTTTTCCACTTGCAAACTTAGTGATTGTGATGAAGCCCAGTTCAAGGTGTTCAAAACCCTTGAAGTATGACCTAGCATGACCTCTGTAAAAACTCAGAAGGTTACATCAGCAGTGATCTCTGTTGTAGAAAGCAAGCATAACTGGTTGGATGCTTCAGGTAACGGTGGGCCCAATACCATAACAGTATCGAGATTCTCCCATATCTATTGTTTCAATACTGATACAGTTATTGGTACCAATATCTGAGGCCTGCCCAATGTGAATACTGAGAAGGCTCTCAGCCAACCTATATTGGTATTGTAAAAGGTATCAACTTCCAAAACCCGTTACAATATTGATAACACCATGGGCCAAAAAACTGTTGATAACAGTTTTTTGGCCCACATACTTCCATTTTGTATTGTTACAGGCTGTAACGTATAGGATTAATTCTTATGATTTATAAGTCTTTGTTATTAATAATTTTGACTGGTGTGCTTGTAGTTGCCAGAAGGTCAATGATACAGAAAATAAGATGCCTGAATATTGATCTGAGAATTTGTCAATAATTTGAGAATGGGACCTGAGAGGGTTGGGTGGTGTAGCCGCCTTGTACTCTAGTTGAACATTTAATTCAATAAAAGCCATATGGTTGGCACAAATATAAAAAATTTGGTAGATAAATAAAGAGTATTACCTGCTTCATCATTTGTGACATCAGAATAGGCATGTGAGACTCTCATTAGCATCACAATATTAATATTACACTTGAAACAGATATAAAGGGTAATAATGTTATTATTGCACTAGAGACAGTCCAATACATAGACTCTTATGTTGTCAATAATGGAGAAGGAAGCCCTTTTTCATTATATACCAATTTTGTTACATCTGTGGCAACAGTAGGGTTTTTATTGAATTAAATGTTCAATATTACACCCAATTTTATGACGGTTCCAAACAGGGCCTGAGATAGTACTATATGGAAGTACAACAAAGGGACATTTGCCTAGAGATGTTGAGGAGTTGAAATTAGAAAGGAGAATGGGGAAAAACAACTGATACTAATAGCTAGATACAATAAACCTAATCATCTAATCATAATTAAATTTGAGCCCCTAATTCCCATCTCCCTCAACATTTTCATTAACCCATCAAACCAACAGATGAATTCACCATAACATAGCCTTAGCATCACATTCTATTGAAAGAGTAATAATCAGGTTAATTGCTTGTGAGTATATTATTGATTATGGAACATTCAATACTATCTATTTCAATTGTAATAATGAATCTTTCATAAGTAATAATGTCTCTTTTCATTACATGATTATTTTCTTATTAGATAATTATTATTTCAATATATTCATTTATAATATATGTATGTCTCTTTTCATGATGTAGTTATTTTCTTATTATATAATTTTTATTTCATTATATTCATTTATATTATATGTACTAGTTACAACGGTGGGAAGTTACTCACGTTACGATCTCCGGAGGGATTTTTGTAACATCACTTCCCAGTGTTACTGGATAACACATTATCATTATCCAGTTAAAAGGGCTTTGAAAGTCTGTTAGTATCGTAACAAAGCCAAATATCTGCTTCATTACAGATAACATGTTATCCGCGTTTTTCAGCGTATTTGTGGGCCAAAAAAGGCCTCACAACCACTCGTTATCCACAAAATCATGAGGCGGATACTGTAATGGTTCAAAAAAAGGAAAAAATAAAAATAAAAAACGTAACAGCCTGGCTGGTGCCATTATTGTAACAATAACAACACTAAATTTGTTACGACAAAGTTAATTTAGTGTTATCCACATGTAACTTCCCACCATTGCTAGTTAGGTTTTCTCTGAAGTAGTCACTATAGAAATTAAAGGTGCAGAGGGTTCTTATGAAAAGACCACGAGTGTGCTAACACCACACAAGAGGGATTTTGTTGAGACGACAAAGAGCACACCTGAGTTGGTTGAGAGACGAGTTGAAACAAAGAAATTTGAATGAAGAAAAATAGGAACAGACTACAGCGGATCTATTTATCTATGATACAATTAGGTTTCGGTTAGGGTTTCAACTCTAATTATCACTACAAAACCGGTTGATGAGTATGCTTGTACTGAGTAATCCCAATAGTAACAAAATGAAATCTGAGGGATCAATTATATTTGAGGACTCAATGGAGGAATTCCCTTGGATCTCCATCCCCTGTAGATTCTTAATTTGAGCCTGTAAAGCTAAATTTTAGCAGGGAGATTGGGGTTAGCCCTGTAAATTAGACTTGAAAGCCCCTGAAGATGGGCACTGGAAGTCCTCCAATGATCCTGTCAACTTCAGATCCAGATCTAGCCAGATTGCAGTGTTTTTTTCCAGTAAAAACACAAAAATTCAAGCTTTTTGAGATGTACTCTCATCTGTGGCTCCAGATGGCCACATGAAGTCCTTCTTTATCTTCCGGGTAAGGTTGGCGGAATCTTAAAGTCAGTATTTTGTGAACCTGTCTAATCATTCAAGGATTCTTCAATTATTTATACTTTATGATTTCTCACTCTTTTTTAATTTACCGAGAAAATCAAAAAGTGCAAGACATTTTCACTCGGCTTCACTCATGTATCTCATTGACACTTATCCCCTCCCAACCTTTTTTTTTGTGCATCTTTTTTTCTCCTCACATCTCAATTTCATTTTTTACCTTCATTTTTAATTGAAACATGTCATTTGCTACTGATCAATCCTTCATAAAAAAGGAGAGAGAAAGAGATATATTTATTTTGTGAATATTTTATTTACATTTTTAAAAATACATGTTTTTGGAATTTTGTGAAAGTTTATCTGAGGAAGGTAAAAAGATTGCCAGGGAGAGGCTCAAGAGTGTGAGGCGTTAGTCTTACGAAGATTCTCCGCCGCTGACCTTTCCCATTATTCCCTTTAACTTTGCAATAAGTTTAGGTTTACGCGTTTTCTTGGTTTCGGATTCGTCCTCAGGCTTGGTTGAGCCGGTTACCGCCTTCGGCAGTACAGCAGCAGGGGCAGTTGGGTCTTTTTTTACATCCGTGACGGTGGTTGGGGGGGTGGTGGGAGGATCTGCTCGTTTCCAGACAGAGTTTCGAATTGGGTTTTCTGCCCGCTTTTTCATCGCAGGTACTGCTCCTCCATCCCCCTCCTGTCGTCGTTCTTTTTTAGCTTTGGCTTCCTCGTCGGGTTTTTTGGTGGATTCGGTTGGGTGTTCCCCATGAATGTAAGGTGTCACGAGGCTTCTGTTAATTATCCCAGTCCTGGAAGCATCTCCTTGTTTCCAGAGAGCATTGCGGACGTGGTCTTCTGTGCGCTTCGCAATGCCTCCCGCGCTCTTTGCAGCTATCTTCTCGCCGGTCGGTTGGATTTCACCTCTGAAACTTTTGACGGGCGAGGTGGGTCGGGTAGAATTGCTGAAAGACCAAGCAGAAATCGGAGAAAGCTTGTTAGCGACAAAATCTATTACGAATCCTACCAATGAAAATCACTCACTGAGTTGTTGATTCGCCCGGAACAGATCCGGCCTGCATGCTCATTATAGTGCATGACAAAAGGACGAGTGAGGAGATTTGTGCGAGTTTAAAGGAAACCATGGTGGTTGTACGAGTTGTTTGGGGTTTATGAGTTGGTTGTTGATCGTGCTATAGACTTTGAGTTTACTGACAAAAAAAAACCGAGCGGGGAAATTGAAATAACTGGGTCGAAAGGCCGGCTTTATAAACAGGAAGGATTCTAATATGCTAAACAATATATGAACAATCAATATTCAGGATTGGGTTATGATGGTATAAACAGTGAAGGGAAAAGATGTTGGAAACTGATGGAGTAGTATCATTGGTGGATCAGAACAGCTCCTTAAATAGACTTCAGAATTCAGTTTCTCGGCCTCACAAACCTTACTGTAATGAGCCCGTCCTTTAGAAGCTTCACCGTAGCATTGGGATCAATTGACATGGCACATGAACCTGGGCCCATTGCGTGGCCATGTTGAGACGACCAAGGCAGGAACATTGAGTTGCCATCTGGTATGAACTCGTTAGGTCGAAGACTGCCCCTAGCCCGTCGTAGAAGTGACTTGGCTGGGCTGGTCAGAAAAGCATAAACGCGCTGGATGTCACTCATGGGCAGCGTCCCATCAGAAATTTTGTGCGCCGCGTCAGTCAACGGAGACGCCAACTGGATTTGGGGTTCAGCTAATGACGTGAGGTCAAGTTAGGGTAGTGAAGTCTTGCCTAGAATCCCTAATGGGTATGTTGCTATATTCTTTTTGGGTACCATTGTTATCCCTGTTGCGTCCTTGCCAGAGTGCAAGTCTGCCAGCAAGAAGGTTCTCTCAGTTTTTTGTGGCCCAGAATGCCTTCCCAGTGCCATTTCCTACAAATTTGGGTGTGATTGGGAGCTATGGTAACACCCTTAAAAGATCCAAACGCGTCATGGATCATCTTCAGAATGTCCAGTTGATCCAGTAAACGATGTAGAATGAAACTGTTTACATCTCATGTTGCTTCAACTTGTGGGTTTACTTGATTCACGACATTGTCGCTTCCAGAGAACTGCAATTTTTTTTAACATTGCTATGAACGGTTGGCAGAGGCATGCCACCCACATAGTTTTCCTGGGTGATGGAAGCGGTTCTTTGGAAACGAAGAGAGTGCAGGATGACGCGCTGGCAGTGCTGTGCCGGGTCGACTCCGGGCCCAGTCCGCCTCTTGACCACTCCCCATCTTCACCTTCT
Organism: Puccinia horiana; assembly: GCA_001624995.1. Taxonomy (NCBI): domain Eukaryota; kingdom Fungi; phylum Basidiomycota; class Pucciniomycetes; order Pucciniales; family Pucciniaceae; genus Puccinia; species Puccinia horiana. Next base: position 1,307,271 of record LWDY01000007.1, read on the forward strand.
TCCACCAACTCACCACCAAACCCCATTTGCCCATTCTCCTCATACAAGATGCCATCAGGTGCTGACGAGTGAGTTCAGGACTGTCTTCACACAGTCATACATTGCCACCTCGCTTCGGAAGACTTCGACGATCGGAGCGACTGACCTGTCGAGCTCTCTCTTTCCCACTGACAGTACGCTTGCCAAAGCCGACCGAAAGCTCACTTCCTCCAGCTCGTCGTTCTTCGGATTCGGAGGATCGTCAACATCCAAAATTGAAGAAGCAAGGGAACTCTACATCTCTGCTGCTAACCAATTCAAAGTCGAAAAGAAGTGGAAAGACTCGGGTGATGCGTTTTGTAAAGCGGCTGAATGCAGCTTGAAGCTAGTCGAGAAAGACGATGCCGGGAATGACTTTTGGTCGGCCGCTAAATCTTACAACAAATCCAACCCAGAACGTAGGTCCATCTTTTTTTTTGCTCATCCATTCATCCCATCATCCTCATTAAACGAAAACTTTTTTGTAGTCGCAATCGCTTGCCTCCGTCGCACCGTGGAGATCTTGATCGAGAAGGGTCGATTCCGTCAAGCCGCCGACCGTCAAAAAGATATCGGAAGGATCTTCCAACAGGATGCCGGCGATTTACAAGGCGCTTTGGATGCATTTCTACAAGCAGCCGAGTGGTATGCCCAGGAAGATGCCCATGCGTGTGTCCCAAGCTTGATTAACTCTCTCTCTTTCAAGTCAATCATCTCAACCTTCTTCCTCGATCGTTTGTAGGACCGCCAATGGATGCTACAAAGATGCGGCAGATATCGCTGCTCAGTCGGAGCAGTATCCGGTGGCAATCGAAAACTTTGAAATCGTCGCTCAGAACTCCCTATCAAGCCCACTCACTCGATACAACGTCAAGGAATACTTCTTCAAAGCTGGCTTATGTCATCTATGCACAGGTGTACGTCCATCATTTCTCTGAGCTTTTGGAAGCTTAAGTCATTCGCGAGGAAGCTTTAGCTGACCACCAAACCAAAAATCACAAAACAGGACGTTGTGAGCACGAAACGGGCGATGGAAAAGTATGCCGAATTAGACCCCAGTTTCGTTCAACAACGAGAGTACAAGTTTATGCTGGCAATCGTCGATGCATACGATGCTGGAAACCAAGAAGAGTTTACGAACCAAGTAGCCGAGTTTGATTCGATGATGAAATTGGACAGTTGGAAGACTGCGATCTTACTGAATATCAAACGCGGCATCCAAGAAGAACCCGGCTTACTTTAAAAACCTTGACGCCCCAATAACTCCTCTCTTCTTCCTCTTTTTTTTTGGAAGTCTCTTTCTTCTTCCATTGTTGACATCTTCTTTTTGCCATGCTTTTCATGGGACCTTTGTACCACCAACACCATTTCTTTTTTCTTGACGCCAAAACAACAAACTCACCATTGGTTTCCCCCTGCCAAAAAAAGACAGGAGCATCCTGATCTCCCCATCCTTTGACTCTGTTGAGGATAACTTCAGTTCATGATATGAGCTTTTCATGTTCTCCCTTTTAAAATACAACTATATCAAATTGTGATTCTTTTTGTATTAAATATCATATCAAGGATATGAGAAAGAGAGATGTTAGAAAAAACACAAATTTCATAGAGGGCTGTCTGGCTGGGAAAATGACAGACCATGTTTTGAACCATGAAAAAAAAACTGATTAGGACTTGAGAGAGCCAGTCTGTGGGAGCTAGGCACAAACGACACTTCCACACGTAACTTGTTATGTTTTGACAAAATTAGTGATCATTAATGGTACAAAATCAGCTACATATTTATGGCTTATAATTTTGGTGTGTAATTAAATGTGTTGTAGTTTTCCTACAGACAACAAAATAAAATCAAAAGATTACGAATTATTATTTTTAGTGGAGGACTTCCCGTGGCCATCTACAGGGGCTGTAAAGTCTAAACAACAGGGCTAAATCCAATCTCCCCCGTCATAATTGAGCTTTACAGGCTCGAATTAAGAACCTACAGGGGCTGTAGATCCTACAGGAAGTCCTCCAGTTGTCAACTGTAGTAAAAAGCATCTTCCCTGGGACGTTGTGATTTGATGAGGTAGTTTGTTTTATGTCTACATTCTTCTGTGGCCTAATCAGTATCCTAACCTTGACACAGAAAAGCTATATGATGTGGACTGTTTTGCTCAGTTAAACCATCAAGTGCATATACAAAAATTATTTCTTGTACAGAAAAATCAAGATTAACATTTCATTTACTCATAGTAATAAAATTCATCTACTTCTCTCCTTGATTTCAATTCAAAATTCACAAATTCAATTTGGAACTCAGCTGAGTCAGTATATTTCCACTAACTTTACTGAGTCCTTCCAAGGGAAGGACTTACACTTGTGCTGTGCGGCAAATCAATGTATGTGATTTGGGGGGCTTCCAGATGGTCTGGACAAAAAATGAAGAAATAAACAGCAAAAATAGCTTTCCAAAGCCCATAATATGGCTTTAGAGGGCAGTTTATGGGCTTCTTGCACGCCCTAAACCCATAGAAAACGGGTTCAAAAGCTGCTTAAACCCATATTTATGCACTATGGGGGTGCCATAGAACCACATGTCCCAATACATGAGAAAAAAAGTTTTTTTTTTTTTGGCTGGGTCAATTGCTTAGCCACAATAGATTTGAAGAGCCACCACCCCAACGACTCCAAAAATGTGGTCCTTGAGTGTGCTGGACCCCTGTTGGGGGTCTTGTGTCATCCCGCAGGTGATCTCAAGTTTGCAGGCAACTACATACAGTGATATGCTGCGCGCAACTATTCACCCTAAGTCAACCCTGTGGCCTGAGAGAATTATGTAGAAACTTGGCATTTTTCAATCCTGTGTAGCTTCATCACCACAGATTGTGTGATTGAGTTGTAGGGGGATAAAACATGCCTGGCATCAAGGGGAATCTTTCCATCTCTTTCAATTGTCTTGAGGGGTATGTAATGGCATTCAAATATCTTTTCTGTGACTTCATTTCCTTGGCTATGTCCTGTACTACACATGTTGCACTGTACATTCAGGATCTGGAATCAATTATTTTACAACTCAGATTGTACCTCAACAAGAGGGGTTGAGGATACGAAACAATTGGGAAAGATGAGGAAAGCTTGGGCCATCCCAGAAATGAAATCTATTTCAAAAGTTGTGCAGAGACTCATGCAGGGGATTGATTTTGAAAAAGTCCCCACCAAAAGTCAAAATTCTCTCAGGCTGCGGTGTCCACACAATGCATAAGTCCCTCCTTTGGAGGGTCCCTAAAGGACAGTGTCCCCCCTCCAATAGAGGGACTTGGTTGAGTTAGATATTTTCACCAAAAAAAACATTTTTTCTTCTTCACTTTTTGCCAAAAAAAAGGAATAACTAACATTTTTTCAAAAAAAGCAATAGGGGGTATCTAATATGCCCAAATCCACAATTAAATATAATCAAAGGGTTTGGCAAAAGCCACAATTTTCAAACCAGTGGATTAAATATCCAAATAAATGCATCATTTCCTGCAGGCGTATCAAGTATCAAGTCAAAAAATACCATTTTCTTGTTCAAAACTCCACATGTTTTATATTTGTTTCCTATGGTCTGAACCATCAGCCCATGCCTTCTGACATCCTCCACGTCACTACTTCTAATCAGCTTCACAGAATCAGCCCTCCCCATCAATTTTTCTCACTCAGATATCCCATTTCATATTTGGTATACTTATCATTATTTCCAAAGGTCCTTTTTAAAGCCAACTAATTCTTTTTTCCTCAAATTTTTTTGTATTGAGATTGTGTGATTCTTTATTCTTCATATGTGAGATCCTATCACATTCCTACTGAGATACTGGTACTGTCAGCCTCTGTGATGCAAAGAGTGATGATACTCCTTCAGCTACACAACGTGATGAATAAATGTACAGGGGATCTGTGGACCAAAGGTCACAGTAAAAATAAAGAAAATCATCAAGTAAAGAGTAAATCATTTTGTTTGAAAGTGGGCCCTGCTTGTGCAGAGGTTTTTGTAGGGGCCCTCTTGTAAATTCAGAGTCTGTATGAACAAGGTAGTCTAAATCACCAGAGTGGATATCATGATGTAAAGGGGTGGTATCTTAACTAGACGTAAAGCCTTGAAAAAGTGCTAGAAAATCAAATGCTGGGAAGGATATTGACTCACTACTTAAAAAAATACCTTATCAAAGCCTTTGTAGAACATGAAACAATGGGCTTCAACCATAAGTCTGGAAGAGGTACAAAAGTCAGATGAGGGCTTGGTCAAATTCAAGAAGGGAAAAAAGGTGATCTTAAGAGCTGTATAATAGGCAAACTTTCAGCATGCACCTACTATTCAGAGACAACCTGGATTGGGAATGAAAACATCATAATGATAAAACCTAATAATAAACCAAAAAGTACATGTGTTAGAGGCATTCTTAATTGTATAAGAGACATCATTAAATAGTAAAAGATTGTCCCAAAACTCAAACCTTATTTGAAAAGATTCTTCACATGTGTACAGCTCACAAATAACTTATAAGAATAATTAAATAAATAAAAACCAATGATTTCTCACAACAAAACCTTAATTACTCTTGAAGTATAATGAAAAAATTAGAATTGTGATTTCATATTCCTCATTTTCATGCTACATAATCCGGTTGGGGTGTTCAAAGTTAAATTTCAGACAAGATTCTACATAAAATCATAAATGTGCAAGTTTTTCAGGAAAGGTTTCAGGTGAAGGGAACATTGAATGTTGATGTAAATGAAGAGTTGGACCGTTTGAACTTTTGGAATTTATGTAAAATGAGCTTTAAAAATCAACTTTGAACACCCTAAGTGTATTTCACTAAGACTATCCCTCAATTCTTAATCCTTCACTGAGTTCATAGTTATCCAATTTTTTTTAAAGATTTACCCAAGTACTCTGTTTTTAGCCGGTACAAATGAATATGCAAGGTTTATGATAATATGATTATTCAAGGATTATTTGTTTCAAATTTAATTGAAAATTAATTCTTACATCACTTGAATCTTATTCACATGTACAACAATAGCACTCACAGTATGAAACCAAAAGCTATGTGGCCCTTTTTGGTACATTACAGCATAATCAAGCTGAAACAAGACAATTTGTTTTGTAAAAAGACAGAAGACTTAGGTAAAAAAATAGGGTATTCAAATATTATTTTGGACAAAAAATTGCATAAAATCTTAAATGCAAGATTTGGCACGGACCTGTCAAGAATCATAAAATTTAAGTTTAATTATCTTGAAAGGTCCCAGCCAAATCTTGTCTTTAAGATTTTCTGCAATTTTTCAAGCCCATAACTTCTTGTGGCATGATAAGACATGTAGCCAAGCACTACCATTAACAAAAAGGCTACTGAAGTTAACCTAGGCTTAAAGTTAGAATGAGGCTTGATCCTGCTAAATCAACCTTCTGGTTTGCCACCAAGGGCCCTGAATTACTATTAAGGGCCTCCTTTTGACTTGGACCCCAATTCATCATCATTCATACATACTTACCAGCCACATATAGCTTCATAACCAGTGAATTAACTGCATTTATCTTTGAATCTTTTCAACAAATCTCCCAAATGAAATTCAGCACTCAATCAAAAACCTCTATGTCACCTTTTCAGTACTTCAACCCCAGCTCTACCCTTCCTGAAGCTCCCTTGGTCTGGAAACATAAATAGTGAGTTTATTTCCTTGTTCACATTTGAAATTGTATTTTGTGTAGCCACAAATTATGCTGATCCAGTGGACTGTCACCAGACCTGATCACTATTCACCTTGTCAAGCAAGTTATCAATTCATTCCTGCGTTGGGGCCAATTAGTGATTGATGACAGCAAGTTGGAAGCCATTCCAATCAAGGGAGGTAAGATCTTTGATATACGGAGGCAGTGTGATTCTTGGGACTACTATGGACCAAGTCTTGTGGCCAGACGTAGTGTGTGTGCTCAGGCTGAGGGCCTGCATGACTGAACGATGTCCGGGTAAAAAAACACATTCACTCCTTTCCATTAGCTACACTTAATTGAGGTCTAGTCCGGTGGCGTGTCTGTCTTTAGCGCGCCACCCAAACTAGGCGCGTGTATGGGTTAGTCACTCAACCAGTCATTGTGGTTTGTTTGCCGGTTGAGAGTGCCCGCCGGGGTTTGGGCGTGCGACCCGAGAGACCCCAACTCTCAGTCGTGGCAGCCTGAGCCTTAGAGGGTCACCCCAAGTCTGCTCCGGCTGGAATAACCCATTACTTCTCACAATTTTTTTTCTTTCTCCTTCCTTTGCAGCGCCCATAAATTGATTCATTAAAGTAATTTCCGGATGATGACATAGTAGACTACCCCGGCCTTCAGTTCCTTGCCGCTGCCTTTAAGAAATTACTAGCCCACTTCTTGTCTTGGGCCAAGTAATCTCTCAAGTAAAGTTTATAGCATGAAGAAGTCCAACGACCCATCCAACACCCCGAGGGTGTTGCGCAAAGACGCGCCCCTTACTCTAAACGAGTGGCGTGATAGGTTTGACTTCCCTAACGAGGAGAACGTGCCTCGAATCAATTTCACCTCTGATGCCTTGGTCAAGTTTCTTCTTTCTGGTCCCCTTCCTACGCCAAACAAGGACGCTGCCTCGTCCCCTGCTTCCAGGATCCGCCTTTTTATCGCTTCCACAGGGCATAGTGGTCCTCCGATACGCTTCAGTTTGATCAGCTGCGTTTCGCCAGGTTTGCAGGTCTTTGCGCTTCGTAGCGCCAAGTAGACCTCGTGTCTGTCAGCCTCCTTCGTCGGTTCCACGAAGAGGGCGTCACTGACTAACAGGGACGATTGTGCTGGCACTGTGCCGGTATCTTCTTTGTAGGTCAACTCTGCTAACCTCGCCATCCTCCAAAACGCCACTATGGCCATGTCACGTACGCTTAGGTCTAGATCCGTACCGTCTGCTAGATGAGTGCACAACTCTTGCAAATCTTGAAGTTTGATGGCACCCTTCTTCGCCTTGGGAGGTTCTTTCGCGTCAAGCCAGGCAGAGGATCGCAGAAATACGTTTATTCTGTTCGCTGCCTCTGTTGGGAACGTGGCGTCGTGAAAAAGATGCCAGGCCTTTAACGCGAAAATGTACCGCTCAATTGATTTGGACGAGATTTCGCCTTTCCCGAGCGGTTTTTCCTTCCTGCCTGCCCAGTGCCCAGAAGCAAAAATTGGTTACCTCCCACGATTTTGGCCGGAAGAAGAAAGGGGAAGGGTCTGTTTCATGTTTGTACTTGAGGAACTTTTTGACCCCTGCGTTGTACGAGATCAAGGTCGTCGCCTTCCAGCCGCCCAGCATATGTTAGCCCATTGGAGAGAGTTCCTTTTGACCCCTACCGTCGCTGGTGAAGGCGGAGAGGTGTGCGAATCTAGCAAGGGTGGCCATTTGTCAATTGGTTAGTATTGTTGGGTGAAATAGTGTACGAAGAACAAACTATGAGGTTGTGCGGGCAGCTGCTGGCTCATAGAGTCTTTTGCCGGAAGGTATTTACCTTGGTCACAATGCTCTCGCCTCTCTCCCCTTTCTTTCCTTTCCTTTTTTTTTATTTTTTTTAACTAATGCAGTGTTTATTACTTCATGGGAAATGACAGTATACATAAACTAGGAACAAGTAACAGGTCACAAAGCTTAGGTAACTAAACTTGGGTAAGGACACTCACTAGGTCGATGGGGATTGTGATGAATCTCTGGTGCATCCACTTGTGCCCTGTCACGTCACCTCTTGAGAGCCCATCCGCTCTATTCTCCCCTGATGTCACACGTGGTGGGACAATGTCAATTTCCTTCCGAATCAGCAAGTCTTGGATAGTTCTCCATTCGTCGTTCACCGCGACGTCTTTAGATTTTCTCTTCCAGATCGCTGATTCCGTCGTGGTATTGTCAGTTGCCACAATGAAGGTCTTCCCCGCTTGTACTCCAAGAGACAACAGCAGTTCCAGACCTAGCCTAATTGCTATGGTCTCTAGCCATGCAATCCCCCTCGACGACCGTGAGTAGCCGGAACCTAGCCCAGTGGGAGCCAATCACAATGCCGATTCCGTAGGATGTCGAAGCGTCACCTATCCATCCAACGTCGGTTGGGTTAGGGAATGCCATTAACCTCGTGCAGTTGAATTTTGAGAGTACTTCCTGCCACCTCAAAAGGTCTTGTCTGACGTCTACCGGTAATAGCCTCGTGCTCCGTTTGTAGACCCAGCTCTTGAGCATTCGGTACAAACTGCACAGGTTGCACTTCATCTGTGGCAATAGGTAGCAGATGTGGCCTAATTGCCCCGTCAGAACTTCAACTTCTTCAAACAACAAAGGACGGCCTTTCTCTAGGTAGCCTTTGATGCCAGATATCTGTTTCACGAGTTTTGCGGCTGGGAGGCGTACCGTGCGGTCCTTCCCGTTCCAGACAAAACCGATGAACTTTTGTTCGTCTTCGAAGGGAGAGTACTTTGACTCATTCGTCACCACGCCTAACTCAGCTGCCCTTGCTGCTATGGCATCCATTTCTACGTCTGAGCATAGTTCTTTGACGAATAAGTTGTCATCAACCCAACGAAATACAGTGGTCACATTGAATTCGAACATCATGAGCCGTTTCCACGCGTCCGCCGGCCTGCCGAAAGAGCCGCATCCTGCAACTCCGCCGAAAGATATCCTCGTGTCCAGTAACAGTTTCCCTTCAAAATCCATCGTAAATAGGTAGGGCCATTGGGATTCGGCCACCGGGATTTGCCTATAAGCTTTCTCCCAGTCGAACAAGGCAAGCTTACACGGGTCTTCTCTACACCGAAAGAAGTGTGACACAACTGCGAATTGTCCCATGTTGTCTTGAACTCATCCGCGTCCGCGAAGGAATTGACTGACGGGAGGCCCGGGACATTTCTAGGGAAAGATAGATCATTGATTGGTCTTGTCGAGCCGTTCCCGTTCACCACAGCTCCTAGAGGGCTAGCGCGGAAAAACGGGAACCTTTCTGCGACCTCCTTGTGGGAAAAAGGGCCGAACATTCGTCCCTTCTTTAGCTCCAAATCAAAACTCTTGACCAGTTTGTCTTTTGCAAGCAGTGCCGACACATGGTTAGGTGGGGTAAACCACCGCGTCCCTTCGATCGTATGCTTGGGAATCCCTTGGTGGAAACCGTGTTGAAACCCGTACAGTACGTCGCGGAATTCTAACAGCCCTGTGTTCTTGAGTGCTGACCGCCACGCAATGATGTTCATCTCACAGGATATGCCCGCCGGCCATCGAGAAGGGGTGCTACCTTTTTGTATCTGTCAACTTACTAACCGGTAACAAGTCGTGTTCTTCGCCGGAGATCACCTGGGCTTCAATGAACATTGGTTCTCCCAGCTCATAACGCAATAAATTCCTAGAAAAAGGAGTTCACTCATCTCAGTTAATGTGAACGAATGCTTTTCAAGATTTCAAAGGACCAAAACGATTGGTGTAGATACATAAGTTTTGAAAAACGCAGAACGAAAAACCTCCAAACAAGGTAGACTATCTCGTACACAGCTCAAATGGTAAAATTCAAGGAAAAAGCTAGCGTTTTGACGAGCTAGGCCTCCTACACGAACAAAAACCAAGACAGAATACCTACTTTGGGAAAGAGTCATGCAACCTATCACCGCGAGTACTATGACCGTACGAGGTACGCCCTCCTGATCCTGACCAACTACCCCTCGAGTTACCCCTTCCTCTGGAATAAGTTGATCTATCGGCCGTAGACCTCGCATGAGTGTTGCTACTTGGAGTCTGGGTCGGGGGGTTGAATGGGTTGAATGTTGATCTGCCTCTTTTGGGCTCTCCGGTCTGCGGATCCCAGTTCGACCTTGGACCTCCAACCGCATAGGGGTTGTCTTTGAAGATGATTACCCCGAACTTGACGGCAATCGCATGGCATTTTGCCGCGATGTCTTCTCTGAATATACCGATGTTTGATATAAACAATTCGTCGCCTTCAATGATGTGATGAGAAAAGGCGTTCGAGCGCACCCAGATGTCATATCGGAGTGCTACCATGAAACAATCATCCGTATGAAGTTGGTCGGCGTGCTCCTTGTGCCGAATTGATTAAACCCGTCAACGTCCCGCAGGGTCTGGTAAAACGCCTTGTGCCTTCTCTCCCCGTCACCCAAGTTTAGAGACCATTCGCTGGGGTACGGGAGGCCGGTATACTTCCCGCCCTTTTCCGCGTTGGGATCAAAAGATAAGCGTCGTTCATTCTGGTAGGCCATGGCCTCCCCTTGCCAGTCCTTTTCGAAAATCGTGAGCGGGAGTGGTGCCTTTAATTCTCTAATATTCGGGTCGAAAAACACGGTGAAGCCGATGCTAGTGTGCCGATTCAGTTTTGCTTCGTTGAAGGAAGGTCCCTTCACTTTCTTCTCTGCCGGGCCGTGGCTACCTTCCGTAATGTCCGTCGCTTAGCGCTTCAACTCCGGGTTTTTTACGATGGGTGGTACATGGTTTCCTGCTAGCTCGTGTAGCTGACAAAGAAACTTGAGGAACAGCTCCTTCTGGGTGGCAACCGAAGAGTTGGCGACTGACTCTGACTTGGTGTTAACTGTTGTGACTGATGTTATCTCTTCAATCAGTGGGTCTTCTGCCTGGAGAAAAGGTCTGGGGCTCTCGAGCGGGCTCCGTAGTCCCCCAGCAGCGTTGTCGACTAGTAAGTTCGAGATTTCCGGGTCTAGCACAGCGGGCGCCTCAGTTATTTTTACTGGTTCCAGCCTCTTGGATCTAGGCTTTGATCTCACCGCCTGACTCTTTGACTTGGTAACTTTCTGAGATGACGGCTCGCCTGACGGTAAAGGGGCATTAGCCGTAGATTGTGGGTGCACTAAAGCCGCTTCGACCATACTGTCTTCCGTAGACTCGTTAGTTAAGGTGGGAAGTCCTATGAGAATGGATAAACGTGCGAATCAGTACCCGGTAAAGGGACTGTGCTTAATTGGAAATCTCTGAGACATAAAAACTCACCTCCGGTAAGGGAGGGTACTGCGATTGATAAGTTGCTGGCGGTGTTGCTCGACATTGACTACTTAGGAACTTAGGCTTTAAGAGGAGCAGTGATTGCGCTGTGGCGTTGTTGATGCTGCACTAAAGTAAAATGTGGACTCTCGATTAGAGACGTGCAAAAGAATGACTTCTAGGGGTAAGCTAGAGTTTCAAGAACGTACGTAGATCTTGGAAATATAGGACTTTGAGCGTGAGACTTCGCAAAATGTGAAAGGATACTACTGCCGGAGTGGTAATGTTGAATTGGAAACGGGTAAGGTTTCGTACGAATTTAGTTCGGTAGAAAAATAAGATGTAATCGAGTTTATCAGAAATCAGAAAAGGTAAATCAGAAAAGGTAATCGAGTTAAGGAGATGTTGGGAACGGAGTGGAAAAGTGGAAGGGAGAATGCTGAGGAGAAACAAGAGACTGGCGGGCAGAGGAGGGTCTTACCAGCCTTTTAAGCTCTACCACTCTCCCGCGGTGTTGCAGGTGTGGAGGAGAGCAGCGCTCCCCGCCCGTCTTACCACGGTATTTCCTGGGTCGCTCCTCTCATTCCATTTCCGTGGACTTAAGCCACCTCCCTTCTACCGGTAACCGTCAATAAAATTGAGAAGGTCTTGAATATCCCCCGACTTAACCTCAACTCTAACTTAACACAAGTCCGACTCCCTGGTGGGAGGTGAAGGCGCTAGCGCCGCGGCGAAGCCACCCTCCCGCAGGGAGGGACTTGCAGGTAAAGTCGATACACGCAGTGTAGCAGTTTGCTACTATTTTAAGTTTTGGCTGGGAGGTTTTTTGAAAACATCACTGCTCTGTCCCCTTGTCATCATTTTTTGGCTCACGACCAAATTATTCAACTTTTCCTCCTCTTCAAAATGGGCTAGGTCCCATCACCTCAACATCAGCGGTTCGTCCTCCATAGATCGGCAAAAATTGTTAAAATCATTGAAATGATGGCAAGGATCCACAAAAACCATGCTTGATGATCTAAGCATATTCACAAATTTTTTTGGATCTACAAAGTCTGGGCGGATTCGCTGAAGATCCAAGATCAAGGTTGGAAAATTGGATCGACATGACAAAAGTTTGGAAGATGGATTTTCATGATGGATCCAGGGTCGATGGCCAAGAACCATTTCTTAAAATCAATAGTAATTACATTCCTAAAGCTGAGAGAGCAATAGCACCTGGGTTGTGTGCAGAGGAATCTTGGCTAAAAAACTATCGAAGCGGAAATTTAATGAGACACGATTTTTTTTTTAAAAAATAAAAAACATAAATTTGCCTCGGAATATCCAACCTGCTACTGCCAAAATTGAGTGTTTACCCATAAGCCTCTCCTTCGGAGACGCCCAGCGGGGCGCCCCGGGGGTGAGGCTTAGTTAAGCTAGACGTCAACTCAACCTTAGGGTGAATTTTCCTGGGGCACGAAAATCCGGCCACAAAAAATTGGTCGGAAGGTCCAGGATGCGACGACATCCATCCCGGGTCTAGCTATAGGCACCCTGTCAAGTCGTTGGATCCACATGTATGCAGGTTCGCTGACACGGTGCTTAGAATGGCCAATGGAAACGACTGACCCAGGTCGGTGCCAAGCTCAGATTGCCTGTCAGCTTTTCTTGTCATCCTTGCCCAGTCACTTCTACAACGCGCAAAGCGCAATCAATGGCAGACCAAACCAGCCCAAACCCCAGATGGCAACTGAATGGGCGCCCTTTTTCCTTCCTCACAACGACCTGGGCAAAAGCGTGAGGGTTAGCTGCAAGTGCCATGTCAGTCCATTTCAAGGCGAAGTTTCTGGGTCCCGCCAACAGAATTCCGATCTCACTCTATTTAAGGAGCTGTTCTCAAGCACAAGTTTACCAATCCTCATCAGTTTCCTACATCTTTTCCCTTCACTGTTCACATCATTAGCCAACCCCGAATATTGATTATTCATTGTCTAGTACTTTAAAATCTTTCCTGTTTATTCCTGTTTATAACGCCTGCCTATCTATATATTTCTCTCTCCGCTGTCAATAACCGATCAGCACAATCAACAACCAAATCATCAACTCCAAAAACTCTTACTACCACAATGGTTTCCTTCAAACTCGCACAACTTCTCCTTGTGTCATGCGCTTGTATGAACATTCAAGCTCACTTTAGTTCGAACCTATCAATTGAGTGAGTGTTTTCATTCGTGGAATTTGATAGATTTTCTCGCTAACTCGCTCTCTCCGTCTTTACTGCTAGCACAAACACCGTGTCTACCGATGTCGCATCGGAAACTGACTACAAGTCGTCAATCTGGCAAAAGATAAAAGAAAAGGCTAGGGGATCGATGACGAAGCGCACAGAGAACCCCGTTCGAAATGCTATCTGGAAGCGAGAAGATTCGCCCGACCCGGTGGCCAACAGAGCACCGAGTGTTCTTACCACGACAAATATAGCTGGTCCTGAAATCACCAAGGGTTCTAAAAAAGAACGACGACAAGACTTAAAATCAGGAGGAGCATTACAAAAGTTAATATCGAAGTTTAGTGGGGGTGGTGGGAAGGGTTTTGGTGGTATGACCAAGCGGACGGCAGAAAATTTAAATCAACATTCTATCTGGAAAAGAGAAGATTCTCCCTATAGCCAGATGGTTGAAAAAGGACACGATGCTGATTCCACCATCAAAAATGTGAAGGCCATTGATCAAAATATGCCTCAATCCAAAAAACAACGAAGACAGACCTTCGATGGAATCAAAGGATTTTTCGCGAAGCTCAAGGGCGGAGGATCTGTTCAATGAACAAACCAACACGTGACACCCAACCACCTGGTGTTCATGATCTCAATGTACTTTATTTAGAGAAAGACTCGCACTTTAAAATTCATGTATTTAAAAATGTAATTATTCAATAAGAAACTTATATGTTTACAAAAAAATCCGCCCCCTTCTGCCTTTCACATAGGACTGAGAAGCTTACAACCCGATGAGGTGACAATTAATTCGGTATCATAAAAAACAGGATAAGACAGAGTGAAGTCCAGCTCGAACTTGACACAATTCCCTCGATTCGGGGGCCTGCAGGCGGGTGCGAATTGGCGCACCCCTCGCGCGAAGCGCGAGCCTCCGCAGAGAGGTTACTTAATAAGCTCGAGTTAAGCCTCATTCACACTCATATCCTAGCTTAACACAATCCCTTCGATCGGAGGGACTCGCGAAGCGAGCCTCCGAAGGAGGGGCTTGGGACTAATGTCCCAGGTTTGGCCTGAGAGATTGAGGCTTGAGCCCGTTTTGAAGTCATGTTTCAAATCAAATGCTCAGTCCTGCCCAACTAGGCGGCTTGAAAGGATGCCGCAAAGAGGCCCTGATAGGCCTCAAATCTGTGATTCCAATGGTGCCCTCACCATCAATGGGCGGCCAATACTTCTATCCCTTCCTTGCCATCAAAGGAAGGGAGATTCAGTAATTGCCATGGGAAGCACCCCGCATGAAAAGCTGTAGTTTGGCTGTATTTTCATTGTACAGGCTTTCCAGGCCAGAAAAGTCCCAACTTTCAATTGAATATTCAAAGGTGATGGTGGGAAGTGGGGGATCTATTTTGGACCCGCAGATAGGTGACATTGAGGCCTTTCCAATGGACCGAAAGGCTGACAAAAAATGTGGGGGAAGGCAAGATTCCCCCTGTCAAACTTGGTCCAGCTCTCACACCAAACTTGAGACATTAGTCCCAAGCCCCTCCTTCGGAGACTCGCTTCGCGAATGGCGCCCACGCCAGCCATAGGTCACCGGCCCTCCGATCGAGGGGCTTGTGATAAGCTAGACTCATATCACATTCGGGCGGTTCTCGTAAGCAATTTTTGCTTCCAATCTGTCATCACACGGTGCTACGTCTTTGATTGGGCTATTCTCCGGCCACACGAGAAGTGGAGAGAGGCATTGGGTGCCAAAAGAAAGAAAGCAGCCGTAAATGACAGCGATTTCACTTCTGAAACTGCCATCCTGTCTTCAAATGCCCTTCCAGACAGCACCCATCCTAGCTCAGCCACCTCAGCAGACCCAAACATCCTATGGGAGTCAAACAAGCAAAATGCAAAGATGTCGATGAGGCAATGAAAAGGGTATGAAGCTAGGGCTTCACACTGCTTTGATTGAGGAGCGTCCAGTGGACGCTTTTTCAAAAGTGTCAAATGGACGCTTTGCCCAAAAAGAGGGTTTCCTATAAATATTGTCTCTTATTTCTGTTTTGTATCCCTTTTTCTTCATGGCAATATCTTGCTGTTTTTCATTATCAATATCAAATCCATAATTAAATGTACATATTAGAACTATTGTTGAGAAACCTATATTCCTAATTTGTATTAGCTAAACTACAAACATTCCTGAAACCGCTTTTTAGAGTTTAGGCTAAGTTTTAAGCATGTAGTTTGTGCTGGCTTGGCTAAAATTTTCTGATGAGTGCTAATAAAAATTTCAATGTTATTGGGAACACGGCTATTGAACCCCAAAAAGCAGAAAGAGAAAATGAGTCAACAAAATAAACATGTAACAGGTGTACAAAATAATGGTTAACGATGACTCTTCAAACATAAGTCTATTCTTAGAAGAATGAGGAATGATTTGAACCCAAAAAATAAAACCTTATATAAAAATCAATAAATGATGTTTTTTGAAATATAAATTAGTTCAAGAGAGATAAAGATACTGATAGGCACTTGGGCAAAGGACTCCTAAAAAACACTAAAAATTAAGGTATTTCAGTTTTTGTGAAAAAAGTAAAAATTGAGAAATATATC
This sequence comes from Puccinia horiana, assembly GCA_001624995.1. NCBI lineage: Eukaryota > Fungi > Basidiomycota > Pucciniomycetes > Pucciniales > Pucciniaceae > Puccinia > Puccinia horiana. The sequence continues at coordinate 1,323,066 of LWDY01000007.1, forward strand.
TTCATCCCATTTACAGAGCAGAATCCAGAGGTGGATGAATTTTTTCTGAATTTTCCTGCTTAAGATAGATAATAAAATAGGAATGGGGCCCAAATTATTTACAGAGACTTGAGTCTTAGATAAACCATCAGATGTGATTTCCAATTCATGCCTCTATCCAACTGAGTAAAAAGATGTCATCCTCTGTGATGCCACGGGGGTTTATGTTTTAGCTACAAAAGGTGATGAATAAATGTAGAAGAGATTTTCAGACTAACAGTCACAGTGAAAGTAGTTAGAAAAAAGATAAAATATAGAATATTTTTTAAAAGAAGGGGCCTTCTACTGGTTGTTTTAGGTGCCCTCTTGATTTAAATTTTGTGTGAACAGTGTAACCAGAATTGAGATCAACATATACAGTGGTGCCATCCAATTAGTAAATATCATGTAAAAGTACTGGAATGACAAGTGCTGCAAAGGAAATGAACTCACTACTTGTAATTAAATTTATAAGAGCCCTGTAGTCAAATACTAGACTGTGTTTGGCTGTCCAAGCATGAGCCCCAATTGTCATGAACTAAAATAATCAGTTTCAGGGGGTGGTATGTTGGATCGTGAGTTCCCGTGAGGAGCTTCAGGGCATCACTGGGCATGCCAAACATGCCCAGGAGATATTGTCATAGCCAGGTGACCCCCAAAATAATCAATATAAAGTTAAAGTTCAACTTCAGACCAAAATAATCAGCGTGAAGAAAGGCATGTAAACCATTCCATTTCCTCCCCCCTCCATCCTTTGCACTCAACATTATTCCTCATTACCATGCCACCACAAAACAAGAAGAATCCTCCCCCCAATCCATTACCCCCTCCTCATCCCCACCAGAAATTAAAATCAAGAGGCCAAACCTGCTCACGTCATTCCTTGTACGCTTGTCCTGGATTTGAGGATTGATTTGAATGTTTGGAAACTGTTGTGGAGGGGGTGGAGCCAATTTTGTTAGGCAGTATGACGCTTGGCAGCACCAAACAGCCAGGAGTCAGTTTGACAAATCACTGGGCTGTCCCAAACAGCTGCGTGAGGATGCAATTATGGTCGGTAAACCTTATTTGGGTCCTCATGCATGTGTTCACAATTATACATGACACTTGTGGCAGCCAAACACATCCTTAGGTTCAAACAAGTGTTCAGGGGAGGAAAAGGTCCACTGGAGGTTTGATTGAAGTCCTGGGTGTTAGAATTTTAATATTCTATTCCTGTTCCATTTCTAACAAAGTGGTCTTCCTGTCTGAATAAGCAGACATCCTTTCCTGCTACCTGTCCTGTCCTGTCTCCTGTCCTGTCCAGTTAACACCTCCTGTCCTATCACCTGTCACTTTTATCTCAGCAGGTCTATTTAAGATTTCCCTTCTCTGAAATTTAACCCCATTGAGTCTGAGCCCTATCTTCTCAGTGCCACCATTGGCCACTCCTTGGTCCTGTCCCTTTTTACTCAAGACCAGCCCCAACTCATAGCATCATCTCATTGAGCTGAAATCCTAACACTGGGGTGATAAGAGGAGGGTTAGAAGTTGATCTTCAAGCTGTTAAAAAGGCAAAAAATTACTATAAGAAAATGACAAACTGGCTATATAATCAGGTTTTAACTGCAATGGGTGCTAATGATGATGATGGGGTGTTTGGAAGGTACAGCGGACCTCTTTTAAAGTGGTAAATTCCTAATAGAAGCATCAAGCTCAGCCCATAGGTGCTTTTAGGCATTCTCTGATGATTACCCATTACTGCATCTGGGAATAAGGGTTAATGTGAGGTATCAGAGGGTTATATGCACTGTTTCCATAATATCATTGCCAGAATTATCAGCTGGTTTGAGGTTATCCTGGTTAAACTGGGATGCACTCAACCCAGTTAAACTGGGTTTGATTACAACCTATGGAATACAAATTCAAGGTAACTTGGATTTATATTTCATTGGTTGGATGAAACTAAGTTTGACTGGGTTGTATGTATCCCAGTTAAACCTGGATACCATCAACCCAGCTAATATAATAATTCTGGAATTGTATTGGATAGCCTCCTCCGTTTTAAAGCCCAAAAGCATCAGTGAAAAACCTTTGCTGAGTTTGGAAAGGTAATTTTTATACCATCCACAAACAGAGAGACTATCCAAGAGGATGATACAGATCCTGGAGGACATGGTCAGGAAGTACTGTGTGTTTGGTCTTAAATTTCAGGATGGTGGATTTATGTCAGAATACACTTATAACTCTAGCTTACAGTGATACTCAATAATAATTGCAAAGGGCATGTATCCTGCAAATTCCTCAAGATGTTTTGTTGAGGAAATCAATTACATTACACCCCAGAAAGATTCTGGAAGATGATGACTCGTGCTGAAAACCATGCAAGCAACTGTTTGAACTAGCAGTGTTGTACAGCAAATAATGTTGAGAAAATTCCCATGAGGATCATGATATAAAATTTGGGGACTGATTTCTAATTTCTACAGTTAATTTTGAAAGTTTAGGTGGCATTAGGAAGCTGAAGGAAATGTTTTTAGGCCCAGTTGCAGTGAAATCTCAGCATGCAAGAAACACAGTAGAGTTGATATTAACAGAATGCTTTGAATTGAAGCATCCAAATTTCCCTGTCAGCCCACTCAAGAAATATGTATTGTTTAGTAGCCCAGCGGTAGAGGAAGGACCATAGGAGCCAGAACTTCTGGACAAACCTAAGGGGAATTATTGCCACTCAAGATACTGCATGAAAAGTTGACTAGAATATGTACAGGGAAAAGACTGTTGGCTGTATATCACTCTTTTTAGAGGAATTTTGGCCAATGAAGTGTAGAGACTGTGAAAAGTAAGATGTGTCTGATGGGATTCAAAACCACAACCTCAGCCATGCTGAGACACATGCTAGGGTGCTGCCTTTACCAACTAGGCTACAGACACTTGTGGATGCCAGGGTAGTTGGGTGGTAGTGGATATGGTTCAACTCATCAGAGGAGTGATACATCATGATAACACACTAACAGACACCTCAACATGAAGACTAATGTCACACAAAAGAAGCCACAGAGACAGCTGATGTTTTACTGCTTTAATTCCAGTAAACCAAGAGAAGTTCCCAAATGGCTTTACATAAGCCTTCTTTTTTGGGGTGGAAAATGTAAGCCCCCTGATAGTCCATACAGCATGAAGGCTAACAGGATTGAGCATACCCCAGACGAATAGCTGGGCTGCCTTAATTTATGATGAGTGACACCAGAGTGTCTACCATTGTTACATAGGCAATTCATCTGTGACCAAGTATTTCACAAGAGTAGTGAAAGGTTGAAAGAATATCCAGACTATGAACCTGGAGCTGGCAAGCAGAATGGGTCCAGCAGAGTCTTAGAAGGATACCAAGCCCAACCACATTGTTGTGATTACAATGATTGGGGCCTTAATTGTCAGCCTTAGAGACAATATTCATTGTCCACAAAAATTACATGAATTTATCTCACTGAAATGAATAATAATATTTCAAATCATTATTACATCATGAAAGCAATATCATGTTCTCTTCTTAATCTCCATTAAGTTGTAATTCTCCTTTTTATCCTCTTCATTATGGTTGTATACAATTACTATGTTCTCTCCCTATTTCAGTAAACAGTTGTAGTGAAAGTAATGAAGTTCTTGAGTGGACCAGACCCAAAATTGCATATATTCATTTCTAACCAAACTCGCCCACAGTTGGTCAGAAACTAATAAATCTATACAGTAAAAATCCCTAGAGTATATTCATCTCCCAGAGACCTTCCTGGAAAATTAGATTTTAGAACAAAACCACAACAAAACTCGCAAAAGTATCTTTGCTCCAATCTTTGGTGTTTGGATCACTACACTGGACCTCTTAGGTGTACGCTCTCTGCTTAATCAAGCTTGAAGTTTATTCCTGAGTAAGTTCTTTTGATTTAGTTTCATCTTTCTAAAATTCTCTCAGCCCTCAGTTTCCTTTCCACATTACTCTCTCATTCCCCTCCCGTCTATTACAAAACACCTTGTGATCATCCGAGTTGCCTTTTCTTCTTGAAAGATAATAATCAGGTTTTCCTATAAAAACATTGGCTATTTCCTTAGCCAGAAAAATAGAGCCTGGTCAGACTCGTCTGAACCAGTACCTTTCTCAGTTTCATTTGAGAAAGAGGCGTAGAGATTTACATACTCCACTTTTGTAGCCACCTAAAAGCGTATAAGCTTACCCTTTTTAAATCAAAATAGTTCTTTTCTCTTCTCTCTTCTATCCTTATTTTCCCTCTCCTTGTCGTTGTATCCTCTTTTCTTTCCTTAGTAAAATACCACTTTGAGAGCAAAATCCTTGTGCCCGTACATCACGTAAGAGAAGCCGGCTCACATTAATCTTGAATATTAAAGCTCATATTTCAATACTTTCCCATCAATTTACTGGCTCACCAATCTCTGTACTCAACTTTATTGTTAGTTTTCCAGGAACTTTTAAGTCTTTCTAGTACTCCTCCAAACTCCCTCCTCCTACTTAATTTTCTCTAGATCCCAGGAACTATAAAGGTCAAGGTAGTACTATAGTCTACCATGCCCCTCTGAAACAGGTCTGGTTATTTCTCCTCCCATATTATTAGTCTTTCATTATTTTAGCTCCCTCTAGAGGTTGAGAAAGTAATCTTAAGGGTTATAGGCATGATACAATTCTGATATTAGTTTCTTTACTATCTATAATCCAGGGTTGATCCCAGAATAGATCCTCCCTGAAAGAGAGTCTCTTCCTGCCTTGCTCCTTCTTCCCTTTTTCCTCATCATCTAATCATTTCTTTCCCCCAAATTCTATAATACTGCATCCTAGACCCTTATAATCTATAGAGCAGACAATCCTTATAAAAAGATAATATGATCTTATAAGCTGTACCTCCTAGTAACACCAGTCTATGATCCCTTACACTCCTGTTTCAAATCTTTATTTGTTAAATTTTTATCACTTTTGCAGTTAGACATCAACACACTTTCCCAGCCAAGTTGGCTGGGAAGTTGTGCAAAGCTTTATTCAACTCTTTGTTGATTTTTAGCTTAGGTGAACCGTGCTAATGTACAGGTTTGATTTTAGTTCAGCTCAGACTTGATATTCTCCACTGGTGCTTCATGATTTATCCGTTGTATATTTCTTAGGATGGCAGAACAGGGCAGAACATAACTAAGAATCCAAGTCACGCTTTCAAATGGTAGTCAATACCAAGCGATTATAATTGGTAACGGACTGCATGGACATGCTTGTCTCTGGAGAAATCAAGATTGGTGTGACCCCATGTCTCAGCAGGTTTTCTGAATGCTACATACTGCATATGTATCATTGGCTTCCTCAGAAAAAGCCCCGATTTTTTTTTGAAATCAAATCATATTTTTGTGTATGTACTGCTTCTCTGCCAGATCAAGAATTTATTTGGGAGATGAGCAGGAATTGCGCGCTTGATGCATTGGTGACTTGGTGGCCCCAGTGATGGTGATATGATTTACATGCCTGGAAGTTTCATCGACGAAAACTGTGCATATGTGTCACATCCTTTCTAGTATTCTCAAAGCCTCGCTTTCATCCCTTGTTGACTCATGGCTTCATCAGGCTTTAACAGAATTTTGGTAGCAGTGCTTTTGGTAAAAACAGGAGCATGTACCGGTTTTTAATGCCCCTAGGGGTAAATTTCAGTGCCACTCCCAATCTTGAGTGATGTAAGTCCGCCGGAGGGGCGCAAAAGCACAGCTCTTTCGAGTCACCCTAGGTCCAGGGACTTGGTTTGGCGATACTGTTGGGCTGGAATTGAGTCCACACAGATTACGGCAAGAGATCAAAGTCCTTGTTTATACAATGCGCTCAAAGGAACCCCTGTAAAATAGTTTCCAGTCTGCATGCAAGATTTTCTCTTCAGGTCACTCGACTGCAGGATCGGCCTTTCCCTTGCCGAAAGCCGTGATGGGTTTTTGGATGACTTCAAACCCTCATTTAATTTATCTCCTCTGGCATCTTTACATATTTACATTCTAGCATTCGGGATTCAAACACTCTATGAGCAGCAAGCGACGTTAGTTCAAAGTCAATACACGTGTGACTTTCATATTCCGCTCTGGTAGATCCATCATGTGCACACATGAAAAACTGGCCGGTCAGAAACTCCGCGTTTTCCGCCGTAAGACACTCCTGAGGGCTGAGCGATAAGGTCGCTCTGAGGTAACCTGAAGACTGGGGAATACGCCTTCCGAGCGATCTATGTACTTGTTTAATGGTAAAAAGTCCCCGAAAGTTTCCAGCACGTCATCCGACATGACAAACCTTATTTTCATGTGGCGTCGATCGCATTGGTCAGAAGTTAGAACACTCGGGAATAGTGGAGGCCAAGAAAGTCCGACCAGGAACCATAGCTATGGGTCATCCAGCTTGAGTTTTTTGCATTTTGTCTTTTAAAGCGAAACTTGTAAGTTGGCAGCCAGAGTCTGGAGATGTCGATGGAAGCTCATTTGCGTGGAGTGTCCATGTGCAAAGTGGTACAATCAATCAAGCTCGAGGAACTAGTTAGTTGTCCACCTCCAATAGGGCTTTTGTGTATTTCTAGGTGGACATCTTGAACAGTCCATTTTCAAGTTTGATCTCAGGCTTCAGCCCCCAGATGTTGTGTTTTGATTTTTTCTTCAGTCCACAGAAGCCCACAATCCAAAGCTCCTTGCTTTAGGAACAAGAACTGAGAATCAAAAGCTAGTTATGGCGCCGTCATATACACTGACGAGAAAAAACACGAGAAGAAACACAGAAAGAGAAACGAGTCATGCTAAATCGCAACTTCTTTTCCTTTCACTCTGAGACAAAATTTTAAATATATGTATACCGCATCCGTACTACTTATCAGCAAAGTGCAATGATGATGTTTGGAGTGAAAGCAGAATCAGTGAAACCGAACACCTCCTCCCAGGACCCGCACTTCAAATTTTGACAGGCTCCTCCATGGCCTTGGCGATAAAAAGTATGACTGCGCTGGTTGGTCAAGCTTTGAAATTCACGTAGCTTGAAAATCTTACGTGCGCCTGGATTTTCTTGCACTCGCCTGGAAAAGAAGAAGCTAAACGGTGGTGTCGATCGACTGGGTTATTTATAAATTTTTTACCGATTCTAGGGAAACCCGTGGTATGTAAGGTGTGAAGCTGGAAATTTCCTTCGGCATTCCACGCAGATTGAACAATCGAAAGAACGCTGTGGTCAAACCAGAAATTTCGCGAGGCATGACGCTCGCCAGGAGCTTGCCCGAATGGATGGGCACGAAGTCAAACCTCAGGAGAGGTGTGCTAATTTCTTTCGGCTTCAAACAGGAAACTGGGACTCTAGCTCGAGGCCAGCATATTAAAGCCCTGTATATCGCTAGAATTTATTTACTTTCTTAAGAACCTATAGTCTCTCCTCCACTGCCAAGCACACCCGGCATTTAGCGATTTGTAATTTTAAAGATTTGAAATCATTTACCCATTCGCAGGCGCACCCAACATTTGCAGGAGATGCTCCAGTAGGGATAACCCTGATGTATATGTATGTGAATCAGACCATAACAGTTCATTTTGAAGAAGTCAGTCCGTCCATAGAGCTTCACTTACAGCCATCATACAGCTTGTCCATTCTTGCCACCTTGCCGCGTGGCGGGGCAGATCCTACACACTGATTTATATGAGAATACGAGTGTATGTGCTCCTGGACAATTATCTCCTCCGCTTCCCGATGAAGGATGGGACTGTCCGGTTGAAGGTGTTTTTGAAAGTTTGTCAATCCATCTCCTCCATTAACTTGCCCGTGCCTTCTCTGACGACTATTATGCACACGCCAGCTTTTCTTTACATGCTAGCTTTTCTGATCTCAGAGGAGAAGACAGCGGTACCAAAATCTCAAGGTTTCAGTGGTCGTTCATCTCTCACCGATTTTTTCTACCTTCCTGCGAAGCATTATGACCCTTTCAAATTTCGGCGACACGGGCAGGTTTTGGTGAGACGCTCATCCAGTCTATCACCACACTGTGTATATAGTTCTACGGAGAAACTGATGCTGAAGCTCCCGGATATATCCTTTCTTCTTCACCTTGAATACTTTTCATCTTCATTCCAATTATCCTCGCGCCTAGTCCCTATTAGAAATGTCATAAAGACTCTTTTGACCGACAATCCAGTGAATTTACAATTTGACTCTAAGTAAAACAATCTTCCAGACCAAGTCGAGCCATCTGCCTTCCAGCTGGAACTTGCTTTAGCACTTAAATCCCGCCCCAGGGTCGATCAATTATCCTCCTATCTTGCTATCATTATGCTTTCTTTGAATATGATCACCTCTATATATGAAACCTCCCTCCGTGTGTATGATGATTTTCTCACTCAGAAAGCTCATCTTCTGGACTCTGATGTCATCCTAAGTCAACTCGCCCTACTTATCATTGACTTTTATTTCATCTTTACTCTTCGGTGCATCACAACTTATTTTTTCATCTTATCCCCAAACTTCTCATGTTTGACGTTGTATACCTTTACGCAATCCTTTTTGAATACTGTTCAAAACTTGGTCCATAAATCAGGCTTTCTTCTTGGTTTATCTATGTCAGCTTCCTCCGAACCTTACTTGAAAAACGATCCGGCGGCGTCTTCAAAGTTTAAAGCCTTCAAACGATCCTTGCACTGGGAACTGGGAGATATTTCACTCGGAAATTTTCAAAATTCACTTCACCTAATTTCTAGAAAATGTGCTTTGATCTTAGGTCCGCGCATTATTCTCGTTGAAGTTCAGAATGCTGTAGTGAAAAAATCTCAACAGCAACCTATGTCATGCTTTACCGGCCCTGCGAACATTAGAAGTAGGATTAAAACGGCAAAAAACTCTTCCACAGAGTTTTGGAAGCAGTCTCCGAGGATTTGGACGTGGCCATGGCTAGGATCTCTCTGCAGCTATACTACGGATCCCCTTGGATTTATTCATACGCATCATCAATCTAAGGTAAGCTCTAGAGGTGATTCAAATAAAAAAAATTGAAAAATCCTTTGAGATTTTCCCCCTTGTTGCCTAAACTATTTTAAAGCTGCAGAAGTTAAGTCATATCTCTTGTCTTTCAAAACATTCAGGGTGATGTTTTCACAACAACTATCCTGGGGTACAATTGTACCTTCATCCAGTCCAATGAATACATCCAGTCTTTTGCTACCGCCACGCGAAATGTTCTGGATATGACTGGGGCCTACAAACTTATTGCCGCACCGCTTATCGGAGAAGAGGCATTTTTTGGTCAAACCAAGTACATGCATCAAGTAGTGCTTTCAAAATCCAGGATTGAGGAACTTCACGAGCGTCTTTGGGAATTGACCGACCAACTTCTCGAAATTAAATGGGCTCAGTGTCTTTCAAGCGATAATCAAGCTGACGTTCGAAATTGGCAGACAATCGATCTTGGAAAAATGCTGGATTACGTTATTTTCGGGCTGGACGTATTCTTTCTGATTGGGCAACAGATGGTTAATACAAATTTGGATCGGATATCGCATCTATTTAGAGTTATGGACTCAGATCTGAGCCTTGTGGGCATTCTCTGGCCGATGATTAACGGTGGTCGCTGCCCACGAAAAGTAGCTAAGAATGAACTTTTGGGGATTTTGAAACGAGACGTGCAGAGGCGCCTAGAACGCCATGTCCAACACGCTAGACAGGCGGCGTTTGGACCTAGCCATTTTGACTGTGCCGAGACTAATTGGCATGACCACTCCGAGGAAGATTCGCAAGAGCTACCGGAAATCTTGCTACGCTCGGAGCTCAAAAAGCTGGATGAGTCAATACTCTTGGATTACTACCGGGGAGAAGCGTCAGCCATCAAGATCATCAATGAAAAAGTTGAATTTGTCGCCATATTCATATACGGGTCAGTCCATCTTCCTTCATCACTTGTTGATTGGCAGACATGTAAAACTAATTCGCTGGGATTGCGTCCTAGGTTCGTTTGGGCAGCACAGACAAATGCAGCAGCCGCCACCATTGGACTTGTGCACGACATTCTACTTCAGGATCAGTCTCAAGCCGTTTCTTTGGATTCTCGACGGAGCCCATGTGTCTCGCACGCCGATAAAATACGACGAGAATGTGCGTCGGCACTTCTCAAAGAAAATTCGAGCTGTGCGCCATTCTTTGAAGACATGCCGCACCTCGCCCGATGTCTCAACGAAACTCTGAGGTTACGTAGCACGGGAGCCATGGTCAGGCTGGCAGAAAAATCGTTCTACCTACCTCCTCAAGCAAACCAGACACAAGGTATAATCTGCCCTCCTGGATTTATTGTTCTTTCACCCATGTCGATTTCACTAAACCCAAATACCTACCCGAATCCAAACCGATGGGATCCTGATCGCTACGAACGGGCCCCTTTCATCTGTTCTCTTCCTGGATCGAAGAACGATCCCGCAAGGCATATTCCAATCGACAAAAAATATTTGATTCCACCCACTACGCCTTCAAGTCCCTACTTTGCCTCTTGGAGTCTTGGCCAAGGCCACTGTCCTGGGAAGCACCTCGCTTACAAGATGATCTCGATGACGGTGGCAAGATTTTTTGAAAAATTCGAAGTTCGCCCAATGAATGAAAAGTTCGAAAAAGCTAATTTCGATGACGTTGTTGCTGCAGGAGTACAAAGAGTAAGGAATGGCTTTACGGTCTTGATTCGAAAGCGACTGTGATAATTTCATGGGGCCAGAAAATCCTGAACCGAACTGTTTATGATTGTGCGTGGGATGTGGCAAGTATTCCTTGTACTTGTTTTTGGCTACTTTCATTGCAATTTTGTTGCCAGAAGAGAATTATGAAAATACATCACATAGAATTCATACTTTCGTTTTGCTTTATCAGCTGCGCGTTACGCACAACAAGGCCAGTTGATACCATCAATTTTCTTTCAAATTCTATGTATGCTTGTAGCACCTCATTTGAACTGAGTATCATCATCTTCATTTCCCCCTTGGTTGTTTGATCTTAATTGATTATTTTCGGAATTTAGTCCTTTTCCTTTTAAAAGATCCAACGATAAGCTTTATCTGTAGACACGTTGGCATTGAATGAATTGTACCAATTAAATAGTCACTCTCTGATTTTATGAAAGATCTAGCAGCCGCCTTGACAAATTTGAATTTTGCATACCCCACATTCTATACCCACACTAAAATTACTGTTGATCAAATCCAGCTTTTCCAGTGAAAAAAGGGTTTTCACATGATGAAATTTTGTAAGCTCTTCCTATTCCACGTAAGGTCAATAGCAGTGGTACTAAATCTCAGTATGATGAAAGTAACGGTGATCTGTACAACCCAATACTAGTTTGAAGGATTTTTAGCCTAGATCTTCATGAAAAACCTCCATTATGGATTTAAATGTGGAACAATAAAAAAAACCTTTCAAATTGATCAGAAGGCACTGGTCAATGGTATCTTGCAATTGTACTGGGATGTGGTGTAAAAGCCTCAACGCTGTTGCCTATGAACTACAAAGCCCTGAAAGATCCAGATGGTAACTCCAATGAGAGATAAATATATATATCTGTCTTTGGTTGGGTTGTTGTGTTACCTAGCAGTGGAAACCAGGCTAGAAATCTGCTGTGCAGTCAACTACCTTCTGTGCTTTGCCAAAAAACAGGGACAAACTCACTTGAAAGGACAAAATCACCTGGTCAACTATGTTAAAATTCCAGCTTTTGCTAACTCATAGTTTACCAACCTTGAATCTTATCTTATCATTTTGTTTAGGCCGTTTAGTTCCGGAGTCTTTTATCCCATGTTTAAATTTTGGACAGTGTAGCACCAGAAAGTTCACTTCCTGTACTTTCACAGATGATTGTTGTACTTAATCCCTTCTTGTTTCACAGCAATCAATTATCCAGTTTTCTTCATCTGAAAGTTTTCATCAATATCAATTTAACAATCATTGTCTTGAAATCTTTGACTCTGACATACTATATCTCTGGAAGTATAGATGTGTGACTTACTCTTTCTCTATCCATGGATAACTAACCCCTAAATTCTTACAAAGATGCATTACAATTGGAGAATTTGCCCTTTCATCCTACAGGGTACTGATAAACTTTCTTAATTGTGTAGTATTATGGGTTTCACAGATCCAATATTCCATGTCACTGGTGGAGGCAACAAGAAAATAATTGTGGGCCAGACTTCTACTTTGTGTTGCAAGTGAAATGTTAAAGGCATTTTGTGCAAGTTTTCTGAAGAAGTAATGGGCCGCTGCACATTTCTTTTGGAAAAAAGTGCAGCTTGGTGATCGACTTTTCAGCCTCCAAAAGCCTAAGTGTTAGCAGCCCTGTTAGAGCCGCTATGCTGCGTTACGCAGCGCTACAGCCAATCTTAGCGATTTTTGCCACTAAAAACAGCTGTAACGCAGTGTAACAACCTCTTTTTTGAGGTCAGGGCGTGTAGCAATAGGGGCGACTCCGCTAACAGCCAACAGAAAACCTGTCAGCTGTTAGCAGAATTATGCTACCACTACGGTTAGCGTAGCCGGCCCACCATTTTTTCTGTGATATTCCAGAGTGTTCCGCAGCATCACTTGGGAATTTGGATCTGGAGCTGGACCAAAAAAACTGCTTTTCAATCTTTCAACTTTTTACAATTCATCTCACTTGACTCATTGTTTCAATTCACTTCAAATTTTCCAAGTCATCAAATCAACATTCAAATCAGAAGAAACCAATCAAGATAATCAGAGGTAAAGTGAAAATAAACTTTCACTCTCAATTAATCTCACTCATTGTTTGGTATTACTATCATCCCAGTTCTCAAATTGTCTATCAACTCAATCCATCAATCCAGGACACACACTCAGGGGAAGATTGAGAGGCACTTAAGTTGACTCAATTTATTCATCCAATTGACCTCTCATCAAAGCTCTTCAACTTAATTGATCACATTTTCTAAAAGATTGGTGCACAGAAAGATGGTGTTTATAGTTCTGCCTAGTGACTTTTCATGTGTTGAAAATTGAATACATACTCAAAAGAAATTGTGGATCTACATTGTACATTGTGTGTGTGACAAATTTAAACAAAGAAATTGAATGTAGAAAGAAATGATGTAAGAGCTGGAAAAAAGGAGACTCCAAGCGTCAAGAGAAGGCTTCTTCACAATCACCTCTCCAGAGAGCAATCACTCACCCAACTAACAACCGACTCCATCCAAACCTCTCCACTGCCGCCGTGGCCCTGTCAAAAAAATTCCATCGTGAAGTGGTCACCCACACTCACTCGCGGTCAGTAGCCTGGTATCCCTGCCCTAAACATGATGACGGCCAACACCCTCAAATATTCCACTCCACTCGCATCACAAAACAAGGCCGGAATTCGGAGACATGTATTTCTCCTAGCTAATTGGTGTCTGTCCTGAAACTTAAAAAAGTGGGTTGTTTGATTTCAGAGAGAGAGAGAGAGACAAGAAAACTTGATTAATTCAAATTAGAACAGGAAGAAATTCTCAACACCACAGCCAGCTTGAAATAAATGATCATTAAATCTAACCTGATCAGCTGCAGGTTTATGACCAGTGGTGCCGGTATGATCCCACTCTCTTTCTCACAATGTGATTAGTCAAAATGACTCATTCCCATTACAAACCACACTGCCAACATGATTGGCTAGGTTGATGGTATCCCAGTTAAACTAGGATGCACTCAGCCAAGTTAAACTTGGTTGAAGTCCAACTGATAAACGTGGTTGAGTGCATCCTAGTTTTACTGGGATACCACCAGCCTAGGCAATTTCACTGACAGTGCCACTTAATAAGTTCTTGGTGATAATCCGCAAGGATTATAATACTTGGTTGACCATCACAAGACATGCACAACTTGTATATTCCATATTAGATGGTAAACACCTGTCAGCTGCAGTGATTTTCAGAATCTGAATATGTCCGCTCTCATTCTGTTGCCATATTTCAGTACAATCCAGTAACCAGTAACTCCAGTATTCCAGTATGTTTTCACATATCTTCAGTAGTCCCCATACCCAGTATCCAGTATCCTGTCGCTGTTTCCCATACCAGTCCAGTTCTGTTCACATTCATGTCACATGAATCATTTATAAGTTGTATTTCCCCCAATGAAATACACTCATCGAGTCTGAGCATAAAAACAATTATAAATCTCTCTCAGTGAGCAGTTCCATCAGTAACTCACAATAGCTCCTCTTTCAACACTTTTATCTCTTAAATTCTGGACCTCAAAGTTTAACAGTGATCCCAAGGACTATGATCCTTCCAGCTACACTGGGTGCAAAAAAGGATAAAGTGTACACAGAGGTCTGTGTCACATAGAAAAGTGTTAGGCCCCATTTGGCGCAAAGTAACTAGCAAAATATAAAAGATTCATTTCCATTATTAATTTGTTCTAACTCTGTAATGATGAAAATAATGTTAATGAAAATACAATAGGAAATCAGGAAGTACCTAAAAGCAGGAGTTAATTGCTGTCTTGGAGTAATGAAAGATTGATGAGAAGGGAAGATAGGGGATGAGAGAGAAAGCAATAGACTGATGTCTTCTATAGAGTGACTGTAACTGAGCTGCATACATGCTCATCATTAGTCTTGTTCTCTTATTCTTCCCATATTCCTCTTAGCACAGCATTTGACTTACTGGAGTAATCACTCTTCTATGTTGGTACTCTAGTGCTTAAGCATGTTCCTTTTTTCCAACAATGATGGCTGTTTTTTATCATTCAGACCATTTTGTCAGTTGTCTTAGTATTCTGAAATTCAAGTCTTCTGGATCACTCACTTGTAGTTTCCTCAAGCTTGTATGCTTCTATGTCGTAAGGTATCTGACCTTGCTTGTTGAGGTCCAGTTCCTGGTTCTCCAAGATTCTGCTTAGCAGGTTCTTCAGGCTTTCCAAACCTGGCATGGTGATTCAATGCAAGAGTGCAACAATTCTAAGGTAAGAGTCTTATCAGCTCAGTTTCTCTTTTGTCTTATTTTCTCTGGATGTGCTACTCACTTTCTATTTGATGTGGTTCTGATTAGAGTCTTATCAGCTCAGTTTCTCTGTTGTCTTATTTTCTCTGGATGCGCTACTCACTTTCTATTTGATGTGGTGCTGATTGTTTTCTCTGTTTTTCTATCTGCTTGCAGATCTGCTCTAGGTCCTGCAAGCAATTGATTAACAGAGTTAAAGCTCTCATCAGCTTGGGTCTACTAGATTTATGCTTTGGAAAGTGACTTGTGTTTCTGAGCTATTGAGTTTGAACTCAAAACATCCATTGGATTGTGTTGGCCTGTGGGGGCTAGGAGAGGGTTCTTAAAACTGGCTAAGAGCGGATTCTTACAAAATAATTGTAAGCAATGTCATCTGTCAAATCTTGATTATATTTCCTGAAATAAAAGTCAAATAATATACCGCTAGTGTTGAATGGATACACCGCTTTCCCA
The DNA here is from genome assembly GCA_001624995.1 of Puccinia horiana. Lineage (NCBI taxonomy): Eukaryota > Fungi > Basidiomycota > Pucciniomycetes > Pucciniales > Pucciniaceae > Puccinia > Puccinia horiana. The sequence goes on from LWDY01000007.1 coordinate 1,338,528, forward strand.
AACACCATCAATATATTACCAATATAATTGTGAAATATTGCTAAGCTAGGCCCCTTTTGGATGCGGGATATTACACAGGTAATATTGAGGACTTGTGTGACATCTGGTCCGCTTTTGGTGGACTTGAGCAGATGTCATGCGCAAACTGTCATATGCTGCTTCCAAAAAGGGCCTAAATTATATTGCCAATTATGACATGTCAAACGGGGCCTTAATTTTTTAAATGTAAAAAGGAAAAAGTTATAACAAGAAATTTGACTATTTTTTATCACAGAAGGGCCTGCAAGCAGGGGTGGCTTCTTGTGTGCTCTAATGAATCAGGACTTGGGTTTCACTGCAGGTTTGTTTTGAATAGCTGATGATCTGGTTTTTTGATTAAGAAAGAGTACACCCAGATAATTAATCTACTGCTCAAGTGCCAAAGAAACAACTGTGATCACTATTTATTTCTAACCAGATGGGAATCAAGGAGGATTTGATAAAAAGGTGTGAGGGAGATATTAATTGCGTGCAGGGATCAGTTGGGATGGTTGTTTTGTTGATCTTCAAAGATAGAACAGCGGTAACCAGGCTAATAAGATTAAAGGCTGGTTAATGGGTGGTAAACGCTGTAATATGTAATGAAGATGATTCTTAAACATGGTGGGAGTATGGGGAGCATAAATATGTAGTATTCTGAGAGCCCCTTTTGCACCCTCCATGTCTTCCTTGGATTGTTTGTGGGAATTTTTAGCTTGTCTTGTCCAATTCCAGCAGTGTACACTGGGCAAACGAATCCATCGGACAAGTAAGCGGACTGACTTTGTCCGAGGAGTCTAGCAGTGCCTCACCACTGGGCCACCGAACTTGTCGGACATTTTGAGTCCGGGCACTTGTCGGACTGGCGTGTCTGACGAGATAGTTTTTGCAGTGGTACATATGACCCAGGGGGCTGGAGGCACTTATCAGAGGGTCCAGGGCTCCAAAACCTGTTTGAGTGCTTCTGTACTTACATCTCAGCAACCTTTTGTTGGGTGGTAGAATGCTTGAATGTTGGTCTTGAGGACCTTCCAAACATTTTTGATTGAATTAAGGTCTGGAGATTGAGGGTGGGAATTGGGAAGCTTGATGATCTTTGACTGGGCTAGGAAGTTGGCTGAGAGCTTTGCTTTGTGCACTGGGGCGTCATCCTCCACCAGTACCAGGTTGTGGGAGAACTTTGGGTTGCATTTGTCCAGAAAAGAAATTAGGCCCAGCTGATAAAGCATGTTTTTGCATTCTGTTCAAGTCAGGTTGTCTGTGAATATAAGTAAGCAGGCTGACAACCCCTTCCGGGCCGGCCAGCCAACTACAACCAATCTGGATTAATACATGCCTCAGCAGGGATCTATGTAGATTGAATTAAATTTGGGGTGAATGAAATGAGCAATACTTTGGACAACATGAATTCTCACATGAATATGTATGTACAACTGATCATTTGTGGGAATGCCTCCAGCTTCTACATACATCAAAAGGAAAAGTATAATTGTACAGTAGATTTGAGGATGATGATGACAAAGATGAGTAGATTGAGATGAGGGTGTACATATCAAGGTGAGGTTTGGTATGTAACAGGTTACAAATAAGATCAAAAAGGGTCAGCCTCTCGAACAGAGGGACACCCGGAGCGTGTCGGAGCAGTCCCGGGGCAATGTGCCTCCTACGAGCTACGGAACCAACCGGACCTAGTTTAGTATCTTCAACGCGGTGGAGCGGTAGTCCCACAACTAGAGCACTTTCTTAAATCTTCATTTTCTATCCATTCCTACAACTCAAAAAGAAAATTGAAAAGTGAATCAGAATAGAGTAATCACAGAGCGCCAATCAGGTCTTTCACAACAGATGTCTAAAGGGGGGGGATCGAATGACTACGTACTCACATTGATAAGCGGTTTGAGTTGAGTGCCTAAATCGGTACAATGGAAGGCTACTTCTCTCACTAAGTGAGGCTGCGAATGGGCCTCTGAATTCGGACAGAACCAACGCAGACGATCTGAATACACAAAAAAAAACTCAATAAATTGGTTGCAAAGGAAAAAAAGGACATGAAAAGGGGGCTAACCGATTGAGCCTTTGGGCCTCTTGCGTTCCATCACCAGCCCGATTGTGTCCGCAAAACGACACGGATTATGAGGCGTGTTGGCTTTCACAAAAACGCAAAAACTTGACATTTAGACTTTCAATTTCTTTAAGACTGACAAAAAACAACATACGTGGTAACAAGAACATCTCTCCCTCGCGAATCGGGAGATCTTGGAATCGGTTCTGACTGATCACTTTTAGTAACATGTCTCCTTTCACTTGGTAGAACCATTCTTCGGTCTCATTCACATGATAATCATTTCGAGAATTCGGACCTCCAACTACCATTGTAATGCTTACAAAGAAAAGAGACAACTTAATTCACTCCAATTCCAAAAAAAAAAAATGAAAAAAAAAGCTTTCGTACAAGTCATGTCCTGTTTTTTATGTGTAGATTGGAAGGGTCAGGGTAATTTTTCAACCGTTAGATTTTGTTTGGGAAAGACTGTGGTGGACTGACCGTCATAGATGCAAAAGTTATTAACCTACATGCCGACAAAACAATGAGCTGAGTAGTGAGTGTAAACCAAGCTGAGATGAAGGTACTGACGGGTGGTTTAAGTTTGTCTTGATTTTCTTGAATCCACTGCAACCAAATAAACCATGTCGGTTAGGGAGATTGGACGGTTTCAAGTAACCTAAAAGCGAGGGACCAACCTTGGTGAAGTTGATTGGGGGTGCCAAAGCTTTCTCTGAGAGAGTACGTTCCAATTCAGAGGATAGTTAGTTGGTTCTGGGTGTTTGGGTTGTGTGTTGTGCTTACCAGTTGCTGTTCCAGTTGGCGACATCGCTTGAAGTTCTTCTCGGTCGGAGCGGATAACATGTGGATCGGCACCCCCGGTCTCAGCGGTCGGGGACCCGCCCACCAGGGACATACACCCACCTGATTTCCCCGGCCACAGAAGAACCCACGAGAATCCAACGATGGCCAGTCTACTACGACGAACAGTCTTCACTCGATCGATGACGACAGTTAAGTTCCATCTCCACAGCAACAAACTGACGACAATAAACTAAGAATATACCGGACTGAGACAAACTGATTCTTGCTTTGCGATTTTTTATGATGGAAACACTTTTTTAGGATAGTCATCAGGATACAAGAAACCGATCATATGGGCCTCATCATCATTCGATCCATACATCAACCTATCCATAGAAGAGTAGTCAGTCTTTTCTTTAAAAAAAATGAATTCGGCTAGGCTGATTGATGGTTTGTGTGTGTATGTATGTGAAGTCTGTTTAGGAAGGTGGAAGTCGAGAGTCCTATCCTGTTCATCTATCGAAACCGAAAGAGCGTGATAATCGGAAGGAACCAGGTATCTCAACATCAGATTCCACCCCATAAAAAAAAACAATTGAAAACTTACAAAAAAAATCGTAAACACAGAATCCGTGGCAAGAATCCAATTTAGAAGAACTCGATCGACAAGGAATTTGGTTAGTAAGAAGACGGAGTGGAGGAGGCACGGTCTATCACGTCAGTAGCACAGTCCCCTCCAACAAAAAAAAAGAAGAAGTGAAACATAGTCGAGGAGGCCGTTTCCTAACGCTTTGAAAGATCTCATTGTTTCAGGATGAAGGGAACACGAATTACTCGGTCATGTTACCTCGCGATCGATTCGAAAGACGATTGAATGCCAGATTAGTGGCCAATGCAGTCCAGGAAATGGGGGTCGATCGGGTGAATGTTACGGACAGATATGATGTGTGTGTTGGAGATCGGAAGGTGAGAATAGATAAAGACCATCTACAGGGAAAAAAAAAAAACTCAGTTTTTGAATCGTTGTTTTCGGCGTTCTGACAATATTTAGGTCTCAGGATCGGCCTTCCGTATCACTTGCAAAAGAGCATACCATCACGGAACGATGCTGATCAGCTCGAACTTAGCCCAACTGAAAGGGGCCCTTCGACCGACTCCGAAGATGGCAAGTCCTTCAACAAATAGAAAAAAATGACGAAAACATTGTGCAGGATTGATCGAACCTTGCACCGTTTTTTTTATCTAGAATATTGTGGATTCTAAGGCGGTTGGATCAGTGCGTTCTCCAGTGACCAGTCTGGTCAATTCTGTTACCAAAAACATCAACCATCACCGCTTCGTCCACCATCTCTCTCGCGCCTTTTCCGGCCATTATTATTCGACCTTGGGCGAAGTTCCCGAGCCAGAAGTAAGTGTGCGATCGCCATGACTTACACCAGATTAGTGGGTGCTAATCAGGCCAGCCTTCTCCATGTGTATTCGTCTTCGATTTGTGGACCAGTAGATTATCGGCGAATCGGAACTGCAGAATAACGAGTTCGTGCGAGCTGGGTACGAAGAGCTGAAGGTAGATAACCTTCTCAATTGGTCACTGTTTGAAGTGTTGGCTAATCAAGCTAACTGTTCACCAATTGCATGTCTCTTTCACACCCCTAGTCATCGGATTGGATCTATGGACAAACGCCCCAGTTTTCCCGAGAATTCCATCTTGAGAGTGATGGCGATCAACAAACGAGCTGTATGATTCCTGTATGTAGATATCCACAATCTCTCTCTCCCCATCTTCTCTTGCAGCTTACCATTTTTTTGTTGTGGTTGGGACAGGTAAAGGTGACGTATAAGAACGGTGTCATCATCGAGGTCCTGTTCGATCAGTCGGATACTCATCCCCCTTTTCACCGCAAGATTTCGAGACTATTTCCTATTGGCAGCTCGATTAATTTTTAGTCTGTTTTTTTACTTTTCACTAGAGGGGTATATGTAGTTCTTTGAGGGATACATACTCTTGTGTGTCAGTTCACGTTCTTTGCTTTTTCGATTGTTGCAGTATCATGGTTAATCTTTGCAAAACAAGAGGAAAAGAAAAAGTAGAGTGAGATAATCATTGACTGTGTGACTGGAGGACTTGCCGTGGCCATTTCAGCAGGCGGCTGTAGATCTTGATTTAGATATTCGAGGACATCCCGTCGCCAATCTGGAAAGCAAAATTCTAGATTCTAAACTTTATGTGATGGCAAAGACTCTTCCAGATTGAGTTTCCAGTGTAAGATTTGGAATCTGGGATTTCAGATCCTAATTTGGCAAAGGGTCCTCGATTGAAAAGCTAAATGGCCAGCATTGGAGGACTTCCCGTGTGATCTACAGCCCCTGCAGATTGTTAATATGAGCCTGTAAAGCTGAACTTTGGCAGGGAAGATTGGATCTACATAGCGCTGGAATTAAGACTTTATAGCCCCAGCAGATGGCCAGGGGAAGAGTCCTTGATTTTTGACTGCAAAAAGAAAGTCTGTAGAAGTATCAAATTTCACACATCTTATCAGGAATGTACAAATGGACTTGGATTGTGGTGGAGCATAATATTTGTGTTTACTTATGTGACAGTGTTCATGATCATTGAATTGTACAGACGGATCTAAGGAGGCCCTGTTGGACACTTTCATAATGATTGGTGAGTAGTATTGAACATTCAAATCAATTCGAATCCCCAATCTGCCCATAAATATGAAACATAATTGGTGTAGGATGAAAGAAGGCTAAGCACCTGCCCCATCTCCAATGCTCTTTTTTTTGTTAGGATATTCCAGAAAGGCAAGCCTTTGATCAACTTGGTTATTTATTTTATGGTGGGGATCTTGATTATGAAGCTTTTTTTTTTCGGCGGAGGGGCGAAATCAGGCGAAATAGAGATACACCACTAAAAAAAAAATTATGACTACTTTTGAAGATAAGAGACAGATCAAAGTACAACACATACAAAACGGCCTTTTGAAGTGATTATAGTTTGACGAAAAAAAACAGGGGAGGTTTGGTAAGCAAGAGGAAGGTCATTCAGAAGACAGAAGTTTGGCGCTGATCGAGTCTACGGGTTGGAGAGTGAGAAAGAGGCCAGCAACCGAGCGCCCTTCTTCGACCAAGAGGTTATAATTGGAGCATCCGTTCCTCTGCGCCCAAGTACACATCCGATTATCACCGCGAAATTCCCGCAAAAAAAACACCAAAAGAAAAAGGAAGGATTTGAGTCAACTTTTTTGGGCGGACAAGATTTTCTTTTGGCGAGGGGATGGGGCGTAACTGTATCGAGAACGTCGAGTTGTATTCCCAGCGAATTCAGGTATCTCTTGATCGTCGCAATCGTTGACGGATGGATATTCAAGAGACTCGACCCTGCGCCAAGGATGAGCATTTCTGTGTCGGGACGCCTCAGACAGTGAGACCGCATCGGGAAAAAAAAGCGAGAAGAAAGGACAGACCAGGACGCGGATTGACGAGGTGGAAGAGACGGAATTGGGTGAGGACTGTGTGGCGGGTTTCGTGGGCGGGCTGTGTGGAGGGAAAAATAAGCAGCGGGGAAGGGTTCCATAACAGTCCGCGATTGTTGAAGAGGAACAGGTTTGCAGGAACGACGGTGTCGTTGGACAGAGTGAACGCGCGTTGATGGACCGAGCGTATCGACAACACCTGGGGGTCTGTAAGGTCCGGCTTACCGTCGTCGGCTCTCCTTTGGAAGATGTTTGTAAACCTGTGTCGGTCAGTCATTGGCCGTTAGTGTATGGAAGGTCAAGTGAATCAGGGATATGCAACGTAACTTGGTCGCGCTGGATGACTGGCGGATGTGTCGCAGACTGTGGTGGCTGGTCACTCGTCGGGGTGCTTGCATCGTTCGTGGCTGACTTCTGGCTGGGCTGGTCTCCAAAGGGGTCTCCCAAAACCCTCAGAGCTGTTTGGGGGCCTAAAACAGCCCACACAAACAAGCCCCCCTCCCTCAACCAGTCCATTGAAATATCCCAACCTCATTCAAGTTCTTTGGAGTGGACTGGTCACTGAACTGGGTATGGACAATCTATTTCATCAAAGAATCCAACCCACATTCATCCACAACAAGGTTCAGGACATGATCTGATCTCTATGTATATAAAAAGAAGAAGAATAATTTATTGTATGGAGTCTATCTATTATGACACAAGTCGAGATTGAGATGTAAGAATTACATAAGTATTGATCCGTGAAAGGCAGCAAAAAAAAGGAAGGGAAGGAGAGATAGGAGGAGAGAAAAAAGACGCATTTATACAGAACACCAAAAAAGGGTTTTTTGAGGACGATGGAAGAGGGGAAAAGATCAAAGTTTTTTCTGGCGGATTTCCCACTGATTTCTATAGAGTTTATACTGGTCTATGAATTTAGGATTGACGGCAGAAGAGAAGAGGATTTCACCCCTCGGGTTAATATTTGTGAGGTTGAGTTGATCGTCCTTGTGATAGGTACTAGCTGGGTCGGTGGGATGAGAGGTACTGGATGATGAGATTAGAGATGGTCGGAAGAGCTGCTTGAAGGGCCGCGTAAGGATGCTTTCGAGCAGCAGCCAGAGCGGAGTCCGACTCTGAAGACTGCGCACGGGCCCACTCGCACTATTACTTCGTGTCAACGAACTGGCGGTCGATGGGGTGATTAGAAACATGTTGAATGGTCGCAAGGCTCGGTTGGTTTGTGGTATAAATCTTCACAGTCGATCTGGATTAGCTAAGGGAAAAATCTCATGAAAAAAAATCGGTGACTCAACTTGTAAGCATATGCGATTTGATCAGTATACATCCCCGTGGCAAAGAACAAAATCAATGTGGTAATTGAGACCAGGAAGAGTGCAACATATAAATAATGAATGAGCTTATACTGTTCGACAAAAGACCAAATGGATTAAAAGCTGTCTTTATATCCTTTTCAATGAGAGAATTTATGGAGATTACTTACGGGAGAAAGGGTGATGAAAGTCTTGTAGGCGAGGAGGAGACTGGCAGCGATGATAGTGACCAGAAAAGCTAGACACTCAACAATCCAAAAGCAGAAAAAAAAGGAGGGTAGTTGATGAACATAAGCAGATAAATAAAGCAGAAGGAAGAGAGGGGAACGAACCTTCGTACTTGATCCGCTGACGTTGGAGGCGTTCAGCGTTTTGTTTGAGACGTTCCTCGAAGACGAGCAAGTCCTTGAAGGTCTCCCGGTTAGCAGGGGGAGGACTGAATGGCTGGTGGTGACGGTCGTCGGACTGCGCCATCTGGAGTGATCTGAGTGTGTGCTGAGTAGGTGTTTGGTGAGTTGCTATCTGTTCGTGCGTTTGTTGTTGTCTTCTGTGAGCATACTGTTTGCGTTCCTTTTATCTTCGTTGAAGTTCCTTTTATCTTCGTTGAAGTTTCGTTTTCTTTTTTCTTTCTTTTTCTGTTTGAGCTCTGAATATGTACTTCTCCAAAATCCCCCCGGTATCTCTCGGGCCAGATCAGGCCTCCCCGTGCGGGCAGACCGGGTAGTCGAGTGTCACCCGATCTCTCTCGGTCACAATTTGCCACATGATGAGGACCCAGTTAATGTTCTGTTCAGAATTGAAGATTTATGGTGTTCAAAGCTGCATAAAAGAAATAATTACATAAACTCTTAAAGGATGATTTGGCTAGGACCTGTCAAACAAAGTTTTATGCATGTTGACAGGTCCCTGCCAAATCTTGCTTTTTATGTTGTTAAGAATTTATGTTATTCTTTAGTTTATGTAGCTTTGAACACCATAATTGAAAGAGGTACCAATAAAAACTAGCAGGTTCTGTCTATTCTGAAGTCTTGCAGTGCCAGGTTCATAAAAGGAGTGAATCCATTCAAGTCTGACATAACAACTGATCATGCTAGAAATCACTATCTCAAATTCAATCCTACTTTTTATATCTCCCTGGTTCTGAATTCTTGATGGAGGAACAAGCATCTGGATTCTCTCATTAAATCCAACCAAAATGAGGTCATGCCAATGGGAAAATATAGATCTAGTCCCACAACATTGGATTTTTTTATGATTATTGGAAATATTTCAATAGGTCATACTTTGGAATAACACAGCCATCATTACATACCCCTTTTTTGGAAAAAAAGGGTCAGCCTTTATGCACAACCAAGCTTTACCACATGCACACCTTTTTTGGTGTTCATGGCCTTGCACACCAAAATTCTTAGTGTGCACGGCTGCGCACACCAACATTGATTTTTCTTTGGAGTACTCAAGCCAGCACTCCAAAACATTTGTCTTGCACATCCATGCACAACAAGTCATAATCTGAGCACTCCTTTTTTTGAGTGAAATATTGATTCACTCCAAAAGTTTTGGAGTGAAATATGATTCACTCCAGAGTGAAATATGATTCACTCCAGAGTGAAATATGATTCACTCCAGAGTGAAATATGATTCACTCCAGAGTGAAATATGATTCACTCCAGAGTGAAATATGATTCACTCCAGAGTGAAATATGATTTGCTCCATATATTTTTGGAGTAAATCATATTTCACTCCAAAGAGGGAGTGCTCAGATTATGACTTGGTGTACATACATGGCCGGGCACACCAAAATTTTTGGATTGCAGGCTTGAGCACTCAAAAGAAAAATCAATTTTGGTGTGCACGGCCATGCACACCAAGAAGTTTAGTGTGCAAGTCCATGCACACCTTTTTTGGTGTGCATGTGGTAAAGTTTGGTTGTCCATAAAGGCTGACCCAAAAAAAATGTGTGGATTTTGAAAAAGAAACTTGATACACCACAAGAAAAGCGGTGGCACCTTCATGTGGGTGCCTCCCCAAATTACAAAGGCCCCTTTGTCCTTTGGGGAGGCACCCACATGAAGGTGCCACTGTTTCTTTTGTGGTGATAAAAAACAATTCTCTGTGATCCTGAGTCTCTTGGTGTGGTACGCCATGAAAAAAATAAATTGAGGTGAATAGATATCAGGTGACATTCAGGAACATCTTCTATTACTCTATTGTTCCTCCAAATTACTTCCATTCAATCAAAATGGCCCCTTTATATAAGTTCAACAAATTCTCTAATTTTTGAATAACCATTTCTACATCCGACAACCTTCAGTGAAAATTCTGAATGATAAAAAAAGCACATTAAACACGGGGCTTTGGCCGAAATCAATGTGGTTGATAGGCCAACACTAGCTTGGCTTGGATTGACTTTACATTGACCTGTATGCATTACTAGCAACACCAATTCAGATGCTTTGATGGCCAGAAAAAAATGAGGGGGAAGGATAGTGAAAGACTCTAAATATCCTCTTCCTCCTCCAAAAAAACTATATAAAGAAGAATTATGTTTAACACAATCTCAATTTTCAAACAAACATAATAGGTCAAGTATCTTTCAAGGGAAAACCTACTTGGTTTGTTTTTTGAGAAAAAAAAAGTAGAAATATCACAAAAGACAATATCAAAGAAGGGTTAATAGAGGGGTATGAAGGTCATCAAGTGATCAGAGTGATATTGATGAAGGAGAAGATAAACAACAGATACAGTGAAACCGGTGTGATGGCATACCCATTAAAAGAAAGGAGGTTGGAGGGGTTAGATGTTAGTAAAGGCTAACCCTAGCTCAAAGCATCAATATGTGGCTTTGATACATTATGAACCATATGACATCCTGTGTTTTTGAGGAGTGTATTAGTTTACTGGAATAGTCATTTTTCATACATATGTATGTATGTATGTATGTACTTCTTTGACCAAAAAAAATTGTTGTGGTACTTGTACCTTTTTGATTGGAAGGAAATCCCTCTGGTTGTTAAGGTACAAGTACCCCATTAATTGGAAGGAAGTTCTTCCAGGTAATCCCTTTGGGTTGTGAGGTACTTGTACCTCTTTGACCAGAATTAAATCCTTCTGGTTGGTAAGGTAGTACCTTCTTTCCTGGAAGGATTTACTTCCAGTCAATCAGGCTGTTATGCTGTTTGACTCCCAAATCCACTGGTGAACTGGTGGAGAATTGGAACAACAAGTCTCACTATTGATGTTGAAGTGGTTGTGGGAGTTTTTTTTCTAAGACAAGTCCCCCAAGACATTTTGTGATTTTTTATTAACAGCGGGCCTGAGTGATAGGGAAATTATATATGCCATCTTAAAAATACTTGGACCTGAATTTACAGGGTTTAATTTTTGTACATTATAATCTGGTCCTTATAAAAAGAATTATGCATATAAATTTAAGAAACAAGGAAATAATGTCAGCTGGAAAGTATAGCTCAGCTCCCCATGGGCCATATATTGGCCAACAAATAAGTTTACTACACCACCTCCAATTTTCTTCAACACAATACATTCATTTTCCTTCAACTTTCTGAAAGAAATGCAACAACTAAAGTTTTTATTTCTTGTTAGAACTTATTTATCTACATGGTAAATTATTTGATTACAATGATTTAATTTTAGAAGAATAAAGATTTTACCTAAAGGCAATAAAGATAATATTGCTGTTTGTTTGTTTAGGCTGATTTAGGTTGGGTTATGCTTGAATTCTGGTTGATTTCCGGTTAAGATTTCTGATTGAGACGATGAAAGCTATGTCTTCACATCAGTTTATTTTTCTTGCTTTATGTTTAAGAACTTATCTTTTCTTACTTACAAATAAGAATGATAAGAATTTTAGTGATTTGTTTTAGTTGTTTACAATGAGTCAATGATATCAATGCTATTGATCTGTTCAACATGTGTTATTGTTTTAGCTTTATTAATTTCTAATGAATGTACAATAGTTTCAATTATTTTACTCACTGATGATTTCGTGGTAATATGATCAATGATTTTGTTTGATGTTTTGTTGAATGCTGTTGTATTGTGTCTGTTTTGATCAATGATATTATAAGTATCATTGACTTTTGTTTTGAAAGAGATGACTTACGAATCTTCTGGTGGTTTGTGATTGTTTTTTGATCGATTTGATTTTTTGTTGAGTGGTAAACTCTTTCAAATCTAAATTGATCATGACGTCATGAATTAAATTAAATTTATGCTTTTAGTTTGGTTTTGGTTTTGAATGAGAGAAATTAAATGCAACTCACCTGAATTGACTCTTTTCAGAGAACAATCTGCTGAAGGAATTGAATTCCAACACTTTCAACTTACACTTCCAGTGTAATTGCCAAATCGGCAATATCCCAGTAAAACTAGCATGCATTTGTCAGGGTCAGTGATGCCAAGTTCTCAAAACCTTCTAGCTACACTGCTTGCAAGTAATATAACCGGAGTGTTTCAGGTGTGGTAATGCGCTGAAAAGTGGTGGAACTTTGTAAAAAAGTAACAAAAGAAAGATAATAAAAAGTATAACTATTTTTTATGACAGAGGGGCCTGCAAGCAGGTAAGGTTTATGTCCCTCACTGATATTTTGTTGATGGAATGGAGGCACAGGCTAGGATTCTAGAACCAAAGTGGGGGTTTGTATTCCAAAACTAGACGGTGGAGAGAAGAACTCTCTTAAGTACATGTAGTCAGGAGGTTAAGGATGAAAGGAAATGAGGAAGGGGGAAAGTGATGAAAAGAGAGAACTGGAGAACACTTACCTAAAAGGTGGAGAGAAGAACTCTGCCGTCTAGGTGAAGGGAATGGGGAAGCCTAAGTACAACTTGAAGTCATGCTTAGGTAATCCAGTCTGTTGGGCCTTGTGAGACCCACAAGACAAGGGGGGCTTCAAAGGGTGGTTTACTGTTCCCTCTGTAATCAGGACCTGGGTTACAGGTTGGTTTTTAAACACTGATTGATTGGTTTTTAAACACTGATTGATTCTGTTCTCTCAATTAAGAAAGATTACACCCAGAAATGGTGTCTGCTACTGAAGAAGGATAAAGTACTCACTAGTGCTTATGGTCTATCCAGGGGTGTTCAGAGGGACTTGGAATGTCTTGAGGCGCTCAAATGGGTAGTTGGTTGATGTATTTTGAGGGCTGAAGGAAGGATTTGAGGTTGGTTGATAATATTCTAAGATAAAACAGCAGATAAGGGTCTAAAAACTAGTATTCTAACTGGTATAGTAAGCTAATATATGCTGGTAAGTATGGATGAAAAATGATGGGTGAGTTTGTGGTGAAGAGGGGCTGCTTATTTATCATTTCTGGCCCCTTTGTGGTGAACCAGAAGCTTGGTTTAGCAGGAGGAAGCCTCTCTCTGAACACTGGTTACCTGTAGTAGTGTTTTTAGTTACTGTAGTGCTTGGTTTCTGGTCCAACTAGGCCAGGATATGTCTGAAGTATTTTTTACAAGTCTCTTGACTCGTATCGAAGCCTTATTTGGTCATTTCAACCCTCAATTACAAATGGGCTGGTATAATTTTGGCGTAGTAACACTAAATTGGGCCAAAAAGGGCCACATGGCACTGGTTTCAGCCTGTTACAGGTAAAACATACATGTAAATAAGGCTTAAATAATGTAATAATCATCTTAAGATTCTACTCAAACCACTTACTCATTTTTACTGGCTAGAGCCACTGTGGTTGGGTAATAGCAGGGGTTTTGCATAAAAATGTCTAAGTGACTCTGAGTACTGATGAACTAAGTGAAGGAGTCAGAATTCAAGGGTGGTCTCAGTGAGATACCCTAGGTTATTTTTCTTGAAAATGAAGAATATGAAATAATATTCTAAGTTATAAATGAGGTTGAAAAGTTATAAAGTGGTTTTGGCTAGAATGATTGTTTTTGTTTATTTAATTCATTTTTGTAGATTCTTTATGACCTGTACACATTTGAAGAGTTTCTTCTAGTGATTTTGGAGTTTTTAGAAGATATTAAGCTAGTTTAAAAGTCTTTATTTCACTAGTAATGATTTCTCTGACACATGTGATAATCTTATTTTTTGATTTATACTGAGTTTTTGGTATCTTTTTATATTTAAATTATTTTGTATATTTGTTAGAGATTCTTATGCTACTGTCGGGTTGGCTCTGGATAGTATCAGGCTGACAGCATTCAAACAAGTTCACCTTGGTTGAGTGCATCCCAGTTTAACTGGGATACCATCAAACTAGCCAATTATGTTGGCAGTAACTCATTCCATTGATTTTATCATTAAAATACCTCAAATATACTTGGATCTAGTTAGCTGTATATGTCTGATATATCAAGTTGGACATACTGAACTCCATTTATCCCCATAAATTCAGAAGAAAGGATAATATAAGCATTTTTTACTCACTCCTCTTGAGCTTTGAGAAATAAAAAAAAATCACTGCTCCAAGCTGGGCTGTTTCCTCTCACATCATGATCAACACATCACTTTCTGGAAATCTAGGCCTGAACCGAGCTTAACAAAGCCCCTGCTGGGGGATGAAGTCCCTGCAGGGGCTTATGAGTTATCCACAAATGTTTGCCTGAGAGAAACATGAGATTTAGGTCATTTGAGACCATTAATTTTTTTAAAAATCACCATGATTCCGCCAACCCACATCCCATTGACCAGGCATGCGCTAGCATCCTGCACACATTTTGCCGCCTTCCAAATTCTTGTGGCATTCTTCGTTTTTTTTATAATTTTTCTAACAACCCTTTCCCACTCCTCCTCCAAGTTACTTTCCCACCCCGTCACCAGATTCGTCAGTGTGACATGGCACAAATTTTTCAGATGATAGGAATCTTCTCAGTAGAGATTTTTTTTGGTTTGAGGTCCAAAAATAAGGTGATTCGGCCATTTTGTGCACAAGATCAAGGCCTATCATGGTTCGGCTGGGGGGCTGCTTTGCTCTTGTGGAAAAAATGCCAAATATTGATTTGTGGGTGACTCCAAAATTTGGTGGGGGCTCTCAGGCGGAAATTCCTGCTAACTCGCAAGTCCCTCTCGCTTTGCGAGAGGCGCCCTGCGACGAAGGACTTGTGTCAAATTCGGGCCTGAATGTCTCAAAAAGCATCAATGGATGGGCATGAAATCCTTGGATCCAATCAGAACCCATTTACAACTTGAAAGTCACTGGACAATCCCAGTAGATGTCCATCAAGTGGGTTGTAAATTGCTACAGAGCTCCCCACTGCTGAAAAATAAACTTACTACTTTTTGTTAGTGTTATTACCAGGCCCAGGGGTCCTCATTGAGGGATAATATTGGCCCCTCTTGTGACAAGGTTCAAAATTCCTTACTTTTAGTTTTACAGATTAGATTACATAATCAATCAATCCATAATACTGGCTTTCCTCTATACCTAAATGTCAGAGAAGAAAATCCACTGTACCACCATGAAAAATTATGTGTCACTTGCTATACAAGCAACAGGCTGAGGTACAAAGGCCCCTTTGTATTTTGGGGTGTCGCTTGTATAGCAAGAGACACACTGTCACCAGCGTTCACGGTGTACCTGTGTCCATATCTGTAGAACCCGTAAAGGACTAGCAGAGTCCTTACACTAGATAAAATGGTATTCAGGCTCTCATTAAAAGTTGTTGGAGTGTGCTGGGTAATATTTGTTATGTTGGTCGTTGAAATACCCTTGCCTCTCCTTCTTCTTTCTGATTTCACTTTGCCGTTCTGCATTCTCCATCTGTGAAAGATAAAAGAATATGGTACATGGCCGTATATTTAAGTCTTGCACATCTTCCCTAGCTTAACATAAGCCTCGCAAACAGAGGGTCCCGGGGACCCCGCGCGGAGCGTTCTCCGTAAGAGAGGCTTATGCATCAAGTCACAATCCATGCAGGGACAGGACAGATTTTCAAGCCAAAATCATTAAAAAATTACTTAACAATTTTTTGATGAAAAACAACCATGTATCTCACAAATCTGAAGCGACATATTTTATTTATTGATCCTGTGCTCCTCCTCCTAATTTTTTGAAGTCCTCCCTCAAACAATGACCGATAGAATTGGCTTGAAAAAGAGAGTCAATCGTGAAGGATCTTCCATTGCTTTCAAGATTTATTTGCAATGATACACAATGTAGTAATGCCTGAAGATCCATGCCTTGAGTGCGCATGAAGCTAAAGTATGATGCATGCAGAGACTTTTTCACCAGACTTATGAGTACGTGAAGGAGTTCCATTTTCAAAGACAAGCCACTTGCGTCGATCAACCACTTTGTCATGTGAGTTGGTCAGGATAGTAAGAAAGAATTTCTTGGGAGTGAGTTGATTGTGTCACACATGTGGAGTATGCAAATGTGCTCTGGTATTGATTTCTGACTTTGATTTTGCTCCATTGGTAATTCAAAGATGCCAACAAGATGAAAGAATGGGCAGTGGAGTGGTGCCACAATCTCTTACACATCATGTTAGGTCCATGACTTGTGAGGAACAGTGGTACTAGGATATTCAGAACAACCAGACTTGCGCATCCTGGATTCACAAGGCAAGATGCCTGTGAATCCGTGGTGAATCCATTGCTAGAGTTTTGTAAGAAACATCCCAATTTTTATTATTTTGAAAAATTCTAGACAGAGAATGGTTGCATTTGAATGATTGAGACCAACACTAAATTAAAGAGCAGGTCAACATGTGTATTGTGGCTCTGGGGCAGGTGTGAGAATAAGGTGAGGGGCCAGCAAAAACCCTATGAAAATTTCTCCCTGCCAAAAGGAAATCCTGTCCCTGTGAGAAAATGGACTTGATGCACAAGTCCCTCCCTGCGGGAGGGCGGCTTTGCCGCCGGGCATGCTGACACAGCGCCAAAGCTCCCACCTGGCACCAGGGGGAACTTGTGACAAGTTAGACATCTTCCCTAGCTTAACATAAGCCTTGCAAACGGAGGGTCCCAGGGACCCTGCGCGGAGCGCGGCGGCGAAGCCGCCGCACATTCTGACACAGTGCCAAAGCTCCCACCAGGGGGGACTTGTGACAAGTTAGACATCTTCCTATCAACTTTCTTTGAGGCAGTTTTTCCTAGCTGTCCAATCCCAATCCTGCCTCCAATCTTTATAAATCTTGTGTACAGCTCTTGAGTCAATTGTATGCACTGTTGCACCCAACCAACCAACTGAAAATACAGACTCCTCTTTTTTGAGCTTAAGAAACTACTGCAAAAGAATCAGCTCGAATTGGTGTGAGGAATGAGAATATCCCCCACTGAGCTAGAGATTTGGGAGGAACCTGGGATAAGCTGGAGAGCCTGGAATGTTTTTAGAACAAAAAGGGGCTTTCATTTCAATCTAGGTCAGGGAGAATGAGTGTCAGTTCTCTCTGGTGAAAGGAAGGAAATAGTACAAGGTGGAAAGTAGAGGAGCTTACACAGCTCAGAGACAATGAGTGTCAGTTCTCTACTGACCTAGGAACGTGGAGAGCTCAAGCATGTGATTGTGACACCTTGTGAACCCAAACGGAGGTGGTGGTTTGCAATTGGCTACTTCTTGTGGTTACCAAAATGGAGGCAAGGTCAAGATAATTCCACTGATATGAGGGTCCATTGGCAAGGGGAAGGTGAAGAAAATCACGGCCTAAGAAAAATACCTGCATTCCGCGGTTTTTATGCCAAGGGACTCACCAGCTCACACCAAGAAAAAATGTTATAGATGCAAGTCCCTATAACCTACCGTCAGTGCAATGCAACAGAGGCTCCGCCTCTCGATGCGCAGCAGGGTCGGAACCTAGCTTATCACAAGCCCCTCGATCGGAGGGCCGGTGACCTATGGCTGGCCGAGCTTAAAGCCTCTCGTGAGAGGCCCCCAAAGAGTCTCTGTCTCACAGAGAGGCTTACCTGTAAGGCCAGATTTTTGTGGTCGGGACTTGTGTTGAGTTCTAGTCATTTCCTGCTCTTCAAACTAACAACCACGTGTGCATGCTTGAGGTTGGATACATAAAACGGGTTTCAAATTTTCAGGCTCAGCCAGCTGGGTGGATACCGGTGCAAGCCACTTGGATACAAATAATCCGGCGAGCCTCCAGATTGTCATCGGACTAAAACACATTGGCACAGGCTACCCAGTGATTAGCAGCTCGAGGGTCAAAGTTGGTCAGAGCGACCGATTCTGGAGAGTGTCCCAGAATCCGGAAGATTGATGCTTTCTGCTACTCAGTATGCACGCTACAGTTCCTGCTTTGTGCGTGTAAGAAGAGGGCGTGCGTGCATCCTGGTGTAAAAAAACAACAGGTTTTCGTTTTCGTGGAAAAAATAAAAATAAAAGTGGGATTTGCAATTTTAAATTCATAGAGAAACCAATTTTTTTCGCGAAGGATACAAGGTTTACGGCAAGATACGATACTTTGCACTGCAGCACAATGTGTTGGACGCCCTGGGAAAAATAAAACTGTATAAAGATTCAAGTTTAATAGAAAGGAAAAGAAGAGAAGAGAGAAGAAAGGAAGAAGGAAAAAGAAAAAGAAAATAAAAGAGGAGAAAGCAAAGAAAAGAAAAGCGAAACTGGGAGAGAAATATTAATATAAAGGAGAGACAAGCGACTAATGTCATAGTTCTGGAGTTCGAAGCGTGCTCTCCCCTAGCCCCATCCCACCATAGTGGTAAATAAACTCAAGAGTCTCGTGTGGAATAGAATTATCTGAGTCAAAGATCAAAAACTAGAATCAAGTCGCACGTCCCGGGAAGATGCACCGACGTAGACCTTAAAGCTTCCCGGAGGTCGAATCCATGCTGCTTTACCGGTATCGTAAACTCTGGATAGAGAAATTAATGTCAGTAAGAAATTGAATATAAATGGTCCATTCAGCTCTCGCAAATGACTGACAATATGTCTGCCAACTTCAGTGTAAATTGGATGTCCACTGTTTGTGAAGGTGCAATCGAGACGGCCTCGAAGCCTCGAAGGAGCTTGGGAGGCTCGCCAGCACCGTCTGGAAAACCAAGGTAAAGTTGCGCGACTTCGGTTCCTTCTCTTTGACCACCGTTTGTGACCGAAATCTTTATTTTATACGGCTCCTCCTCACTGCCTGGTATGATTCGGATCTGAAACACAAAGGTGGAGAGTGAGCTACACAATCCCGAAATGATAGTACAATTCTAAGATCAAGCCTGTTGACATACGTTGCTGTAGGAGAATTTGGTGTAGGATAAGCCGTGCCCAAAAGGGAAACGAGGAGCGATGTTGAATTGATCGAATCTTTTGTAGTCGGTAAATATGCCCTGCGTGTAGAAGAATCAGTGTCAGAAGAGGCATGCGTAGCCGCAAGAAAGTTGAGGAAGGATTGCGGCTACGACGCCCTCACCTCTTTGTAGACCACAGTGTTTGTGTATCCAAATGGTATAGGGTTGTAAGGTGTGAGTTGGATACCGAAATCCCTCAGGTCTTTAGCCATCGTAAATGGTAATCTCCCCGATGGACTGCCAAGGTATAAGTTAGGATCTTTCCTCGGCAATTTGATACGCATGTGTTGGAGACTCTTCAGAACTCACTTGACCTGTCCGAACAGGATGTCGGTGATTGCTGGACCTGTAAGGAGATCATAAATGATTAACTTGCAAAGAAAAAAAAAGGAAATCAAAAAATAAGAGAAATACCTGTTTGTTCTCCAGGCATACCGGCCATGAGGATAGCAGTAACATTGGGATTTTCAACCCATTCTTCAATTACTACACTGCCGACCGAATGGATCACGACGACCGTCTTGGAGTTGACTGAGGCTACTGCTTTGACCAATTCGTCACCTTTGTCAAACAATTTCAAATCGTTTCGGTCCCCAAAGTTGCCTTGCACTTGACTGAATCCAACACCGATTTCTCCCGAAGTCCTGGAATGGTCGATTGAAAATTGAGCGTCAAACATATCACTCATTTATTGGGAGATTAGTTCATACTAACGCGTAGACAAATACCACGGCAACTTCAGCCTGGCTCGCCACTCGTTTAGCCGCCTCAAGGTCTTGAGTCAACGAAGAACTCAGTTGAGTCTTACTACCTGATTGCTGAATATAAGCTGTGATCGCCTCAAACGGGGCCACAACATGCGCAAGGGAGTTGGTCCCAGAGCCCCAGCTTGAGAGAAACAAATAAATTGGATAAGTCTGATGGGTGGGATAAGGTTTAGCAGAATGTTAATCTTAAGATGTTGGCATACCCCACTGGAACTGTTCCCTTGAAGTCGCAGGCATTCATCGCGCAGCTCTTCCCATTAATTTTGTCAGCATCTATGCCCACCACTGCCAACGAACCAGGAGCGCGCAGAGGAAGAATGTTGTCCTTGTTAGTGAGAAGTACTACCGACGCGGCGCCAATTGTTCGGGCCAAGGTGGTATGTTGGTCAGAGCGCACGTTGACTTTCCGGTTTTTCGACCTGTCGTTAACATTGAAAGATATCTGGAGTAACACAGTCATGGCCAATGTTAATTAAGCTGTAGAACCAGATTCTTCTTCAAAATAAAAATAAATAAATCAACAACTGACTTCTGGAAAACCCTGGGAAGATCGCGATTTTTGATTTGAGCGAAGAGCAACATCAGTCCAGCTGTACGCTTTTTCTTGGACAATCAAGAAAATTTAAAAATCACCGAGTCTTGGTTCAACTTAAACCAGGCCGATAGGAAATGGATACCCATTGTATCAACCGCTTCTTCGGTGACAGATTTACTTTCAACTGCTTTCTTCAAATTCCGGTAGACTCCACCACCATAAATCAAGTTGCCACCAGGCATCTATGATGACAAGTTTATTCAAGTTATTTCCTTTGTTGAAAATCCAGAAGGGTATTGCGGGGCCTTCAGATTATTTCATACGAATTGAACGCACCTCTACGTCAAGCCCGGCTTCAACGGTCTCATGGACCTCAGAGCTCCGAACAGCACCATCGTGAGTGGCCAACCAACTATTGTGTTTCGGAGTTGGGTCAGCTTTTGAAATCACAGCATTTTTCTGCGTTTAAAACATTACTTACTCGCTGACAAAATAGCCTTTAAAATTGGCCTCTTTCCTCAGTAATCCATCTCGGCCAAGCAACGCTGGATTTTTACACGCCCATGTGTTATTGACTTTGTTATAACTGGCTGGCCAATTCCGTCGATCAGAATCAATGAATGCTTTTGGGGCTGTGAAAACGAGGACCATTAGAAATTACTTACGCGCACATCACACACACGACATCAGCCTATGTATCCAGAAAATAATAAAAACCAGATTTATCAGTTTCTCTTGAGAGACATTTTTTCGGCTATCTGACTAACCTCAATGGCACGCTGGAAAGGTCTGAAGTAGACTTCCCTCAGTGTCTTGTCGTCTATCTCCACATTCGTGGCAAATCTTGAGTGCTCCTGTAACGAAAGAGTTTCAGCCATTTGGGAAGCATGCAGATAGAGTCCCAAGATTTTCTCACTTGGTTATATCCGATCAGATGTTTCGCACAGGCTTGTACGCCTACACTTTGCACCCCCTTTATTGTCTCGTAAGCAGCTTCACCATTCATATAAGCATCTAAATTGACATAATTGAGATGAGGAGGTTAATTTTCACCTGACTGGAAAGCGAGTTGAACCTCGTACCTGCTCCAAAGGCTTCCCACGCCCTCCCAGCTTGAGCTGAACGAGTGACATCTATAGCGGGACCCAGAAAAACTTGTGCACCTGCAAAGAAGGAAGGAAACTCAGCACCAGCTAATCATAGAAATCTCTGTAAAGATCGTCGTTGGCTCTCACAACGACGCACCTTTTCCTCTCCATTCTTCACCCAACGCGACTCCACGCTGTAGCATCAAAGTACGATTCCAAGTAGCAGCGACTGAAATTCCGGCTGGGAAGCCAGTTACGAGGTCGTCCACTTCGCGCAAGCCAGCTGGCCCATCCTGCATGCATATCTCGGGAACTTTTACAGCACCATTGATGGATGAAGTGGTTCCAGCGCAAGGTCCTGGTTGGCAGAATTAATACGGACTGATAAGTCTCACGTCTCCACCTGTTATCTATCAGAGCCCAACTCGATCTCTCGCCTTTCACAATCGAAGGGTAGTATTACCAGAAAACATGCCCTGCCCCTGAATTAGGCTGATCTTCTCATCTAAGGTCATCTTTTGAACGTATTCACGGGCTAGCGATTGGGATTCCTCCCATGTTCCTACAGAATCATTGCATCAGCTACCTCAGCTAAAATTCTACTGCAGAGGATAACGAAAATTTAACTAACTCGATAGTGCCAGTGTCAACGATGCGTAACACAACAACACAATGATAAATGTAATCCGGATCATCTTGAAAATAAGCTCCGTAAGCCGTATGAGAGGTAATCAGTTCTGATTGAGGTCTGAGGGGACAGTTTATAGGCATCAACTGCTATCTTATGTATGTAGAAATGGAAGATTTTTGTTTACAGAATCTGTACACCAAGGCGGGAATTACATCCGGTTGAAAAATCTACGGTACGGCCTGGGCGGTGCTGGATTCTCAGAGTTTTTTTTTTTTTCGGCAGGCACATTTTTGTGCCCCATCACCTGTACACGTCCGCCCGCACGAATACCCAAGAATATCCATCAGCCGGGCCACGGCAGCCCGGCCGACGGAAACCTCAACCCACCCGACCGGAACGAAAAATTATCTGCCATGCGACGAACCGATAAAGCTCTCTTGACTAAATCAAAATCTGAAATTTATTCAGCCCATCGATACGTTGGTCCGCCGTTTCCTACATCACCTCTTATACGTGCTGATCACAAGACCATAAAGGACACAAGTTACAACGGATCCCTCAGGCTCCGGCGACTTCGACGACGAACTGTTCCCTGAATCCTGGCTTCCTCTATCTCCTGGTGCGGTACCGACCACCATTGCCGCTGTGTTCTAGTCAAATCCAGAAATCCCAGATCCAGATGGGTGGTTCCATCTTGAACCCAGAAACCCAGCAATCTGTGGTACATGCTGGTGGTACTGTAAAACCCAGCGCTCCAGCAATCTCAGGTCCCAATTGGTGGTTCCATCTTGAACCCAGCATCTCCCCAGACTACTCCCTAGCCCCTGGCAATCATGGCCACCCCAATAATGATGTCTGGCCAGATTCCAATCACAGTTTCTTCTTGTGCATCCGGTGCTGTCTCAGTCTATTGTGGCCTCCCAGCCATAGCAGTCTGACTTCCTGGGTGTTAGCTGCACACAAAAGTCGAGAGTCTGACTTCCTGGGTGTTGGTTGCACACAAAATTCGAGCTCTCAGCCTGTGTCCACTCAACAGGCATCCCAATCCTCTCAAAGCATCAATAGGGTAGCCAATCAATCAATCTACCTTGACTACACTACCGTAGAAAGTCACCTAGCTGCTGGTAGTTGATATGAAAAAGTATGAAGGCACCTTTGTACCTTGGCATGTCAATTTCCAGCAGTTAGCTGGCCTTTTCTGACAGTGCTACATTTGTCAGAATCCAAAATGTAAGTTGTGCATAACGGGAATTGAAGTTGAACCCATGACCTCAAACTTCATGAGTGATGGGAATTGAAACCATGACCTCAAAATTCAGGAGTGATGCTTTAACCACTAAGCTAAGTGCACTGTTGAAGGTTGTGTCCTTTACACCATGGGGCCCGTCGAACGTTTAAAAGATGTTTGGTTGGATGTTGCAAAAAACACCTGCCTCTTGCTGGGGAGATGTCATACGACAGACTCAGCACTCAGGATCTCGCAGTTGGATCTTCCTTGCATTTGGCTAAGGATGCTTTTCGCCATCAGCAACTTTCAAGCTTTTGGTTAATCCTCGGGTCGCATATGACATCACCTATGTACCCTCAGCAATCTTCAGTGCTATCTTGAAGTTACTTTCCAAACCTTCGAAGATTCAATAGCACGTTGCCTTTCAGTTATGCGAACAAAAGCAAGACCATTAAACCTCTCACCAGTCTTCCTTTCTTTTTGGCATTACTCTTTCATGTGCTTGACTTCCTTTTCCAGATTCGCACATTTCCTCTTTGAACTTTCGAACTTTGATGCACAGTCCTCGAGCTTCAAACTTCACTTCACTCACTCTCGCACCCATCGCACTTACCCCTGCTTGGTCCTCCAGTCATGGACTCTTTGCCTTGGTGTTGTTTGACCTCTTTTCATTTCTTCTGCTTAGACCCTATGACCTCACATCTTGTTCAAACCTATGTCATACCTTTGTAGCCTCACTTGTATTTACTATATAAGCTGTCTGCTTCTATGCTTTCCATCATTCCTCATCAAAATAAGATTATAGTTTTCAGCATAACTTGATTCCATCTTCTTTGAGCCTTCTCATTGCAAACCCTTTCAGTGTTCTACTCCAAGTCCCTCTGAGCCTAAGCAACTCTTCTTCAAATCAAAGAAGATCTTTGAACAGTCAGTCCTCTCTTTGAAGCTATCTCTTTCCTTCAAATAGTGCCCACCCGTCTCTTGTACAAGACGCCGTGTGACAGGAGAGAACATCCAATGGACTCTACTCTTGCAGACAAGTTGAGGGCTTTTCCTGTAAGTAGTCCAACAGCTGCCACTTGGATGGTTAACAAAGTGTCCGAAAAACGACCAGAGGACAGACGGATATGGCAGAAAACTTGCCCAGCGCACACAAAAAAACAACCGACAACATGGTTCAAACACACAACATGTGATGACGCAGTTTGCATGACTAACCTTGTCACATGCCGCTCAACTACAGACATTTCAAGCATAAGTTCAATTTAAAAATATCAGCCATCTTATTCACACATTGGCCATTCAGTGTGGATGACCCCAATTGTCGACAAATGTCCAATGGACTGTCATTAAGGTGCATGATGGACACTTTACAAAGAAAACTTCCAAAGGACAGTGTTTCCAAGCGACCAATGGACGCTTTCGCCAAGACACCCATCGGTTGTTTTTGCCAAAGTGACCAATGGACGCTTTTGCCAAAAAGCGTCCATTTGTCGCTTTCTTGAGCACCCAATGGATGTTTTTTGGCAAAAGCATCCATCAGTTGCTTTTGGGATTTTCCCAAAATGTCCAATGGACCAAATTTAGGCTGAGGCGTCCAAGGGACGCTTCTCCTCAAAAAACGCCCCCGGACATATGTTTTTCTCAAAAACACACCCCATGGTGTATCTGACCTATTACCAAAGATATGCTTGTATGTCCTGGGATCAAGTCTCATATGTGTTTTCAAAGCTTTTCATGTTACCAGGGTCAAGAATTTTAATCCATTGGGTGGCAGTCTGCACAGAGCAGATTTGTACAACAACAAAATTCTGTTTTGAAGCTCAGTTATCAATGAGTTGGCTAAAACATCCAACCGTTGTGCATCCGGCTCTGGGGGTGCCAAAAAGTAGTGGGAGAGATTTGCGTGCACTGGAGACAATTTGACTGTCTGGGAATCTGGGAAACCAATATGGCCAGGTATCCTTGTGAAAACTTAAAAAACGGTGTGGTTTCAAAGCACTACCAGGATTGGGGATGATGGCAGTGTTGACATCAAGCTTGGAGAAAAGGATGAAATGGAAAGGGGGAGACTGTCACATGG
Source organism: Puccinia horiana (assembly GCA_001624995.1). NCBI lineage: Eukaryota > Fungi > Basidiomycota > Pucciniomycetes > Pucciniales > Pucciniaceae > Puccinia > Puccinia horiana. Next base: position 1,363,750 of record LWDY01000007.1, read on the forward strand.
TGTCTTGTACAAGAGACAGGTGGGCACTATTTGAAGGAAGGAAAGGAAAAGAGATAGCTTCGAAGAGAGGACTGACTGTTTGAAGATCTTCTTTGTTTCGAAGAAGAGTTACTTGGCTCAGAGGGACTCAGAGTAGAACAATGAAAGGGTTTGCAATGAGAAGGCTCGAAGAAGGCAGAATCAAGTTTATGCTAAAACTATAATCTTATTATGATGAGGAAAGATGGAAAGCATGAAAGCAGACAGCTTATATAGTAAATACAAGTTAGGCTACAAAGGTATGACATAGGTTCGAACAAGATGTGAGGTCATAGGGTCAAAGCAGAAGAAATGAAAAGGAGGTCATAGCTTCTGAGGTCAAGCAACACCAAGGCGAGTTCATGATGGGAGGACCAAGCAAGGGTAAGTGTGATGGGTGCGAGAGTGAGTGAATTGAAGTTTGAAGTTCGAGGACTGTGTGTCAAAGTTCGAAAGTCCAAATAGGGAATGTGTGAATCGGGGAAAGGAAGTAATGCCCAAAGTAAAGGAAGATTGGTGAGAGGTTTATTGGTCTTGCTTTTGTTTTCATAACTGGAAAGCAACGTGCTATCAAATCTTCAAAGGTTTAGAAAGCAACTTTGAGAGAGCACTGAAGATTGCTGAGGTTGCATAGGTGATGTCATATGCAACCTGAGGATTAACCAAAAGCTTGTAAGTTGCTGAGGTCGTAAAGAATGGTAGAAAAGCATCCTTAGCAAATTCAAGGAAGATCCGACTGCAAGATCCTGAGTGCTGAGTCTGTTGTATGACAGAGACAGTCTTGAGGGGCATAAAACTGGACCTGCAAGGAGCTCATGATGGTTCAGATGAAGAAGTGCTCTGACTTGATAGTTTAATTTCAATGAGAAAGAAAAACTACTTAAATTACTATCATCTGTCACACTTATGACAGGACAAACAAAACAACTTGTGACACTACACTGGAAACATGTCATAACACTACTCATCTGAATGTGGGGAAACTACACTTTCCCAAAACTGGGAAGTTACGGAGCAGATAACACTAACTTAACGGTTTTGGTGTTGTTGTTATTACAATAAAGGCACCGGCCAGGCCATTATGTTTCTGTTTTTGTTTTTATTTTCCCTTTTTTTTGAACCGTTATTCTATCTGCCTCAGAATTTTGCGGATAACGAGCAGCAGTGAGGCCTTTTTGACCCATAATTACCTTGAAAAACACAGATAACACATTATCCATGTTAGTTTCCTCCACAATGAAGCATGAAAATGACTTCATTACACTACTCACAGGCTATAAAGCTCTTTTAACCGGATAATAATAACACGTTATCTGGTAACGCTGGGAAGTTACTTTACAGAAATACCTCCAGATATCATAAAGTATGTAACTTCCCAGTGTTGACTGTCCTAATAAATAAATATTCTTCCATGAGGCACAAGTAACTTCATCTGAATTCTGGAAACTGCACTGTCCATAATCATGACCATGTATTTTTATTTTATTCTTATGAGAAAGAATGAGAACATTGAATAAAAAAAATGGTACCAGGGCCTTTATTCTGACAGGCAGTTCATAATGGTGGGGAGCAGGACTTATAGACCAAAATAAAATGTGTATGCAACATTCAATCAAGTTTTCTATGAATTTTTTAAAACAGTCTTTGAATACATACATCAATAGCAAGAGGACAATCAAATTGTGCATGGAACATCCATTGGTCAAGACTCAAGGAAATTCAATTGTGCATTTCTTTTTGTTACTGTAACATGTTAATGGGGGTGATTTATTTTGACAGGAAGACGCAACAGAGGCAAATCTTGCATTGAAATTTGAAGATGATGATAAGAGGGCCTTCATTGAGCAGCAACATGACTGTCTTTCCAAGAATGTAAGTCATCTTACCTCATAACTGGGTCACAACTCACTGTGGTCAGCTATGATTGAAGTCATTGTATATTGCTCATCCATCAACCAAAGGACAATGCACCAAATCAAGCCTCATTGAGTCTGGCTCATAGTACATATCACCAAGAAGTATAGGCTGAATAATAAAAAATTATAGATCAGTAACTCAGATGATGATCCTAAGTCCATGCTGATAACTAATTTTAGTTTGACAATTTGGGCTTGCATGGCCAGATTGGTGAGTGGATAATTGGCATTATGCATAAGCTCATATGCATGTGTAGTGTTGATGTGGTTTGAGGCTGCACAGCCACTGAGTGTAGATCAATGCTGTCAAAAATTTCTTTTGGCAACCATGCAGAAATCAAACATCAAGATACTCTAGAGGAATCAATCCACAGGTAACACCAGGTAATCAAATTTACCCAGAGACATCAATACCCATCATCAAATAAATTCATTAGATAATTCATTAATAATTATTATTGAGTTCAGGAGGAGGAAAAAAATCATCTGCAAATTTCAGTCTGATAAAGTGAGGTAGCTTACTCAGTTTCAATTTGGACTTGTTGTTTATTTGTTTTCATTTTACTGATGATTTTTGTATCTTAGTTGTCTCTGTTTTTAAAGTTTTCATTATGTTTCTTGCTGGCTGCAAATCATTGTCTAAAATTGAAGTAAAAACCAACGAGGTTTGACGGCCGAAGTGAACCAGGTCAACCAGAAGCAAAATGAAATTTGCAAAGTATAGAGAACTATTCGCCCAATGGGGGCGCATCATGATTCATGACCTGCCGTGTAATGTTGACACGTTGCGCAGTGTGCGCTTTGTTGCGTTGTAAGGGAGTCAATCCCCTGACGAGGCCATGGCAAGGCCCCAGTTTACCGCTAGCCTAACAACGCTTGTCCACTACGGCTGATGTGGCAGATTCGGGTCCCCTCAACGCGAAGCGCCTGGTATATTTACAGTGTACGCGTCCGCGATATAAGAATCAACGGATTGCGTCAGTGGTTGGTGTCCACCGAATAAACAGTCTTCATTACGCCCATGATGGTATCTTTATTCTGAGACTGGAGCCGCCGACGGATTTCGTTGCTTTGATCACGCTCAGTCGATGCCACCAAGATTAGCGAATATCATAGGGATCCCGTGACTTATCTGGATTGTACAGTAAACTTCCATCTTTCCAAGCAAACGGTTCAAGTTAGTCTTCAAACAAGCTGGATCTAAATGTTTTCGTGTATCCTATCCATAGGGCGGCTTCTTGTCTCTTGTTCCGAATCTGGTGAAACCGTGCTCTATGAGCATGCTGCTTCATCAGTCTAAACTGCAGCATTCCGATCGCCCACACCCGGACCTCATCATCTGAGAACGCGTTGAATCAAATCTTTACTCAATTATAGGAAACTTTTAGGTTCTTCGGATGAAGTGTTTCGACGTGGATCCACTGAGTTCTTCCAGTTTATTGACCGGTCATACCAAATCCATCAAGTCCTTGTCTTGGTCGCCTGGTTTAGTCCTCCTTGTCAGACCTGGCTACGAAGGCGTCCTACGGGTCTGCGAAGGCGTCCTCGGGATCTTGGAAGGCGTCCTGAGAATATGGGACCCAGCAAAACACAACCGATCTGGCGAATCACCATCTTCACGGGAAATTGGGAAGCTTGGTTTTGCATCAGTCATTGCATCAGTCATATCAGTCCATAGAGGCCATCTGGCATCCATCTGGCAAAAACTATTAACGACGGGCAGGCAAACCGATCGGATCGATAGTTTCGGTATAATGAACCAACGCGCCCTTGACATACTGAGCTCAAGGAAGACCAGCGAGTCAGGAAACCTGAATCCAGCCAAGTCTAACGCGAACAACAAGATGCGGATCCGTAGCATTCCAATCGGCGACTTAATTAACCAGTCATTCCATGTAGCGGTAGGTTGGCTGGTATGCCCACCAACTTCGGAATCAATCGTTAGGAAGATTTCTAACCGTTTATTTGAATCCAATTGATCTCCTTGGCCATTCTGCCCCGTTCGGCCAACGACGATTTATTTGAGCAAGTAATTGGACAATGAAACGCTTCTCGACCATGGGACCTTTTGATCGGAGACCTGAATCCATTTCAACTGAGGGCCAGCAAAACCATCTCACTAGCGAATCCACTCAGCATACAAACTCCTCTAACGATGATTACTGGTTGAGTTAATGATACCCTTTTTCTTTGCTCACCCTTTGACTCAGCTTCACCCAACATAAAACCACTTGCTCGTCTTAACACGCCGCCAAAATCAATTCGACCATCTCGCTTTCATGTAATTACCTTTTTTCTTTGCTGAAATAACTATTCCTTATACAATTCATTCAAGGGTTACTGGGTGTATTTAGTACTCACACCGACGAGTACATAGTTCAAAAAGATTGGGTGGCTATTAATGCCGAGGCCGGAATCGGAGGTTTACCCAGTTTTACAAGCTATGTACATATTGACCTTGTAATCATGTTTTCTTTTTGAGCAGTGAATTGATGTGAAGTAAATATGTGCGCCGTTCGAGAACCACAAGGAAGGCAAATGGCCGTAGTAGATAGACTTATTCATGTCAATGCGATCTTGAAAATTCTTCTTTGCGAAGCTGGCATTGGGCGAAACGATGGCGCTTCCGCCCATCTAATGGGTCTTTATCCGTCATGCGTGTGCAATGAGAGCGTATCCGTTTTTGGTGTTCGCACTTGGGACAGAAACCCGCCTGTTCGTACCGTTCGCCATCGCAAACACCTGCACATAGACCGTGCCTGGCTCGGCATGGCAGCGGGTCGAGGCAGTTGTATCTGTCCGCCCATCGGCCACCTTCCGCCGGTCTGTATATGCCGTCCTGGCATCTCTCGCACGTGACCTGTTCGTGGAGTAATGTTGGGTTTGGTGCCACAGATGACAGTGCTACAAGCATCACCATCAATGTGGAGACAAGCCTGAAACACCACATGTTCCTCCTGAGTTTGAGCTTGAGTATCGCTGGCTCGAGAGTGGTGCCGAAGGGAATTGATCCTGCGGTCTTGCTCGAACGGGATAGCCGAGTTTATTCTCTAGTTCCGAGTCCTGTTGATTGGGTTACGTCGGATGGCACTGCGGACAAATAGTTGTCTGAAGATCCCGTACACCACGGCCGTAGAAATTGTTCTCTGCAACCAATTTCCAACGTTGTGGGCTTGAGAGCCGGTATTCACAACGTTTCCTTTGAAAATGTACGCCGACCGGCTTGAGAGCAAACATCTGATTTATGGCTCTTTTACGCAATTGGTCAGGCGCATCGTTTTTTTGTAGGAGAAAGTAAACTAAAACGTTCTTTTCCGGCTTGTAAGTCAGCTCAACCCTATCTCCGAACGCTCCAGACAACCTTTCAGATTTTGCTGACTTTTTAATTTTCTTTCAACGTTTGTGCAGATACAGAACTTAAGAGGTCGAACCAATTTGTTCAAGTCAACATTCTCTAGACCCACAATGCCACCAACAACGGAAAACATATCCCAGCTCCCTCTCAGCATCCCCAAACAGGCCGACCACCGACCATACAAATTTTGACTATTCTTTGAGCCCGGCCAATCCCACATGAAGGAAGAAAACGCTGCAAATGGCGATCAATTGGCCGCCCGAGTCCCTCGCGATATGAATAGTCCCATCCTCCTCAATGTTTACTACCGGCTCTATTCCCTGTTCTGTCACAATGACAAGAAGGAAGATCTATATGTCCAGCTTGAACCTACCCATCCGTTGCCTCCTCTTACAGTTCAGCTCAATCTCCTGTCGACTTCCCTCCTTCAACTCTTGATCTTCAAGCATTTTCACACCATAGGCACTGTGCAGAACCTGGCCTACACAGCAGATAAAGAGTGAAAACCATAATAATTTCACAAGTGGACATTTTCTAAGGGTTCAAAATCCACCAGGATTTTTTTTATACATTTGGTTGAGCACATCCTAGTTAAGCTGGAATACAACCAACCTAGGCAATTACACTGGCAGTAGTGACTCATTACCAGAGAAATTTCGGCATCAGATCCATACCTGTATATAATATCCTTTATCCAAGATTTATGTTTTTTTTTATCTATGAGAATGTAAATGAAAACCAAAGGTAAATTCAAATTCAGTTTTTTTACGAAATTTATTTGGCTTGAAACATTCAAGTCAAGGTACCTAAAAACACATTGTTTATTTGTGCAAGAATTCCACTTAGCTCACCCAGCCAATTTTGAAAAAGATAGAGGAGGTTCTATATAACTAACTCTTGTAAAAGTATTTCACTCTGACTAACTCAGATAATTCTTTTTTTTTTTTGCAAAAATATACATATTTACATCAAATCGATGGAAAAAAAACCATGCACCTGAATGCGCAAGATTTAAGAGCATAAAGAGTACTATACACGCAATGAGGATCATCTGGGATCCCTAACAAAAATTTTCTTTGTTACAGTGGTCTTTCTGTATGCATACCCCTTGCCCAAGACTCACATTCACACAGGGCTAATTTCCCCCACACTCATGACTACTAAAACTCTTCCTCCTTGCTCTAAACTTCTACATTCATGCTTTCCTTCTAGCATAGAATCTGAACATTTTGTTTTGATCACATTGGGTGCAATTATTGAAAAATCAACTTTTTGGGATTGTAGCATAAATTCCTAACAAAAAGTAAAGTCTGCAACTCTGAGTACTGGTGAGGAATTTGGTGGGACTCACAAGTGCTTTTCTTTTGTGGTGGCTGGTTGAGGTACATTCCACCTTGTAACAATTGTTCCCTTGTTCTCAAAGATGCAATTTTCCATCGCGGAATCCTGATGGATAATCCACAATTTCATCAAGCGATAGAAGGGTCTTTGTGGAACCAAAGCTATTCAACCAGATCATTGGCCGAAGCTCTGATGACTGCATCATTGTGTGAATCAATTGACTGTGTATTGTTCTTTCGACAACAAGATTTTTGTTCAAAAAAAAGCATAGTCAACAAAGAATCGCAGGAGGCGATCCACATTTAAAGATGCTGGCTCAGGCTGTCATTGCCCATAAGCCACTGTCTATTCAAAACGTGAATTGTGATAGACCGGTGCAGCTTCTTGCCCTTGAGCCGCCCTCCAGTCAATCCCGCCAACCGATGTTCGAGTATTTTACTTTGTACGATTTTCCGCGAGAGCATGATGAGTCAAAGAACGAGATCCACACAGGAGATATCTGTTATTTTTTTAACAGTTCCACAGTGTTAGTGTAGATTGCCCAGTTGTGTCTCTTTTCGGGAGTGCTTACTTGTACCTGCATTTCCTCCTCAACAATCAAAATTCTTGGGGGCCCAATTGATCAGGTTTGATATGATTGATTTTGCTTGTAAAGCTACGTCCAAAGGGTTGCGTGTCCATTAAAATTCTGCTTATCTTTATTTGAAATCGTAGATTTCGATTGATCGAGATTTTTTGGAAAGTTTTTTTTCGTATAAAGTTGATAAGAACGATATTCGTGTAAAAGAGATCAGGGGCGATTTGGCTAGGATTTTGACGGTTGATTAGCCTGAAGCTTGAGCCGGACGAATTCCGCGGTAGTGCCGGTAAAGGTTTGGTGATCGGGCTCGTTTGCACGTTTACGGATCTGGACGATCCGCGAGATTACCGTATTCCGGTAAGTCTTCTGGTTCGATGCCCGCAGACAATCCAGCTCTTCCTGCAGACCGTCTCGTCGGGCGGCCAAACGGGCCTGCTCTTCTGGCAGCTTCAATGTCTGGTAGAGTTTGAGATACTCCTGATATACGGTGTCTAGTAGCTTTTGTCGGACCGATGGGAACGTGTGCGAACTGGTCATGGTCCTGCTAACTTCGATACGCGGTGGTAGAAGATCAGGTTTTTGAGTTGTTGTCTGGATGGACGTTGGGGGGACTTTCTCCTGTTTCTGCTTTTCTTTCTGCTTCTCTTTCGGTTGCGGTTCTGGTTGTGGTTGTGGTTGAAGATGGCTGAACAGGCAGTTGTCTCTCGAGCAAGTCGATCGGGGTGGATGATGTTCTGGACAGTTGACCCGATCAAACAACTTCAGCGTTGGAAACATCTTTTTCTGTTTGAGCTTGGCTGAATACGAATTCAACTGGTGCGCAGCCCGAGCTTGCCGCGGCGGGCAGCGGAAGCGAGAGCAAAGCTGTCCACGAGCTTAACTAAGCCTCCTCTCCTGCCAGCCTGGGAGGAGCCCCGCAGGGTGTCTGCTCCTCCCTGCGGTCGGCGCAATGCAATGTGAGGTCACTCACATGCATATGCAAGCCGCGCACAGCAGGGAAAAGGGATTTGTGTTAAGTTCGAGCTGAACCTGTCCACGCCGGCGAGCAAAGTCAGCTTCAGGAGGGTAGCAACCTCAACATAAGGGCTAAAAAAATGTCCAATCCGTTGACATTTCCCTCCATGGGTTATCAGGTGTGTATTCAACCTTCCAGATTTCGGGGCAAAAGAAGCCGTACCTCTCAGGCGCAAAATTCCGGATGCGGGCGCAAAATCACGTTTTAAAAAGTTCCTCTGAAGTCGGCGCCTCTTCCGCCGTCACTTTCAAGTCAAATCCGCCGGATCTACTAGCAGCTTTTCAGCAACCGGCGATGGAATGCTCCACAAAACTCAAGATCATTTCTTTTATCGACCAGATTCTTTACACAGCTGCACTCATTGACGCGTCCGGTTCCACCTGCTGGACCGGGTAACTGATTCCGACAGCAATCCATCTGTCAAAGAAGTGCATACATAATTGTTTTATCACTCGAAACGAAAAATAAAATGGACTCGGATGGAGATCGTGATATACCAGTGTATGCCTATTAAGCAGGGTACACAACCACGAGCCCGCAAGGCAGATTGAAAGATCCATCCTGCCATCTTTACTGGTGGAAAGTATTTTGTATTTTTGTTTTCCTTTTTTCTGCACACTCATCTACCTGTGTCACTCTATGTCTACTACTTTTAGGTACATATTTCATCTTGTTTGCTTCCCTCCTTGATAGCTCACAGCTTCATAAATGGGGTTTCCTTTGTTTGGTTTGGTCTCTTTTCCTTCTCTCTTTTCTTCATCTCTATGAGTACTCAATAAAGCAATACACACTCATCTACCTGGTTTAGGTACATATTTCATCTTTTTTGCTTCCCTCAATAGCCCACAGCTGTATAACTGGTGTTTCATACACCCCCTCCCCCCGTCGGTTGAAGGTGCAACCCACGCAAAGTCTGGTTAATGAGTGGGGGGAAGCTTCTGAGGGCTTTTTTCCAGAAAGTCAGACATCAGTACAGTGGTTACTCTGGCACATATCCAAAGTTGTAAATTGAAGGAAACTGAAAGAAATGTGTCCAAAGGCCAGTGAAGTAAAAGTTTCTGAGCTGTCAATATCAAAAGCAGAGTATGCTCAGGCACTGGGACTTGCAGAAGAGGAGTATCAATAGAACATTTCTCTCTGTCATGTGCTCCGGAACCAGTAGGGAATGTATTTCAATGTCATGAGGGAAGCAGAATGAAATACTAAACCTAAGAGCGGCCTAAGTTGAGGGATAAAATAATCTGATGAAAGAAATGGAAGGAATGGAATAAGCCCTCTTTTGGTAATGAGCAGAGACAACTAGCATCCAATAGAAAATTTGGTAAGATGAATCCAATTTGTGACTTTGGCTGTAGCCTAGAGTAGGGGTTCATCTGCCCTAATTCTTTTACATTGATAAAAAGTGATGCAATTTCTTTTTGGTGAGAAAATTTCATTGAGATGATTTTGATTAAGGAAAAAGAGGCCTCCAAATGAATATGTGATCTACTTAATACTTTCAAGGGTGTCTGATGGATGAAAGAATCCAATGCAGGATACTTTGGCAGTGTCCCTGGAAGAGGAGTGAAATCTGTTTGCATCATGGAGAATTAAATGTTATGACTAAATCCTGAGTACTCTTCAATGCTGTAAATCCAATGAGTGACATCCTCATTCCTCTTTTTATTTATAGGCCTTTCTTGTTGAAGTTTCAAACTAGTTACTTCTTGATACCCACTGCTAAAACATCCTAATGAGACCTCATACCAGCATTGGAGGAAATACATCATCATCATCATCTTAACACATGCCTACATGACCATGTACTCAGCATTTAAGACAAGGCTTAATTAGCTCTACCACATCTAACTTAATGAAGCCCCTCCTGTTTGGAGGCGGGAGCTCACACACCATCACAAAACTTACGGCTTATGTGACATGCGTGGCTCTACTCTATTTCAACTTTGGGTGGGACAAATTTAAAAACTCCGCTCACTCGGTGTTAATCACATCAAAACCAAATTTGAGAAGATCATCTTGTAGCCTTGCTTTTTATCTGTCTCATCATGCTCCCAGATATCCAACCCCCTATGAGACCAGCAAGCTAAAATATATGAATTTTCAGGACTGCATTGATCCTGCCTGAATCATGACTTAAGATTTTGTAGAATAGTATATACTGTGTATAAAGAAAACAGAAAAAACACTTGGAATCTTGATGCTCACCAAGAATTTTGGATGAAGTTGAGCATTGCGGGAAGTACATGGGATAGGGTAAAAAACAAGGGAATCAATCAATTTGAGTCAGGCAAGCAATGTGACATTAGGGGTAAGTCCCTCCTTTGGAGAGTCGCTTTGCAACGGCGTGTTCACCCCAGAATCCAAACAGGAGGGGCTTCATTAAGTTAGAGACTACATGCAGTGTGGTGATAATTGTCAGCCTGCTACTATTCAGAGCATACCTGACTAGGACACAGAAAACATTGCAATTTATAAAAAGTATTAAAACAAATAAAACCCATGAATAATCTTAGAATAAAGTAAAAATAAACACTACTAATTAAAAATACATGATTTAAGCCTTCAAATATACACCAAAAATATAACATAATGCTGTTTATACATGAAGTAGACCTATTACATTACTTATGACATATGTGCAGGTTGAAACCATAGTAATAAAGCACTTTGTAATTATTACTTTATCCGCAAATTAATTATAACTTTTTAACCTTTGGGAAAAATTCGAATATTATTTCATATTCTTTATTTCCAAGCAAATTAACTTAGGGTATTTCACTCACACCACCCCTTAATTATGACTCCTTCTAGTAGTTTTCTAAATCTCAACAGTCAGGTTATACAAGCACTGCCCTAGTTCAAATGACTGTACATGTGTACAATAGAGCCAAACTACAGCTACTGAATGGCCTCTTCAGAACTGCCTTGCCCCCAGGAAGAATATATAATGACTCCCTTCTTACCACGAAGTAAAAGGCACTATTCTTACCCATTAAAACTTATTATTACCTTATTTACCAGTCTTACATTAGTACTAGTTATAAATAAAAATATGTTGTCTTAGTTATTGAATATGTCCTTTAAAATTATTACAAGAACTTACGCAATCTTTTAACACCTTAACAACACCTTTTTGAGCGCTCTCTACCCTGTTCTTACCATCTCTTAGCCTGCAGGATTTTTAATAGTACAAGTGGGTCTATTATTCCGCTATTCATCATCCTACTCTGTGTACCTTATTGGACCAGAATCACAAAGCCTCTGTAATACCCCTGTGTCGTCAGGTCCAGAGTATCTTTTTTGGAGGGCACGTCAAAACCCTGTCGCACAGGCCCCTCCTTTTTTAGTAAATTAATTTTTATTAAAAAAATTCCCTTGGAATTAAAACACCTTGTGCCTTTTTTTTTGACACATTTTTGCTCAATTAATTACCTTGCACCCAGTGTAGCTAGAGGGATTCAGTACTTGGCATCATGTGGGCTGAAAATAATTACAAGGAATCATCACCTGGAAGTTTTTTGATGTTGCCTCCCATTCATCGGATGTCCACAACTACTTTTGGATTTAAAACTCAAATTGAGAGGGAATTGTCCAGGTGACAGTTCTTATCATCACCAGATTTCATGTGGTGTCATTGGTTAGAGAATCACCAATGAATGCTTACTGCATTCCACAAACTTTTGTTTCACCTGTTCAATGCTTTTGGGAACTCAATGCAAATCTAATCCATATTTCTTGAATTTAATCAAGTAGAAGATGTAATGAATCACACTCTGTTCAATTTGATACATTGTGTAATTCTGCTTGGAAAATTGAGCCAATGAGGAACTTCCTGATCATTGATTTCAAATCTCTGCAGTCCAGGAACGTTTATCAGGTACTCATACAAAAGTTTTCCAACTGCTCCATTTGTTCCTGTACTAAGTCCTTCCCTAATTTAAATCCAGACAAATTGCCGATGGAGGACCTTATCATTGCCAAAAATTTTCAAAGCCCTTTGGGATACTCATCAATGAGTCACACATATTTTTTTCGCTTTTCTCAGGTGTTGATATTTCAATTAGGGAAATGAAAATTTCTAATTGATTGCACAAACGTCCGACAAAAGTCATTTTCAGGTCACATTGGTCCTGGGGTTCGATTTCCGAACCCCCCTTTCAGGCCATTTTCAAATTTTCCTGTAGGCAAGATATTAGAGAGCTCATGAACAGGAGTTGTTTTGCTTTTGACATCGTATAACTGATACAACGACTGAAGATAACGTGTGGTTATTTATTGGAGGGTTGTCTTCCTGCGCACCTGCGGACACTAGCCTTCCGCTGCGCAGGCTGCGTGCCACCCAGGACCCCAAGCAGCCTTCAGACGACAACCGCCTTCAGCTTCTCAGCAAACCTTCACTTCCATCAATCAGCATGGCCACACTCGCACCACCACAACTGTAAGTTTTTCATCTTAGTCCTCTGAAACAACTTTCCTGACATTGCGATATGTGTGGTCTTCTTTCCTACCAGTTCCGCTCCTGCGACAAAAACATCTTGGGCTGATGAATTAGGTGCGTCTTTAACATCCGAGTCGTAACCTAATCGCACTAAATCACTAACTTACTTCAAAACATATCCCATTTGAATCACAGATGAGGATGAATTACCTCCTCCAACAGAGAAGATCGATCCGACAACGGGCATCAAGACGATAGTGGAATACAAGTGGGATGAAACAGGGGAGAAGAGAATCAAGACGGTGCGAAAGATCAAGCGAACCTTAATCACTTCACGGGTTTCACCGACCGTTGCCGCCCGAAAAGGATGGGCGAAATTTGGGGAGGAGAAGGGCATGAAATCCGGGCCGGATTTGGCGACGACGACCTTGGGGGAAGTCGTCAAGTTCAAGATTGCCATCGCCGGATCAAACAAGGAGCCCGCCGCTGAGCAGACTACCAAAGCAGCCATCTTACCCGGTGGAAGGCGAATCACCTGTCGACTTTGCCATGGAGACCATTACACTGCAAGTTGTCCGTACAAGGAAACCCTTGGCGGCGTTTTGGGTGGCGATTCCGGTCCGTCTCTCTCTTTCTTTTCTCTCCCGGAAAGTATCCATACCTACATGAACTGTCACTGATACCTCTGTTCTATCACCAGCCGACCAAGACACACAAGAAGGCGCTCCGGCTTCGCAAGCTCAAACCAACACCGCCGCAGGTGGTGGGACAGGCAAGTATGTCCCACCATCTCAACGGGCCGGAGGCGCCCAACGAGGAGATTCCATGCAGAAACCGAACAGAGATGACTTGCCAACACTCCGGGTGACCAACCTGTCTGAGGACACTCAGGAGAGTGATCTGTGGGATCTCTTTGAGAGATTCGGTCGAATTTCTAGGATCTACGTCGGCAAGGACCAAGACACCGGTTTATGCAAAGGTTTCGCTTTCGTCAGTTTTGAAGATCGAGGCGAGGCTGAACGCGCAATGAAAAAGATCAACGGTCTTCCCTACGATCATCTGATTCTGGGATGGTATGTCCTTTCTTAATATCGCCTCAGTATTTGAATGTACGACTGACTAGGTTCAAATGATTTTCTCTTAGCATGTGGAGCTTACCTCGTGGCGAAAGAGAGGCTAAATAGGCTTGTAACAAACCAAAGTGGGAACTCCACTTCCCCACCAGTCTATTGATTATTGCTTCGTTTTATCCCGTATGAGTCAACCTCAAATGTGTATTTACGAGATCTGAAAGACTAGCGTCTCTGTTCTTTCTTTCCGCTGATACAATCCAATACAAATTCTAAGAGATCACCAGCAAGACTCACCCGCGGACCAAAATGATGTATTTATGAGATCGACAAATGTCATGTGATATCGCCGTCATACGGTGGTGGAGTGGCTAGCATGCCCCTGATCTTCTGTGCTACCAAAGCTTTCCGAGTGCTGTTGAGGCGATGATGTGAAACAAGCGCCACAGCAGGAAAGTCCACAGTGCCAAGCGACTCACAATAGATTAACTGATAAGCTGGATACTTTTCAAGATTTTAACCGTCTTTTTATCTTTTACCAATCAATCTCAACGGGATAGAGGATATGTCGCAATGACATGTGCGGATACATTAAAAGAATAAGAACCATCCACTCCAAATCGATTATTTAATCTTGCCAAAAAAACAGTAGACTGTCAAGAAAAGGGTAAAAGAGCGCTGGTTTGTTGTGCTGAATGAATTAACAACTAAACTGATTCTTGTTTTCAAGGTGCATAGTAATTAGCTTCAGCATGATTTTCATGTCCATCTGCCATCACGGTTCACGTATGCTATATATAAATCAGTATAAGCCTGTCGGCAAATTTTTCCCCTAAAGCACCGGCTAATTTGGCTGGAAAAACTTGCGGACGTTTGGGTACGGATATGACAAAATTAGTATGAAGTTTGTAGTCACTAATAATAAGAAGAGACAACTTATGATCTGAAATCAAATTTCCAACCACCCATTTATCTTGGTTAATTTACTCTCGGAACAGATGTCCTTGCGCAAAGATGATGATGTGTGACCATTCCAAAACACTCTCAGTTTGATGTCTCAAGATAGGAACGCAACAGATTTGATGGTAGATTATATTTTTGCCGCTTTTTGTCTACTGAATTTGTAGTAACGAGAATGGTGTATATATACTTCTACTTATTATAAGTAATTAGAAAGAGAAGAAAGAAATATTTATAGGAATACGACCTGCGTTGTAAATTTGTTTTTTCTATTGTGCTTATCAAGGGATTCTATCTATAATTATCGTTGGTGTTGATACTTGATTAAGCGGACTCGAGTGATCCAAGAGCAGCGATTTATAAACTCGTCGTAGAGGAATTCGTCACTCTTTCGTTTCACCTGGAAGATGACAAAGTTGCAAAGACATGAGATGACATTAAGGAAGGATAGGCGGTGAGACTATATTTAAAAACACACCTCCCGTCTGTTCCATCCTGGGGGTTTCCAATTAATCGTCTGTCGAAGAGTCCGCGCCGTTAGCGTTGAGTCCGTCGTAGTCGTAGGTGGGTACAAGAAACTGGTCGAGATCGGTCGCGTAGGCCGTGTTTCCGTACGCCGGAGCCGGCGAAGACGGCTGCTGAAAAGCGGGTGGGCTGTTAGTGAAAGCCGGCGAAGACTCCGGTGGAGAAGTTGCCCCGCTGGGAGTCGGGTTGGGTGGACAGCCGTCTTGATCGTTTCTACCCGGAATATATAACTGGGTGGACTCATGCCGTTCACTTGCGGCTAAACCGAGATGTACCAACCGTAGACAATTGATTAGAACCTCCAAGGCTTCAAGGAGATCTTGGCGCATTTTCCAAAAGAGTGGGTTGGACAGGGAGGCGTAAGAGTAAGAAAGCCAAGCAGCTTGAGAAATTGCGGTGAGTCCATCGGCCTTCTTAAAGTCTTGGTGTGAGTGAGGAAGGAAGCTGCCGATGGGAGAGAAAGAAAGGGAAGCTTGAGGAGCCTTTGATATCGTAACCGTCTACTCCAGCCAGCCCATTCCCAGCAACGCCCCAGGAAGAAGCAGCTGGTGCTCTGACTGAACACTGAGCAACTAAGACAGGCCTTTGCCAACTTACAATCGTCCGAAAGAAACACTCCTCAGAACTGCTGAACACTACCAACCGAGAAATCGATACACCCTTCGTCGAAGCCTGTCGCAGGGCGTGACATCCGGGCGTCAGCTATGCGTTTGCGTCTCGTGTCTTCACAAAAAATAGAACTTCAGAAAAACCTTACTCTAGACCGCGATTAGCGTGGTCCATCGGCGAGGCCGCATCCTCAATCGCCGTAGCAGCCCAAAGCGATCCCTTTGGCCTCTGCCAACCACGAGCCATGTATCCATCTTGAGTCCTCGGCAAGGCAACACCGTTATCCAGTTGCTCTGGTGTCCGTCAGAGCATCGAGCCGTTATCCTTTGGTGACGGCAAGCCATGGGGGCCAGATCAAATGTCAAAAAAGGGGTGGATGTAGAAGACCCATACGATACTTCCTTCTCTTTGCACTCACCATATCGCAGTAGCCCGGTTATATTGTGTTATATGTACACCATGAACTCCCAACCGACTTCAATCGACTCTTACGCCTCCGCGACAACCTAAGAAAACAGCCAGGTTCTCCAAACTGTATATCTCGAGTTAGCTGCAAGTAACCGGCTTGAGTCCAAACAATTTGCTCATCATTCCAACGAGCATCACACCGACAATGACCAGTATCTACCCTCGAACTGTATATCCAGAGTAACCTGCTTGAATCAAAAAAGTCAGCCAAACACTCGGTCGGGCAGCACCCCGAAATCGCTCAGCATCATGCAATCATGTGAATCAGGGCTTAACGGGATATGCCCCAACAGGGGTTGGCGACTTGATCTCTACGGGATATATCCCCTCCAGGCGGCTTCAATTCGTATCACATCGGGATATGCCCCAGAATGGGCAGTCAACTCCTTCTCTATAATAAATTACATCGGGATACCGCCCCAGTTGACTCCCATCCTAAAAACTCGTGCCGACTGGGAGTCAGCCCCAGACACGCCTGTTAATAATGCAACCTGAGTAAGTACGTATTTGCTGATGCTGCTCGATGACCCATTAACCTGCCTTGGGTGGGTCTGGGGTACTTGCACTTCGGGTCAGCGTAAACGGGGGGAGATGAAAAGAAGAGAGGGGAAAACACCTACCTTTAAAAGTTCTGTCTGGTGCCGACGCACGAACAGATGAGAATACCTGCAGGATAGACCCTAATATTGTGTAATAAAAAAGAAATCCAACAGTATGAAAGAAAAAAAGAGAGTCGAGAGACGAGTCTGAAGGAATCGGAACCGAAGAGGAGATCCCAGTAATCCAAAGTGCCCATAGACCCGTTCGGTCCGATAAATGTTTGCGGCGGGTAATGGACAGTCTTGAGAGATAAGGGTGAGCTCAAACATGAGCCTAGAAGAGACGGTGCGCATGAGAGTAGGGCGTTGACGATATAGAGGACCTTGACTATGAGTATACAGGATTGGGGTTCGGTTGACATTATCTGTGCCCTCAAGAAACACATCTGGGGGCGGGTGGGAGGGGGGATTGATCTTAGAAGGATGGATGTGGCTTCAAAGGCATTATTTGCAAAGAAGAAAGCTAGCCGTATCCGATCCTTTGGAAGTCTCCGGCGGAGATGGGTAGTAGATCTTTCCCCGTCTCCTAGAGAGAAAGGAGAATCAAAATTCCTTGGGTTGTCGGTTGTCTTCAAAACTTCAATATTATATAAGAAGGTGGCTAGCGAGGAATTTGTTGCTCCGCGTGCAGTATAGAGCTTCCCATTGAAGCAGCAGCGCATGGGGGAATGGGATAGGAAGGTTCTTCCCAGCCGTCAAGAGAGGCAGAGAGAGAGAGAGAGGGATTGATGCCGGTCGCCTTCAAACCTTCAATATAAAAGAAGTTACCGGATCGATGGTTCGAGACAAAATGGGAATGCGAATAAATATCTGACTGCGACATAGACGGGCTCTTAGAGAAGCAGACGGTGGAACGGAGCGAGAGGGACATCATATGGAAAGAAATAATACAGGAAGCACAAGGGAAACGTTGGAAGAGAGGATTTCCACTACGCGAAAGAAAGAATGTATGGCACAGACGAAACTATGACTATATAGTAAAAAGATTGGCTAAAGGAAGATCGGTTGTGCTATTAAGGGATTGGTATAATTGTGGGTTGGCTGAGACTTCAAGGTGCCAGATTGTAGTGAAGGAGCGGACTGGAGTGAGTGATGGAGAGCGAGGAATTGGGGGGGGGAAAGCTCTTCCTTTTATATTGCTATCCAGAGCGACGGCAGCAGCAGAGACGCTGAGCCGAACCGCCTCAGCCCAGAGCTGCTACCCCAAAGCCGACGGACAAAGGACTCAAAACTGAGCCTAGGCTACTCAGAATCTACGGTGTACCATCGCACACAAAGTGCCATCAGGAGGCTAGGCTGGTGCATACTTCTTGGGACAAAGCCTCTCCCAATAGATCCCGCTTTGGTGGTGGATTGGGCCTCAGGGTACTGAACATCAGTTTCTTAGCATATTTGTCTTCCGTTTTTTAATCCATATATACCCGTCACGCGTTGTCTACCAAGCCACAATGCTTGCGGATGAACTTGGCACAGGAAAATTTCGCTTCTCTGGCATCATGGCTCTTCACCAAGCAGCTATGGATTACAAATTGCCAGACATATCAGCTTCGCTTTTGATTCATAACGAAGTAGGCTTTCATGGTAAACACCTGACCTGCCTTACAGATGAGGATTTCATCCACAGATTAAGCATGACGAAGAGACCAACGTGTTCAGATTCCTAAGAATCTACTTGTAACCTATGTGTATAAAGAGAAAGCAGGAGACTAGCCCAAATATTTTATTCTGTAAGAACATCTCCTGATAGATCCCGCTTCGGCTGAGGGTTGCAGGGCTTAGGGTGGTAACAAACTACGCGTTGACTTTGTTAGGCTATTATTCTTGTTCATAAACAATCCATCGCCCTATTCCTTCCAAGCTGAAAACCTACCGGCTCAAATCAGCACAGTCATGTATTACATCTCTGCGGTCTCAGGAGCTACAAGACAGAATGAAAACATTTTGACGCAATGTGAATTCCCCAACGGCTTTTTTGACACAGAGAAGCGGTATGGCGCAGAGGAATGGATTCACTCACGCTTCAGCTTGTTTCATCGAGCGCACTTTGTGCCAATGATTCATCTGCTTTAATAACAGTCAACTGGCTATGGTTACAGATAAGAATGACACACAAAACGTTATCGAAGTTTCGGTCATGAGCAAACGGCTATGGCTTGATCTTAATGCTATGACAGAAGCATTTGTTTGATTCCTTTTTACTTGTTAATCAAATACATCTCTCTTTCTTTACCGTGTCTTAGAGATCCATGCAGCATAGTTTTACAAACTACAATACTTGTAAATCTTGTGTTTTTCCCAAGCCAAAAAGTCAGGGAGAAAAAACTGGCGGATGAATGAGTTGATCATGCTGTGTGGTCGCGATATGTTTGAGGCTATCGAAGTCTCTCTTCTACTTGGGAGGCTCCAACCACATCAGCCCATTGTAATACTATCTACTTGATTGGAATAAGATCCTCCATTGATCTCTTGGGTATCATCAACCCGCCGGCAAAAACGTTTCACTCCCGTTGATTTGAACCCCTTTTTTCAATAGTAAATGTGCTGTGTGAATCCTTTACACAAATCGATTTGTTTCCCATTTTGAAGACTCAACAGAAGCCGAAATTAAAACCTTTTCCTTTTCGCAGCGGGAAGAAAGAACCTCAAAAGTTACAACTCATCATACTTAAGACAACAAAGGAAAACAAACTTTCCTTTACGGTCAGTCATTTAGCTTCCACAAATTGTTGTGAAATTTTACACAAGGATACTTTGCAAATACATAATTTCTGTTTTAATTACAACCCATCTTGCTCAACTTCTCTTATTTTGTTCTCACTTCATGATGAGCTTGCGAACTGAATCCTTCTGGATTTTTGAACAGTCAAAGTTGGATGTTCAGTAAATAAAATGTGACTTTTTTGTTCATTCCCTTTTTGATTAATTTCTTTCGGAACTGGATCCTGTTGGATGTTTTAACTTGAAAGGTTCAGAAACTAAAATGGATTACTCATATGGCTTCTCAGATAAGTCTTACAGCACCAATTAAGACTCAACCAAGTAAAAAAAACGCCAAAAATAACTTGTGGAAGCTACTCAAGATCATGTCGTGTGGTGATAAATATTGAAGTGGGCCACTTGCATATTCAAATTGAAACCCACTGCTGGTATCTACCGGCTTGGAGCCAAGAAATGAACCAGAACCCAGTGACGATAAAAATATTGGTGATCATGATTTATTCTATTCTTGTGAAGATCACTAAGTATATCCACACTTGTATGTACATAGAAGATTAGTTTTTTTTGTGACTCACCTGTTCCCATATTTTTTTTCTAAGTAATCTGGATGTGTTTGGGATCAATTTTGAAAAGAGACATGGAGGTATCTGTCTTGATATAAGTGGAATGGTGAAAGAAGGAGTGATGAATGATTTTAAATGAAATCATGATAGATGGATCAATTGAGGTGTAAAATATTGATCAACAAGTCATTACAGGAATCAGGGTTTTCTTTGGTCTATAAAAGCCCTTGTATTCTTTTGATTGCTTTGATCTTATCTTTTTATTGTTTCAAGAAACTAACTGGCCAACTTCCTTTATCAGTTGCCTCAAACTCTTCTCTCATTGGTTGCTCATCCACAACATCTTGGTTCATCAGGTGTAAGTTTTGTTATCATTGTTCTTATCTTGTGTTCTCAAGTTTCCTTTTCCTTTTCCATTCATTTCATATTCTTTTTATTCATCTTAACCAAACTAATTCAACCTTACCTTTTTATCATTTCAATAAACTCACTTGCCAACTTCCTTCATCAGTTTTCTCAAACTCTTCTCTCCTTGGTTGCTCATCAGTTTTGTCTCAAACCTTCTTTCTCAAAGTCTGCTCTCCTTGTTTTCATACCCAAAACATCTTGGCTCATAAGATTCTTTGAGGTTATCAGCCCAGGTGCTTACCAGAGCTCTTCCCGCTTAAATAAGAGGCTGGGGAAAGATGTGAATGCTTACATGTAAGATCACTACTCCCTATGCGACTACACTCAGATCACAGGTTCAATACCCACTTTGATCACATGTTCACGGGTGCAATTACCACTTCCTTGGGTTCAATCCCCATTATCTTGGGCTCAATTCACACTCAACTTAGGTCTCTAAATGACCTCCACATCATGTGGCAAGGGGGGTGAGCTTACAAACATGGATTCTCCCTCTCCAAACCCATAAATTCCATCAACTTCATTTCCCCAGAATCACTCCTCAACACCTAAAGATGCCTCCTTATTGGCTTGATCAATCATCTTTGCCTTTCTACATATACTGTTCAGGGAGCAGAATTTATTTTTATAATAAAGAAACCAACCCTTCAAAGCTAAAAACAACCAAAATCTTTGACAAGATTGAGTTGAAACAGGTTGAGAAGTCATATGTATTACTGGAAGAAGCAGTGAGTTTTCTCTCTATCTGTTTCCTGTACATATAATAATACAGAATCCATTCCATTGACCAATTAATTAAATAGTGAGGTGAATACCTGTCCAAGACCATATTCATTCATGGATCTCAAGAGTTATGGGTTAAAGGAAGTTACTGTCCACACCCATGACCTGCTATAACACGTAGCAAAATGCCTTTCCCAGTATCACTCCAACTGCTGAGTCAAACCATATCAACTACAACCCAGCTATCCTGACATCCACAAGCTTCTTCAGTCTAGCTGGTAAACACAGAATTCTATCAAATGCCTCAGCATTTCTGAGGTCATGGATTTGAATCCCAAAGGCTTTCCCCAAAATCAGCTGTCTTCCCTCCGTCTCAGATCCTTGCTTATTTCTCAGCAAAGAACATGGCCAAGAAGCATTCATCTTTGTTCATGTTGATGATTTGGTCATTGGTGGAAAATCTGTTGGTTGGGTGAAGAATCTCCTCAAGAATTGGGAGATGGCAGATCTAGGGGAATGCACTTTTGTTATTGATATTAGGATAATTTGCTATTGTGATAAACAGAAAATCTTTCTCATCCAAGATCAATATATGAAGAAAATTCTATCTGAATACAGAACAGCCAATTGTAATGGCTACAAAACACCACTTATCCCAAAGATCAACGGCAAAATTGATCCTGTGCAAGATGCTGTTGACAATTCAATTGAATTTGGTAGAGCTGTTGGTCTGCTCAATTATCTAGTTCAGTGTAATTGACCAGATCTAGTTTTTAAATCAAGTTTCTTGTCTCAATTTTTACTCAATCCAACAAAGAAAGCTGTTTCTGGATTCCATCATTGTCTATGCTATCTCAAACAAACAATGAATATGGGTATACTGTTAGGGTCTGTTGCAAATAAGGTTAAAGTTTGGGATGCTACAGACTGGAGAGGTTCTGTCAATGGAAGGTTGTTTTAAGACTCAAAAGGTGTAGTGATACTCTTTTCCTGGATGGAGAAGGGGATGATGGAGTTGCAAGCTCTGCCCTTCTATGTTATCAGGATGGTGTCAATGTTGTAACCAATACGATACATGTATTTGTATTTGTATTTGCACGTATTGTATTTAAATACATGTATTTTTCATGTATCTGCTTTCAGATAAGATACACATCTTCCCAAGATTGTGTATTTTTACTCCCAATACAATACAATACATGGTGTATTGGTTCAAATACATGTGGTATCATATCAAAATACATGTATTTCAGACGTATTTGTTATCAGATACAATACACAGTTTTGGAAAACTGTGTATTGGAGATACAGATACAATACATGTATTGTATTGGTTACATCTTTGATGGTGTGGTGGTGAAACAACATCAGGAGGAGAGCCTCTTAAATAGAAAAATGTGATTTATTTTAGCTGCAGGGGACACAGCCATGATACCATACCTGCACAGCACACGTTTGTGCAGCTTGCACTGCCATCAGGCTATGTTTGCACAGCATGCAATACAAAGTGGTGTCAGAAAAACCAATTGAATGAGTATAAGTATACATATGGAAATAATGTCAAAATAGAAATAAATCTGTGTATATTATGCAGTGAATAAAGAGTGGGTACTGAGGTTGGCCAAGTGGGATATATTAGTTGACTGTGACTTCTGATTCAGTTGAGCTATGAGTGATTTGTAAGTGATGACTAAGATTGATTTTGAGTGCTGAATCCAGTTCTTCAATCATGTTTGAGGTTTTCTGTCTGATGTAAGAGTAAAAGATAAAAAAGTAACTTTTGACTGTAGAAAGTTCTGAAAGATACTACAATGTTTAAGGGAATTTGGTTCGGTTTCCCCAAACAGTTGGCTGTCTTTGTTCAAAGAAATCTGTTACTGTTTTATCAAAGACTGAAGTAGGCCAACATTCATACTCTGAATCTGGGCAAGACATTCTTTGGATGAACTCACTAGCTCCAGGGGACTTGTTTTGGTATACTGCCCAACTCTGTTTAATGATAACCGCAGCAAAATTTATCTCATAGATAGTTTATCACCATGAAACCCATCACATAAATATCCAGTTACATTGAATCCGATATCATGTGGGAAGATTGTTTCACTTCAATTTTTGCAGCTCTGGTGACAATCAAGCTGATTTTTTGACCAAATCACTTCCTGAACCTGGAATTCTTCAAGCACAATTGGTGGCAGGAGTTGTGGATCTCGAAAAGATGGGGGGGGGGGTTGTTGTTGAGCTAGTCCTCTAGCCCCTTCTTATAATGCTACATACCTGTCACACAGGTATCACACATAGTGCACTATACCTAAGAAATATGTTGTGAGAGGATTGCTTTCCTCATCCATTCACAACTTATAACTCAGGTAAGCATCTCTTCTTTTCTCGCATGCTTCATTTCTCTCTTTGTTTTCTTTCCTTAGTTTTATTCAAGTAATAACTACAGTAATCAAATCATCCATTCACAACTTATTACTCAGTCTCCTAGTCTTGCTCATCAGTTGTGATAATGGTGAATTGGTGGAAGAAGGAGTGATGGATGACATTTAATGACATCATGGTTGATGGGTCCATTGAGGTCTGAAATAGTGATTGAAAAGTGATCACAGGAATCAGGGTTTCTTTTCTCTTTTCAGATTCTTTTGTCTATGTATTTAAAGATAGGCACTTGGTACCCATGGCAGGTAACTAGTACCTCTTGGAAGGTACCCCTTGCACCTGCGCAGCTGTGCCAGGTGCGGTATAGGTACTTGGATTTGGCCCTGCAAGTATTGCTTACCCCCATGGGGATCCAGGGATGGATATTCAGATACTATTAACCTGGTATCAGGCTGAAAGTGGGCCAGCTAGGTACCAGATTTTGGCCCAAAATAGGGGAGGTACCTGGGTAAGGGTCCAGAATGACTATCTTTAGTTGTATTCTTTTTCTTCATTCAATCTTATCTTTTTATCATTTCAATTAAATCATTTTCCAACTTTCTTTATCAGTTTTCCCAAAACTTCTTTCTCATACTCTTCTCTCCTTGGTTGCGCATCCACAACATCTTGGTTCATCAGGTTTGTCTTGAACATTCTTTCTCAAAATCTTCTCTTCTTGGTTGCTCATCCACAACATCTTGGTTCATCAGATTCTTTTAGTATCAATATGGGAACTAAAAAAGAATCTTTTTGTCTTCTGTGATATGTTTGTGATACCTTGTATTTGGATTCTCAGTTGTACTTGGGTGCGAGACTGTTTATTATTCTTCCTTCATCCTGTTCTCTTACCATTCATTCTGACTCAGGTTTGACCTCACTTGCTGCCCCCTCTCCCATTTCCCTAGCTGACAAATAACCAACTTAAAGTTGTCCAAAGGAATCTGAATTCTCACAATCAAGACCATCATAAATACATTACAAACATTTGACATAAAAAACTAATTGAAACCCAAAAGTACAAAAGCATTTTTTTTTTACTTTTGCATGCCAACTCCAAGAAGTTATTGATATTTTCTTGCAAAGAGAAGAAATATGAAGCTTACAGGATGAACCAGGTTTTACTTTCAAGTTCTCAGATTGACACAGCAACAGCAACAGAAATAAAATCAATGTGGCATTTCAAGATCAATCCAAACACACATTTTTTGAAAAGTGTGAAGTTCAATGTAAGTGTTTGAACTTCCTCACTGTGAATCAGATCTCAAGAAAAGGGGGTCACCAGAAAAAAATAATGAACACTTTATTACATGTGACATATCAGAGTAAAAAGGGGCCTTTGCAATCTGATGCTTCAGTTGATTTCAAGTGTTCATCAATATTTTGTAGTGGGTGGTGGAGGAGAAAGAATTGATGAGCAATTCTAGACCCAGGGAGTGTATTGCTATCTCAGAGAGAAGTAGGGATAATTTTTCTCCTGGATTATATACAACTGGCAGAAAAGAAAAAAGGAGACAAAGAAAAGAAGTGAGAAGAAACAGGATTACCTATCTCAGTGAGAAATAGGGATCAGTTTGTTGATGAATAATCCTAAGCCCAAGTCAAATTGAGTGAGTGATCAAAATTGCATAACCCATATGCAATATTGATCTCTCTAGTTGAACTCACACCTCAAATTTGGAAGAAAGCTTGATTGTTAAATTTTGCTTACCATTCCAAAGTGTTTCTGATTAATCTCAACTAAGTTTTTCGTAGGTTTTGAACGCTAAGAAGTTTACTACTATTAGCATTTATTGATTAGCTGAAATAAAGTGCATTAACCTCAATTTCCTACACAGTTCTCTATTATGTTAGGAGCTTGTAGGAGACAAGAAGTCAAGGAAATAAATATGAAATTGTGTAGGATTTTGTATCTTTTGAAATGCCTTGTGATTGGGGGTTTTAAATTCAATTCCAATCAACAAAAGAACACTTTCTAGAATCATACTTTGAGCTCAAATAACCCTTTCCATCCCTTGAAAACTGTTCATACCAGCCAGCCTTTCTTTTGGAATAATTGATTATCATAACCTTTTGCAAATTTCTTTAGCTTCAAATCCTCTTTCTTTATTCAAGTGTGTGATCAATCCCATTCCTTCTGATAAGCCACATGTTCATTTTATCTTTGAGGAGTTATAAACAACCTGTACCTTTCTCTTTTATGTCACCAATTCACACTGCATGTTTTTGAACACTTTCCTTTGAGACCCCTAAGACAAAATTTAAGTTTTCAATTTGAGCCATACCTCTTGTCTCTCACCACAATAAAAAATGTGGAACCTTCATGTGGGTTCCTCCTTAAATTACAAAGGGCGGGCCCTTTTTACATTAGGGAGGCACCCAAATGCAGGTGGCACCTAATTTCTTGTGGTGTTTGAGGTATTTTCCATCACATATTTGAATATATACCAATTTATTTTCTCTTTGCACTAATATGGCCAAATCAATATTTTTGCAGCACCACCAGACTAGAGATTCTAAAATATTTGAAATGGTCATCTCTTCACACCATTTTACCTTACTTGAAATTCACCCTCAAAATTTCAGTATTCAATCTTTTATCTAACATTCAAAACAAAATTAACCCCTTTCTCATCAGGCACATCATATCAAACCAAAAAATTCAAGCCCTCACAGATAAATGTTGAATGCCAAATTTTGTTTTATGTTTGAGATTGTATTGTTTTGTATGAACATTGTGTGATGGCACACTCCTTAGATAGGGCTTTCTTTTGTAGAAGTATTCATATTTTAAAATTGAATGATTTTTGATTTGAATTAACTTACTGTATCCTTCTTCAAAATTTTATAATGTTAAGATGCAGTTTGTTGATTCTCTGAATCCCCTTCATATCATCGATGAGCTCAATTCTGTCTCAGAGATCTTTTTATGTAGAAGTTTTTTGCGCCTCATCTAGTGGTCTACATTAATTATTAGGAACTCCTGATCCAATTTTGGTAGTGTTTTATTCAAGTGCTACGAGTGAGAAATATCATCGGATGGATGTCCAGATTTCCCTCAACTTGCTTTGGGTTGGCTTCTTTCGGAGCGGGAGGGGGTGCAACTCCCGCAGCAATCCAGTCCAGCCCCCCGCAGCAGGGCTCTCCTGTGTTGTCCGATCAGAATTCAGTTTTTTAAGAAAACCATTCAAAACCTTGAACTAACCAAGTGATCGAAAGACTAAGACATCGGACATCGGACATGAGCAAGTATGCTTCCCTACCTGACATAGTAAGTCTCTTCAGCTCCACTCAATTCAAGCACTGGTCGGTGACTGTTAGAGTGTTATTATGACATCATGACCCGCTGACATCTTCCATCCAATCTCTTTCTGCACAGGACACGGCACCAGATGTTTATGAGACGCCCGACCTGCCCACAATTCATGTCGCCGAACGAGATGACGACTCAGATAACGAGATTCTCCCTCTGGGTAGTCATGCCCAGCAGTCGAAGAGCGCTATCAACTCGGATATTATCAAGGAAACCCTAGACCAAAAATCTGCGAGGAAGAAATTCAGTTCTGCGTCTGGTTTGGATAGCGGCATGGCAGGTCAGTGGGGACGGCTAAATTTCTAAACAGGTTTGATTGTTTTTGAGCTCATCTTTTGATTGATTTCGTCAACAGATTTTTCGAATTCTCTCTTGAGGAAACAGCCCCGTCGATCATCCGCTCGTTATCCTCCTCCAACCACCCGACGCACATTCGAGACGGATGAATACTCTATTTTACCTCGAGGATATTCAATCGACCAGCGCCAAGCGACTATAGAAAATGAAACTCCACTCGAACGACTCCGTCGACTGAGGTTTGAAGTCGACCAATTGGAGGAAGAGCTTGAGCACGAGAAGCCCTCGACAGAGTCGGCTCAACCAGACGATCAGGCAGATGGCCAGTCTGATTCCGCTCCCAAGTCAAGCGTCAAAGGGAAATCGAAGGCCGGCCCCACGCCTACAGAGCTCCTAGTCGAGCTACAACATCTTCGCCAGCAGCTTGAAAAACTCACAGTCTCAACAGCTTCCTCGGATCCGCTATCTACCACCGCATCACAGCTGAGGGCACGCGAAGCGTATGCAAAGTCGCTCTTGCAACAGCTCACCGAGCGAGGCCCGAAGTCGCAAGAAGCCAACCCTTCCAAGCCCGTGGAGTTTACTCCTACGGTGTCGAGGGCGACGACGTCTGCCCAGTTGGACTCACGTTTGAGTGTACTCGAAGATCTTTTAGGTTCGCGCAGCCTCCTGCAAGCGTCGGGGACTGGAGATATCAGCCTGCCTCCACCACTACTGGTGACGATCAGTAAGCTGGAGCACCAATTATCACTGCTCACTCAGCCGCGCCATTTGGACTCGATCTCGAGAAGGGTGAAGGTCATCGTGACGGATCTGGAACGGGTGCACGAGGCGCGCAGGAAACTGACTGACCATCGGCCGCTATCGATCGCCCTGGCCAGTGGGATTACCGTTGTCACCCAGAACCAAGCTGGCTCCTCCCAGGCTGCAGTCAACACCAGTCTTGGTAACGTGCCAGGCGTGATCAGTGGTGGTCATGAACCCAATCAGGCCAATATGCCCCCGGACGCGCTCCACAAGCTCGAGAAGCTGTATAACCTCTTGCCGCGACTGGACCCGCTTCTCCCACTGATCCCTCATCTACTCAGCCGACTCCGCTCGCTCGCCGAGCTCCACACTAGCGCCGATCAGTTCCGTCACCGTCTCGATCACTCCGTCGCCCAACTCAAGAATCTCTCCGGTCGCTCGTCTCAGCTCGCTCAGCTCCTCAACATCATCGAAAATAACTTCAACACTAATGACGCTGTGATCCAGAAAAACCTCTCCTTGGTCGAACAAAGAATCGAGAAACTCTTGGAATCTATCGATCACCTCAAATCTTCCTAACTTCTTTTCTTGTTGTTTTTCTTTCTTTCTGTATTCTAGTTGCCTGGGCGTCTTTGCTAGATATGTATTGTCACTTTGTTTCTTTCACAAATGAATCATTACTTTGTGGGTTGAATCTTTTTGAGGTTGCATCTTTTTGAATTGATTTTGTTTGTTTGACAAGTCAATTTCTCTTTTTCTGCATCTCCCTTTAAGTCGGAAGTGAATTGAAGAAGGCTTGTACTGTCAAACATGCATTGTGTGGACTGGGGAGCCCTTTATGCACTGGGACAATAAAGAAATCGAAGAGGTGATCAAAACGCTATGTCCTCTATTTTGATTTGGTCTCTGATTTCTGTAAATAGGGTTTCATCACGGACCCTTCTGTTAGTTGGATTCCACAAAACCATGGTTTATAATCTGAAAGAAAAAGGATACATATCAATCTTCTTCTTCAGTAATTTCATGGTGATAAAACTCTCCAATCATCACATCTGAAACAATTAGATAAATCCAGATTAAAGAAACAAAAAAAATGGGTAATTAGGGTCAGGCTAAATGCACTCCAAAGTTTTACTACATGCACTCCAACTTTTTGGAGTGGACACTTGCACACTCCAAAATAATTGGAGTGGACACCTGACACACTCCAGTTACTTTGGAGTACATAAGATGTGCACACCAGAGGGAAAAAATAGATTGGAGTGCACAAAGTGCGCACTCCAAACACCCCCAAAAAAAGCTGAATGCACTCCAATTTTTTCCTTTTTGTACTCCGAGGTTGAGCCCAGGCCTTGAGGGATACTACAACATTTTTTGTCAGTGGGGGGGAAGCTGACGACATGTCGTCATATGTATGTCTATCTCTATCTGATCATAAAAAGTGTGGGATATGAGGTGATCAAGTTAGAATGTGAGCTTTCCATGAGGGGGTGTTGGGATTTCCTTGTGTTTTTTGGGTGTAACTTGCAGTGGGTTTCAGGGTGTGCACTCCCTTCAATCCAAAAGTATTGAGGTATTGGAGTTCCCACCTAAAAGTCACTCCATTTATGGGGTGTACTCTGGGTGTGCACTCCAAAGTCATTGGAGTGCGCAAAATGTACACTCCAACAAACTGAAAAATTATTTTGGAATTGGTGTGCACAGGATTTGCACTCCAAGAAATTAGAGTGCACAGTCTGTGTACTCCAAGCATATGTGAGACTTTGGAGTGGACAAGTGTTCACTCCAATCTTTTTGGAGTGAACACTTGTCCACTCCAAAAAAATTGGAGTGAACACTTGTCCACTCCAAAATGGAGTGCATGTAGGAAATCATTGGAGTGCATTTAGCCTGACCCAAAAAATAGGCTTGGTCAAGATCTCTAGGCTAATTTCATTTGTCAAAGAAATTGAATGCAGGATGAAAATCAAACAAACTTTACACATTCCTATTTTGATTATTAATCACAAAAAAACACCCCTTTTGTCCCTTGTAGGCTGTTCCTTTACTCAATTTTCTCCTATATTGGAAGATGATTGACCAGAGAAAGTGATAGGATGATTCACCTAAGCATGAATTGGCAAGTCATTATCAAACCTATTTGCCAGCCAATTTAGAGTGAGAATAAGTCTGCACCAAGTTTTGGTTATGCATTTATTAGTAAAGTTAAGCCGGCTTACATGAAACATACTATCACCACAAAAAAAAGTTGGCACCTTCATGTGGGTGCCTCCTCAGAGTACAAAGGGCCCTTTAATTTAGGGATGCACCACACTTTCTTTTGTGGTGTATGTCACATTCATTTGGGACTGTTATATTACTACAGCAAGATTGTGGATTCTTGTGATTGTGGTGTATGCCACATTCATTTGGGACTGTGATATTACTACAGCAAGATTGTGGATTCTTGTGACATCTGAGGAGGGTTAGATGGACCTGAATGAATGTCACTCAGGATGCAATGCCATACACTAATTATTATGTTACACCTGTACATAATCTGAAACTCCAAAAAATAGCCCTCTTAACTTCAACTTCTGGTTTTTTAAAAATGAGTAGTCTGAAAAAAGATTGATTGATAAAAGCCCAAATTATGGGATTCTCATTTGGCTTGAAAAGCCCTCTGTCTCTTAAAAGAAGAAAACTTGGATGAAAAATCAAGCACTTTATACTTTAGTGTTGGAATTATGTGACTTCTTCTCAAATGAGGTTACGGGTGGGCCCCAGACCCAAACTTTTGGGTCAAACCCTGAGGTTAGGGCACTAGGATAGTGATCACATTGTGCCCCAAACCACAGGGAATGAAATGCCAGTCTGTAAGGAGGTAGGCAAGACAGGCTTGGTTTAGCAAATTGCTCTTGATCAATCTTTCTTTTATTTATTTTTTGTGTGTAAAATGATAAAACAAGAAGAACAAGCAATAATGAAAAAAACTGGTTACAACTTAAGGGGCCATCAAAAACATTGTAACATTCCTTGTGTCAAATAAGCTGCTCAACACTCTCTGGCTTGAGTGTGGATTGCTTTGAGCAAAGCAACCACCTTTGATTTAGAGAGTACTCTCTCTAAAAATGCACTAGTTGCATGGATGGGGGAAAATGTTCTGTGTCTTTTTTCAAGATTGAATTTCTTGTTTTTCTTCCAACTCATTTTTGGCTGATCTCAACATCTGTATTTGTTCTCTCTCATTGCTCAAGCCAGTTTGACCTTTCCATTTGTGTTGATCTTTTCTAGTAACTTACTTGAAGGTCTTCTAAAACTCAGGTATTTGTTTTTCTCTCATTACTAAGATCATTTGATCTTTCCCAGATTCCTAAGGATATTTTCTAGTTTTTGGAATCTGGCATCTATACCAATCAGTTTCTTTCAACAATTTAATGGGATCACCCATTTATTCTGATATTCTAGATCCAGGTCCCATATTAAGCCACCTTTCTTTCCAATTTTCAGTAATACCTTCCAAGCACCTTTGCCTTTTTCAGAAACCTTGACCTGATTGTAATCCTCTGAAGTTCAATTTTCTCTCATGTGTTTTGATTTATCAAATTAATATCTTATTTTCAAAGCACATCCTCCTGATTTGAATGATTCATTAAATGATGAAATGAATAGAATTTGATAAGAGTTCATCCTTCTCTCAGACTCTTCTTTCATCATTTCTTTATTTGAAGCTTCCTGCTAACACATGAAAATGGTTGATTCCCAAACCATTATTTGGAAGGAATCTGAGTATGCTTTTAGAAGGAACATGAATGAAGCCTGGAACTATGATTCAAAATATGATTTTTTGGAGATGGATGATACTTTTCTGGAAATGTGCACGAGGAACAAAGGGTTTCTTTTTTACGCAATTGTATTTTCATGCCAGTGTCCCAGAAACTTCCCTAGTTGGTATAAATAAGCCATAATGCCACAAATGGCAAGTGGGAAAGGCTTTAATTTGTGCAAGGAAACAGACTGTGTAGAATATCTAGTCCTATTTTTGTATGATAGGTTTTGAGGAAGAAAATCTCTCACACTACAGGCAGGGGGGAGGGGGGGAAGAGCCTCAGGGAGAATACACAAAAGAACTAATTATATTTATTATTTTGAAAGATAGGATCTTCATAATCAATTCAAAATGGGAGAGTTTGTGGTGCATAAGGAGAAGAAATGATGAATTCATGTGGGAGAAAAAAAGAAATAAAGAAATGAAGTGTCTGGCTTCCAAAATTCTTGTGCAAATAGTTAAAGGTCAATCCAGATGCTTGATTCACAATTTCCACTTCATTTTACCAGTAAGTTGGTGGTAGTGAATATGATGCTGGATTAGTGAAATTGTGGTAGGGTGGCAGGCTTGGTACAGCAGGAAGATAGGCAGAAGCAAAGTGTTGAAATTTCCGGGAAAAAGTATGGAAAGAACCTATGGAAAAATTTAGTGAGCGCATTTGAGACTTGGAAACATGCCAATTCCAATTCAGGGTGGCAGGGTTGACTTTGGGGTTAGAGGCAATTGGCGACCCCCCCCCCCCCTCTGGACTGTGTAAAGCTTTATGTCGTTAACCAGCCCAAGCGCGATCCGCAGATGAAATTACGCAGGTGTAATGATGACGTCATAGATGGAAGCTTTGCCACAATGTGACTTAACGCGCCTACGTGAAGCTTGGTGATCCAAAAGCTGATCTGCGAGTTTTGATTGTGG
Source organism: Puccinia horiana (assembly GCA_001624995.1). Taxonomy (NCBI): domain Eukaryota; kingdom Fungi; phylum Basidiomycota; class Pucciniomycetes; order Pucciniales; family Pucciniaceae; genus Puccinia; species Puccinia horiana. The sequence goes on from LWDY01000007.1 coordinate 1,396,548, forward strand.
CGTAGATTCGTGTTGTACACAAGCTCCGAGTCGAACGACGAAGAAATGTGAGTCCAGATTCCTGATTCTACCGATCAAAAACGCCAACGCAGAGTACGTAGTTCTCCGGCCGATCAAATTCCAGATTGAAGATCTCGAAGAGTCAAGAGATTCCGAAAAGTCAGGGAAAAAAACGATCAATAGTGCATTAAGCAATCCTTCGCGTACCATGGTGCGGGCGGGCGCTTTGATAGACACCATTTTGACAGGCTTGGAGTCTGGAATGTGCCCAATTTTCCTTGGCTCCAGTCACAATAAGCACAAAGCTCCCTCTGGTTCCGGGGACAAGCATCTCCACGCACCCCAGCTTTTGAATGAAGGGCAGTAACCATTGATTGAAGCAGCTAATTTGACAACTGCCCCTCCTCCACGCCAAGCCGGAAGGGCTTTGGAACTATGGTTTCCAAGCTCCGGTGACCTTATGGCATGTTATCCGCGCGGTATTTATGTATATCTTTTATGATGCTTGATAAATACCCACATGTTATTCAGTACTTGTTAAATCCCCGGTGACGTAAACCTCGCCACAACCAGCGATCACCGAGTGGCAATACTTCTTTCTTATTCTTTTACGACAAATGAAAAAGCAGAGAAAATCAGAACCGTGTGGAGATACGAGACTATTGAAGCACATGTCTCCTCCTGCCCGTAACACTTACTAGAAGACTAGACTCGCCTCCACGATGAGTGACTTACACAGGCGCGTGCAGTTTGGATGAGACAATTTTCAAGGCGGGAGAGAAATGAAAATATCGTTGACCAGCTTTGACGGAAATCGCAGCCATGATTGATGCAGGGCATGAACTTTCGAGCTGGCATTTCAAGTTTTCATGGGCGCAACCAGGCCTTTGCAGGCTTAGGTCACACGGACGTATCCCCAAACTTTTCAGACTTACTGCGTCGAGTGGAAAGGCACACGGAAAATTTGAAGATGCACTCGAAGGCCCCGGCTGCACCGTGTTGTTGCTGTTGATAATCTCGCACTGATAGGGTTTGGGTGGGAAAAACGTGTCTTTGATGCTCCTGTGATAAGCGACGGGCCGTCCAGCCGTCCCGATTTCTGACTGTGAGCATAAGATTATGCTCTTCCGAGCTCACCTCCTGTGAAGGTGAGGTATGTATAAAATAATGTAACCCTCCGGAGACTTCAGGTCAACCTGCGCGTTAAAGATGAAAGTCTGATTATTATTTCTGCACGGAATGATACGAACGTGGACTGGGCATTTGCCATGTGTTATCCTCGAGAACAATCAACAGCAATTCTGCACCCAAGTCTTGGAAAAAGTTGCTTCCTGAAGAAATTAAGATTGCCATGAATTCCGCGCTTGCATATTCGGTAAGCGAATGACCTCTTTAATCATATTGGAGTGTGAGAGAAATCACCCCCTCCGCGATTTGACAACGAGTCCAATTCGAGGACATTTGTGATTTGGACTTAGGGACAGTGATCATATGGCTCTCAGGTACGGGGTAGGAAATGGCATCGTGCGTCGCGGTCCTTGATACATTCAAGTATTCCGTAAAGGCGGTCTGCCAGTTTTCTTTAGTAAGGCTTAATTTTGACTGGCATCTCTGCGTATTGATCATACATGTATGGCAACTTACGGACAAACCCACTGTCCCAATGTGTCCCGATTCCCAGCGGTGAGCAGTCCAGGTGCATACATAGATATGTAACCTTAGAATCTGCCACCAACATGTTCGCAATAAACTTCAATAGGCACGAGGTAATAATGGCTACGCTTGGCTACGGTTCTAGCCAGACTTCGGCTGTCCACAAACTCGCCTCTCTGCCGATCAAAGCACATTGGAGTTCAGGAATAACGCTAGGTTTGACCGCTTAGCCTCCACAATCGGCACCTCTCGGCCTGTGACTTGACTTGACCAAAAAAACCACGCAAACAAAAAAAAGTATCGCTGCGACACTGCGCAACTAGTGTCAAAATAAAGCTCAAATGGTGTGGCGAATCGGGAATTTGGAGAGCAGTGGGGATAAAAACGAATACCTGACCTGTTGTGTGACCAGAGAACGAAAAAACTATACCTAGCGGAAGATTCCATCAGATTGCCAAGACAAAGCCCAAGGAGGAATTTTTGAAACCCTCTAATTGGAGTTACACTTCAGTCTTGATTAATTGCGAATTGCGTACTCCAGCTGGCGCGGTTCCTAAGGCGATCTATTTCCCAGGACCCATAACTTAGAAGTAAATGGGGTTTATGTAGAGGTCCTCAGTATAGCTTACATAGTGGCGGCTTCATCCCGCTCTCTCAGCCTTGACCCACTTGCCGTGATAATGCGCGGAAATCGTTCTGACAGTAAGAAAGATGAAGACACGTGTGGTGATCCTGATTCCTGACCTTTACTGACAGATTGCTCATTAGAATCTTTTGCGCTAATAATTTATCTTCCTCAACTTTAGGTGACATAGATGTCCCGACGAAGCGCAGTACTTCTTGCAACCGCTCTGTTGAGGAAAGATTCATACAGTTTTCTATTTTGTTTTTGGTTTCATTATTGTTGTTTTTACTCTTCTGACTTGTTCTAATCCCTGCTGTTCTACTGGTTCACTGCGCTTCCGCAATGTAGCGCTGTTCCTTTTTAGAAATACATCGTTTATCCGCACCATGGCCAAAAAAAAAAACTGGCAGGTCTACCAAAGTTGGTGGCTCACTTGTTTTTTATCATGATCTTTGCTATGGCAGAGTGGCAATGGAATATAAGCAATTAGAAGACCCCTGTTCCTGGGTTCTTCAAACGGCTTTGGGTTGAAACAAAACATGCGCACCATGTACCTAATTGCATGGTTGAGTCTTGCCTTTCCAAAACTTGAGCTGAAGAGATTACTCGACCACTCACAAGCACTCCAGCTTTCCGGATAAGCTTGGGTGCTGTGAGGCAGCTGCGTGGTCCAGACAGCTTGGCGCAAAAGTTCTCAATTTTATCTGGGGGTTGAGCAACTTTTTCTATCTAAGAAGTTTGGGGCTATCATTCACAGCTCCAGCTTGAAACTTTCATTTATCTCTCCATAAGTCACGAGATGTTTTGGGAATTTATTCTGAGCTCAGAAAATGAGGAAATAAACCAGAACTCTTTGCATCAACTGAACAACCACTTTAGTTTTCAAAGAACGGCCATGCATCCAAAGTGGCCACACAAATAAGAATCCCTTGAAGAATATACTAGTAAACTCCGTCCAGCCGCTCTAGTGTTGGTATTAATACTATTACTGTAAAACCCGTTATCAAACTATTTCTTCCGACTTTGCGTTTCAAATAAAGTTATTAAAATTGCCGATTGAATTTTCATGTGGGGCTTGGAGGCCCAGCTGAATGGAGTATCGGCACACAGAGTAGTGAAGGCTCGAGTTCATGTACGGGAGCTGCAACTAATTTATTTTAGGTTGCAATACCTTTCAATAGGAATGGCTCTTCTCTGCAGGATGCCTGTGGCTGCCATTGCCGGGTTAGTAGCCAAATATCCAGCCTAGTTGAAATTCGGGACTCAACTTGAATCCTGGCGCCTCTCTGGACTTGCGATGGCCACCGTTACAGTCAGTCTAGAGATTATCATAGCCGCTGTGTAAGGTTAATGAAACTGCAAACAAAAACAGCTCACCTATTTGTCGGAGACTCGGAGTACGCACGCCATCCTTTATTTGTCGGGTGTCTCGTGAGGATCATACCCTAGCTTTTGAGAGTTTGCTTGACGCGCTCCTATCCAGGTCATCAAGCTTATCTTGGAGTTTCTTTTATGGCGAGGCAAGTTGCACGCACTTCCAAGTTCCAGTAATCCGGCGCTTTTACACCGTGCTTTACTTCGTTCAATTGAAGTCTGCCGGCAATGCTGGGCAGTCCTCCGAACAGACCGCGAACCCACTGCTGCTTATGTTTCTAGCACTGCTGCTCTGGGGACGCTTTTAAACTGAGGGTGTTGGATTGGAGGCCTTCCAAGTATAGTCAAGTGTAGTTGGCTGATCTACTCGGGGGTACAATCATATGGCGGATCTACTGGTTACTGTCCCGATAGCTTTTCAGGCTGGGTATACATATATCATCATACATCAGCGGAAGCCAGCCCACCTCAAAACTTAAGACACGGCAGTGACCATGACATGCTTTTAACCGTATACTGCGCACTCGCCCGTTCGCTTCCCTCTCGTTATCTCCAGCGGGGTCAAATTGGCAAGTGGGGATGGCCCCTCAGAATGTTCCCAATACTTGTTCACTAGATAGACTATTGCTAGATTGTTTTCATTGAGATGGGCACTTCCAACTTACACAACTAAAACAACCACTAATAAGAAGAAACTCGAGGTAAAGGAGGCGAGACCCAAAAGTAGGACATCGGCCCGGCCGCCATCAGAGGAGCGAAAAAAAAGAAGCTGAAAACTCGGACTCACTCACGACTCGGAATGTCCCGATAGCACCAGTGAAGCCGTACCGTATGCCCCCCGGTGAGACGGACAGGTCGTGTAGGTAGTCCAACTTGGATATCTCTTCAACCTCATGGAGCTGACTCTACCTGCGATGACCGCTAACGTGATTGCCTATCTCGAAGTTAATTTGAGATATTTCGTATGTTCGTTGTAAATAAGTATTCACTTATTTATTGATGATGTTGTCTCTCTGTCTCTCTCTCTCCTCTTCGCCCTCTTTTTTCTTATTGTGGGGGAGGGGGACTGTGGTTGTGGGTGGAGTGGTATTTCTCTATCTGGGTGTACTGCCGACGACATATCATCTCATGACATTCGCTTTAAATAAACCTTCTGCCGGCGTCATACTTTCAAACGTGGGTGAGCTCAGATCAGCTTGTGGTGGTAACTTTCCACCAGGTCCTTCAGCGATTGCATAGGCGCATAGGCTTTTTTCCCCTCTCAGATGATAACTCCACGCTAGTTACCTTATGGTTAGCTCAGCTACTCTGACTGCCGGTGGGTTTTATCTTTAGCTGATTACCTTAATCTGGCTCCCATTCCTTTTTCAACATATATTTACACATATTCGATTCTGCTTTTTTAACAACGTACATCCGTCTTTTTTTTTTCTGCGTGACGAAAAATTATCATCAGCATTCGATACACAGGCTGGGCCGATAGTCAAAATTTTCTATCCTTAATTTCATGCATGAACATTTTCTTTCTCTTTTTTTTCTCCTTTTACCATGAAGGCATCTTCATCATCACCCTACCAACCTCCTGAGTTTTTTTGGCTTGGAAGCAGGCGGAATTAAAGGGCTGGTTTCCTGATTATCTCTTTGTCGCTGCTTGTAGCTCTACTGGCCCCCAATCCGCTCTTGAGCTCGGCTTGGTCCCCCGCTTACCAAGAAAAAAAATAATGCCAGCTACACACTCAGCTTACCATCATTTTCGTAAGTCCCCTCGGGGCAATCTTCTTCTTTGGCCTTCGTTGTTGTCTTTTTTTCTCGAGTAAAACATTCTTACCTAAGTCCTTGGCGGTGTCTACATTATTCCTCTCCAGTGCCCCCTTGTACCTCTTCGACTTCGGAATAGCCCAGTTAGGCCCATTTCCCTTGAGCTATCTACAAGAATCATACACCGATTGTCCAGGTGTGGTTCCCTTCCGCGATACGCCATTCCATCCCCTATCTTTTCTTAGCTTTTCAGCTTTTCTGTATCCCCAGAAAATCATTGACATCTTTCCCAGCCAAGTTTCCCCCTCACCAATCGCTTTTTCTTCCGGCGATTCAAGATTTCTCTTGTTCTATTGCTTGATTGATCTATCCATTGATCCATCTCGCCACTTCCACTCCCACATCTCAGCGCCGCTCACCTCTATCTGCTGCTCATCTCTGAAGAGGACACCGAGACAGAAGATAATCAGCCGTCTCTGAAAACGGCAAGAGGCGCAATCTCATCTGACTATTAAATTGTGTTTCTGCCTTCATATTCAGCATATCCCACGTACCATCTCCTCATCCTGTCCCTTCTCGTGTTTGGTGGGCTTTGTGGTTACTCTGAACGATTTTCAACCCCGTTAGACAGCTCACTCGTTGAAACGATAAACCCAGCAGCCACAAAAGTCATAGACACGATCGACTGAGTCAACCAATTGAAATTCGAACGCAGATCAAGAACTCCACCAGCCCTGGTCCTTAGTCCATTTTTTCCTTTTTTTTTTGCAATCTTTCTGGCCATCTTCATCAATCCTATATATACATTTTCCAGCCAGAGAAGACCAAGCCACCACCAAACTTTCTTTTCAACCTTTCTTCACTGAATCAGATAAACCATCATACACATATACATATATATTCCCTTCAAATATATATATGTCAATCATGGATTCACATCCGCATCCCACCCTCGCGCGCGGTAACGCCGCTGGCTCGAATCTCTTCGACCACGAAACCAACACCAAACCAGTGATCGTTAATGCTTCGGCGGCATCAACAAGCGTTGAGAATGCTAGTCAATCGCCCTCGGCTTCGCATTCCCATCAGCACCTTCATCACCAACATCCCAATCATCCTCATCCTCATCAGTTTGTAGATTCATCGCCAGTCTATCATCATCAATTCAGGACCATAACCCCCACCTCGGCCGAAAGCAACAATAAAATCTTGGATCCTCAGCCTCAATCGAAATCTTCGACTCCCACTAACCAGCAACAACAGTCAGTCTTCTTTTTATTTATTTTATTTTCTCTTTTCCCATTTCAATTATCCCTTAAGCAAGTGGGCTCTGGGAAGAGAGTGCTTAGGGTCAAGTTTCATCTCGGGAAAGTGCCATCAGTTGCCTCTTGCTATCTTTTGAGCCAATAACATTAAACACTGAAGGTAAAGTATGATCAGAAAATATCTGGAGATATGTCGACCACCCCTTAACGGCAGATGGAATGCGCGTGTGTGCACTTGCCGGGAGCAGAATGATTTCTGGCTGATGTCTTGGGAGTGTCGAACCTTGAACAACTGAAAATTTTTCATCAGTTTGACGTCGGAACGCTCTCAGCATCCAGGGATGTCCATTTTTAACCGAACTGGGGCTGGAAGTTTAACTGTGCCTCGGCTGTCTCTGAAAATACAGGCCACTTAAACCAGTAAAAGAACCTGTAGAGCTGTTCTGATTTGGCGGCTCCTAATTGACATCATTTGCCCGCAATTCACTGACGAAGCCTGGCATGATAAGCAAGCCAGCATTAGAAGAAAATACTCAAAAACAATGAATTTCAATTCGCATCCATCCCCACCAATGCTTTCAGTTGCTTTGATTGCTCGTGACGGATTTACTGACCACTGTTTCTCTGTTTTCGGTTTTTCTCTGAATAATGGTCCACTAGGAATCAATCGAGGCCTAATTCGGGTATGCATTTGCTAATTTTTTTTTAGACCAGCCCGAGGCCTGACTCCATTTTATGGGCTCAGGTTGAAGGGGATGAGATGATTCTCGAGCTATGAAAAAACAGCGGGCCTCTGATCTGAAACACCTTTGCTATTTTAGGCTCAACTTCGGAGTGGTCTGTGACTGGCCTCGCTTTACCCCCGACATCCCACCCTGCGCCCGGTCGTCGAGCCTTCGGTACCAGTACGAGCCTTGAGGGCTCGGCCTCTAGGGAGCCGCCACCGACATCCAGTGGCGCCGGAACAGGTTACCCTTCTCCGACGGCGACATCCACTTCTCGCCGGAGCAGTTCCAATGCCAATCCGCATCCAAGTCCAAATCAGACCGAGTTGAACGCTTCGGCTCTTACTACCACCATCCCAACTGCCGCCCCTCCGTATTATCAAGCTCATTCAGGTCAAGATCCCACCAGTCTGGCCGTGATCGCTGCTATCGATTGTAGCGGCTTGGACGTCCGTCCCATGTAGTTGAGTATCAATTCTTTCTCCTATTTGTTTCATTCCCCCCCTCAAATTTAGGTTTGCACGTGCGGCAGAACTTTAAAAACATACCGGAAACCTGGATGCCCTTTGAGCTTTTTTCCTGCCATTGTGTATCATTCTTCACGGAGACTTTGCATTGCCCTTGAGATAGCGCATGCCCTGAAAACTTCGCCACAATATTCAAGTCATCCCCATTCTCGAGATCAATTTCCTTGCATCGTGTAAAATGAGCTTCGGAGCCTCTTGATTGACATCCTCAATAGACATTTCCTTTCCCTGACTCTTCATGAAAGAATACTGGGGATGCAAACACTACGAGTGAGCTCCAGTGGAATTCAGAGTCTTGGTAAACTGATTTTTCTATTCTTACAACCCTTCTCGTCAATAGCGGAAATGAAGATTCGCGACAAAGCTCAGGTCAAAATCCAAATCAACCTCCTAATGAGGGTCATACTCCAAGTCATACCAGAGGTAAATACAAAACATTGGCATACATTTTTCTGTTTTCGGTTCAATTTATTCTTTCCTCACGCACGCGTTTTTGTGTTTGTTTCCTCTATGACCCGGTCCTGGAACTTAAGTGCCGAGCTCCGAAGAAATGCGAGCGTCATACTATACGACGCCTACTGCTACACATTACAGCCCAACCGGGTCGGGAATCCTTCCCAGTCATTATCCTCACCTCGCGTCATCAATTACGCCACAATCGGGGCCGCGCCGGCCGACCAGTTCCGCGACCTCCGGTACTCCGTACAATCCTTACCCCAATCTTTCAGTACTAGGTTCACACTCCTACGGGCATCACCAGCATGCTCAACATCCCGATGCACCTGTCTTACCTGGTTGGACCCCATCTGTTGACTCCGTCAGGGATTCAGTTAGCCCATATAGTCGACCTGGTCGCCAACCCTCTGGATCTCTCACCACTCATCATACCTCTCCACCAACACCTTTCTCGCATTCTTTGAGGAATGGCCAGATGATGACCACACCTCATTACCCAAACGGCACCAATGCCGCGCACCATCACCAACCTGGTACCATGCAATACAATGCACAAGGAAGGCCTTTGGCTTACATGTCAGTCTTGCAGAACTCTCCGAATTATCCAGACTTTTATCTTGAAATAAGAAGCTAATCATGATGTTATACGGCTCGTGGAACTGTACTCATAACGGGTTGAAAGGTGCAATACTTGTGAGTTATGCGTCATAGTATATTCCCGTTTTTTTTTATTCTTTATGATTGCTAAATCAACTTATCTGTTTCGTTTCGTGGTGCCATGTCCGATTACCACCACAAAACGAAGGCCTAAGAGCTTTTGACCGTCCAAGCGCCCTGCAGATTCATGAAAGAAGTCATACGGTAATTGTGATTTCCTCAAATTTACTTCGGTTTCATCATACTGATATATTCTTTGCACATAATTCTTTTCAGGGCGAAAGACGTAAGCTCACTCATCCTTCAATTGGAACTTTTTTTTGGATCTAACGACCTTGATGTGTTTTCACAGCATTTCCTTGTCCATGGAACGGCTGTGTGAAACGTTTCACCACTCATGTGAGAATGATTTACCATCACAACCCGTGATCTCGTGAAGGATAGTTACTGATTCTTTCTGCTCAAATCTCAGGGCAATATGGTCAAACATAGTCGCGTCTGTCCCTTCAGAGAGCCTGAAGATTAATTCGATTCCGCAAGAAAAGAAAAGACAAAAAATTGCCACGAAAAGTACGAGGACAATATGCGCCAGTTGATGTGGAGTGAACTTTTGCTGGCTCTCCAGCCAAATTCCACTTTCTGAAATTAATAGCACTACAAAGATATGTAAAAGCTGGTACATAAAACATGTGCATATTAATAGTGCGCGCCGAGCGGACTTTTTTTTATTTTTTATTATCTTTTTATCTTTTTTTTTTTGAGTGTAATTTGCGCACTATTAAGCTACTTAAACAAAAGAAAATTACAAACTTTTTTTAATTAAAATCAATCAAAACTCCATATTAATCTTGGTCTCGTGTTTTTGAGCTGGTCTTGAGGAGATGAAGAAAAATAAAACTTGTTTATGTCTCAGGTTGCCTCGCAGTCCAACAGGTTTTTGGTAAGCGGGGGGCATTTAGAGCAAATATGTACACTGAGACTGAGCAGCACTGAGTCCTTTTACTTTGTATAGTTGTGGTATTCAAAGTTGCATAAACATAAATGCTTAACAGCATAAAGAGCAAGATTTGTGTTGTACGGTGTGCAAAATCCAAATGTGGAGCATCGCGGGGACTAGTAATACAAAGCTAAGACTTCTGTCACCAACCAAATCGCAGTGAGCTAGTGACAAAAATTTGGCAGGGACAGGTGTCAACATACATAAAGCGTTATTTGACAGGTCCCAGCCAAATTGTTATTTAAGAACTTAAGTATATTTTTAGCTTATGCAACTTTGAATACCACAAGTGAGGTTAAGATGGGTGACATTTTTTCTTGATTTGATAAAGGTGGCGAGTTTTGTCATATTAATTCTTCGGTTCCAAACCAACAAAGAAACCGGCAATATGGTCGGTTTGGAACCGGGAGGGTCTGTGAGCTGAGCTCATGTCCAGCTCGCCCACCTCACCACCCTTAACTTTGGAAGGAACCCATGACCCCCCCCACTTGTATGCCTTGGTTTGCATGGGCCCCACAGTATGGCATTTGGCTGACTAGTACACCACACCTCCTGCCATACAGCTCCTTAGTAAATTGAGCTGGGTGAGCTGGCATTTGCGCTGGCTGAGCTGCATAAGCCATAATCCATATCCCCTAACCCCCAAATGTTGGATGAATGTATGGGGAATTGAAACCAGGGCCTTTAGTTTTAGCAGTGGTTTGCAGTGGAGCTGCAAACCACTGGGCTAATTAATAATTGATCACAATTTTTTTTTCAGTCTAACCCAGCTCACTTTGAGCTGAGCTCAGCCAGCTCTGGCTGAGTTATGGTTCCAAACCGATGATAATGGCACCATTATCATTGGCTTGGAACCAAAAATCCTTCTGACACAGGTGAAGGTGGCAGAGTGTCCAGTGGGCAGTTTGATTCAGGGATGTGAATTGTTGGAGGCTGAGGTTTTTCAAGTTACTGGGCCAGAGTCATACTCTGTAGTTTGTAGAGGTCTTTAATAATTGCAAACACTTAGAGCAACCACATCAGTAGCGGGTTTAGGAATGATTAGTGTACTTAATCCTCCTAGTCAACCACATCGGGCTGGGATAAGGCGGATTAAGTTGTTACTTTGAGGCTGATTTGGAGTAAGAAGGAGTAACTTTACTCCTTGCTAATACTGGGATTATCTACTACAAGCATTATTATACGCTTGTAGAGTGACAGCCCAATACAAATATGTGCGTACCAAGGCAGCTCATGGCGCCCTAGGTACATAATACATACTTACAACATTGGTTAATCCTTGCCGATGTTGTTGGAGGTTAGGATTAGCTTACTCTGGGCATAAACCTAGCACGCTAATCCGGTTAACTTGAGTCAGCCAATGTGGATGCGCTTATAAACCAGTAGTAGTAGAAACTAAAGAGAAACAAAGTTAATAAAGAAAAATGAAAATAAGGAAATTGAGTTTTTATTTGATTTGACAGACTATTTGAGATAGGCGATGAAGTTGAGAGATAGAAAGAACTCAAGAAAAGAAACAGGAGATATTGAATAAAAGAAACATAAGAAACGAGACAAGAAACCAAAGTACCTATCCTCCTCCCCCTGATGACTTGGCTCTGATTGGATTAACAATTGGTGCTCACTGATTGACAAAGTGATGGTTGAGATAAGTGACAGTTTTAATTCCTTTGAGATTGTTGACTTTACCTTGACTAGGATCAGTGTTGCTTGAGGTGATGTCTTCTTGCTCTCTGGGATGGGAACTGAATGGTTCTGAGTTCGATCTTCCAGAGAAAGTTTTGGAACTGAGTTTGAACTTTGAGTTGCGCAACTTTGCCATGTGACATGTAATGGTCATTGCATACAACATACTCCAACATTGTTTCTCCAGCTTCATTAAGGCCCTGTTTGGGAGCGGCACATGACAGCCTTAATATTACGCTTCATATATGAAATCCTAGGTGACCAAACAGGGCCTAAGTCTTTGGCCTTGACATACCTAAAAATGGAGCCCCGGGTGTACCCGACCAAACCAACTCTACTGCCTGAAGGCAAGAGGGCAGCAAGCACAGCTCACTTTGGCCTTGCCCAGGGAGGGAGTTTGTAACACACTCACATTCCTGATCAGACAAGCAACCCTCCTTAACCAAAAGGCTATGAGACTGGCTGAAAGGCCAGCTCACATCAGGAATTTTTAGTGTCCCATACCACCATGTACCAGTACCCCCGGGTTTAGAGGCACTTCCTCCCAAAGTGTGCTATCGCTGATGGTACTCACCCATGGGGCCATATTTAGTCACTCTTCTGAATGTTACAAGGAACCACCAAGACATTGAAGCATCTTGCTGCCTGCGGGCAGAAAACCCAAAGATTGTTGATTGGGACAAGCCTTCTTCAATACTTGTCTCAATCGCAATGGGTTCATCCAGTCTACTGTAACACACTCGCATTCCTGATTGTACAAGCAACCCTCCTTAATCAAAAGCCTATGAGACTGGCTGAAATGCCAGCTCACATCAGGAATTTGTAGTGTCACATACCACCATGTGACAGTGACCAGAACGGATGAGAACATAACCAAGGAAGGTGACTTCTGTGGCATGAAAAACACACTTAGTGCCTAGATTGGTCTTATGAAGTCTTCAAAGGACTTCTTTGACATGGTCTACATATTTTGTGCGAGAGCGTGAATAGATGAGGATGTTGTCCAGATGAACAAAAACACATACGTTGACTAAATCTCCCAAGATTTCATTCATCAAGGCTTGGAAAGTGGCAGGAGCGTTAGTTAAGCCAAAGGGCATTACGAAGTACTCAAAAGCACCATGATGGGTATTAAATGCCATTGAATATTCATGGCCTTCAGCTATCCTGATTAAGTGATAGGCACCTTGAAGGTTGATTTTGGAGAAGACTTGAGTGTCAACAAGAGTGGTGAGAAGATGGGACATTGGAGGAATAGGATAAGAGTTTTTCTGGTAACCACAGTTGGTTCACCCCACCAACATGCATCGGCACTTCTGGTGAAGGACAAACTGGAGAAAGGGAGGATGTTTTGTCCTTTCTCGCACACAGAGGTGGCGAAGCACTTCCCATTCTTTAGATCTAGCCCTTTAGGGGCAGTGGTTAATGGAGACGGGTCGACTTGACCCATAAACAATCTCTCCTTCCCGCGAAACATCCAATCAATTCCTTTGTGGACTCAGATGACTTCATTACGACATGGGACGAGTTCACGGTAGTGTCTAGGTTCTTCCGACAAAGGGAGGACCCTTGCAAACTAGCCTTATTTGACTGGGAGAAAGCATACCGACAGATACCAGTAGCCTTTCCTCCTCACCCTAAATTTCGAAGGACAACTACTGTTAGACACACAAATATCTTTTGGGGGCGTAGCCAGATGCGGTTCCTTTGGAGGACCGGCTGACGCTTGGAAAAAGTTAATGATGCACGAGTTCAATGTAACCACAGTCTTTTGATGGGTTGATGATAAACTGTTCATGAAGGAATTGTGTTCATCAGTTGATATGAAAGATATCACGGCAAGGGCGGCCAAGCTTGGGGTGATCACCAACAAATCCAAATACTCACCCTTCAAAGATGAACAAAAGTTCATTGGCTTTATTTGGAACAGAAAGGACTGCACAGTACGGTTACCTGAAAAGAAGTTGAACCAATGAGTCAAGACTATTACAGCCTACCTGACCAAAGATATCAACGTAGCCTTCAAACAAATAGAGATACTCACCGGCCAACTGTCGCACATCACTTACTTATTACCCCAGATGAGGTGTAATTTGGGTAGCATTTACAGGATGTAGAAAAGTTGGGTACACAAGTGTAGCAAGAGGAAGATACCTGATGACGTGCGCCAGGATTTGAACCGGTGGTTATACGTCTTGAAAACTTTGAACCGGACTCGTTTAATGGCTCAACCAGAACCCACGGATGTAGGATGGGTTGGAGACGCCTCAATTTCTTACGGTATAGGAGTGGTTATTGGGTCTAGGTGGGCAAGGTTCCGACTGTTGCCAGGATGGCAACTCGGTGCAAAGGAATCCAGAGGGATTGCTTGGCTAGAAACCGTAGCCATCAGGCTAGGTTTGACTCTTCTTATTTCAATAGGAGCTCAAACCGGTAAGACATTCATTGTCAATACTGACAATACAACCACTGAATTTGCCATCCGGAAGAGGAAGTCCAGGGACGTGGGCGTGAATGAAGAATGGAGAACAATTCAGGACTTCCTCATCAGGATGGAAGTTGACATTGTCCCACGGCGGGTGGCATCCGGTGAGAGCAGGGCTGACGGACTCTCAAGGGGAGACGTCACTGGAAATAAGTGGAAAGACCAATGTTTTATCAACATGCCAATAGACTTGGCAGGCGTCCTGACACAGAAATAGTAATATAAAAAAACGTGGAGGAGATTTCCACAGGTGGTGTGTAGATAGTTCTTAATTAAGAAGACCCTTGTGGTGAGTGGTTGTTTAGCACCCACTTTACCTAAACAACATGGAGGAAGTTGAATTCGCTAATCTCTCTTCATTTCTTTCCGACGGAGTATTTCAAAAGGCCTTATCAGAGATTGACCAACACATGTTGCGCGGGTGGAAAACAATGGCACTAATCTCCTACAACGCAGGGGTAAAGAAGTTTCTCAAGTACAAAGCAGAGACTGACACGCTTCCTTTCCTCCTACCAGCCAAACCATCGGAGATGGTCGAATTTTGCTTCTGGGCCGGCAGGAAGGAGATACCGAGCGGGCAGACATAGATCACAGAAAAGACTATTGAATGTTACGTCTACGCCTTAAAGGCTTGGCACCTATTTCACGACAGACCATACCCATTGACAGCCCAAGATTGCCTGGCGGTGATGCTCAGGTCTTCGGCATGGCTCGACACGAGACAACCTCAATAGGCAAAGAAGGGTGCAGTCATACTAGAGGACCTTCGGATTTTATGCAGCATCCTGAACACAGGTGGTCCCTTTGAAGCAGCCATTGTGGCCTTCTGGGGCATGGCACGGCTAGCAGAGGTTACCTACAGGACGCCAAAGGGTCCAGTAGACAAGCACAACTATCTGACATTCGGGACGCCTTACTAGCCACTAGCAACAATCCAGGTTCCAGACAGGAAGTCCACCTAGCGCTAAGGAACACAAAAATGTGTAAACCCGGAGAGACCCAGTGGATCAAGCTTAAGCAAATTGGTGGCCCACTGTGCCCAGTAGAGGCAGTGCAAAGGAGGGTAGCCAAAGCCAAGGTGAAATATGCTTCACTATTCGGTTTCGGGAGCGGAAAGGAGTGACAAAACCTCACGAAGGACACAGCTGTGAGAATGGTACGAAGGATATTCCACAAGGCAGGAAGAGGAGATTTGTCAGGCCACTCCTTTAGGGTTGGAGGAGCGTCCCTTTGACATGCTGTAGGTTTCTCGAGCGAGGACCTTTGCCGGATGGGCAGGTGGACGACAGGTTGTTACAAACTGTACCTGCACGAATACTTGGCTAAGCAAAAGGAAGCAGCCCTCGCTTTCCTTTTCAACACTAGTGGGACTTGACCTATCTAGACCCATGCTCCGCTATGATGAATGCCTGAATGCCTGGACTTCTTTTCCTTGTAGTAATTTTCTGTATTTTGCGCAATCCAAAAAAAAAAAAAGAAGAAGAAGAAAACGAGAGAGATCAGACCCCAAGAAATGAGAGTCTCGGGCAGTAGGCAGAGCATGTTACGCCCGCCTGGGTGGTGTGGGTATGAACCCTCCAGGGGCTCAGGCTCCCAGAGGCATCTGAGGATTGGGTTCTCTTGGAATCACAACCACACCTGGCAGAATACCAACCGGATGCCTAAAAAGACAGGGGCAGAAGCCCCCCACCCTAGCACCTGTTGGATAGGCCAACCCTCACACGCTTTAGACTTGGACGGCGCACAAAGCGCACCGCCAGGCCTACAAAAGTGTAGCTGAGCAGGCGGAGTGGATTGAGCTAACCATGGAGGAATGTGTGAAGTACCCCTCAACCTAGCAGATCGGCGAGAAATGCTGAGGGGTTCACAGGAGGAAAGGTGTGACACTCTTGTGTTGCATCTCAAATCTGCGGGCTTGGTTCAAGTTTCATAGATAACTTGACAGGCCTGGTAGCAAGGGGGAACAGTGTAAGACCATCTCCACCGGCTGTGGTTTGTGGTGTTGCTAAATTCCTGAACTCGGTGACTGTGCCGCATGAAAAAAGCATCCCATACCAGAGGGAGCTAAAGTATCCACTTCAATGATGTGAAAGGGTCTTCCCTAAATTCCCCTAGAAAAATACCTATTTTTGATCAAACTATAAAAAAAACACTCCATCAAATATAAAAACCGTGGAAAACTCCAATACAGTCCAGCTGGTGCAAATAATCAGGCAACGACAATGATTAATGGCCGCTTAAGTTCCAGAACCAGAATGAATGCTGTTCTTGAAGTCTCATTTGCTGACTTCATTCAAAAACTTTCAGGAGATGAAACTCCCAGCAGCTCACTTACAACTATCGTCTGTTCTTATTAAACATCAATGGGATTTTAAAGCAAATGATGAACAGGAGATTGCAACATGAGTTTTGGTGAGGTTGCATTCGGCAATGGTTTGGAGGGATCAAGAATCAACATCCATGATGTTGTTTTGTCAAACCAATAGGGCAGCAATTTGACTATGAGCACGAGCTACATCCTCCTTCCAAGAGTTATTGACCTTGGAGAGCTTGAACATTGTTTTTACCCACTTCTATCCCAATATTCAGCATGGGCCATTGGGGGAAGGAAGTTGGAAATTGTTGTGTTGAATATGACGGGTTGTGCTGGGCCGTGTTTTGTTGGTGTATGGATATCAGGGATATGTGTAGGGTGGAGAGGTTGAAGGGAAGTGAAAGAATCATGGAAATAAATGTGAAATGTGAATTGGGGGGGAGCTATGGAGGAGCTACCAAGGTTGTAGATCTGGCAAGGGTATAGTTACAGGGAGGCCAAATGCTATGTTTGACCCCGGCTTGGCGGCTCCGGTGGAGGTGCCAAACGGGGGTTGGGGAGCTAAACTTGGCATAGCGCCGCGGTATAGCTCCCCCGGTGGAGATGCTCTAAATCTTGGCTTTTGATTGGGCAACCTTCAACTGCAATCAAGTAGCTCAGTAAGTATTATTTTTTTATTTTTTTGGCCAAAATTTGTGTATAAGAAACCTGTGACCAAGTTTTCTTGAAAGTGAGGCTTTATTTAACTTTGATGATTGGCGTGTTTGCATTCTATTTTTGACTTGATTGCATGTACATATTTACAAGTCATATTACATTCATTTAAAATGAGAAAGAGGAAAGGGGAGGGGAATTAGTAAACAACAACTTCCTCATCATCATCATTGAAGGTGACAAGGCCCTCATTGTGGGTAATCCAATCTTGGCCACAAACAAGAGCTTCAAGGCTATCAGGGTTTAGCCTGCAACGAGAATCACCAAGCACCCGGCCACTAGTCGAAAACATGGATTCCAAAGCAATAAGTCATTGGAACCATAAGAATGACCTTTGCCATGGTCGCAAGGGTGGGGAATTGGAGTGAGTTGACATTCCACCATTTGAGGAGGTCAAATGATGTCAATTTAAATAGTGAGTGGGCACTAGGATGGTGAGTCTTTCCGAGTTTCTGTTGCATCAAGATGAAGAGAATTATAAGTTGGAAAATAAGGGAGGTGAAATTGTAACATACCTTGAATACAGAAAGGAAATCTTTCATTGCTTCTATTTGTTGCCACTTGGTGTGGGTCTGGCAAGTAGTAAAATTTGCATCTTCAATTGCTAGCTGCCAATCAAACCCATCCTTGTATGGTAGCGCACTTGTGAGCATCAGGTAGGTTGAGTTCCAATGGGTTGGTACATCAGTTGAGGGGAGAGCTTGCTTCTTAGAGTTGAGGGTGGTGGCTGATACATTTGTTGAATCAGATGGATGTCCAACTTGATCACTTCTCTTGAACTCCCGATTGATGTGCCAATTATCTACAATGATAATTCAGGAGCAGTAATCATTTTGAAGGATGCTCAACTCAACCCCAACACTAAGCACATAGAAAATTGTTATCAATATTTATGTCAACTTGTTGGCATGAAGGTTTTGAGAATTGAGCAAGTTTTGATGGTTGATATGATTGTGGATATCTTGACAAAGCCGCTAGGAAAATTGAAGTTTGCTGCTGCTTTTAAACAATTACATTTAATCAATGTGCGTGTTTAGGAGGAGTGTTGAATTTGTAGGCCCGATGACCAGAGCTAAAACCCCGAAAACCCAAATACATTGTTTAATCTTCATTGTCGCAACTTAAATAGATCATCACCAAATCTTCCATTTTCCTCTTTCATTTGTCATTGTAACAAATTCATCAACAATTCCAACTAGACTAAAATCATTTCCTTCGGTATAACAATTGGTTCCTCAATCGACAACATTCAATCTTTGATCACTCATCACTTTGAGGAGGAGCTAGTCTTAGCTTGGGGGCAGGTAGTCATTTCTCATTGTATCATTGCCTCGTGAGTATTTTATTAACTTTTCTTTATTATCTCAATGAATAGGCTAACACATCGTGATTCCTATTGTGTAAAAGACCATTGTTGTTGTTATTGAGTAGGAGCTCATTTACTTTCTATCTAAGATCATCAGGTATTTTATTTCTTTTATCTTTATTGTTTCATTATTCATGTTACTTATATTTTTATTCTCAGTTTTTACTTCTATTAAGGGTGCATACCATAAGTAACGGTGGGCCAGCTACGCTTCCCGTAGCAGTAG
Source organism: Puccinia horiana (assembly GCA_001624995.1). Taxonomy (NCBI): domain Eukaryota; kingdom Fungi; phylum Basidiomycota; class Pucciniomycetes; order Pucciniales; family Pucciniaceae; genus Puccinia; species Puccinia horiana. The sequence goes on from LWDY01000007.1 coordinate 1,415,376, forward strand.
TGTAATTCCGCTACGGCTAACGGTTTTCCGCTGGCTTTTAGCCAATGTAGCGCTATTGCTACGCGCCTGGCCTCTACGCTGCGTTACAGCACTTTTTAGCGGAAAAACTCACTAAAAGCGGTGAAACACAGCGTAGTGGCCCTACAAGGCCACTACGCTGCGCTTTTTTTGAAAAAAGCATGGTGTAGTGTAGTGTCCCACTGTGGGCATAAGGCCTCCAAGGTCGGTTTTTTCTTTGATTTTCCGTGAGAGTCAATTTTGAGCAAAAACCTGTACCACATGGGGCGGTTTTTGCTCGATTTTGCAAATTTTCCCAAGGTTTTTGAAAACAGGTCTCCCCCTGTTTTCGAAAACAGTTTTTGTTTTCAAAAAAACAGCAGAAACCGTTTTAAAAAACAGGTGTCTACTGTGGTACATGCCAAGTTTTTCATTCTACTTCAATAAAGTAAAAGATTCTACTATTATTACAACATTCTCCCAGCCAGTTCCCATTGTCTGTTTGGATTCCTTTGGACTCCTGTTCAGAGAGAAGTTCAAGTAGGGCCGCTTTCTGGCCGTGGGTCCAGATGTGGCTCTCTTGTTGCTCCTTTGATGGCTTCTGGGTTCTGCTGGCCATGGTAGGTGTGACTTGTGGAGTCAATGTGGGGGGTATAGAGGTGTTGGCCATTCTGTTAGGATGAAAGAGAGGATCCAGAGTGGCAAGTTCTGTGTTGGCATGAATGATGTCTGATGTCAGAAAACAGGATGATGAAAATTGTGAAAAACAGGGTGAGGGGTGTTTTTGGAATTTTCAAAGATTTTAAAAAAAGTTGGGTTTTTTATGGCTCATTTTTAGCGCTATGATTCAGGTTTTCGAAAATGAAAATTTGAGCTTGCAGGAAAAATTGATTTTTCTCGACATATGGTACAGGCACTTAATGTGTGAAAGCTTGATGGCCTCATCAAAGCCCTGCTTGCGTGATGGTGTGATTTTTGTATATCACACGCTATCTCGGAGCTTATCAATGCCTTAAGAAATATACTTGAGGCCATCCTTGAAAATCAATTTGATGATGTGAGCGGTGCATCGGACATGAAAGAAATCACCATCAAGCTCAAAAGGAATCTGATTTTGATCTTTGAGGACCAATTGTATGTGAGAAATGGCCACATCATTGTTTCTAGCATTATTGAAAGTTATAAGCACAACTTCCATTCTTCAATAGTGCTGATGAGCTGGTTTCCAATTGCAATTCCAGTATGAAGGGGAAGGAAGTTCTTTGAGGCCTTTAAGTTGCTTTTTAAGTGTCCAGTCAGGCAAGATGTAGTGTGCTGAGACGGCCATGAAGGAGGATTGATTTGAGGACGTCCAGATGTTGGTTGTCAAGGCTGATCAACTTGCCTTGCTGAGCTTGCGGCTCAGATCACCCTTCATTGATGTATAAAGCCCCACAACTTTGGACTTGAGGGTTATATGAGAGAACAGTTTAAGAGAAAACAAAGTTAATCTCAGGAAAGGGGGCTATGATTATGTAATTATGGGCTATGTCAACTTAATTTAATTTCTTCCTTTTTACTCTTTGTTGTTTTTCTTTTCCTTCATCACTTTGGTTTTGTCATCTTCTAGGTTTGCTGCTCTTCCCTCCCTCAACTCATCCCAGGACACTGATCACTCACCTCATACGTGTCAAAGGTTATTTTCCATTATCTTATCTTTTTGTACTTTCTTTTGTCTCTTTCACTCATTCCCAATATCACCATCACTTCTATTTTCTCATCTTCTAGGTTTGCTGCTCCTCCCTCCCTCAACTCATCCCAGGACACTGATCACTCACCTCATACGTGTCACAGGTTATCTTTGAATATCACAGTTCACACAGTTTGAATTTGGGCTGGAGAGAAGCAACAAACTTTTGAAAAAGGTGATCTTGAACAATTTTGAAAGGTTGCTCGTGAGTGATGATCATTTTCACAAGGAGATTGTGTGATTTGGCCTCCAAAAATACTTAGTTGGAGAGAGATCTGTCAGTTGTCTTTAGAAGGGATTGGAAATCACAGCATCTCTCCAGATGTCCCGCTTTTACTTTTACGACACAGGGATGTTTTGCAACTGTGAAATATGGCTCTCAAATTCTCCCCAGATCCTTTCTTGTTAAAATGCGCCCGGATGTTGCTAGTCATTTTCCTTTTCTTGGTACTTGGCTCGGTTTCAGTCTCAGAATCTGGATTTGCAGTTGTCTTCCTAATCTTAGTTACAGGTTGCTCACAAGAAGACTGGTTCGGGGCATCTTGAGATTTCAAGTTGCGGACTTCAGTATCAGATTTGGTTTTATTCTCACTGTCAGATCCAGATGGGACAGCGGCAATTTTCTTGTGGAACTTTTTTGTGATGCCGGTGGAGCGGAGACCTCTGGGAATTTTGTTGGACAGTGGTTGTTTTTATTTCTTAAAGACAGAGAAAAAGAGATCTGGAAACAAGAATTTTAGGCATTGGAACAGAAAAAATAAAAATGAATTCATGAACCAAAGAAATAAACCAACTTACTGCCCTCCCTGGTCATTGGTCAATGTCCAATGATTCTTTAAATTTGAATCCTCGAGGCTCGCTGGATGGATTGAAGATTCTGTGAATCCGGAAAGGCTGAAACTCAATCACAGAGCGGAAAAACTGGGTGGGGTTCCCACATTCCCCCATATGGTTCCCGCAGTTCGGCGGGTCATTAACAGGCCAACCCGCACCCAGTTTGGGTGGGCCATACCTGCCCCCTGACCCGGAGGGTCAGTTTCACCCCAGGTTGGTCCAAACCTGCCCCGTGGCCTGGCAGGTCATGGGTACCTGCTAACTTAATGAAGTCCCTCGACTTCGGAGGGGGGACCCTCCGAAGGAGGGACTTATGCCTAAAGCCGCCCACTAACTTTTTAGTAGGCAATTACTTTGAATTGCCCTTAAATCCTCTCTTTTACTTGTTATGAAAATTGTGTCTTGAGAGAAATCACCGCCCGATTTTTCTCTTCCCCCCCATACCTCCATTTTCACTAATTTCTTAGACCAGATGCCTACTTTTTCACCTCAATGTTTTTTTTTGTCAGCAAAATCAAGTGCATGTGGAAAATACAGCTTGTGCCACTCTTACAGATAGTATAAATTTAGATGGTGATTCCATTTATCCTATCTACAGAAGTCCTGCTGTGAGCCAAGCGAGGCAAGTTAGGATGAATCCAACCACACTGGTCGAATCCGAAGATCCCAGCGCAGATTTTCACAAAGACAAGGGACTTCATTAGGTTAGGATACCCGGCAGGTTGACCTGCCCTGTTTTCATCCTGAGCACCTGCACTTTCTTATATGTATTTAGATGCTCTTATACTTGCATATACATACTTTCCTTCCTTATCAAAATAATATGATTTTGTTAGCAAAGTCAATTCCACTGCCTTTTTGATCTTTTCTCTGTGAAACCCTTAGAGTCTTCTTAACTTGAGTCTCCTTTTCCAAAGCCCTCTCCTTGAAGCAGAAGATACTCTGAAACATCCTCTCCACTGTACTTATTTATTTTCCTTTAAAATTTGTTTGACTCCTTCAGTGCCCACATGTTTGTCTGTACCAGCAGCCATCTGACACAGGGATCCAAAAGTCACATTGGACTTCTGGTAGGCTCAAGCTCCCAAAGACACAGAAGGCTTCACCCATTACTGGGTCTCCCTTCCGCCTGCACTGGGAAATTCCTACAGCTCCAGTGTGCATTTCACAAATGGGGAAAATACCTTTTTGAGCTGGAAATAGGGTGGATTCCTTGGATTCCCAAAGATCCTATTCACAGAAAAACAGTCCAAATTAATCCAACAGCAACCACTCAGCTTGTATGAAAAAAGATCTCTATGAGGAACAATCTCCAGGTTGCTATGGTACAGACTCATACACATCCTTAATTAAGTGATTGTTAAGACTCTTATATGGATGTTATTATGTTCACATTCCTATAAACTTATCTCTCCGTGGGAGCAAGCTGACAATGAGACCCCTTCAGCAGCATCTACTTGTATAGCTTACTGAAAGGATATACCTCTAGTGCTATGGTTAAGGGTGGGACACAGGGTTTGGGGCGGGGCATGAGGGCCATCCCGAAGCACAGACCCTGGTCTCCTGAGATATGCCCCAAAGCCCCAGGGTGTAAAAAAAAAAGTTGAGATTCCAAGCCAGAGGGCAGCCCAACCCCCTACCTACACCAAAACAGAAGCAAAAAAAAAAAAAAAAAACGGACCCTCCAGGGATCCCTTTCTCATCAAACAGTACATACATGACACCGATGAGGAAGAAAAAATAAGAAAAGTTGAGGAGATTGGCTACAAAAAGGCTGATTTCCTCTATTTTTACATGCCCTGTGGTTCGGGGCATGACCTGAGCCCAATCCCAATGCCCTAACCCCAGGGCATGACCCAAAAGTTGGAGTCCCGGGCCCACCTTAGCTATGGTTGTTTGTACACTGTTCTTCCCTAACTTAACTAAGTCCCTCTATTGGAGGGGGGAGGCTGTCGTGGGGTACACATAGTGCTAAGTCACTCCAAAGGAAGGACTTATGCGCTATGTGGACCCCGCGGCCTGAGAGAATTTCAACTTTTGGTGGGGACTTTTTTAAAATCAATCTCCTGCATGAGTCTCTGTGCCATTTTGGAAATAGTTTTCTTTTCTGGGACGGCCCAAGCTGTCCTCATCTTTCTACTAGTTTTTTACATCTTCAACCCCTCTTGTTGAGCTACAATCAGAGTTGTAGAATCATTGATTTCAGATCCTGTACAGTGCAACATGTGCGGCACAGGATGTAGGGAAGGAAATGAAGTTATAAAAACAACATTTGAATGCCATTAAACCCCCCTAATAGCAAGTAAAATACATGAAAAGATTCCTGTTGATGTCGGGCATATTTTGTCCCCCTGCAACTCAACCACACAATGTGTTGTGATGAAGCTATGCTGGATTGAAAAAGGCCAAGTTCCTAATTCTCTCAGGCCACAGGGTTGACTTAGGGTGTAAGTCCCTCCTTCGGAGGGTCCCTGCGGAACAGCGTCCCCCCTCCGATAGAGGGACTTAGTTAAGTTAGGTTTTTCCCATGCGGGACTCTTTGAGTGTGTCTGTCGAAAAGCTGGGCATCTGTGTTAACATCCGGGTAAGCTAGGCTGAAGCGCAGCCTATCGTCAGCTGTACATACAGCTGTAAGTTAGCCTAACAAATTAAGATTAGGGTTGTATGCCAATCCGCACTCGGTCAGCAGATTTACGTCGAAGCACGTTCCTCGGTCAACTTAGCCGCAGTGCAGGGGGACGTTCTTGTTGACCACTCTTCCAACTCCAGCCTTGACCAACCAAAACAGCACCTGTCTAGAACACATTCATCCTAAATACGCCCAACAGCCATTCTTATTCTCGCTTGACTTGTCCGAGAGATTTTGTTGAAGAAGATGGCACCCAAACGAAAGGTCGGTGTCACTCTGCATATATTGTTGTTCTCTATATATCCATTGACACGTTTGACTCACCGATCAGGATGGACAATGCTCCAAGCCCGCCTCGACTAACGCCGCTGCTGAAAAGGCCGTTGACCCTACCTCGGCCCAAAGCGGCGACGAAGAACCCAGCACAAAGAAGGGTAAATTTGTCAAGGTCAGTCCAAATTTATCATGTATATTCGTTATAAATGATGATGATAATACGACGACGTCAAATCAGAAATGAAGCTTAACATTCTTCTGATGGATTTCTGTGACTTATCTTCTAGGAGGACCCTGGTATGACCGCTAAACAATTCGAAGACTCTGCCAAAGCTATTACCCTTTCGATCGGCGAGAACGGTAAAATCGGAACGCTTTCAGCCGAGCCCGCAACGTTTTCAGTTTGAGTCTAGACTCTCACTTTGCCTGATCATCACAACACATAATCAACGGTAAAACTGACGTGATGTAACCGTTCTTTCCTGGGTTCCCCTTATCATAGACTGGAAGTTATGGTTGGAAAGGCAGCTCCAAGATGCGCATTAAAGTTAACGTGGACGGGGAAGAAAAAGATGTCTTGGTACAGGTGAGACTCTCTCCTCTCTCAAGTAACCATCGCAACTTTATCCTTAACGATCTGACCGATTATCACCATATATAGGTTGGCGTGAACATGACCGTGTCTGGCTCTAAACCGGATGTTAAGAGAGCCTCAAATGCAAAGCGAGGTAGACCAAGAAAAAATCCCGTTAGCACTGAGTAATGAAGATATTAATTCATAAAACACGCCATCAAGAGATTCCTAACGATCTGCGTAAGCTCGACCAACATCCATAACACAACTTAACTTCACAATATGTAATGACCTTAGTTGACTTCTTGTGTCTTTTTTTTTCTTGACATTACCAATGCTTAGCCAACGATGAGCAGCCATGTTTTCGTTTTATGCTCTGGTGTTGTTTTGTGAAAACTGGAACCCTAAAGAAATTACATCCTTTGAGGTACCCATCCAGCTTGTGGCTGACTCATGTTCTACATGCTGAAAGTGAGTGTGTGTGAGTGTGTGTGCACAATGACTGGCTGCAATCTTCCCTCAATCAGGTTCGAAGGTTTGCCATCCTTACATGTTCCCGTTTTGCTCGGTCGCTTGGGATGGCTTTTCAATTTCTGAAAGACTTGCCCCACATTGCAGCCTATTATTATTTTTTGGTGAAGAATGGATGGGTGGTTAGGTGGTGTAGAGCCATCCATCCAAGCCACAGCTTATCAGCCGAGCTGGAGCACAAGCTCCTCTCTTTGGAAAAGGCGAGTGAAAGCTATCTCATCTAGGACGTTGACGAACTGCATTTGCTTTGTCTGGATATCATTATGCTGCACAATTCAAACTTGTTTTACGTCTCCTAAGTCTAATAGGACTCCTTCTGGGAATGGGTAGTCTTGTTCATGTCTTATTATGCTGCACTTGGCGGATCCCACTCCCCAATCGCATTGTTTGCATGGAGCTGTCTCAGAAGCATCGATTAAAGGGTATGTACGGCGTGTTTAACATTTCGAAGGAAGCTGTAAGATTGATAGAGTATGGTGCTCCTTCAGCATCCCACTGACAACATGTGTGCTCCTAACAAAGAAGATTGCGGTGTGTGACTCATTTCCCCCCCCCTGTGATGTTGTGACGCTTTCCCAGCGAAGTGGACATCGGAGGGGATTGTTTACAGTTTGTGAAAACTTAACGGAGAATGGCCAGCCACAACGGGGGTTGCTGGAGAAACCATCTTAAGACCTTTGGATGAGAAAATGTTCATTTGTTGGTATGCCGATGATTGAGCGCCATCAAGCGACGGAGCTGTATCGGCCGAGTTTCCGGGATCCTTGCCTCTCCGTGCGCCCATCCCACTACTTCGTTCTTGCCCGAGACTGGCCCAGACTACAGCGGCACACTCACGTACACGTGTAAGTGCTATAATAAGATCGATGTTAGCGATGCATGTATGTGGACGTTGCCTAGGTGTTCTGACCTCTCGATGGATTTCTCGCAAGACGGTGGCAGACCGCCTCATCAGGCTCAGCTATAATTCATCCCGTCATCAACTGCACCTGACGACAGTCTTCTGGTGTAGTTGGGCTGGTTTTGGCTCTCAGGGTCCTCTCACCCTTCCTTCAAAAAGTTTTCAAGTAGTCCCTCTTCCGGCAGCAGCAGCATCATCATCCAACACGCCCCGAGGGTCATTTGCTTTCTTTTCTCCTTGCCTTTGTTAAGATTTGAAGTCTTTCGATTCCGTTTTTCCTTGCCTTTTCACTAAGGAATTCTTCCTACCAAGCCATCTCTTTTCAAGAACAAGCAACGCACTTCAGCAAACTTTCTTCAGCTCTTCTCTCTCCGTCCTCTTCTGAGAATTTCACCGGTCACCTTTCCCGCCAAGAATCCTTCCTACAATGATCAAGGCATTCATTTTACTTTTAATCAGTTTGCAGTCTTTTGACGCCAAACAGGTCTGGCCAAAGTTAGTTTTCTCTTATCATCACCTCCAAATATATCATAATTAACCGGCTGGTACATCTAGTGATCCCGCTTTCCCGGAAAATCGGCTCCAACGTCGGCGTTTTAGCCAAGAGTCCAAACCGGCCGGGTTGTTTAATATCGCTGGCTGTCCGGGTGAAGTGTGCGGGAATTTAGGTGACCTACAGAATTCTAGCAACCCTCTGATTCTCTGATCCAAAGACCACAGGAAGCTAACGTATCCTCATCAAATTTTATTCCTTGTCAACTCCACATCCACAGGTGGTGGTTCGGCCACGCCTTTATTAGCCTTGCAACCACCTTGCACCCAGCAAGACTACGCCGAACACATCATCGATGTTGCTTTGGTGAGAATAATCTATCTCTATGCCAAAACGATATCCTTGCCATCTTACTCACTCTCTCCCCCCCCCCCAGGATAAATCAAACCGCATCCCGACTGAGGAGATGCGACAACAATTAATCCAGGTGGCAATCAAATATAGAAAGGTGGGCGCAAATGATGGCGTACAGTGGGCACTGGGCATGCAAACGATACTAATTGTCATTCCGTCTTTGAATAGGCTGAGAAAAACACCAAACCTATTTACTATCCGCTTCTCGTTGGCCGTAATTCTTTGTATTGCCAAAAGCTGCCGAAGTACAAAGAACTCGTCGGCCTAAATCAAGCGCAAGACCCAGCCAACAATGCCACCCTTTTCTTTGATCCTTCGAAGATCAGTATCAATGATGGCACGGTTATACTCGGTAGTCAGCAAAATACTTTTCCGCTTGGAAGTAAGCCTATCTCGTCTCCTTCCATCTCACCCTCTCTTGAACAAAATTTCATTCATGAAGGAAATTAAATGACCCATGTTAATTCATGTCTTGACATCGAATCTGCAGAAAAATCCGGATCATCCGTGGCAACCCAAAGTACCGACAACAACACTACTTCTAATGGAGTAGTGATTAACGGGGTAGACACAACAACAGCCGCTGATTCATCCACAAACACTCGCTTATCCGACACAACTACCCTCCAATCAGGGACAAACAACGGCGTAGTCAACACCAATTCCAACACAGTTGCCCAAAACGAAACACAGAACAATGAAGAAAATACGATTTCTCCTGATAAAGGTACCAATACTAACACGACCGGCGTAGTCAACTCAAAATCAACCTCAGACGATCCAACCGACGTTTGCGAGAACGAAAATAATGAAACCCAATCGCTGGACAACACAGACAACACCGAGGAATCTAACAACGAAAACAATGAAGAAAATACGATTTCTCCTGATACAGGTACCAATACCAACACGACCGGCGTAGTCAACTCAAAATCAACCTCAGACCATCCAACCGACGTTTGCGAGAACGAAAATAATGAAACCCAATCGCTGGACAACACAGACAACACCGAGGAATCTAACAACGTAAACAATGTGACAGACACCAGTGAAGGTTCGACGATTACCAACCTTAACTCAACCGCCATCTTGGGTAACGAAAATACAACGGATACCGGCACTGAAGAAACTGAGGGCTTCAAGGATCCGACCGGCTCTGGCACCAACACCTCAACCGCGGTATCCCAGAACGGTTCAAAAGCCAATACAGTAGGGTTGCAGGGTACTAACACAGGGATGCAGAGTGCAACCTTTAACACCGGTGCCACTGGAACTGGATCCTCTACTATGATGAATCAGTAAACTTGGACGACAAGCAATCTCAACATCAGTAACACAACTCCTTCCATACCCAACAGTGTTCAATCGAGGTAGACACTTGCTGATAATCAGATAATCACTGGTCTCTAAAATCGCTCCACGGATTCGACGCACTAAAAGATTGTAACCACTTTGATGATCTCTTTTGTTATCATTCACAGCAGTCCTTAATTCTCCTGCAAAAAAAATTGTATCCCCTCATCTATTTGTACATAAATAATCTGAAGAACCGTTCAGTTTGAAAAAATCTAGGTTTACAACAAGGACTTTCTTTGTTGATGTTAAATCGTTGTATATAACTCTTTTGTAACAGTCGTCCAACTAAGACAGAGAGAAATAGAGAAAGAAATGAACGAAAAATCATTTGTTTAGTTCACACGTAATAATAGCGCAAGTACTAGAGATCCAAAGGCGATATACGATATTATAGGTAGGCGAGGATACACGTAAGGTCTCTAAGACATACGAGTCTCTTATAGCCGTAAAAATTAATTCGGATTCCTTAACATGTAGCTGCTTGTTGTTGGATTTTGAAACTGTCTGGACGGATAGTAGAGGGAATAAGGTGAGAGCGGAGGTATGTATAAAAGATGAGCTTTGACAAGGTGTCTCAGAGAGGTGGGGGTCTGAAGAGAAAATGCACTGTTGAGTGCATCCAAATTCAGCTGGGATTGGTTGGAATTATCATCCCAGTCAAGAAAAAACATAAAGGCTTATAAATATCCTACTCCAGTAATGAGGTAGTTAATGCAATCACATTTAAGAAACGTTTACCACGTGGACCAAGATCAGGCAATCTGATCTGGATCCCAGGAAGAGCAGTCAATAGTCTCAAGAAACATGAGGAATTTTTACTAGAACAAAACTAAATGGAAACATGATTGCAGTTGCGAGCAGCATCTGTCTGTTAGGCCTCCCCTGCAAAATCTGGCCGGGAGACGCGGGCCCGGTGTTTGCCCAAGTCATGGGGTGTTAACATACGTTGACCACATTTTTGAGGTTCTCATACACTGTACAGTCATAAAATAAAAGGTTGGGTCTGTAGACCCAGTGGTTTTTTATTCTCACACTCCGGACACCAAAGATAAGTATGTACATGGCTTTTATGGCTATATGCATAATATGTGATAATAAATACATACTAGTACTGTACAAATGTGGCCGATGTAGTCGCTGGGTTGAAGCACGATATCAACTTGGCCCTTAATTGTACATTTTATGACAAATTGTTGTATCGGTTTCTTGTAACATTACATTGTACAAATGTCTTACAGCCGAACCGAAAAAGCTTGCGGTTCGAGGACCGCGAGTTTTTCGAGTTCACTTCAGCCACAGCCCTGTACAGCTCCAGCGTACAGGCTTCTGGAACTACGGCCCGTCGGGCAGATGGGCCCCCATGCGACGTGGGGGCAGGTGAGGGGGCAAGCAGGTGTCACGCTCATCGTGCTGTGCAGGGCGACTTGGCACCAGGATTCAACTGGTGCAGGTCCTAAGACCTGAAAATGAAAACTGAAAGAAATCAAAAATTGGTACCGATGCTTTTCCTGTATGCCAACGGGCATACAGGACCCGTAGCTGAAGTCGAGCAAAAGCTGGATTGGTCAGCCACTTGGAACCGCAAGCTTTTTCGGTTCGGCTGTATTTGGAAACACAGTTGGAATTATTGTTTGTTCTGAGCAGCTGAATTTTTACAGTATGTAAGATGTTCCATTGCCTGTCCTATTTGGGGCGAAGCCGCACTGTTCCCTAGTAAAGCCATAAGTATGGCCTAGTATGGCTCATCGAGGGCTGAGCACAAAAAAGAAGCATTGCCGTTGTAAATAGAGTATCTGCACGGCCAGGCAGATTGGTGAGAGGACCTGGCAATTTTTTTTGATACCCCAAGATTCCGGACGCCTCCCTCCTTGGTGGGAGGGGCCTAACAGACAGATGCCGCTCGCAACTGTAGAACTACAAACAGAACTAAAGCCAATTTGATTCTATCGAAACTGTTAAATTTAAAGTAAAAAAGGTCCATTGAAATAGATAAAAAATTCTGATGAGAGGATAAAAAAAGTAAGGCCAAAGACCTTGAGATGATTAAGAGACACACTAATAAGTTAAGGGAACAGAGCTCTCAGGTACTTAGAACATGGTTTAACACATGAGCACAGACCTGAATGATATCTCGATCAATCCACAACCCACAACAATTTTCAGGGTAGAAAACCAACCATCCAGCCTGACATTCAACCCTCAGAAGATTTCTAGAGCCTTTTCACCAGTGCCAGCTGGCGTCTCTTTTGTGACACCCAGTTGAGATTCAATCACTCCATTTCCAGAGGAAAAAAACCCTTTGCAGTGCAGGGGCTAGCATCTTGACTTTAAAAGTTGAGTGACAAACTCTAAAAGATTTGTGCCAGCTCTTCGTCTATTGCAGACGGTTGGTAGCTAGGAAGAAGCTAAATTCTTTGTCAAGATTGATCTGAGTTGAGGTTCTTGTCAAGTCGGGTCAGAGATGAGAAAGTTATAAAGAAGATGTCGGATGAGGAGAGGGAGTAGAGTGAAAAGAGATAAGATTTGTAATTATAGTTTGAGTGTTTCCCCAGTTACCTCATAGTTTTTGTTGTACTATTTAGAGTAAGCCTTTCAGGAAGTATGCTAGAATAAAATCACAGTTCTGGGAGGATCAGAAAGGCCTTCTTTTATCCTAGTAATTGGGGATCTTGAGGTCTCATCTGGTGGGGAGAGACAATTTGTGTGTGAAAATAAAATTTCATGTGAAGACAATATTTTTAATAAATGGAGAATAATATACCCAGCAGGCTATTTAGCCTATTGGGTAGATAGTTTCAATCTTAATCTTCTGGTAGTAATCACACTAAATAGCCCAGGTCATGTAGGGCACTTTTAAGCATGCTGCTAGAAAGGTGGATGCTCATGAGATTAAACATAAAATGACAACAATTTCCCACAAAATTATGGAATTTTTTCAAGCCCATTGCTCACAATTTTAATTTTAACTTTGGTCAAGCACCTACATGAACTGGGCTAATTTTAATTATATTCAGAAAATTAATTTAGAACTAGAAAGCAATAATTTTGATAAAAAGGTAATATTGATAACATTAGGAATTGAACTCATGGCTGCATTTCTTTTGTTATCTATTCCATAGTCTGATGAGATAACAACTAGATTAATGTGTTTGTTGACTTTGCTGCCACATGGGTTACCTTGTGTGTAACCTCAGTGGCTGACAACCAGAACCAATTAATAACCACTTGATTGCAAGTGAAAAGTTCCCTTTGTACTTTTGGGTGCCACTTGTAATAATGTGATTATAGATTGGTCCTGGTGTTTGAGTAAAAAGAATTAAGCAACATTCTTCTATTTGAGATACAAGGGGTCTGCCATGCTACCCATACCATAGTTTAAGTTTGGCCTAATTAATCAACGGCTTACCGCTTTTCTGCTGCATGTGAGCAGGTTTGCGCTAATCCTATGCAGCAAAGATTTAGAAATGAGTTCACTACAACACATTACAGTCATTTTTAGCGGGTTTTCCGCTGAAACAGGATTTAGTTCAGCCCACCAACACTAAACTGTTGACATACTCAAACCCAGGCTACTACACTAAGGTGTTTTGGTCAAAAGGTATAAATTAAAAAATGCACTGCCAATTTAATTATCTCACTTTTCTCTACATGATCTGCAAGTCACAAAATTGGTAATGGATAAATTTTTCAGGATGAAGTATTCAAAAAAAGAACAATTATGCAGACAGTGAAGTTAAATCAACACTGCAATAAAAATACCTGCAACAGACGACATGAAACCATGAAATCTACACCTTGAACACTTAATTTTGAATTTATATCATGTTTTTAAAAAAAATTGGTGGCAGGAGATAAAATTGGATAAAATTTGTTTCTTGGGGCCAATTTTCAAAAAAAAGATTCTAGAAAACCTTTGTCTCACTTTCTTGATATTTAGAACAAAATTATCCCTGCCAGTGCAGAGTATTTGTGACATTTCCAAGGGCTTTCTCTGGTGATTCTGAGCCAGATTGAAAAAATATTTTTAAGTGACATATCTGTGAAAGAATGAGTGACATAGTTATATCTGGCATGTCACACAGCTATCACAGGACTTTCACCAAAAATTGATTTTTCTGAAAAATATTCAGATTTGTAAGAAAACATCCTTGGGCATTTCAGGACACATCATTGGTATGTTAATGAAATGTCACAAATAAATATGTGGCAGTAATTAACCCTGGTTTGTTCTTCTGCAAAAATTTGATTTTTCCCACCATTGATTAGAATTTTCTTATTGGTTGAGTTTCTAGTGAATTCTAATCTAATCTCCCTCTATCCTCAAGCCAAACAAACACTGCGACCTTTGCATTGTCTCTATACATGCAATTTCATGGTCAGAGTTCAAGTGCATGCCACTCTGTTGAAATAACTGAATTATCTGGTTCCTCTAAAGTCTCAAGCCCCTAATTTGAAACACTTTCTTGCTATAAATCTTTTTCCTTTCCACACTCAACCCGCAGATCACCAAATATTCATTGTCTGAACTCAACAAATCACCATATCTATGTAAATTCAATATCTATTGCACAATGCCTCTTTTTTCTTCAGGGAACTACTCATACATACAACTCAAGTCATCATGTACCAACCACAAAACCAATTCTATCAATTCTAAAACAATCATTATTTTGCATTCACAACCTCATCAAATCCTTGTGGTCTTTTTTGGTCCTAAAAATCTTCTCTGTTATGACTGAATATGTCCTGAAATTGACATCCCTTGAAATTTTCTTAGTTGTGCTTTCTTATTCTCCTATTTTGCTGTTCTTTTTTTCTATCATTAAGTGTTGTTTATGCCTTAGGTATTGGTCTTGTTCTCCTTTCTTTCTTTTTAACTTGTATTTTAATT